>OY796887.1:21184375-21784375 GCA_963680785.1 Diplosoma virens | reverse complement strand
TTGTAATTTTAACAGTATCGCAATTCAATAGCGTTTCAGACAAAAAGGTGGAGATTTTAAACACAAATAAGTGGAAGAGGCTGTTTAGAAAAGTATCGTCCATATTGAAAGAAAACCTGGAATACGTTGATAAGATTGTATTAGTAACTTTCATCAAAAATTGTATCAGTTTTTTAAATCCAATAGCAGTTATAAAAAATAACTACAAAAACAATAAATTCAAACCAGCCGAAAACTGATAATGTACGCAAGTCGATGAACATACGAAAAGTTTATTTTTAAGTACTGGTATGAGATCAATAGATTATGCACCAAGCGTGTAAAACTGGCTTAAACTAGGACGCTAGGGCGAATCTACAATCTTGATTTTACAAAAGTTCTGACTTTACTTTTACGATAAAAAAATCGCCAATAGTTTTTTCAATCAAATCACAAAAAAATCCAAATAACTTCTAAATACCATTTAACATATTTTAGTAAAAGTTGCGACCTTGAAAAAAGCGGATTGAATTCGGTCAACAGATTACTGTTTGATTGAGTTGTACTTTATACATGCAGCTATTTCGTTTGATAGCTTTTGAATAAAAATTTGCCGTACATTTGACTACTACGGTTTGATAAAATTTACTTCTATATTGCAACCGATTAGCTGTTAATCACGTGTTTACCAATCGAAAAACTAAGACGTTGAGAAATGAAGCACTCTTAAGTGTAGTAATTACTTTGAAATGGTGAAATACAATTCACGTAGAATGCTACTCGTAGCAGCTGGAAATACAATAATAATAAAGCATAAAAAAGAAAACTATACCGTATCAATATTGTATTTGTAACTCTTACTTATACGTACAGATAGTAATTATAAACTATAGTTAAGCTAAAACGACTTGTATGAAGTTGCCAGAAACCCAAAATGTTTATTTATTTGTAACTCTGTAGCGACAAAGAAATTTAAATCATGCGCATGATCAAAACTTTTGTGAACTTGAAGTGTGCAAAAGCTGTTTCAAACTCTATACTCCGTCAGTAGCGACACAAGGTTTGGTAATAAGCACCTGAAACACTTTTTGCTGAACTAGAATTTCCATAATATTTTTTTATAACTATCAACTTTTCAACGAAAGTGTTGCAAAATTTCGATTACTTACCACACGTAAGCTAATTCTTTCATAAAAATTTATTTAGCGACTACGCATCGTTTCCGCAAAGTTAAGTTATATTTTTATCAACTATTTTTTACTAGCTAAAATCTTTCTATCGCAATAAGAAAAATGTTAGAAACAAACCATAGTCTAAGAGAACACTTTCCAGCAAAAAAGAAAATTTATTGGATTTAATTGGTGAGCAAAACTACACGGCAAACAGCTAAAACAACCTACAAAACCTCGGGGCAAGAATCTGGCTGTCTCGCCCTCATTGTTGGAGACTAACGATCGGAACGTTACGTCACAGCCACACTTTGTCCTCACTCGATATAAACCTTCTCTTTTTGTTTCTTTTTTCACTCTCGTGCTAACCAGCACAGAACTATTTATTTAAAAGAATAAAAGAGCGCTGCATGTGACCACTCGTTACAGAGAAGAAAGAAACTGCTAGCTCTAGAAAAACGAGAAGCATGGACGAAGCTATGCTTTGTTTTCAAGCAAATTTTTCGCAAAACCAAAGCAAATGGCAATGTCCATGGAAATAGCATCTACCTAAAGTAAATGAATGGTCATTTGTTGGATCTTGCTGATAAAATTCATTATAAATTTTACAAACTTTAAAAAATCTTTAAAAATTTACGGTTTTATTATCATTACAGCTGAACTTTTGGTTCGTTATGCTTTAAGACGCACCTTGAGTTTTTTTCGTTACTAAAAACATTAAATAATGTTAATGAATGCTTCACACTTACTCATAATTTATACGAATTGAGATAAATAAACACGATTTGACAAAGTTTAAATGATTAAAGCTAGTCCACATCTGTCCACGCTCAGCGTATAAGAAGTGCACAGCAATAACGACCCTGTGTTTTTATTTCAAGTTAAAATTCAAAACACGCAAAAAAATTAACAAGTTCAGTGATCAAAAAGTTTACTTTATCACTTGGGTCACCAGCAAAAATCTACTCAGCACACAACATGTACTCGATAAAACTAAGTGATTCTCTTTTGTCTACTAAGCTTTGTAAAACTACTGCTAGCATTAAAGATTTATTAATAACGTCAAGATAATTTTTTCACTGTGGTCTGTGTTTATAAACACAACTCATTCGTTTTTGTTTTTTTTATTCAATTTGCTTTAATAAGTAAAAGAAAAAACTTGGATTAAATAATGAAAGTGCAAGATTTTTTGGACACTAACCTATTTCAATTGATTAATTCATAAATTTTATTTAAATACTACCGGTGTTGCTGCTCTTAAGAATTATCAGCTGCCGATTTATGACAAGAATTCAATATGAATAAACCTTTTGGACTACAAATTATGTCATAAATGAACTGAGAATTTTCTGTTATATATAACTAAAACAGTGTTTTTCTCGACCAAATTATGTTGCCGAATTGTTAACTCACTTGGATTTCAGCCATTTCATTTAAGGTACGTAAAGTTACTGCACATTTGTTTGTGATGTAATTTAATAGCTCTTGCTTTGGTGCAAAAAAGTTGGTAGAATAGCAGTTTAGTTTGGGAGTATTAGCTCAAGTCAATTTTTTAAAATAAATAATTAGATATCTTAAGTTATTCATTGAAAATAATGGCGGTCATCATGTTTGAGTGCAACAGCAAATGCGTTTCTCATATTTAATGAATCGCCAGCACCGCTTACACAATGGGAATACACACATTTACCAATTTCGCAATCCTGATACAGCATGTAAGTGCTTTCCTCAGCTCGGTTCACAAACGTTTAATCTTTTTTAATTATAAATTTATCTATGCAGATTGATACTCAATAATTTTAAAGATAATTTTAGTAATTTTTTCAAAGCCTGTGAAAAAATTCGGTTGTAAAAACTAAACACGAATTAGTTCCAATTCGTTTGTAGAACATTTAGTAACCTGCTGTGATTAATATTTTTGGAAAATGAAGTTACAACGTTTTAAGCATGGTAAATACTTGGTGTTGATAAGCTCGACATACGAAATTCAATAAACTAAAAAAGGTACGCCGAGCCGGAGCGTAATGCGCCAGGTGTGGCCAGATCTTAGGGTTTAAGTCAGATGTTCAAAAGGAAAAAGCTATAGTGAGTGGTAGAGGTATTATCAAATTTTTGCTTACTTTTTTGTTGATATCCCCACTGTTGTCAAACGGTTTATGAGACCATAAGCAAAACAATTGACAGTATTTTAGGTGATATTTGTATTTTCCCATTGTCATTGTCGTAAGAAGGTGAGTATTTTCCCATTGTCGTAAGACGTTATGTACATGCGCCAAATCCGTTCCAAGTATCCACAACCCATTATCACGAAATTGAATTGGTGCCTGACAAAGCATTCTATTTTCAAAAACGGATCCCTGTTTTGAAACATTTTCTTTCTTTATCTTTAACAATTTTCAAGAGGTCAGCGCAAAATCATGTATGTTCAGCCTTTTTTTAATACGAATTTATTGCCTTACAAATGTGCGAAATTGCAAGTACATCAAAGCTTTAATGAAACACATTGCTGAAATTTTTTGTTTAACTTTTGCCAGCATTTCTTGAATTTTTTTACCAGAAAAATTTGTTGAAAGTCCGCCATTATTTCCAGGAAGCAAAAGAATTTCACCAAAAAAAATTTTTAGAGAACCACTGATTTAAAGTAAACCTTGAGGTGCGGTCCAAAACGATTAGATTCTTGAACAAGACCTTTCCGGCATCCCTAGGATGTGCCAAGAAATATCAGCCCTACAACATTACTACTAATAATAATGGATTCACTGGGTTTATGCTTACTACACTTATAAAAAAAAACATTGAAAAAAGCAGCAATTTCGAAACGCTTAAAACAAATTTTATATACGGTAACACAAAAACTTAAGAAAAAACGAGAACAACGCTCGCAGCCCGACTAATAACTGTTAAACTTCACTTCATTATACCATGAGCTGGTCATTGATTGTTAAAACTGGATAATTTTTTTAAATTTTACGCTTTAAATTATCAAAAAAAATTTTTAAAACCAAAAATTATTTTGAAATGACTCAAAAGCGAAAGGCCAGAAAGAAAGAAAGCTACAAAATTCGATTTGATTTTAGATTAAAATCACTTTTTTATTAAAAAAATAAGCTGAACCGCAGTCTGAAAATCCTGGCACGGTGCCAAGTTAAAACCCAGGCCCTCTAATAAAGACCGAAAATCATTTTTCCTTTTAAAACTCAATGAAAACAAAAAATGCTTCTCGCCTTCAAAAGTTGAGTGGGAAAAAAATGTTTTTACTCGAATCGGGGCCAACTTAAAATTTACGGGATCAGATCGAAAGGTACTCTCCAGGAACCGCATGCCGACGCTTATGAAAATAACCATAAAACAAACTCTGGGCTTCTACTTGCTATAGAAATAATTTTCATCGTCGCATTGCACTCATTCTTTTTTCTTTTTTTTTCTCTAACAGCTAAGAGGCAAGACAAAGAAAACCACAAATGTTCACGTAAAAATCTGAAAAAATCGAAAAACAGAAAGAATTAGAAGAATTAACTTTTCGCTTCAAGCCAACTGAATAAATTGAGCTTATACATAACTGAGAATTGCAATTTTTTAAATTTAACGTTATTTTTAATGTCTTGAAAAATATTCAAATAATGTCTCAAAAGTATTCAAGCGGTTACTTCTGAAAACATAGTTAATCTAGTAATAGGTGCTCAACTTTTAGTAGTACTTTTTTATTTTTCACTCAAATCTTCTTTAAATCCGCGCCTATCCTGGTGCACAATTTTTTGTGCATGTTATAACCACGACCTATATTGTTTAGTTGCCGTCTCTTTATTTGCAACCATTGCTCTACTTCGTTTTCAATTATCGGTTGTTCTTTTGGATGCAAATAAAAACAACCCACTACTACTATTATCAGTCTGCGCTAAAAATTTTTAGCAATTGAAGTTAATGAAATAATTTTTTTGGGATCTTTTGTAGAAAGCCCCCGCCACTAATGCAAAAATGTGAGATTTGAGAAAAACACCCCCGCCACGTTTTAAGTGCTGCACGGTAGCGGGGGTGTTTTTTTTGGCGGGGGCTTTCTACAAAAGATCCTTTTTTTGGTCTTTAACTTGGGTTTTTTATCTTATCTGCGTAAAAAAAAGATCATGATGTCAAATAGAGCAGATTATGCAAAAACTTTATACAATAAGACGCTTTTAGTCTTTAATATCCTACCAGAGGTGGGTAACCTGAGGCCTCCATGAAAATAAAATTATGTGGAATGAGTACTGCTGATAAAAAAAACTTTTTTTTAGAGAACACTACAATTTAAAGACGAAACTCAAGAAAATCCGCACAAACTCAAAGTAAAGACTTTTTTTTTCAGAGATCACTTCTTTTTGCGTCTTCTTTTGGCGAGACGGATTCAAAAAGAGTACGCAATTTTCTTAGGTATTTCAATTTATGCGACCTCCTTTCTTCAAAATTCTAAAATGTGGCCTCCTATAACAAAAAGGTTCCCCACCTCTGTCCTAAACTTAAAAGTTAGTTAAACTCAATATAACAAAGGCGAGCCAAACAATATTCCAATTTTTTAGCGAACGTAAAAGATCAGAATATGTGTGGAAATAAAAACAAAGTCATATAGTCATAAAGTTAAGTCAAATGTTATATTTATCCTCCCGGCTCGCAAAAAACGGTGGAAGCGTCACGTTTAGTAATTGTCAAGCGATTAGACCGACCTTCTTTCGGAGATTGCTGTCCGTTCATAGCCTTTTATTTGTTTTTAAGTTTTAGTAGTATCAATATACGTAAATAAGATACTGCCAAGCAGAGAAAAGTGAGAAAGTGGCCTTTAGAAAACGCATAACATAACAAAGGAAGGAGTTAATTGGTTTATTTTGGCAGTCATAAAAATGTGGTGCTGACTGAGCCACAAGGCCAAAAATGTTTTAGAAAAACAGCAAATAGAATATTTTATACCGGGGCGATCCAAATAATTGACGAATTCGGCGTTAGGACCTAAAATAGAAAAGGTCAAACCAGACAATAATGAATAAAACACTTTCCCTAATAATAACGTTTAACTTTATGAATGATTTACATGCTGTAAAAACATCAGAAAGAATTCTTGTAAATGTGTACCCCAACAAAAAAACAAAGACCCAAAAAGGGGCGACAACAACATTTAAATTTCGTTAATAAAGTTGTCAACGTAATGATGCTCTACGAAGTGGGGCGGCTCGGGTACGAGTAAAGAATTACACTTGCCCGGTTCATAACCATAATCGGGCACAGGCAAGTTGGCTTATGTATATGGGGAGGCCATAAAATTTTTAAATAAGCAAACCTATCATTTTTGGAAAATTTTAGTCTTGAATCATTTATAAATAGTTCCTTCTTAAAATTCATTACCGATGTTTTCATATTTCCGATGAAGCAAGAATGATTTGAAGCGAAAAATTTCCGGGAGGGTATTCACAAACCAAAATATAAAAATTACAAAAAATTTCTTACAGTTAAAAGCGGCAGTATATTCCGATTTCTTTTCTGTGGGCTCATATTTAAAATTAAACCATGGGTAGTCTTTACCATGGCTCACTGAAAGTCACTTACCGATTCAAAAAATTTTTGCTTGTGCGCAAAGTTTACAGCAAACTATACTTTAACTAAAATTTTAAAAAGTTAAAGGGTAATTTGAGTAAATTACACGCATAAAATGTAAGCATATAAATTTTGTTTATTTTGTTTATAGTCATAAAGTTCTCGATTGGGTTGTTTTTTTTTAAGATTTAAATTAAATAACGGTAACGAGACGGTGTCCTGTAACAAAGTTTAACTTTTTGTCTGTGTCAGTAAGACCTCAAAAGTTTTATTAGCTCGTTGAAAAAAAATCAACCAAGCTTCAAAAGTTTGACAAGATTGCTTACAGAAAGAAAAACAGCATTTTTGTATTAATTTGTTTTATTTATTGATTGCGCAACCGACAAGAGAGTAGAACCGAGGTCGTTCAACCTCATCCGCTCACCAAGAATATTCGCGGAACAAAATTGGTTACATTAATTAAAAGTGATTTTTGAAAAAATCCAAGTCGAGATCGCGGATTTCTTTTCAAAGAAATTAAGATGCCGTCGTCAGTGCAAATCCAGAAATTTATTTAAAGGAGGTGGGCTAAATTTAAAGTTAATTTGTGCATTAATATAATTTTTACAACCGCCAGTTGATGAATAAGTAATTAAAGCATATCTTATCTTAATAGACTGCAATTTTTTAAAGACCAATAAAGAGTGATGTGGGGCATTGGTCATCTCCAAACCTTGAGCACATTGCCTGACCATGGTTCAATCTTTAAAAATTTAATGACCTGCCCTGCTATCGAATTCAAAAGTAAATAAACTGTCTCTAATAAAGGTGTAAATTTACAAACGAAGGTGAGAAGGATTGGAGTTTGTTGGAAAAAAACGTCTCTTTGCCCCTGGGTTTTTGAATTTTACAAAAAAAGATATATGAGAGTTTTAGCATTAAGATTGCTTTTCGTTTTTTCACCGGAAAGTTGTGCGTTAATTTTTTATTCATTAATTTTTACGTTAGTGGTAGTACAGTTAAGATTAAACGTTAACTTTAAATGACAAAAATTTATATACGTATTATACTTATAAACCCTTTGTGCTTAACCCCCAGTAAGGGATTTCGCAGAGTTTTTTGTCTTAAGGGGTATGAATGACCAGTCCAGGAGAAATGAAAGAGACGCATACACACATTTGCAATGCTTAAGCCTATAAAAGTTTCCATGTGTTAAAATAGTAGAATTAATCCCGAAAATTGATATAAAAAACGAATGGAAAAAAATTTCCCTCGCTCTTTTGACGTTTATAAAATCAATACTCTATTGGTTTGGTTAAAATATATAGAGTTGGATTTACAACTGAGATTTAAGTGACTTGCATGGGCGTTGATTTAGTAAGTCTTTAAAAAATTCAAAAACTCTGCGGTAATGTACTTTTTTAATTTCTGGGTTTTACACTGTTTGCCACCCTTGGAAATGTGTCAGCGGAATGCCCATGGTCAGGCAGTGATCCAATGATGTGACATAGGCGAAGGATTATATTCTAGAGTCGCACTTTCCTGATCCGCTATTCTCCTCCAGAAATTTTTTTACCTGCTGGTCCCCTCGGCATACTCGTGATTTGTTTCTTTCTCCGCTTAAACGCACTCAAGGAAACCGTTAGTCTTAAATTACCGTTATATAAAAGGCTTGTTCTCATTGACTTTGAAAAAGAACATTATTTTGCTTTTGAAGATATAGTTGTTTAACCTACTTTTGTTTAATTTAAATGATTTTTATCAAAATATAGTGCATACTATTTTTCTATTCGCTCTAGGCTAGGGAAAAGAAATTTGCGCATAAAATTATTCAATTTAAACCGAATCAATGATGTTGATGTTTCTTCCTTAAAATTTTCTTTAAACTCATTTACAAAATTTAAAAACCTTTTAACTAAGCGTGTCATTAAAGGAGACCAGAGATGCTAAATATAGCTGTTAGAGCATGTGACAATGATGGAATAGGTGATTTAAAATTCGAAAAACCATTGGTTCTATTCTGTTATTCGATATAAACATTGGAGTAGACGAACACCGGCGAAATACGATTGGGAATTCTTTATCTTATATCATTTTCTAAACATCGAAAATATTATAGCTTTTTTGCTTTACGAATTTTACAAATTGATGCTCAAACCAGATGATGTACAATGATGTACAATGATGTACAATGATGTACCTTGAGAGACAGGTGAAGACTTTTTTCGTTGACTCAAAGGTAAAAAACTTGTTTAATCCAAGTGAAAACAAAAAAGGTGTTGACTTGTCATTCAAGGTATTAATGACCAGATTAAACTTAAACTTAGCCCACCCACTTTAAATAAATTTCTGGATCAAAAATAAAAAATAGTGAAAAAAATTGGAACGTTTTTATTAAGAGCGTTGCTTATACTGAATAGTCAAACTTGATCAATTCATGAGTTAATATAACAAACGCTATAAAAAAAAGTAATATAAAAATTATAGAAAAATTTAACAAAATGACATTCCTAAAAAGTTGAGAATAAAACTTTTTGATAAATTTAATGTAGCAAAGAAAATCACAAAAAGCAAGCTAAAAGGCTAATTTATCAATTTACAAAACAAGCAAACCAGTAACATAATTAATTGTTAGTTCAAATTATTAAAGTAAAATTAATTTTTTGTGGATCAATTTTAAATGTTTCCGTCAAAAAAAGCAAGAAAATATTCAAGAAAAAATTTCTTAAGGTAGTTTTTAATGCATTTATTTGCTATACAGTAAAATTGATTCAAGTGAAAAAATTGCACAAGACGTTGATGTTGTAGGCGTAGCCAAAAGAGGGCGTTGTTTCCGACAGTCGCTCCGCTGTGAAAGCGTTGAGTTTTAAACACTTTTATACCCTAGATCAGGAATGGCCAACCTGCGACGATTAGTGGTGGCGCGTTGCAGTTAGGGAAAATATTTCAAATGAAAAATGTTTCACAACTTATATCTAGCTGTATCAGGGGTGGCCAACCTGTGGCGGATTGCACCCTGATTTCCGGCGATGACTTTTTTTTTTTTAGAGAACAGCTTGGTTTCGCTATGAAATTTTGAAGTCTTTTGTTTGTGTGGCTGATATGAACTGGGCTTGAAGAAAATTGGTGGTTTAGGAAAAAAGGTTGGCCACCCCTGCGCTAGATTAAAAAAATCAATTATATGATCATTTTGATCAGGTAATAAGACTCCATTATATAAGAATTCGAAAACGGTAAATCTAGATTATTGAAACTGAGCCCAGGGGCGCCCGAAAATTTTTGACGGGAGGGGAAAAATTTAAAACAAAGGCACTTTTTTTTGCACAAAAAGTTGTAATATGGTTTTAAAATTGAATGGAATGGCCGAAGTGGAAAGTTAAGTGTTCGAAATATAGTTAAAGACATAGCCGTATCACATAAAAAAATTTGGAGGCAAATACATTTTGGCCCAAATTTTATCGACGATCATGCATGACCTTGTAGTATCACATGTAGACGCCGAAAAGTCGTACCGATTTAATTTAAACACCTTTTTTTGGTTTTCACTAATTTTTTTGGACTAAAACGCAAAAATGTCTTGCAAAATTAAAGTGAAGACTTTTTTTTGATTTTTACAAACTGTTTTGGAGAAGTGGAGGAAAAAAAGATCTTGCACTTAAATTTAGTGAAACATTTCTTCGTTTTTGTCCATAAACTAGTGAAGAAAAAAAAGGGTCTTCACTTTGATTTAGCCAGACATTTCTCCATTTTCGTCAAAAAAACTTGATTCAAACACCTTTGCTTTCGCTTGATAACCTTTTTTTACATTTATGGTGAGTAACTTATGCACCAAAAGACTGCTTTTTTTCGATTTTGCGCCCTTGCTAACTTGCTGTTATTTGATGTTGTCAAATCATTATTTCACAAACTTTATTAGACTTAATTTTGGTCGAGTTTATATGATTGTACAGACAAACCTAACCTAATGCTTAGGTACTGCAAATTTCAAAGGGCATTATCGGCCCTCCTGCGTCCCCGGCTTTAAAAATATTGCCAGGCCTGGGGCAATTTCCCTTTCTGCCGCCTTCCGCTTCCAGCGCTTTTGACTGAGTCAAAAACTTAAATATAAGATCTGGGAGTCACAGAAAAATCTTCACCTAAAACTAACAATACACAACTGATTCGAAAAGTTTTTGGATAGATGGCTTAAAGCGCAAAAATTAGCGGTAGGGCTGTAAAACTTTGAAATATGCACTGCATGATGGGAAAATAAAACCGAAGCCGGCAAGAAAAAAACTTTAAGGGATAAAGAAAAGTAATTATTTAAAAAAACCAAAATAAAAAATATAAGTACCGTG
Source organism: Diplosoma virens (assembly GCA_963680785.1). Lineage (NCBI taxonomy): Eukaryota > Metazoa > Chordata > Ascidiacea > Aplousobranchia > Didemnidae > Diplosoma > Diplosoma virens. The sequence continues at coordinate 21,773,352 of OY796887.1, read as the reverse complement.
ATTTTGTTGTGATTTAATAAAGTCAAAAAAATTTTCCCGTTACTGAAGCTGTCGGAATCAAACATCAAGGAATGTTAAAATTAGGGACAAATGTAGAGATTTTGTTCACTAACTTTATCAGATGCCGATTTGAACAAGCAACTGATCAAATTAGTAATGAATTTGAAAGCTGAATGAAATTTCTACTCTACAAATTAGACCAATACATGTTTTCACTTTATTATTACAGAAAAAAGTAACCCACCGTTTATCTTCTACTGATTTTTAGTGGTTAGTTGAATCGTAGGCCTAAACTAGTTTTATGATTTTCGTTACACCTGAAGAAGTGAGTGGTAGCTCATGAAAGGTGTTATTAAACGAAACAAACAGTCCAATTTACGTTCATTTTTTTCTTTTATTTTTGATAGTTTTATGAGTTTTCGATTATTTTCATAATTTTTAAGTGATTGTCTTCAAAAAAACACTTTTTCAGTGAACGAACTGCAAAGTGCATAGCACAACTACATAGTGCATAGTAAGAACAATCTCAAAAGTGAATTTTACAGGCAAAGTTACCATTTTTCCTTTATTTGTAAGATCTGTGCTTACTTTTATGAACATTACAGAGAAAATAGCAATGCGCTAATTCGAAGAAAAGTGTTTAACATAAAGCGTAGCGCTTTGATTTATGAGTAGTTTTTTAGTTTTTCTAAAACTTTCGAAAAATCGTGCGTATTATTTTCTTTCGATCGAATATTATATAGGTATGACCTGCGAAGCGTCACCTTAAATATTTGAAACTTTTCCAAATTTCGCGATGACTTTTTTATCCTTTCCAAAATATAAACATTGAAGTAATTACCAAAAAAAGTCATCATATTGAATAGAACATTCTAGTGACAACTTAATCTGATTTGCGGCTAACACTACGTCACTGTACTTTCACGTTTGCTAATTTTTTCGTGGGTTCTGTCTATAGTAGATGCTATAATTTCGTATTCCTGCACTGTTCTATGCCGATTTCTTTAATTCATATTTACTGTCTTCTGCCTTGGCTCTAACTGAAGTTTTATCAGCCCACACAGATAAAAACTGTCTTTCTTCCCCATTGACAATACCTAATCGTTTTTTATCTATAATAAAATGTTCTCTTTTAAAACTAAAGTGAAATCTATCTCCTGTTCAGAGTTCACACAGTTCTTGAAAAATAAAGAAAACTAAACGGTTCAATTGCAGAACTTAGGTAGCTCAATTCAAAACTGATTTGATTTAGTCGCATTTTAAATATTGACCTGATACAACAATTAACATAGCGGTAATTAAAATTTTCGCCAAGTACTTTAACACAGAAACAACTTTCTTGGCGGTCTTTGACTTGGTTGCACTGTTCGCAAGCTAGTTGTTTACGACACAAAAGGTAGTTTGTCTTCCAACAATTATATTTTGTCGAAATAAAAAGATTATTCTTGTTCGGTCATAAAATTTTGTGGGACTATTTTATGTTATTAGAACAAAGGTATTGATGTTTTTTTATGGTAAAGACTAAATAAAATAAATCATTTTACAATGTGCTTTTTAATTTAATTTAGAATAATGTAAGTTACATTACCAGAAAGTGCAGTCAATTTTTGTCCATGACTTTTACAAAAATATGTTTTGCAAAAAAGCAAGCTTATCTTTGCTGAACAACAAATGCCAAGGGTTATTTTTTTACCCGTGGTTTCTGACCCAAGTGTTGTTTCGTCATTATTTCAAATCTATGTTTCAAATTTTTAAGAATGTCACCCAGTTGTTTCACTTTGTATTCTGATAAAATTTGGGTTGAAAAGTCCTCTTTATGGCCTGTAATCAAGCGCCTCCCAATTCGTTTTTCAGCTCTTATTCCTTAAAGTTGGTTCGGACAAAAGCATATTTTGCGCCACGCTTATGAAAAGGGTCCTCTTTTCAATTGCTTTTTCCACAAAAGCTTTCAGTGGGTTCCAAATCAAAAAGTTTTAAATATTTCAACTTTGATATTTTTCAGCTAAGCCCAAAAAATTTTGCTCTTCGATTCGTTTACGCCACTGGTTCTTAACTGGGGCCAGGCAAGATTTTGGGCGGGCATAGTGTTTAAGACATTACAAAACTATTTTCAAGGGAAAATACAAAATAAAAATTCACTTGTTCACAATCAAACTGATTTGATAGATGTATCTAGATGGTTCATTTACCTCAAGGTTTCTAAAACGGGGCCCTCGGTTTCCAAGGGGGCCACAAGGCAATTTTTGGAGGGCTACGACCAGAAGTCTTAGGTGAAGATTTTTTTAGTCTTTCTAGTCTTTTGAAAAAATATTCTAAGCAGGGGCCACGAACCATGAAAGGTTGAGAGCCACTGGTTTACGCTTCCTGTTTTAGTGTGAACAGTCTTTCCAATTGAAGAGCTTAGTTCTAAATGTACCTAAGTCACATAATGTCATTTTGAGAAAATGAGGTTTAAAGTTTTCAAAAACCCTACTTCTACAATAGAAATACTCTAAGATTCCAAAGCTCTGTGCTAATGAAAAAGTGATTTCCTGAAAAGATTTTTTGTCAGAATATTTCTGGCAACTAAACAAACAATTTTTTCAGCTTATCTCATTTTTTCAAAAATGTGACTTAGGTACTTTTAGAAATAGAGCCTTCAATTTGTTTTTTTAACGCCGCATGCTTTTTCGCCTCACGTTTTGCTTTTCCGGGTTTTAGCCTTAAACAATCTTTAGAATTGACAAAGTCAGCCTCAGACCTGCTCTACACTGGGCATAGGTTCTCAGCGTAAAAATGTTTATGTCTTACAGTCAACTTCGGATATAAGAGATCCGCCGGACCAGCTCAATTAATCTCCTATATCCGAATATCCCTTATAACCGACTGATGCAAAGTTCGATCCGATACCTTAAGAACGCAAGTTTTAAACGCTCAAAACACCCTTTTTGAAGCTTTTCACGAATTTCCCCCTCCAAAAAGCCCTCGAAGAAAGCGCGGCCTCAGAAATGCCGGCGAAATTGAAATCGGAACGCGCGCTTTTGGTTATTTTGACGCATCATCAGAACAAAAAATCGATCCCTTGTAACCGACTGAAATTACTAGAAAATTATGATTGGGACGTAGAAATTTAATCCCTTATATCCGGACCCCTTATAAGCGACTATTTTAGTATTATTTTACATTGAAAAATCATTGGGACCCTTTAAAATAGTCCCTCGTAAGCGAAAATCCCTTATATCCACATCCCTTATATCCGAAGTTGACTGTATATTTCTACGCCAACGGTCGACGAAAAAATCTTACGTTGAGCGCTGGCAAAAAATCGCTTGCCAAGCAATTTTCACGCTTGCACTCAGCGTGAAAAATTCTTTCGAGTAGAAATTGCCTAATAAGGTTCAAAAAAATTTTTTTTTAATGTTTGAACTATTTTGTTGTTTACATATTTTTTCAAGTATATGCTGTACGGCTACGCTCAGCGTAAGCGAAATTTTGTACCACTACTGTCATAGGCGTCCAGCTGAAAAAATTTGGGGCTATAGAGCTTTACCCAAATTTTATGACGTTAGCCAAATCTTGATTTTCTAAAATTTTTACGGATATGAGAAGAAAATTTGTCTAAAATCTAGGGCGAGGACCCAAAAAAAAGTTTTCACTTTGAATCTGTCACCGATTTCTCGATTTTCATCCCAAAATCATAGTGGTCTCTTAAAAAAGGTTTTCACCAAATTCGAAAATTTTTTCTGCAATTAGTGTTCATTTTCGATGCACAAAAAATTTTTTTGCCCGAACAATTCCTTGTCACTGCCCTAAAATTTATGATTTTTACTAAATATTTCTTTGCCGCTGCCCAAAAAATTCTGATTTTGCCCAAATATTGGAAACTTGGGGGGTAATTGCCCCTGCATCCCTATAGATACGGCTATGCCTAGTGTAAACCAGGTCTTATACTCCATAAATTGAACTGCAATGATTTCAAGAACGGCATAGTTCTGCAGTGGTAGATATTGGGTGAGGTGAATGAGGCAGTTGCCTCGGGCCCCTCTTTTTTTGGGGGTCCCCCTCGATTTTAGGGGTCCCCTCGAAAATAGCACATATAGTTTTATTTCGTTGCAGATGTTTTTTAGAGATCGTTATGAAGTTGAGACGAAAAGTGCGAAATACAAGATCGATTCGAGGTGAAGATCTTTTTTTAGAGAACACCGTGATTTTGGGAGAAAAAAGTGATAGGCGAGATCAAAGCTCTTTTTCTTGTTTATAGAACATCAATTTCGGAAATCCTTGCCTCGGGCCCCTGAATTTGAATATCCACCACTGTAGTTCTGGATCCTTGATAAATTTTTGAAACTCTACCATTCACCCGCACACTCATTTAAAAATCTCTGCTTAATGAATCGTAAAAAGAAAGTGGATTACGATTTGATTCGACTGGTCATGTAAAAAACTTTTTGACAAAACTACACATGAGAAGGTCACATGTCACTTTTAAGGTCAATAAGTTTTTCTCTTAAAAGTGAAGTATATCAGCTTTTTCTTGTGATAAATGTCATTTTTTCCTTTCAAATTTTTGTAAAAACTAAAAAAATTGTTTACTTGAAACGAAAAACAAAGGTAACTTTCCTTTAAAAAATTAATTAAGATAAGGTGAAGACCTTTTTTAATTTTCACTTTTGAACAGGGCGTCGAACCGTTTAAAATAATGTTTCAATTCAGGTTCAGGTTCGGCAAAGCTTATTTTTAGAGGTTCAGTTCCGGTTCAACTCCGGTTAGGGTTCAAAGAAATTGATAACGGTTAATGTAAATTTTTGATTCGGGTTTGGTTCAATCCTAGTTTTATAAAAAAAAATTTTCTATGTCCATTTTTGCAAGCTTATAACTAAGAACATAACTTTTCGATTGTGACCGTAGATATACCAGACCAAAGGATTTAAGATAGATGAGCGAAACAATTTTTCCACAATCATAGATTTTACCAAAAAGCCCATACGTAACAATATAACTGAGCAAAATGCATTAGCTTGTGATGTAACTGAAATCTTTTTGGCGCCGAAAAAATCAATTTAGAAGAGTTATGCGTTGAAAAAATTAATTTTACCTCAAAAAAGACAATTTAATGACTATTTTGGTGTAAAATAATTTCTATTCTTTCAAGAAAATTTTGATAGGTGCATTTTATGCCTCGAAAAACAAACCCAGTGTCTGAAAATTCAGATTGTTCGAAGTTTTTTGCAGGTGAACAGGTTGAGAAGGCAAAGATGCTTTTATTGTCCCCAATTTGGAAGCTATGTTTTTAACCAAATGATATCTTATCGGCATGATCTGAGATGTTTTATAGAGGATTATAGAATGTTTCGAAGTTTGCCGCGTGGTCGAGTGGTTAGGCGCCGTGATTGTCAACGTTTTGCTTAAGGTGGGCCACTTTTTGACGTTTTTTAGGGGTAGCCTGGTGCGGTTGCTATGTTTGCTTCGTACTAAAGCAATCACTACAAGTAGATCGCATACCACATCGGTATTGCAGGGGCTACCTTAGCCTGAGACACTTTTGTGAGAAATAAGAAACACCAGCTGGTACTTAAGCTCAATCGCACTTCAAACGAGTTTAAAGTCTGACGAGTACGCTAAGAGCCCTTACCCTAAACTAATGATAGCAAAATTTTTTATTAAATACGCGTGAAAATTCTGTATCCTATAAAAAATTTTTTTGACATGTCACATACAGTAACATACTTCCTTTCATCTCTATACTTATTCTCCTGACTGGCAGAAAAGCGGTGGAGGCGCTAATACATTGAACAACTGTTAGGGAATTACCCGACCTGCTTCCGGAAATATCAAGACATTGCTGTCCGGTTGAAATTTTTATTTTGGTTTTTTAGTTTTACAGAGATATAGCTGAAATTTAGAGCTGCTTGCTAAGACCTACAAGCAGTGAAAAGTGCCATAAAGTGTCTTTCCTACGGACACAACGGAATGGCACGAGTAGGTGTTGAAGCAAGACCACGTTGATCACAATCAGGACGCTTTTGACTACTCAAGCACGCTGCCGACAAGATTCGATCGTGGTCGCTATTAAAACGGCGTTCTTACGTACTCAGCCACGCTGCCGACTGTTGCGTTTATTCATTGCATTGCTCTTATGTACTTAACGTACTTAAAAAAACTGATTGGGCTACATTTGTGAATTGAAAAAGAACATTTCGTTCTACTTATCTACAAATCACGTTTCGCTGCGCTTTGCATGACTCGTCGGCAGCGTGGTCCAGTGGTTAAAAGCGCCGGGGTTGTGATTGTCATGGTCTCGGTTCAAAACCTACTCGCGACATTCTGTTGTCTCCAAAATCAGGTGTTCTTTAACAAAAAAAAAAAAAAAAGTAGAAGGTCTTTACTTTGAATCAGGCTTTATTTTGTCCACGAAATGTCTAATAATTGCAGGTTGGACATCGCTGGACAGTGGTGGATATTCCAATTTAGGGGCCCGAGGCAAGAATTTTCAAAAATTGATGTTGTCTGAGAAAAAAAAGAGGTCTGATCTGGGCTTGCATATTTTTCTCCCAAAATCAAGGTGTTCTCTAAAAAAAAAAAAAGGTCTTCACTTCGATTTTATCTCTGATTTCCCTATTTTTCTCCCAAAATCAAGGTGTTCTCTAAAAAAAAAAAGGTCTTCACTCAGAATCGTCCTCTGAACAAACATCTGCAGCGAATCCAAAACTATATGTGCTGTTTTCGAGGGGGGGCCTGAGGCGACTGCCTCATTCGCCTCACCCAATATCCACTACTGTCGCTGGACTAATGTTTTTCAAAAAGTTTCACAGCACACAGGTTGAGAAACACTGGTTTAGAGGCACTGCAATAATTCAAGATGATTGAGCATTTGATTAAAAATTTCTTCGTGGGCCGCGGGTTGGGCACCCCTACCGTACAGCAATAATAAAAAAAGAATAAAATATTTTTATCACAGTTGCTTACTCCTACACTGATAAAAGTAGGCATACCGGTATTGCTTTTTGTATCAGACCTATTAACGAATGGTAATAACGTGTAACTGACTTACACTTCGATTAGGTGCCATTCTAAGGTTCTCCCTTTGCAAAACTATGTTTTTTATCAGAAGATAGTATATAACTACTAACATTAACCAGTGATGGCCTTACAAAAAGGAGGGCTTGATGCAAGAAAGTAAGGGAGCCACTATTGAGTGTACTAAAAAAAAGGTAGCCATTTTTAGTATATAAAAGCAAGCTATTTTTATATTTTTTATAGCTGAAGTCATTTTTAGTGTTGGGTTGGGGAACAAATTGTTTCGGTTTTATATTTAGAAATAAATTTTATTAATCAAAGACATAGGAATTTAACCAAGCTTAATCAAATCAAATATAAATACATTAGATCAAAGATGCATTCAGTAATATTTATATCAATTAGAAATATTGAATCTAAAAGAAACATTGAACAAAACAAATTTACAAACTGCAACAATTTATTCCCCAACCCAATATATAAAAGCAAAGTGATCACTAAAAAAAAAGTCTTCAATTTAGTGGGGCCACCATTAAGGGATCAATAGCTGGGTGAGACAAAGCGAGCACCAAAAAAAAAGGAAAAAGGTCTTCAATTTAGGGGGGACCACCATTGGGTGATCCAAAGCATGAAGAGGCACTTTATACTACTCTAAGCCATTGTGATTTCAAAACAAAAAAAAACAAAAAAAGGTCATCAGCCTATAGGAAGCCCTTTTTTTCAAAATTTTTGTTCTTTTCTTTTTGACATGCCAAGGACGTCCTGGTGCTACCGTAATGAAATAGAGCAATTTCTTCTAAAGGGGGGGCACTTTCTTATCTAAATTAGGGGGAGCTGGGTGCGGCCGCACCGTTCGCACCCTATTAAATTGATATTAGCTATTGTGTTTTATTTGGCAAAAAGCTTAGTCCTATTACAGTAAGCAATTTAAAGGTAGAACTTTTTTTGGAAAGGTTTGTTAGCCACCATTGTTAGGCATAGCCTACCATATTTTCGAAAGAGACGCTCCTTAATAGAAAAGAATTCGTCCTTAAAAAGTAGTGTTCTCTAAAAAAAAGGTTCTTCACTTCAAATCAGTCTCAGGTTTCATAATTTTTGTCCCTAAAAAGTAGAATTACCTAAAAAAAAGGTCTTCACTTCAAATCTATCTGGGATTTCATAGTTTTTGTCCCTAAAAATTAGTGTTCTCTAAAGAAAAAAAAGTTTTTACTTCAAATCTGGTTTGGGTTTGAGGCAAACCGAGTGGGACAAAGCCCTAAGAATTGGAACTCTCCCGCCAAAATCGGAATGTATGGTAAGCCTAACCATTGCACAATAACAATTTGTCCAAATTTCATCGGAAAAATCTCAAGTTTGCTATCCAAATTTGCTTCCGGAAAAAGTTTTTAATAATAGGCCTACCCCAATTTAATTTTAAAGCTTTTAATTTATTTATTTATTATTATCTCTATATTTATCCTCTTGACTGGCAGGAAAGCGACGGAGGCTCTAATGGAATAAGCAATCATTTCGACCTGCTTGCCGAGATACTAAGATATTGCTGTCCGGTTGAAATGTAATAGAAATACGATTTTAATTTAGAACTACTCGCCAAGACCACCAAGCAGGGGAAAGTACCGTAAAGTGTCTTTTCCAAGGACCAAACAGAATGGCCCAAGTAGGTTTTGAACTAAGATCATACCGATCACAATCACGGCGCTCTTATCACTCGACCACGCAGCTAAGCGTAATAAACTTCGGCTATTTCAAAACATTATTTATTGTAATAATTAATCCAATTACAGTTTACAAACAATGAATATTTAGACCCGAAACAATTTTAAATATTGGCCCTAATGGGCCTACGTAAAAATGAGCAAAAAAGAATAAGTGCGTTAATAGGGAGATTTAAGAAACTTTTGGATCAAGGTCACCAAGAGTAAACAGGGCTTAAATTTTCAAAGCCTTAAAAGACATTTTTTGTTTTGAATTTTGGACTAAAAACCTTTTTCAATCTTTGCTTAATTTTTAAATTCAAAAATCGTTTTTTCACTTTTTCTTTTTAAATTAATTCGGGAGTCTGATTTTCTAGCAATAACTAACGGGGATAAATGGCAAACGTTTTTGTTGTTATTTCTTTATTTGTTATTATCGTTTGAAAGATTTCCTTCTCATCTTTTTTTAATTTGTTAATTAATTGCAACAGAAAGACTGACCATCTTTAATTAGGATTGATTTAATTAATTTAGAGTCTAAAAATAGATCGCAGTTTTCCTAAAAATTCTAAAGCTGAGTAGCTGTTGACGTTGTTTATGATTTACTCAGAGTCAGAATTTATTAAATAAAATAAAGTGTGAGATAAGGAAAACTAAACAATTTAAGTTTTACCTAGTTTAAGCAATGAAATTAATATAAATTAAATACGGAACTTTCAAAAGCAAAAGCACCTGTAGAAAGTTTCGAAAAGTGCTTATTGTTACTGTATTAGTCTAGTTCTAGTCCATAAAGTGTCATATATAAAGTCTTTAAATTTTAATTGTCTTAGTTTTTTTTAATAAGCAGCTTATTAAATGAAGCTTTATAAGGAGATAACTCACTTGTAGATACAAATGTTTTCATAAATCCGTACTAGCAAATTTTAGATTAACCTTAGGTACTAAACTTGTCTATTAGCTGTTAAACATTGAAAAATAATTTTTTGTGAAAACGTCATTTTGCAAAACTATTTAAAATTAACTTATACTAGTACAGATAAATTTAGCTGAAAGATTTTAATCTTTGTGAAATATGTACATTTTATAAACAATTATAATCATTGAAAATCAAATTAATATGCTTTTATTATCTAAATATTGGGGTCTCTTCAAGAAGTCACTGTAAGTGATTTTTGTAAAACTAACCCAGAATTGCCCTGTGATTTTTGTTTGTAAAACTAACCTGGAATCCCCCGTGATTACTATCTCTTCTTGAAGAGATTCTTTTCTTGTTTATTTTCTCCTGGTTCTCTGGGGGTTTTCAGGTTAGTTTTGATGACAAAAATTGCTTAGGGTAACTTCTTTAGAGATCCAGGTCTTGTTGTAATATAAAGTAACATCAAGAAAAGTAAAAATATTTGGGTCACATCAAGAAGGGAGCGTAAGCAGTTTTTTTCTGTAAAACTGTCCTGGAATCCCTGCAGCATCAGAATGGAATAAAAAAGAAACCAAAAGGAAAAGGATCTTTGCAAGAAGCAATAGTAACCACAGGGGGATTCAGGTTAGTTTCAAGAAAAAAAATCGCTTATGGTGACTTTTTGAAAAGACCCAAGTATTTAGCCTATGCTTTAATAATGTGTTATATTTCAAAAACAATATAAAATTTTTGTTATTAGTTATTAGTAAATTGATAAAGCCATTAATTGTATAGATGACATATGTCTTAGTTTGGCTTGGATTTGTCTTAATTCAAATAAGTCAAGCAAAATGTTTACTACTAAATTGGCTGCAATCAAGAGTCTATTTGTTTTGGGACTATGTATATGATATTGTTATTTTTATAAACTTTTAGAAGCTGCAATATACAATTCAATATATTATACAGGGTGTTTAAAAAATTTGACATCATTTGACATGTAAATATTACAGAAACTACGTAGTCATATTCAAAGATATTTATTCCTGTAAATTTGAATAAGAAATTCAAAGGGACTTGAATTTCATAAAAGGTTTTACAAATGTTCAATATGTGCACTGCCTATGACATGGCACATGTGAAGTCGGTACTCCAACTCCTCTTAAACATGCTGCAGCATATCTTGGTAACAGTCTCTAGTGTGGTGATGTTTCTTTGTTAACCACCTGTCTTGCATGAAAGTTAAACTGGAGATTGTTATCCAAGACATTGTTCAGCTCAACATTAACACTGTTGAATTTCATTTGATGTGACTACGCAATTTCTGTAATATTTACTTGTCAAATGATGTCAAATTTTTTGAAACACCCTGTATATTTTATGTGCAATCTTTTGTTTTGATGTACATTAGTGATTAATTGCAATCTGATATCAGTTAGAAATCAAATAAGCATATATATCATTGTTGAAAAAATTATAATTGTAATTAAGCAATTGTAATTAATTATGGTCTCTTCAAGAAAGAACTATAACTATGTTTTGTCAATAAAACTAACTGAGAATCCTCCTACAGCACCAGGAAGGAATAGAAAAAAAACCAAGAAAAAAGTTCTCTTCAAGAAGTGATAGTAACCACAAGGGTTTCTGGGTTAGTTTCCCAAACAAAATTTCTCATGGTCACTTCTTGAAAAGACTTATTAATTATACAGTTTTGTAGAAATTGTAATTGATTTTTTTAAAACAAAAAATTATAATTGTAAATTAGATTGTTTAATCAATTTTTAATTACAATTACATATTATAATATTATCAAATATTAATATCCAAATAGCAATACTAATAATTATCAAATATCCATGCATACCATAAAAAAATGTGGGTCTTTTCAAGAAGTCACTGTAAGCAATTTTCTTTAGTGAAACTAACCTGAAATCCCCCTACAGCACCAGGATGGAAATAAAAAGAAGCCAAGAGGAAAAGGATCTCTTCAAAAAGCAATAGTAACCACAGGGGGACCTGGGTTAGTTTTACCAAAAGAAAATGCTTACAGTGACTTTTTGAAAAAAACCTAAAGTTTAATCTCTGGCATTTAACAATAACAATAAGTGTGCATAATTTATTAAAAGGGTTGAAAAAATTATAATTTCAAGTAACTGCTATGTTTTGCAATAGTTGTTATTGAAAATTGCAATAAAGCCAATAATTGTAATTTTTAATAAAATTTTTAAAGGATTATAATTAAAGCAATTTAAAATTTATAAAATGCATCATTTTTTCATGGTTTATCACTTACCATAACCACCTTCACAAGCTTGTAGGTTTTGGTAATCCTTAAGCTTGTAATGTCAATTAACAAGAACTGCATATTAACTCTTTAAAATTTGATCATAAAAATCAAAATTTACATAAAACATTAAAATTAAAAACAGAATATTTACCAAGCTCAATGTTTATATTTTTGGTTGTTTATTGATATTCCAATTTAAAATAATGAAAACATGCTATCTATTTAATTCAAAACAGCTTTATTGTAGCTCTTTCCTATTTTTATGATTATCTTGATATGTATGTTTTGATGCTTTTTTTTCTAAAACTTGTGATTGTTAGGTGCTTAACATTTTTTACATTTGTCAGTCTTTGGAGTCTGAAAAAACAGTTGCAAAATCAACCTTTTCTAGAAGTTTTTTATCTATTTTCATTTGCTGTTTATTGTATATAAAATAGTGACAAAACATATGGTCAAGTAACATGAACAGTATTAACAGTTTTGTTACCCAGTTTTTTGAAAGTATTTTCTAGAATTCTTTAAACAATCACCAAACTTGTAATCCAGCAAATGTACCCAATTATGAGCTTTTTAATAGTGTAAAAAATAGTTTTAACTGTTGTTTTATTGCTAAAATGTTACTATTATGATTTAAATTAAACTAGTTTTGTGTATGGTTTATAGAATCATAAAAAATTGTAATGGTTCTTTTTGATAATGTTGTTGTTGGTCAGTTTGTTGAAGTTAAGCATAAAGGTTATTTATTATTTGGAACAGTTCGATTTAAAGGTTATTTAAATGGCACTGATGGAAAGTGGGTAGGATTAGAATTGGAATATCCATTTGGGAACCACAATGGTTGTTGGAGAGGCAGGTACTATTTCAAATGCAAATCCAACCATGGAATATTTACACATTCAAGCAATATTCGGTTTCATATGAAATCTCGTCAATCAAGAAATAACTACCACAAAGTTTCAAACAACTCTTTCTTTGATCAAAATTTATTTTTTGGTGGTTCAAACAACTGTTTAGATTGTTACAGCATCAGTTATGATTATGCACAGCAAGCAAAAACTGCTTTTGAAAACATTGCTGATAATAGTCTGTTTTCAAAAGCCAAAAAATATCCACTAAATCACTCTATAAGTCGTACTGTACCTGCTGCTACAATGATCAAGCAAGATTATTCTCAAATACCTTACCAACTTCAACCTAGCTCTAATCTTACTTATTTTACATTAGATGATGAATTTTCCCCAAAACCAACAATTCCGCATTATACAATGCCTCATCAAGCTTTAAAGCGTCAACTTAAAAGAGGAGAATGGGAAGATTATGGGTTACATAGACCCAGGTTTTTTACTGTTTAGTTATAACATGCAGTAATTTAAAATAACATTATGTTTTGACTCAATAAACTGGCTATTTATTATAAAATTAGATTCTCTTCCTCATCCCTATTTTGTACTTGAAAAAATTTGTAATTGAAATATTATTAATCATTTTCTTTCTTTTACTATAGTACATAATCTGCTGAAGAAGCAATTATAGTAAGTTTAGGCTCAGAATTTACAATGTCAAATTTTTATACCACCCATTTTTGTATATGTTCATTCTGAATGTATAATTTATGTTGTTCAGTTTTTGTTTGTAGCAAATGTGTGTATATAGCATTGAAATGTAGTAACAAGAGTTGTCTAAAAGGTGCTGTTCTAATAATCTCATGATTTTGATTGCACTCTTGCCGATGTTAATATTGTAGTATTTAGAAATGGCACTATACTTTACTTTTTTGTGGCTAAAAATCTCATCAACCAGCTCCCAGAGTAAATTTGGTAATTTTAATGTTGTCCTGCTAGTCAGAAAGTTAATTGATAGTTACATTGAAAGTTATTACTTTGAGGTAAAATTAATTTAATTTGTTCCCTTTGCAGCACTATTTTTTGTACAACTTATTTTTGTAGCTTTACTACTGTAATGTTGCTTTGAAAGGGTTAAAAATAAAGAGGGAAAAGCTGTGTCAACTATTAAAATCAATCAAAAAGTTGCAAATACAATAAAGTTGACTCGAATTCTTTAAATCACACTTTCTTTTGTAAACTACTGCTTATTTTGCCAAGTGAAACAAATTTTGGTTTTTGTAAATTTTGGCATAAAGTATTAGTTAAAATATAACTCCAATGATTGCAAGTAGACTTAAAAGACAATTCTCATATGTTTTGTGTTTGGTTTTGCAATGATTGTAGATTGGTTGGATCAAGTTAAAAAAATGACCCTGGGGTAACGTTGCTTCAGGTTGCATTTTCACCTTTAACACTTGATGAAGTGAGTAGTAGTTCACAAAAACTAGTGTATTTAAAAAAAGTGGGACAACTTTTTGATTTGTTAATATTATTTGAAAGATTATAATAAAATTAGTTAAATTTTCTTCTTAAATGTAAATACTGCCTGAACTTACAATGCTTTTTTGCTTTTATGTATATATTGTTATATATTAATAATAAAAAATTTGTACAAGCTAAAATCAGAAACCATTGAAACTATATTTTACATTTCAAGGAAATGTTGAGAAAAAAGTGACTCAAATGATGTAATTACATTTTTTTTTTTTATCAAGATTTTCAACTAAAATGAATTTAAACTGCTTTGTTCAAGATTTTCAACTAAAATGAATCTAACTGCTTATTCTTACAATTCTAATTCATAGTTTGATCTTGGGGTAAAAATACCTATTTTGTGTTTTTAAGTTAACATTCTGTATTTTTTCAAAAATCTTTTAAACCAGTGTTTCTTAATCTTTTTCTTTACTAGGAGCCCTTTTGAAATCAGCTACCAATCCTCAAACCCCTTTTAGAATTGGTTAAATTAAAAAATGATTGTTATCAAAATTTTAAACACGTAACTGACAACTTAATAACACAATACTAAAAAGTGAGTTAGTTTTACATTAACAAAAAAGTAAATTACAAAAATGCATTATACATTTACTGTGTCTCAGTGACATAGACTTAACCAGCCTTGATAATTCAGCAACCACACACCCCCTAGAAACAGATACTGTACCCCTGGTTAAGAACCCCTGTTTTAAATTGTATAATTAGTTTTTCACTAAACTTATGCATCAATTAATTAGAGCAATCTCAAAGAAAAGTATCTAGCTTTTGCATCCCTATGTAATTTTCATAATTTGTTTGTTATTCTTTAGTGTTGAACTATGTCGTTTTTTATTGCTTTTGAGTTTTCGATTTTTGAAGTACCCTTTTCAGCGTTTTGTTGGTAAATTAAGTTAATTTGAGAGTTCTTTCATTATTTTGTAGTCATTAGTAAAAATTTTTATATTTTTATATTTGCTTGAGTTGCACTTAGATATTTTATTGTTTTGTATTTAGGTTAAAATAAAAAGCACTTAGTAAAGTTTTTGAACTGCTTAAAGTGCAATTTGTACTTACTTTAAAGTTAAACATTTATTAAATTATCTAATTTATCGTTATAATAACTATAAAACATAACTTATCACATGTTTATGAAGTGCTTAAGTTTGTTCTTGAAACCAAGTTGATGTTATTTGAGTTTTGTAAGTTTCTCTATTGATTTATTACATTTTATAAAAATTGTTAAATATGTGAATGCTTTTAATTTTTTTTGATAAATTGAAAATATGTTAATCTGTCATATTTTCTATAGCAATCTGCCTTCATATATGAACAACGAAACATTTCTTGCTTGTAATTGCAAGTATGAATTTAATTTATTGTTTGATGATTCAAATATTAGAGTTATTACATCATTTAGCTTTTAAGTATTTTTTGGAGTCTCAATTTAATTGTTCATGTTGTGACAAAGTAATTGAGTTTTTTAAGTAAATTGATTTATGTCGATGTTGTGGATATTGTTTCAAAAACATTTTATCTTTTTTGTTCTTCAGTTTAGCTTAAGTCAAAGCCATCAATCACTAAAATTAAAATTAGTAATTTTTTCTTGTACCTAAACCTAAATTATTTCTAAATCAAGCTTTTATGTAAATTGACCGTTGGCATTTCATGTTGTATTACCATTGTTTGGTAATTTGTCATTTGCAGAAAGCGTCGGTTAGTGCCAAGTTTATTTTCAAATTGCTTTGTTTAAATAAAAAGTTAGTTTAGCGTTTTAAATCAAAGCCACTTTAAATAGCTTAAAATTGTTTGATTTGGTTAATTATGCATTTTGTGAACGTACCATTTGTGTGAAGAACAAATCGAAGTATAAAATACATTGTAGCCACTACGTTACTCTGAATTAAAGTATCTACCACTGTTTTTTGAAATAGTGTTTTTGTTTGATTTAACTCATAATTTAAAAACTGTGCAAAATTTGCATTTCCTTTATTTATAAACCATGTTTACATATTAATAAAAATACACTGTAAACTGAAACTGTTGTTTTTATTTCTTTTCAAACTGCACTGATGGTAACTTTTTTGTCTAGAAACTTTTTCATCTTTCTGATCTAATGTATGATGAAATAATTGTATGATAACATTATTTGGTTAGTGTGTCAATGGCTGCTAGTTCCAACAGCAGCGGAAATACGATGCAGCCCGTTGCGTCTGCTCCTTTGCATTTTGGGTTATTTCCTGTTTTAGACGGGGTGAGCTTTCTATGGTTAGATGCGGTCTTATAAAATTTGTCTTTAGATATTCTTCAAATATTGCATTTAAAGTGTGATTAATAGTTAAAATTTTTTTTATTTCCTTTTTTACACTGGTTTAATTATGTAAATGTTAAATATTAACTTTCTCGGTAAATATTATTGACTAATGCTCATGAATTAAAAAAGTTTGTTTTACCATTTAAATTAATAATTTAATTTTTAAAGATACTTTTTTGACAAAATTGTTTAAAGAATATTATTTCATTGCATATATTTTGCAATACAGCTTACCAATGAATACGATAGCGAAACCGTTCAAATCCTAAAAAGTGCATTTACCAGGGTATGTTTAAGATAAGTTTTTATTAATCAAGATCAAGGTAATTGGCTGTAATTTTGTTACTAAAAATAATATGCAATTTATTGCCTATATATTTATGCTATATATAATTTAGTAGATTGTTCTCATCATATACGATTTGTTGTAAATTTGCTGAATTGTTGAATAGTCTTGATAATCATTCATTTAAGTTTAAATTTGATGATCGTATCGTGTGAAAACTTGCCTAAAGACGTTATAGCACAGTGGTTCTCAACAGGGGGGAATTTTGTGTTTTTGAGGGGAATTCTTTGAAATGTAATTGAACGTTTTAGAGTTAACGGTAATGGTTTATAGACTATCTATATCAGTGGTCCCAACTGGGGGTCTCTGGGAGAAAAAACAGCAAAATTGGAAATGAAATCGAAGTGAAGACCTTTTTTTTTTTTTTTTTTAGAGATCACCATGTTTTTGGGAGAAAAGAGTGGATTTTATTTCCTTTTTTATTTAAAGGGTCCACAACTTTCAAAAAAATTCTCAAAAGGGTCCATGACATTAAAAAGGTTGGGAACCACTGTTATAGCATGTTAATGTGCAGCAATAAACCCCCAAATTAACGCGATTGATAAGCCATGAAGAAAAAGTTTGAGTTGTTTCACTTTTTTAACGTGGAGTCTTGAAGATTTGAAGCTTTAAAAAAAATCTAATGCGCTCTCTACATGCGGTCAAACAACTAGTTTGTTAAAACTTATCATTTTCCAATTAATTTTCATCAAAAAAAAGCTTATTTCACGTAAATTTTCAGGCAGAAAAGACTGTACCTGGCTTTACACAAGAATTGATAAATGGTGTTATTCAAAAAGAAGCACCTGATCAAGACATCGACTACACCAAGAGCTTGTTACGAATGTCAAGACAAGATACCGAAGGTTCGATTTTGCTTTGATCTTTTGAAAAGATCTTCGAAAGAGTAGACCTGTTTTCATATTGGTTCTATGGCGTTTGCGAATTATCACAAAGGAACGTGTTAACGTTTTAGAATACGCGATTCGTCGAAACGAAAAAGAGTTCGTCGCGCTCACGCAACAAGCAAAGCGACTTAAGTCAATTCTTGCGAGAATACCTGATGAGATGAGGGACCGGCCGCGGTTTTTGCAAACTATCAAGTAAATTGCAACATTTTTTTGCGTAATGGCCAACTTGTTTTGGTAGAAATTGTAAAGGTGATACGTCTTTCAGCTTGTTTCATTCTTGTGGAAATTAAATGACTAGCTATTCATTACATAAGATCATACAGCTTTTAAATATCTTGCTTTTTAAGATTTTACATTATTTTGACGTGTTTTGCCGTGCACGTTTTCAATCTTTAACATTTTTTTCCTTTTTGATCAATGACTTAACTTGTAAGCATTGAAAATTTTTAAAATTTCTACCAATATCGCATGTTCACCGAGTCTAAAGTGGATTTCAAGATAAAAAAAAAAGTTTTCATTAAAATTTTTTCTTTCGGCGAAGTGTGTCTTTGGTTCTGGGTGAATTTCACCGCGAAAAATCCCAACGTAGGTTAATACTGTTGGTTTCTCTTTGTCGACGAAGACCGCAACCCTAACCTTTAACCTTCAACCTTTGGTAGAATTTATTGTGGTGGAATTTACCGGTCACCTGTGTCATAGTTTACGGGTGCCCATCTTGCAATATTGTCCACATGGACAGTGTTATCACAACGGCACCGGGCCGTTGCTTGACCAGGATCTCTCAGCAGAGGCCCTGTGGCCTTCTTTAGGAGCCACAAATTTTTTTAGAGGACGTTGTTTGTATTTATAAATATTGGTCCCACAAATTTTGGTTTTTGTAAATTTCGGCATGAAGTATTAGATAAAATATAAGTCGAACGATTGCAAGTAGACTTAAAAGACAATTCTCATATGTTTTGTGTTTGGTTTTGCAATGATTGTAGATTGGTTGGATCAAGTTAAAAAAATAACCATGGGGTAACTTATATTTTTACATGTTAGTGTGTTATTTTACAACTTGTTAATTTTATACTTGTTACCGCAGTGTCATGTTTTAAAACTTGACACGATTGGTTTTACCCCAAGCATATTGCAACTGATTAATTTCATGATATTTCAAAAACAAAAGTTTTTACTAGCGTATTCATATTTTGCCTGTTGCCTGTGATTTCTTGGGTGTCCCAACGATTTTTTTCTTTGATTTTTACCAGTTCAGTAAATTAAAAAGTTGAAAGCATAAATCCTGCTCAACAGCGACTGACAATAACGTAGTGCAACGTTTCGGTTCTGGTTTTTTCCAGCAAGCCATTCCAATTGTTGAAGGTTTCGTGAGCAGTTTGGAATTTACCAACCATTTTTAAAGTTTACGGCTTTTCATAATTCAGTTTTTAACGGAAAGCAAAAAATTCCTTAAGCAAAGCAGTGTTTACTCTGAGAAAATTTTCCACTGTGCAAATATTTTTTTAGTGAGCGTGAATAACCTGAACCTGCGTCAGCACAGCCGTAATTGAATTATGACTTTTGTGAATTATTAAAATAAGTATAAGATTTTATCAAAATATAACAAAATATGCATTTAATTTAAATACGGTAGCTTCTCCTGATTCTCGTGATTTTCTAATGTTTTATACAGTACTTCCTTTAGACTTGTTTCTGCAATCAAAACAGACTATTCTATCATAACTTGGTCAACATGATATATGTTCAGCTTACATCTGTTTTTTTATCTTGATTCTATTCACGTGGCTGAAATCTTTTTCATAGGAACCACAAGAAGCTAGAAAGAGGGAATACATGTATATTTGAAGGAGAGAATGAGTAATTGAAAAGCTTTTCATGGTAGAACTGATTTCAGCCAAATTACTTAAGTTTACACTACTGCACATGAACTTTGGAATCTTACTGCAATCGACTGTTTGTGAATGCGTAGGTGTAATACCACTTTTTTGAAAGTACCTTCGTTAGATTTGCAAGTTCTATCGATAGGTCTTTATCATTTTTATTTGTTTTGATTCGAAATTTGCAACCCAGAAAACGCCACATCTGTCACGAGTTTTTTGGTCCTTGCAGTAAAGAAGAAATGTTGAACATTGTAATTTCTTATCAGGGTTGGTATAGCCAATTGCAGAGTAGTAAAGAGTCCAACATTTAAAGGACTCGAATCGGTCTTAGTCCAACAACGTCCATCCGAATCCTTCAGAGCCGTGACTCCACCCTATCCAAATCCACCAAAGTTTCAATTCTTTCGTATTTAAATCCAAAAAACCTCGAGTCCAAGTCTGTTATAACCAATTTTACATGCATAAGTTATTTTTTACCTTGATTAAGAAGTAAGGAGTTCTTTTAGGTTTTTCCTTGCCAATCAAGTTCAATAGACTTGGAATGGGTTTAATTTTTGTGAATAGGGTTTGGCAAAAAAAATTAATTTTTTTGACTCAAAATGTTTTCATCTGGACTCAAATCCGATTCATTAGTCGATTCGAGTATTCGAGTCCGGTCCGAATCGGACTCGATTATTTTAACCAACGAGTGAGACCCGAGCCGGACTTGAGTCATTGCAACTGAAATAAAATGACGAGGCAGCCACGGCACTTCAAGCTGTAAAAAGATAAAATCAAAAAAATTAGCGTTTTTTTTTTTGCATTAAAAATCGGTATCTTGCAAGTGCACAAAAACGAGATTTCACTGCACAAATACTCTGATGCGCGACTACGCACGTAGAAGTAACACTGACCTTAAATACATCCATTGGCGCGCGGCATAAAATTATATATAATTCCTTGTTAATTTGCAATGAGCCGTAACCAAATAAGGTTGAAATCACAATCATAGTCTATGGCAGAAATGGCGAGCCACTTACCGGCGGCTTCTTTTAGCCAGAAATTCAGGAACGGCAGATTAAATTTCAATGACCCATCTGCAGTTTCCGAATTTCTGGCCAAAAGACGCCGCCGGGAAGTGGTTTGCCATCTTTGTTATAGATTATGATTGCGGTTTCAATCCTTCTGCCGTTTCCAAGTTTCTGTCGTTATGACGTCTAAATTTTATTTTTGAAAAAAATTTAAACAACTGCTACGTCATACGCATTTTTTACTGTTATTAAATAGTGAAGACTTTCTTTTTAGTCTTTTAATTTTCACCGACTTTGTCATTTCAGGGCATTCTAAGGCGCAAAATTAGTAAGAACACTTCAATTTAAAAGTGAAGACCAAAAAAAAGCCAAATGTTTTATTCCTGAATGAACAAGAACCTACTTCGCCAACAAACAAAGATTTTTAGTTTTTAGCCTTTGCTTTTAAATTGATGCTTTTTATCAATTTTTCTCCTAAGAATACCCCGAAAATGGCAGTGAAATTTAATTTTTTCCCTTAGAATACCCCGAAAATGGCACGACAAAGTTGGTGAAGACAAAAAGAAAGTCTTCACTTGTTCAGAAGAAGGTTCACCATTTCTGGTGAATGGTGTAACGTTTGACAATTTATGAGACATTACTACTTAACTGGAATCAATTTTTGGCAGATTATCCATGATGTTCACTTGGAGCATATTCAAAAAAGAATTATAGTTATTCTCCAGCTTAGTTAGTTTAAAGTATTGTTTTACTGCACTATGGTTAATATTTGCTGATATATATTTTCATTCAAAAGATATATGCACGTTGATTTAGAAACTCAATCGAATCGATTTAAATTGATTCATTTTCAATCGAATCGATTTAAACCATCCTCGCATGATGTTTGGCACCGCGTTGATATGGATCTATGTTGCTTGTTGTTATTTTGTTTTTGCTTGAAAAAAATTTAATTAGTTCAATCTTTATTCCAGGGACATCGCCGGTGCCATAAAAGATTTATTAGCCGCAGTTAATGATGTGTTTCGAAAGTACAGCACAAGAGAAAATAAAAAGGTACATCTGTGCTATCGAGTTTTATTGATTCGGGAGCCAGTCAATTTCTCCCTTTCGGCGATCTTAAAAGTTTTCACCTTTGGCAATACGGTGTTAAAGCGAAGTGCTTGCTTTAAACCGCTTAATCTAACAAAAATGTTTTGTCACCATATCAATAAGCTACCTCGTTTGCACTGGCTGCGCAGTTGTTTTGATGACCTCGTAGCGCTGAATGCTTTTAGAGGAAGTTCTAACGTAAATTTGTCACATTGTCATTCTCTTTTAGTCAAACAACGAAGTTTTTAAGGCATTAAATTTTATTATTTTGAATATTTGGTTTGCTATTTACGATTACACCTTGAAAACATGAAAAACAACGTCATTTTGTTTGTCTTCGAACACTACTGCCCGCCTTTTTGTATCTGGTGTCAGACTATTATTGCCGAGTGACCGGCGGCATAATAATTGATTGAACAATCAACTGATCAATTTAAATGCGACAGTAGTTGTTCTTGTGCTTGTGTTGTAGCGTGTTATATTAGCAAATGCTACTTCAAAGCATTTTTAGGCCATGATTGTTGGAACAAGCCTGAACAATTTAAACAGCTCTTTTTGGACTTACGTAATGTCTTCTGTGTTTGTACTAAAAGTCGTGATCAAACACAGCTCCTGAAGCAACGGCACTGTGCTGATCATAAGGCCACTCGCTTGCTTAATTACCGCAAGCTTGGCCGTGTTGTTGTTTCAGCTGTGTTGCTCGCTGATTATACCCTTTTCACTTTTTTGGTTTAAAATTTTCAATGATTCTCGAAACAACGTCCGCTTCTATTCGCTTTCAATTAATGGTTGTTTAACACTTTCACCTTATCTACAAGTTGTTTCTTGTCGCGTTCACGTAGAACGTTTCAAAAGAACATTATCAATGTTGTATTTTTGGTACTCTTTAATACACTCTACACAATAGCAAGGAAATAAGAAATTCAATTAAATACAATAGATTTTGGATGTTCAAAAGAAAGAATTTGTTAAATGTTCGAAGAGCTTCAGCGACACATTGAAATCCTATTTTCGAGATGGAAGGTAAGAAATCGAATTTGTTTCTATCTTTGCTTGAAACGTCATGTAAAATGTTTGAATATCATATCAACATTTGACAAATTATTGCGTCGGTCTTGCCTTTTGTTAGGAACGTAAATCGATCAATCACGCCAGACAAGGCTTATGTCGTAGTAATCGACTTTCTAGCTTATGCCGTGATATCAGCAGTTTGCTTCCTGTAACAATTAAATTGGCCTTGAAATCGTTGGCCCTTTATTCAACTTGCATTTTATCTGTGAATTTCCGCTCTACTTGCAGAAGCGCGGCTTTGTTCGAACGGCGATTAATTATAAAAATTTTCGATTTTCTCACAAAGGAAAAAACTCTTTTCCTATCGAACCAATCACATTCGCCAGAGGTGCCCGGCCTCTTTGCCACGTTCAACATTTTCTCTTCGTTTCTTACGGTTTATATTCCTCAATTTGGGCGATGTAAATTTTTTAAAATCTATTTTTAGGCGGCTATATCAACAAAGCGAGCGCCTATCTTCGTTCAATCGCACAATACCGTACACTGCTTCGCATTGTTCGAAATGCTGAAACTGGCCGGGTTCAATCTCGATTTTTAAACGTTTTTACGACTCCGTTTTAGAGGTTTTCAACTTTTTTTGCGACTGATCCTCTTCTTGTACTAGTTTCTCCATATGGTTACGTCCAATTTTTGTTTTCGTCGTTTCTGACCCAAGATATGAAGTGAAGGCTTTTTCTATAATCTTCACTTGACTTTCAAAGACAATTTTTTTTCTCAAATTTTTTCCGGGCCTATTTGACACAAAAACTTTACTAAACGTTTTTTTGTTGTAAAGAAGATTGAAAGCTGATTCACCTTCGGTGCACATAAAGCTAAAGCTGACCGCGATACTCGTTAGAAAGGATATTTACTGTACAATTTGTATACCAGTTCAATACACGGTGCTGTTTGTCCAATCAAAAATAGGGATTTATTTTCGTTTTTTGTACAAAAGCAAATATTACAACAGCAAAACGTATCATTTATTGTATAAATATGAAGCTTTGGATAAAATTCCTCAAGATCAGACCAATAAGCTTTGAGCCTTGAACTGGTATTCTGGTTGTAAATGCGCTGGGGGACAAGCGAAGTAACGAATGTTCTCGAATCACTGCTCGGATAGAAACAAACTCAGAGTTTTAGAAGTGCGGAAAGCTTAAAGCGACATTTTTGATCGCGTTTATTTTGCGTCATCTCTAGTTCTCTATAGTGATGGAAGTTTTTGAAATAAACAGAGAGCAATTGCGACGAACTGGTTGTGAAGCGGTTTATTCAGGCATTGTTTTGTGGAGTAATTGCGCGTTGAACAAAGATAAAGACTGTCGCAGATCAATTTTGTTTTTCATTGTTGACTTGCTGATTTTAAATAGCACATTGTTGAAAGCTAGAATTTTGGGAATCACTATCACTAACTTAATAGTGCGGTTGATGTTGGAATTAAAAGGGTTTTAACCTTCTTACATGTAAGAATTAAAAAAGTGAATTCTACGATTTACAGGCCTACTGTGATGTAGGCCACGTTTCTACTAGTGTCAACCCAAAACTATATTGCTATTTTTGATTAGCTTGTTTATAAATTGCTATTCAGCGTGCTTCACGAACGCACTCTTATTCTTCTTATATTTCCGAAACCGACTATACTTCAAATGCGATTTTCGGCACAACAATATGGCATAAATCTTTTTGCTTTACTATTTAAACTTTTAAAATTCTCTTCTTAGCAAATGACTTACGACACGGCTCGTTTTTCTATCTTCGTGGTTTTCTATTGTGATTTTCGTGACAAGTAGCTCACGAAAGCTAGTGTGATTAAATAAAATTCAGTCAACTTTTAGTGGATTTTTTCGTTCATTTTTGATTAATTTCAATAGTTGACACGGCTTTCCTTCTCTATATCGTGCTATTTTGCCACGTTTTACTTTCGATTTGCTTTGCGTTTATTAGTTAAAAAATTGGCTGCTGATCGTCAAAAGCTGCAAGTGTGAGTAAGCCACGTTGTAGCGTTTGATTTTATGCGCGGTTTGACAAATCGAACGATTTCTCGTTGATTGCAATTTTGAAACAGACCAATTGAATTTCGAGAAGGGTGACATTAGTAGAAGTTAAAAAATCGATTATTGGTCAAAGGGTCTAAAGTTCAAAGCTGTCGTCGCTTGGTCAAGACATTCGCGCGTGTTAAGACTTGAAATTGTTCAATGAAGAGCTTGACTTGCTCGACAAATGCTACTAGCAGTTTGGAATCATCAAATACAATTAAAAAAAAAAAAGAAAAACAGAAGAAAATGCTAAACCACTGGTAATGAGAAAAAAACTAATTTTCTTCGACTCTTCGTCGGTCTGCGGGAGTCTCTGCCACTTTTAATATTCAATTTGTTACAAAATGCTTTCGTAATCTTGCCTTCGACAACATTTGCTTCTTTTAATATTTTTTCATTGTACTCGTACTACAAAATGCTTTACTTGATGCAACTTTGCGAGTTTCAAGTTCTATGTACTTTTGAATTTTACCGAAGATTAGATTATTATTATTCAATGAGATTATTATTCAAGCAGATTATTATTCATTGAAAAGCCGGACAAATATATTAAACAGCGATGGCCTTACAAAAGGGGGGCCCACTTTTTAAAATTTATTTTTCAATGATAATAAAAAAAGATAGCCTAGTTCATGATAAAACGAAACTTTTTTTCGTTCCAAAGAAGTAGTGATCTCTAAAAAAGTGAATCATCGTTTTCAATCGACTACATGTTCCTTGCTTTCGTACTAAAGTTAAGGCAAAGAGGCCAACGTGTTACTATGAAGAATTAGAGCAATATTTTACCTAGGAGGGGGGAACTCTTGACGTTTTTTATGAAGGGCCACTCCGTTTCTTTTGTGCTAAAGCGATTACTGATATAAACATTTAA
Source organism: Diplosoma virens (assembly GCA_963680785.1). Taxonomy (NCBI): domain Eukaryota; kingdom Metazoa; phylum Chordata; class Ascidiacea; order Aplousobranchia; family Didemnidae; genus Diplosoma; species Diplosoma virens. Next base: position 21,747,637 of record OY796887.1, on the reverse strand, counting down.
AAAAGTTATGAAATATTTTACCCCAAAGCTTTTTGATTTTATCCTATTTGAGGTATTTTTTCCCAGTTTGTAATCATCTGTTTTCGAGTATTTGCTTTAAATGGACTGAATATTCAACTTAGTTCCCTGCTGTCAAAAACCCTTTCATGAAGCTCGAGAAGACACTCAATGTATGATTATCCATATATCTAGATATATAAGGAAGAGAGGAAACATTGAAGGAGCTGCTAATTGTTTTATATCTTAAAATGGTTTATAAACCATAATAGATTCAAAAACACTGACTGGTTTTGCTTTATAAACCCTGCATAACCAATCTTAAATAATTTCTTTCTTACTTTTGATTATTTTGTTCTTATTGTTGATTTTTTGAAAGCAAAAAAATAAAAATGTTTTGGTTTAATGAGGCAAAATTCTTAGTTGTTCCAAAAATTTTTTGCTTTATAGTAAACTTGTTATGGTTTTTGACCCATTGTAATTATTTGTATTCTCGACTACTCGCTGGAGCAACGTTTTAAAAAGTTGTGAAAACCACTGTAGACTAAAAATTGCTCCTTAAATTTTTTATTCTTCAATTATCTTCTTGTTCACATTTCTTCTCTTTTATATTAATCTGCCGAATGCGAATTTTAAAGATAAATTTCTATGGCAATGTAGCAATCTGTTGCTTTCTCTCTATTATAGGTCACCTAACTTTTTCCATAAAGAACCGAATAACTATTATGGCAGTGTGATCGATTTTCTATCTACAGCGCTATAAAATAATTGTTTACAAAAAATGATGATGAGTTATTTTTTTTGGACTTCATTTTACCAAACTTAACATCTACACCTTTTTCATCAATTTCATCAGAAGACCAAAAAAGTTGACCGTGGTCTCTCAATTACAGTAAGTGACCCGTGACATCTCGTTTGAGAATTTCTGTCATCACATTTTTACCCAAAAAAAATTTTACGAATCTTAATCGTTTTTTAAGCTTCGTCTACCTGCTAATTATAATCTGGTGACCCCTGAACTATTAATAATAGCATCTTATCTGGTTCTTTGTTTTTTAAAGAAGCAACAAGTAAAATATCTAAGTTCAATTTTAGTTTAACTGCATCCTGTAAGAAAAAAAAAGCAAACAGAAAGCCAAATAAATAAACGTTTTCGACAATGATACTGCGACATGGCGTGACGTCATCGAGTTTTGGCAGTCACCTTGTAATGTCATGAATGACGCAAGTCAATCGTACCAGTAAAATTAATTATGAATATTCTTGCACGTATCTAGTCAAAAACAAACAAACAAACAAATAAAGCGTATAAAAATACATACAAAAAAAGGACATCACGTAAATTAAAATTAAGAAATACAGTCAAGACAAATGATATTTGCTCGTGGGGGGAGAACTTTTCATGTCGCATAGATTAGGAAATGGTCTTAATTGTACTTGTTAATTTTTCATGCTTTCCTTCCTGGCGAAATAACCCTCGGCTTGATGTAATGCAGATGTGATTGGTTGGTAAACAAAGGAGAAAATTTGATTGGTAATTATCACTTTTATGAGAAATAATCTTTTTTACTGAATATCGTCATTTTTACATTGCGTTGCAGTGATTTCATTTATTTACATTAAAATATTTTATTTACTTTTCCTACTAAAAACAAAATTGGATTTAAAAAAATACCGAACACCCACATAGCTTGTCACGTGACTCGACAAAAAACCAAGAAAATTCTCAGCACCGCCAACTTCGCTTCCTCCTATTTTTTTATTTGTTATAATCAAGCTTGACGCCCGAACTTAAGCGCCAATTGCTTTAATTCGAATAAATTTTGGTCCATTTTTTTTCTCGTTCAGCGTCAACACTGACGTAATGTGCGTCATTGAGCGTAATTCGCAACGTTGAGTTTGTGATTAATGACTCAGCAACGTCAACATTCCGCAGGATTGAAATTGATTGCCAAATATCTCCTGCCTACCTAGCAAGCTGACCCATTTTGTGACGTCAAATTATTAAATATTAACGATTGATGAAAGCCGTTAATCGCAAGTGAGTTCTTTGTGAAGCGAAAGCAGGACGTTGGCTGGCATAGAAACCTGTTTACTGAATGGAAGTTATTGTTTTGTCCTACGGCTCTTTTTTTGTCTTTTGAATAGATTTATTTCGTTCAGGCCATTGCTCAGGTCTGGTCGAAAAGTATTTTTATTTTAAAGTCGGGGCGTGGAGGGGGGTAGAGTGCGAATGTTTTTCACTCGTAACATTAATTGCTTTTGATTTGAGCGTAGTGGGGAAATGAAAAAGTTCACAGCCCGCTTAATGGTAAAAGAATCCGCCTCATATTTATCACAAGCTCAAAAAGTGTTTATCCGTTTCAGTGAAGTGCCTGTATACGTCAGCGCCAACCGGTTGATCCATCAAGCCAACGTCATTCTTCTCGTCTTCAAAAACACCTCATCTGCCGGTTAAAACCTTCTCGAACCTTCGAACTGCTTTTATATTTTCTTATTGACAATAAAACTTCTACCATTTAACCGAAGAACATTATCTACTTTTTTCCTCAACGGAAATTTTTCCGACGGTCGTGGAAGATCCTCCTTTTTATATTTGGATTGATGACACGAAACTTTCGCTACCAAAGCGGCGATTTGTTTCGCTTTGGCGGTCGCTGTTATGACTCGTGCAGCGCGAAGAGAACCGCAACAATTGAACAATGAGCCGTTTTCAGCTGCAACTTGACGCACATTGCACCGCCCGGTTGCGACCATTGAATGAATCTCACGTCTCAGCATGGCTGATTGCTTTAAGTTTCAGAATTATTGGCAGCGATTCAGCCTGAAAAGCAGTAGATTAAATCCGTGTACGGGATGCAAATAAAACCCGATATACTTCGTTCATCCGTTGCAGTTTCGTTAGCCAGTGTTCTAATAAACGAGGCCTTTCGTATATATCGTTTTAAAACATAAAAAAAAATACTTTGAATTAATCTTGAAGTAATTAATGATGCTAAATATTTTTATTGAAAAAATTTAATTTGGTGTTTTCAGTTGAAATGCTGTTCTTTTAATTTGGTACTGCATTTAGGCAAGAAAACCAATTCTTAGTTTATGTTTTGTGTACATTGCGATGAAAAAGAAAAAAAACTGTGCTTTCATGTTAATTTCACCCAAAATTAAGAGTTTCTCTAATTATTTTATTCGCCAAACTGTGATGACGGTCAAGCTTTTAATATTCCTCATTGCAAAGCACGCAAAATTCGCTCCAGGAAAAACATTTAAATATTCATCCGCTTGTGACGTCATGTCGAGTGTTACGTTTTTGGCTTTTATCGTGGTGTGTTATTTCCTTCAACTTTCATACCCGCACTATTACACTCAGATATGTGCGATTGATTCGTCGCTTGAACGGGTTTGATGTAGTTCGCGCCGTGTACATGTATTAATCAACGTGTTTATCATGCGAAGTTTGCTCTGGTTATCAGGAAAATTTTGAGTGTAAAAAGCACTAGTTATTTGAGACTTGAACTGTCATAAAGTCTCGGAGACAAAAAGTCTACACACTTTTTCAAATTCACCTTTCAACTCAAGAGATTGTTTGTAATCTCAATGTTGAAAAATCTAAAAAAAGAAGCAAAAACACTTTTATTTTACGTTGATATTATTACATTCATCTAATATAAACTATAATTTTAAAGCAGGTGGATCTTGCTTCTTTTAGGTCATTAAAATAAAGTTTGGTGCTTCATCGCATTAATATTAACAGTCACAACGGCAAATTTATCAATTTTTTCGTTTTAATACAAGCCTTGAGTGCTTGCTGCACCCTGCAACCACATTAAATTTATTTGAATTCTTAACTGAATTTTTATTTAGTAATTTCGTTGAATAGAGCGTTTATGTAGCCGTCAACAATTTGCAAATACAGGATTTAAACCTTATGGCGGCTTTTTTAAAGGCTTGCTGTTCAGGTCTTTCATATTTTCAACCGTAAAATGAGTTTTTCGAAATTAAAAAATCTTCCGCATGACCGGATTTTAATTCTTTAATTGTTCTTGGATCGTTGTTTATGGTAAGAACTAAAATTTCGCTTTTGAGCAGTTTTACCACAGTTCTTTCAAATGCTGTACGTTTTGTTTTTTTTCGCTGCTGATCTTAAATGTCTTAGCGTGATGTTTTAACGTTTTAAAAAGCTCATTCTTAGTGATTTTATTTGCTTTTGAGATCTTCTTGATATAAGAGTAACGTGACCTTTTCGAAATAAACTTGTTAACTTTTGAGTTGAAACCAAAGCTGCATAAAAAGGTTGACCCGAACAGGTAGGTCATCGTTATCTGAATATCCCGGATGAACTTGCGTTGGATGCTTTCCCACAAACGTCACAATACTGTTCAGTTCTTTGTAAACTGCTTGACTCCGAGCCAGTTTTTTTAATTTTTGGGCTTTGCTTTCGTTGACGTCATGCGAAAAGTTTTGCACCTTTTAAAGTTACGAATCGAAGGAAGTAAATTTTAAATGTTTTAGGCCGTTACTATAGAACAAACAAGTTTATTTTTGACTTTCAATCACATATAAACAGGGCTGCTATACCATCTTTCTAAGATTTGTCCTTTTTTTGAAGAGCAGCGTATTAGAAAACTTTGCTCTACTTGTAAAAAATGTGTTTTTTGCGTCCGTATTTTATCTTATTTTGCGGAAGATAATGTCAAGTTGCTGGCAAAGTTTTCACTTTTCTAAGTCACCGAGTTTAGGATCGATTAATCGCCTGAATTACAAACAACGTCAAGTGAAGACCAAAAAAAGAAAAGGAATCTTTACTTTACGTTTTTCACCAAAAATGTTTTTGAATCCAAAGAAAGATTTTTTGTGCCAAAAAATATTGTTTTTTTAGTCGTCCTGGTTTTTCGGTTCAAATCGTTAATTATTAAGTTGGTGCAAAAATAATGTCGTTTTTTTTATTGAGAACGGTAACGAATAACGCGATTCGATGCTTATTTGGATTTTATGTGAACCTATTACTGTAATTTATGTAAACATTGCTCAATTTACGAGGTGTGTTTGAAAAGTATCGGGACTGTATGCTTTGCACAAACAACACTTGCAACAGTGATAAAAGCTTTGTTTTTTAAGATGGCGCAATGTCTTGTGGTTGTAAAAATGTAGTTTCAGCATTCTGTGACAACCATATGCTTTTTTACAGGCTTTTCTTGAAAGGCGCTTTACTGTAGTTCGTTTTGGGATAATTTATTTAGTAAATATTTTTTTCTTTTTTCTTTTGTTAACAAATAATGAGCATTGAACAAAGAATCGACTTGAAGTTTCTCGTTCGACTTGGAAAAACTCCAACTGAAACATTCAATTTGCTCCAAGAAGTTCACGGAGATGCTACGATGTCAAGAACTCGGATTTTTGAGTGGCACAAGAGGTTCAGAGAGGGAAGAGAGGATGTGGAAGATGATCCTAAGAATGGAAGGCCAACAACAAGCAGAACAAACGAAAATGTTGAGCGTGTGAGAGAAAAAGTGCGCAGTGAGCGCCGCCTTACTGTTAGAATGATAGCAGATGAGTTGAGCATGAATAGTGAGAGGGTGTGGAGGATCATTACAGAAGATCTGGGGATGAGGAAGGTTTGTGCGAAAATGGTACCAAGGTTGCTGAATGATGGGCAAAAGGAAAATCGTGTGCAAGTGTGTCAAGACATCCTGAAACAACTTGAAATTACACCAGATCTGCTGAGTAGAGTTGTTACCGGTGATGAGTCGTGGATCTTCGAGTACGATCCACTCACCAAACGGCAGAGCCTTGAATGGAAGAGTGCATTCTCACCAAGACCCAAGAAAGCAAGGCTGTTCAAGTCCAAAATTAAGGTGATGCTGATTGTTTTCTTTGATGTTCATGGAATTGTTCATCTAGAATTCTTTCCACAAGGCCAAACCATTAACCAGAATGTTTACAAAGACATCTTGCGACGTTTGATGCGTTCGGTAAGGGAGAAAAGAAGAGAATTGTGGGAGACAAAGTCATGGCTGCTTCATCATGACAATGCTCCTGCTCACAATGCCTTAAGCATACGACAATTTCTTGCAGAAAATAACATTGCCGTGCTGGAGCAACCACCCTACTCGCCAGATCTGGCTCCCTGTGATTTTTTCTTGTTTCCTAAGCTCAAGGGAGTCATTAAAGGAACCCGTTTTCAAGACTCAAAAGCCATAACAACAGCCGTAACGAAGGAACTACGAGCGATCCCAATGGAATCTTTCCAGAAGTGCATAGAAGCATGGCAGCAGAGATTAGAAAAGTGCATTCGAGCTCAAGGAGATTACTTTGAAGGGGACAAGTTGTAATTTTTACGTGGCATTTCAAATAAAATAATTATTTACACAGTCACGTTACTTTTCAAACAGCCCTCGTATAGTTACTCATTCTAATTCATGCTTGCACTTTTAGTCATTCAACCATTCAAAAATTAAAATTCAATTTGTAATCGTTTATTCTTTAATGCTTGATTGATAATAAAAAGGGAGCATCTTGACTTGAAAACCTTAGGGTTTTTCTATGCTTTCTGGCCTGAGTAGTTCTGTGTTGACGTCGATAGTGTGTTTATTTTCGGGCAAAACAATAAATTCTGTTCTGTTCTGCTCTGTTCTGTTCGATAGAGCGAAAAATGCGCTTTAAAATGATATATAACATGGCTATATATATATATCAATGAATTAATTCAGAAATCATATATAAAAGTAACATATGTGAGAAAACGACATTATTTTTGCACCAACCTAATACTTTGTATATAAGTAAAAAGCACAATGGAAATAAATAAAAAGATAAGATTTTTTATTAATAAAAAAGGTAATTGCTTTTTTGAAAACAGCAGTTAAATTTGTGGCTCAGTCATTCGACAGTGTACACGACACGACATACCAGCTTAACAGTTTTGTGGTTTTGTTTTCACGCTTAAGCTTCCGTTACCTCTGGTCAGTGGCGTACGCAGAAATTTGTAAAAGGGGGGGGTTTGGAGCCGAAGACACGATTGCTCTGAGTGGTCCTGGTAATGGGCAAAAACTTCCAAAATTAGGCCTACATTCCAAAAGAAAGTGTTTTAGTTTTAAGAATATCTTGCAGTAGCATAAATTTCTTTTTACCAAACCGTAAAACTATTGAAAAGGCATGTGCGTGTAATTCAATTATGACAAAAAACTTTCCAAATTATTTATTTTTCCTCCTGACACTAAAAGCGACGGAGGCGCTATACATAGGCAATTACCCCAACCTGCTTCCGGAGATACCAAGATATTGCTGTCCGCTTGTAATTTTATAGAGATATGACTGTAATTTAGAACTGCTTGCCAAGATCACCAAGCAGGGGAATTCGCCTTAAAGTGTCTTTTCCAAGAACACTACAGAATGGCGCGAATGGGATTTGAACCGAAACCGTGTTGATCACGAGCCCGGCGCTTTAACCACTCAACCACGCTGCCGATAAAGCAACCGACAATTAAAAGCAACTTCTGTAAATGAAAAAACAACAGGTGAAAAATCAAACAAACAAAAAAAATTTTAACAAATATTCAAAGTTTTTTACAGGCTTATATTGCAACGACTGTTTTTTCACTTAATCCGTTAATTACGTCACCAAGGCAAGGCGGGTGGCTCCTATAAATGTCAAGTAATGCAAGCCCATTCATTCGAGTGGTACCAGTTGTGTTTCGTAAGCACGTTTTTAGTCTGCGTAATGTGGAAAACAATTTTTCACTAGTGCATGTTGTCACTGGAAGAGTTAACAAAATGGTCATCAATGTAAATATTTCGGAAAAGCATCGGAACTGCATTCCTTGAACCTGCTCAACGCATCAGTTGGTCTTTCTGCTGCGTTCAACCGAAAAAGTTTCCTGTTCTATAATATGAGTTCAGGCACTAATTTTCCCCAGGATTTCGTTAAATCATTTTTGTAAAATTTTACAAAACTTGAATACTTTTAATTTGTTGAGAAATTGGTCCACTAATTGGATCAGCAGAAATTAAACACTGAAATTCACCAATAATCGATTTGTGGGCTGTAAATCTTGCTTCGAGAGTGACAATAAAGTTATCAAGAAATGGAATAAAAATCCCTACTCTAAAATGTTCTTCATCTGTTGCAGCAACAATGTTACATCGATTGGTCTGTTTTGAAGTAAGGCGTGGTGTTTTCAAAATAAATCTTCGGCTTGGGCCTCTTCTTGCGCAAAAATATAGAGCTGATGAAATTCATATTTGGCCTTTTCTATAAGACACTTCAATTCATTTGCAATATCCTGTGCAATGTTGACGGCTTTAAGAAGGTATATCGACATTTTTTGCTTAACTTTGCACAAAACAACATTGTATCCAAAAACGTTTTTTAAAACTAAGAGAGCAATGCAAAATTTACTTTGCCTAATTGTCAATAGCAACTGCAGAGCTCGTGATGAAATTTCTCTGTCTGGCCATGCTGAAATTTCTGCCAAAGCTTCTACTACGGTAAACTGTAAATTTGAAAAAGTACTAACAATCTCCCGTCGATCGACCCATCTAGTGGCACAAGTTTGAACAAGTTTTTAAGCTTTTGTTATTAACGAAATCGTGTTGATCGACTTGCGTAAAATGTTTTGACGTTTTGGAGCATTAAAAAAATTGTGAACTGAAGCTATTGTTCCCACGCAGTTTATTCCCATTTCCATGCTTAACTTCCAATATTTTACAAGTTTGAAAGTTTTCTTCACAGTGGCAGCTGACATTAGCTATCTTTGAAGCAATTTAAGCGATAGCAAAAATTGATGGAAAGCAGTAATTAAGTTTAAAAAACGCGGTAAATAATAGAAACCAAAATCATCTTATCGAAGCCTACTTGTTATCATGTATACATATATGGCTGAACACCATTCTTCAAGGGGGGGTTTTGACCCCTGAACCCCCCCCCCTTGCGTACGCCTATGCCTCTGGCTAGTATTCCTTCCCGCTTTCATTATTGAATTTCGGTGTAGACGCTCGCCAAATTTCAATAAATAAAAGCCGGATTTAAACCATTCTTTGCTAGTGAAGAATGATTATTTTCAAAGATTCGGGCCAAAAATAGTAATAAAGTAGCCTACGTATAACTAGAGGGGGGAGCTTAAAATTTGAAATTTTGTGGTATGATAGTAAAGATTAAAAATAAAAATAGTTTTTTTTACTTTACTTGGAAAAAAACTCTTCATATACCGTACACCCTCTCAAAATTTAATCTGCTTTCTTCAAATTATCGCCAATATTTTACGGTATAATACTTTATAAAAAAACAACTTTGAAAAGATATTTACATTATGTGTAAGTGGATTTACTACTTGATATAGCTGTACTGCACTCCGAAGCCAAACCAGGGGGCGAGACATTTTAGTAGGCCTACTCCCGAAAATTAAAAATAAATAAATCGCTTTAGAAGTGCTTGAATACCTGTATATGAAAAGGCTCGTAAAAATACCTTGTAGCCTACGTATTAATATTTTAACCTTTTTTGATTTGCCAACTATACTTACTTTCACCCAGGGACTCCGGAAATCGGAGAATAGGGGTGGGGGCAATTGTTATGTTTTTCCAGATTGCTTTCGCAGAGGATTGCAATTAGTTTAAGTAAATTTTTTATATTTTGAAAGTATATCATTAGAAATAGCTTTTATTCATTTATTTATCATGTTTATTTATGCTCTGACTTGCAAGATATGAAGACGAATAAACTTAGGAAGACCTACTTTCGAAAACCCTAAGATATTGCTATTCGATTAAGAATTTTAATTTATTTTTTTTACTTTGTATTTAGATGTGATTGTAAATCTACCGTAATTTAGAGCTGCTAGTTTCTTTCTTGAGCAGAACACAGAATATAGGTTTTAAAACTGCAACTAGTTGATAGTGTTCGCCGTCAATATGATCTTCCTACTTACCTGTTTTTGTAACTTTTCATGAGACAAAATATTTAGGCTACTACTTATGAGAAACGACAAGCATGTATCGCTGTAGTATCTGACATAATGTCACAGAATTTTTTGCTTTGTGTTCAATTAACTCCTGTTTGGTTTGACAAATTATTTACCTCTTGTAGTGTGATAAATGGACCACTATTTAATTTTGTATAGGCTATTACAAATCTCTGTTTAAACCTTAGTCCAGTGACGTAAGCAGAAATTTCTCAAAAAGAGGTTTGCAAGCCGAAAACACGGTTGCTAAAAGTGGTCCTGGTCATGATTCAAATACTTTTCCAAACTTAAGCCTATTACGTTTTTTAGAGCGCCTTGCAGATGCATGAGTTTTTTGCCTAACCGTAAATACAACTACAATAGAACGCCGATTATATCCAAACACTTCTAAGATAGTGGTACAACGCCACAACATGGTGTGAACGAAAGAGTAAGTGTTTTAATTAATTGAATGACAGAGTGAGTGTCGTTCAACACAGCTCTGCTTCTAAAAAAGATGAGTGACTTGGCAGCGACGAAAAGAGTAACAAATTTAAAACAAAAAAAATGAGTGATTACTATATTGCTCATAATGTACCATAAATGACCATATGTGTATATGATGCTTATTAGTGCAAGATTGTATTTTGTTCGATTATCCGAAAAAATCAGTTATCCAAACCACCCCTGATCTTAATTTACTACAACGACATGCTCATTTACTACTACTAGATACTGTGCCTTTTGTGCAAGCAGTTCAAAACCCGCTCCAACCGTATCTCCAGCAAGGTTTGGATATTTTTAAAACATGTTTTTCTGTTAGCGGAGTAGCCAAACTGCAAATGATGAAGAAAATTTAAAAAAACACCTTCTTTTGTTTGTTTCCCAAGCGCCATGGAGATCTGCACAAAAATCTTCGCTTCCAATCGATTGGTGGGTTAAGTTTGATTTTTTGTCGACTTGCTATTTCTGGAGAAACCAAAATCCGCAGCCACGAGATGGAGAATCCCAAAACCGTAAAAAAGTTCTCGGTTTAGACGCCAATCCTCTGTACTTGCACGCTATTGTTCAGAATAACTCCACTGGTTATTTTTGTCGCTACAAAAAAGATTTTCGACCAAACCCTTGTTCTAAATTTGGTTTTCAATCTTATCAATGGTTGAGTTACGTTGCTTTTAAACAAAACACTTTTTGCAAACTCGTTTCCATATAGAGCAACGGTGGGCAAATTGCGGCTCGCCAACCTTTTGTTTGCGGCTCTTCTAGCTAAGCAATAATAACGAAAACGAACAATGTACAACTGTTATTGACAGTTGAATTTGGGTGAAACGAACATTTCTAATTAGGTGCGAAGTCGGATTATAGCGTGAAAATAAAACATTTCTCTGTTTGTTGTTATGGACCATTTACACTGCAGCAAAAATTTGAGCAAAGCAAGCGCTATCCTTCTTTCATTTATTTCTCACTCGCCGAGACACGCTGGTAACATAAGAAACAAAGATAGTGCTCGCTTCTCTCAGGTTAACTTCTTTGTAATGAAATTTTTGAAATCATAATATTGTGCAAGTCTAACAAATGAAGATTTGAGAGAATTAATTGACACCGTTTTGACTTGATATCGCCCAGATTTTTAAAAGCTATCTAATAAAATGAAAACCCACCGTAGATCTAATGCTGGTAAAATCTCGGAAAAATTGTAAATTGTGTAACGTTGTATTTGTTTTTATTATTTGATTAAAACTTGCTTTGTTTATTGTATTTGCATTAACACCTCAAGCAAAATTTGTGGCTCTCCGGCAGTTTTAAATTTTCACATGTGGCTCTTTCGTTGAAAATTTTGCCCACCCCTGATATAGAGGAAAAAAGAGTGAGCAAATACAATTTTCCAGTGGATGGTTATTCTGAGCAACAAAACATTGTGTATCAATTTCTCGGTTGTTTTTTCCATTCTTGCGACCGATGTAATACCAACTAAAATGCCGACGGTACTCTGCAAGAGACGTATCCCCTTAAAAACATTCCCCACGAAGCTATTTGAAAGGAAACGGAGGACAACAGAAAAAATTTGAAACAAGAAGGTTTTCGGGTGGTGGAAACGAGGGAGTGTGAATGGTTGAAGATAAGAAAACAACCAGAAGTTTCTTGTTTCTTGAAAACGTTAAAATCAGTCACCCCCAAACGAAAATTATGTTTTGAAAAAATATTAGAAGGTGTCCAAAACGAAACACTCTACCGTTTTCTTATTGTCGACATGCATACTCCTGACGAATTAAAAAAAAATTTAAAGACTTTCCCTTGATTATAAAAAACAGCTTTATTTCTAGGCAAGACATTGCTACCTACATGCAAAACGTGGCAGAGGAGCATGGTATTTTTAAGAAACCGCATAAATATTTAATTAGTAGTTACTTTGAAGAAAAAATTTTAATTAATTTGGAAATGGCCAAATTTTACCTAAAAATGAATTTAAAAATCACCAAAATTTACGAATTCATCTAATTTTTTCCACAAAAATGTTTTGCTCTCTGGCAAAAGAAATTGTGAATTCCAGAAGATTGGACGACATGGATAAATCCAAAAATCCAAAGCAGTGATAGTTCTTACCAATAAATTAACTGGAGATTCTCTCTACTCCGCTAGTTTGCTAAATAAGGAATAACACAAAGATATTACATACCATTCAGAGGAAACAGTCAAAAAAGTTATCAACGACCTCCGCTTTATACATTTGGACGAGATAAAAAAGGATATTGATGAAGTGAATAGTTTAAAAAACAAAAATGTGAACGATCTTCTTGTGCAAATCGGGCTTAATGCATACCTCAATGCAAAACTGCCCATGTTAAAATTTTTTTATTTATTTCTCAAAAAATACATTCTAGATTGTCATTTTGAGCTGTTAGAAATCGACACCGATTCTATTTATTTTAGCATTAGCAAAGAAAATTTGGATGACTGTATTCCTCCCCATTTAAAAGCGAGTTATTTTCGCGATAAGTTAAAATGGCTGACTTCGGAGGTGTCTCCTAACCACGAAAAAGCCTCTATCCAGAGAAAATTTGAAGGTAAGGATTGGGACGCGCAACCTTGTTACTTTTCGTTTGAAGTCTTTAAAAAAAGAAAATTAGGAAAAATGAAGGTGGAATAAGAAAGGAAAAACCAAATTTGTTTGGCTTCAAAATCGTACTTTTGTCATGGGAAACGAATAAACAAGTCTGTAAGGGAGTGTCCATTGCCCAGAACCCTCTCACTTTTGTCAATACCGGAATGTTTTAGAGACCGACCAGCTGCTTCTAGTGGAAAACCATGGATTTCGTACAAAAGAACATCTAGTTTTTGGCTATATACAAAAGAAAAAAGGATTAAGTAATTTTTACCTCAAGAGAAAAGTGTTGAGACGCAGGATTCAAACAGAGCCGTTGGACTTGTAAGAGGTTTCTATTTTCTCACGCACCGTGATGATTTTTTTTTCAGCCAGCAAATTTTTTTTATTGTGTTTTGCGTTTTTCTGTGTGATTTTCCAGCCAGCGAATTTTTTTCATTGTATTTCAGTTGCATTACAAAAGTTGTATGTTATGGTGTTTGCTTTCATTTCGTAACACCGCCAGTTAGCGCAATGTGCTTGCAATTTCACAATCCGACCAGCTTTGTGGTAAGCGGACCTTTGGGAGTTGGAAAGTCTTATTGGGTCCTTCGCTTTATAGACAGTCTAAAACAACTTTGCCCCGAAATCAAACGTGTTGTTTACCATCACGAAATGTGGCAAGAAACGTTTGATTGCTACACCGATAAAGTAAACTTTAAACAAGGTATGCCGAGTCTTGAAGATCTTAAAGAAAGTCGAAACGTGTTTCTGTTGCTGGACGATTTGATGTTTGCCAATTCCGAACTTTTATCCAAGATTTATAGCGTCTACTCCCACCACTTTCGTTTCAGCGTACTGATGACGGTGCAAAATTTGTTTCATAAAGGTTTGCGTGAAATAAGTCTCAACGCACAAATTATGGTGCTCTTTAAAAGTTGTAGGAACGTGAACCAAATTGCTCATTTCTCACGACAGATTTACCCCAAAACGTAAAAAACGCTCTTGAGGCCTATAAAGGCTATATCTTCGGAAAGAGGTTATTTGGTGATTGACTTACGCTGCGAAACACACGATTACCAACTACTGGGTTCTGGGATTTTTCCAGAAGACACGCATTATCTTCATCAATGAATCGCTTGCGAAAAAACGGACCCACCTTGCGCTTGCTATAAAAAGCCCTCGCACCTTTGCAAAAGCGTATTTTAGACAATGCGTCTTCCGAGTTAATACGTTGTCTTTGCGACTGCGCTCACAACGTGCTGCAAGGAACGTCACCTTATCGCATCATTACAAGCAGAAATTAAGACCACACAAGAAACAAACTTCGAAAGTTAGCTGACCGTAAGGTGGCGTTAAAGACTAAAAAAAGAATTATACAAAAAGGCGGTTTCTTACCCCTCTTGTTGTCTGCGATCGCTCCAGTCATTAGTGGTGTGGTAGTTAGTCTCATAAAATGAGAAAGTTAATCGCGTTGGAACCCGAAGTGCACGAAAAACTCAAAAACAAACACGAAGTCACGGACAAAAATTTGCTTTCTGAACTCAATGCAAAAATGCAAGAAATCTTAACTTCCAACCGACCCGACAGCGAAAAAATAGTACTTTATAACGAGGCGTTGCAAAAATCAAAGTTATTTCTGAAAAAGTTTCAACCGAAAACACCGGTGAAAAAACCCTTGTCTGAAAGTGCGGTTTTAACGCTTCAAAAAACGTTCCAAAACCAAAAAATTATTTAAAGACGCCGCAAGCAAAAAGAATTTAGACTGGAATGAAGACGGTCAAATGGTTTTAGACGATCGAGTGATGCCTCGATCTCATATCGACAACTTGTTTCAATCGACGTTAAAGAAACGAGACCCGACTTTACCCGGTGTACACGAATTTGAATCACTCCTATGGGAGAGTGCCTAAAGTATTATGACCCTAAAAAGAAGCTTCTTTCTCGTGAGCACATCGCTTTCCAAAAGCCACTCAACAATGGTTGCAATCGCAAGACACTTATACGCTTCACAAACTGGTAAGAAAAAATTTCAAACGCAGAAAAACGGTTGTGCCCGGTGCCAACTTTCAAATGAATGAAATTGATGCTACCAAACCTACCAAGAAAAGAAAAAACGTCAAAACTTCACATGTTTCACCGTTAAAAATAACCACATGTTTGAAAAAAATAAAAGTTTTGACAAGAACCCTTTTAAAATAGCAAAAACTTAAAAATTAGAAACAATTTCTTTAGCAAAAACTAAAAAGCAGACACGTGAATGTCAACAAAATTAAGCAAAATAGTTGTATAATTAACTACATTATATGGGCTGCTGATGATGACATAGAGCAAAAACCACAAGAAAATAAATTCTTTTCATCTCGAAAATGACAAAGATAGTGTTGAAAACGAGAATAACAAAAAAAAACAAACCGTGATTATGACGCAAGGAGGAAAAGTCAAAGTTAAACAGTTGACTCGAGAAATAGATTTATTGTTATCATGATACAAAACAGAATCACATTGTGGTTGTTTTAAATAAAACTTTTCATGACGATCTGTGTATTTTTCAAGGTTTGTGCATGAACTTTTGCTTTCAAAAGCAATAAAAACACTATTCTTTTATAAAAAATTTTCCAAATTGTAACTTTTATTTAACGTTATACCATTAAACGAACTTATAAATAATTCTGATAATTTTTTATAACTAATCTGATAACGAATTCTGATAGTTTTTTATAACTAAAGACAACAATACGTAAAGTCAAGAGAATTTTTTAAAATAGAAAGGGTAATGTAACAGACCAGTTGAAAACATAGAAATTGATATGCTCTACAAGCAGTGATGGCCTTACAAAAAGGGGGGCGCGGTGCAGGAAAAGTAAGGGGGGCCACTATTTTGTGTCCCAAAAAAAGGCAGCTAAAGCAAGTTTTGGCATATGAAAGGTTAGTCATAAAAAAGGTCCTCGTTTTTCAATTTTTTCCAAAAATCGCGGTGTTCTCCAAAAAAAAAAAAGTCTTCACCTCAATTTCATCTCCAAATATTCCCTTTTTTTTTTATAAAAATCATGGTGTTCTCAAAAAAAAAGGTCCTCACTTCAATTTCATCTCCGTTTTTACCAATTTTTCCCCAAAAATCTTGGTGTTCTCCAAAAAAAAGTCTTCCCTTGAAATTTACTTCAAATCTCAGTACTAAATCCAGTAGTATATAATGACTTTTCGAGTTTCACTTCAAATTGTAATAATATAGAGTGCATATTTTCTCACAAAATATGGAGGAACTTTTTTCCTTTTTTTTGGCCTGACATCAACGTCTTAATACTTCTTTGTAAAAATAGAGCAATTTCTTGTGTAGGGGGCCACTTTTTGCTCTATTTTAGGGGGGTCCCGGTGCGACCGCACCACTCGCACCCTATTAAAGCCATTACTGTCTACAAGTTACGTACATAATAGATTAAAAAGATTAGGTTTATAAATTAAGATACACAAGTTGTGACTTCAAATTGAAAAATAAAAAATTTCTTTTTCTAACTTTTGAAAAAACAAATTTAGCTATTGAAACTTGAACAAAGCAAAATGCAGGTTAGTTTCACTAAAATTTGCTTGTAAAAATGCAAAATTAAATCATGCTGAAACGTAATGTTTTTGATTTTTTGAGACACAAACGGTTTCAACTTGATAAAAACTGGTTAAAATTTGTAAGGTTGACTGATTTTTTATCACAAAATTAATTTAAAACATTGCATTTAAATCATATGATGAATAAAAGTTGCTGAAACAGATATTGATTTGCAAATGAAACAATTTTTAATGCCAAAGTTGGTATTTTTCAATCAAGACGGTTTTGACTTGAGAAAATCTTGTGAAATTTTATGATCCTAAACAAATTTTTAATGCAAAGTAGATTCAAAACATTCAAGTTGCAAGGTGAAAAAAGTGTTGAAGTCAAAAATTTGATACTTTTAAATAAAGAGATGAATCTAATAAGACTTGAGTAGTCACTTATTGTCAGTTTACTTTTAAATAACCTTTGAAATGTTTCTATTATGTGTCAATATCTATTATTAGTGTCAATAATTTAAAAACAAACGAATCGATATTTAATTAAACAATGATGTTCTAAACCTTGAATACGTCTTTTTTTACTTTGAAAAAAAAAATTAAGTAAAATGAGAACTTTTGAACCGAGCAAAAGTCAAATATTCGCCTCTGTCCAAGAATTATACAGAGTTTGAAAAAATTACAACATTTGCAAAATTAAGAATAAAATTGCGATAAACATTTTGAGATTGAATTGTTGTTGTGCATTGAAAATAGCAAAAATCTATAATAAAACACAATTTTTTAGGATTTTGTTCTAAAAACTGACAAACTTCTGCGATGCATGGAAAAAATGCAAACTTTTCAGGAAAAAAGTTGTTGGATTTTTTAAGCAAAAATCTGTTATCTTACACAGTGTTTTTGTATTAGAAACTTTAAAATGTAAGACACTTGAAAGAAAGGTAGGCTTTTCAAAAAAAAGTTAAATTTTTTACGTAAAAGGAATTTAGTGTTTTCAAATTAAAAGTTTTGAAATGTGAGGTTTGTGAGAGAATTTTTAAATAATGACAATTCGGCTTAAAGTTTTTTACACATTAATTTTAAGAATCTGTCCACAAAACCTCCGTGTGAAAAATGTATAAAACTATATTCATAAAACCACTTTCAATATCCATAGCTGTTTTACAGGGTTACTGCTTTTATTCTTTAACTTCTAATTACTCATTATGTACTGGTCTTCGACGAAAACTGTTTATTTTCGTTTTTTCTTGAGATGTCTTTGCACCACATTTTGCCCCCCAAAGTTTTTTTCTTGGTTACGCCCCTGCATGTAGCAAAGACATACTGTACAGTTTTACTTAATGATTTTCACTCAGTCTCAATGATGACTGTTGAATTTAAAAACGACTGTGATCTTAAAGTATTGTTTGTATAATTCTAATTGCAATGTTTTTTAATTTTTTTCTTGAAATTAACCAATAAATTTCTGCATCAAATTTTTTTTTAACTAATCGAAATATGTTACGTTGGAATAAATTAAATAAAAAGTTTTATTTTAGAAAAATGAATTAAAATTATAGTTTTAAAAATATATTTAATTTTGTTTTAAAATGTAAAATATTGCTGTTACACCTGACTAAAAATCGAGTTAAAATTAAGTCAGCCTGTAAGAAGTTTTACGCTTTTTGGGGAGATTACGTTTTCGACTTTTAAAGTAATTGTTAAAAAGTTTTTCTATTTTTAACTTGAACACAAAATGTTGAAATGAAAAATAAAGTTAAAAAATCTAATTTTTAATATCCGCAGGTGGTTTCTTTTACAAGGTCACTGTCAAAATCTTTTTTTCAGAGGTTAACCACGTTCAAGATAAAAGAATGAATTTATTGGTTTATTGCTTTTTGTGTTTGTTACTCTGAGCAAAAGCGTCTCCTGAAAGCAAAGTTTTAGTTAGTTTTTTAAAAAAATCCTGCTTTTTTAAAAGTTTATTTTTAGATTTCGAGCTATTCACAAAGATAGAAATTTTATTAAATAATTTCAGGTTGATTTGTTTTCATTTGGATATAACAACTAACTGCGATAGGATTTGATAGAATAGATCTTATTATAATTTCAAAATACAATTGACTTTTCTTGGAGTTGATCTCACTTTTCGCCAACTTTCGTTGACATTATTTGACTTCAAATATTAAAGAAATGTTAATTTTAGAAAATTTATTTGGTAAAATGCATTACAATGTTCGGTTTTATGATGAATTTTGTTAATAAAACTGAAAAATTTTTAACATAAAACTTTTTAACATAAACGGTTGTTAGACTTCACTGGAAATCAAACTGGCAGCTAAGATTAAGTCAGTGTTTTGAAATTAAATTTTTGGTCAAGCTTGTAATGAGATGAATTTTCCTTTCACAAATTGTTTTTAAAAACTATAAAAACAAGGTGCATTATAAAATTGTTTTTGTTTACTCTATTTTTACATTGAGAATTAAGGTAACAACATTTTCACACTCCAATCATGAATATGTCACACTTTTAACAGGAAACGCGATAGATTGTGAACAGCAAGCTTCTGTAAAGGAGAGAGATCTTGACACACATTGTCACGCTTACAGCGATTGCAAATAGTTTTCCTATTATTAAAAGTTAATAAAAATGAACAAAAGTTTAAACATAGCTAGAACTGAATTCATTTTTAAAACAATTAAAATGCTAACACTAGAAATCGAATTCATACAACATACAAATAATAACTATGTTTCAATTTGGTTGGTTTACTAAATATCAAAAATGAAAAAGTCAAATTTTTTTATTATGAAACCTCTTTTCAAGATTGAACACAAATATCTTATAAATAAAAAGCAAGTTTGTCGAAAAACTTTTTAACAAATACATTAAAATTGATTATGAACAAAAAATCAAGGTTGTCAAGAAAAAAACTATTTATTTTAAACTTAGGTATATCGAAAATCAAGTTTGTTTAGAAGAGTTTTTGAAAAAATTGAACGAAGGTCTAACAAAAATCAAGTTTGTCTAGAAAACTTTTAAAATTTGTAGATATCTTACGAGAAAAATTAAGGTTGACAAGAAAATTTTGTTTAATTAAACATAGGTATAACGAAATTAAGTTTGTTTAGAAAAAAACTGAAGATAGATATCTAAAAATTAAGGTTGCCTAAAGAAAAACTTTTAAAAATTCAAAAAAGGTATAACAAAAATCAAGGTTACCTAGAACAGTGGTTCTCAACCGCTGGTCCACGGACCGGTGCCGGTCCTCATTAGCTTTTCTGCGGGTCCGCAACAATCTATTCCAATTTTAGACTTTGAAGAGGCGCTACCAGTTCAGAAGTACAACAGTGTCAAAAGAATATTAACAGTACTTATTTATTTCTCTCAATAACTAAATCCAAAATCAAGGCTTAAAGCAGATTGGCGAAAATATGTAGTGGTCTGTACTGACGGAGCTACCAGCACGGTTGGTTGTCATTCGGGTGTAAGCGCAAAAATATGAAAAGTTACAAATAAAAATCTGTTGTCTTACACATTGCATAATTCATCTTGAAAATTTAGCTGCTCAGAAATTATCACCTGAATGATATGACGCTATGATCGGAGCAGTTAAGATTATCAAATATATTCGTAACCAAGTATTGCATTTAAGGGTTTTTCAGGCACTGTGTGAGCGTATTGGTTTACAACATCATCATCTCATTTTTTATGCAGAAGTGATACGGTTTTCGAGAGGACACGTTTTTGCGCGTCATTTTGATTTAAGAGAAGCAAATAAATTTTTACGTGAATGAAATATCCCTGTAATGTCTTTAACTATATTTCGAACAGGTACGCAAATGCATGACTTGGAAAGTTAGTTGAAGACTAAAAAAAATTTTCATCTTCTGTTTACGTCAGTTCGTTTACCCAAATAAACTTTTGGTTTTCTTGTATACACTCAGAAAAATCACTCTGATTTTACTACCTATTCTT
The DNA here is from genome assembly GCA_963680785.1 of Diplosoma virens. Classification (NCBI taxonomy): domain Eukaryota; kingdom Metazoa; phylum Chordata; class Ascidiacea; order Aplousobranchia; family Didemnidae; genus Diplosoma; species Diplosoma virens. The sequence continues at coordinate 21,727,122 of OY796887.1, read as the reverse complement.
TTTTTTGTTGTTTTCAAATATTGTTCGAACAAGTACGTAAATGCATGACTTGGAAAGTTAGTTGAAGACTAAAAAAAAATTTTCATCTTCTGTTTACGTCAGTTCGTTTACCCAAATGAACTTTTGGTTTTCTTGTATACGTTCAGAAAAATCACTCTGATTTTACTACCTATTCTTTTTTTTTTTGTTGTTTTCAAATATTGTTCCAACAAGTACGTAAATGCACGACTTAGAAAGTTAGTTGAAGACTAAAAAAAAATTTTCATCTTCTGTTTACGTCAGTTCGTTTACCCAAATAAACTTTTGGTTTTCTTGTATACATTCAGAAAAATCATTCTGATTTTACTGTCTATTCTTTTTTTTTGTTGTTTTCAAATATTGTTCCAACAAGTACGTAAATGCACGACCTGGAAAGTTAGTTGAAGACTAAAAAAAATTTTCGTCTTCTGTTTACGTCAGTTCGTTTACCCAAATGAACTTTTGGTTTTCTTGTATACATTCAGAAAAATCATTCTAATTTTACCACCTATTCTTTTTTTTTGTTGTTTTCAAATATTGTTCGAACAAGTAAAAAAATTTTCATCTTCTGTTTACGTCAGTTCGTTTACCCAAATGAACTTTTGGTTTTCTTGTATACATTCAGAAAAATCATTCTGATTTTACCACCTATTCTTTTTTTTTGTTGTTTTCAAATATAGTTTGAACAGGTACGCAAATGCACGACCTGGAAAGTTAGTTGAAGACTAAAAAAAAAATTTCATCTTCTCTTTGGTAGTTCGTTCACCTAATGTACTTTCGGTTTTTTTTTATATGTATTCAGAAAGATCTTTATATTTTACATTTATTGTGAGTATCTTATCAACCAAAAGGGTGCCTCTTTTCTTCGATTTTGCGTCCTTGCTAACTTACTCTTGTTTGCTGTTGTCAAATCATGGTTTTAAAAACTTTGTATGATTTAATTCCGGTTGAATTTATATAAGCATAGAGACAAATGGAACCCAAAGCTTTTGTACTGCAAATTCAAAGGACACTATTTTTTCCCTTGTGCGCCCCCGCTTCTGGAGCCCCTGGCTTCACCTTTCAAACACGTTAATAGAGTCACTTTTACTAAGTATTATATCGAGAAGACAGCAGCAAATTCTACATCAAACAGAGTTTTTCTGATGCTAAATGCTCCCTTTTGTTTTATTAAAATTTTTTTTATCAAGTTATCGCGTTTATTACAATTTTGACATTAAAAAAGATTACCGGGCCGCAAGATTGTTTTAAAATATTACCGGTCCGCAAGCTTAAAAAGGTTGAAAAACACTGACCTAGAAAACTTTAAAATTGTAGATATCTTACAAGAAAAAGTTAAGGTTGTCTAGAAATTTATTTAAAATTAAACATAGTTATAACAAAAATTAAGTTTGTTTAGAAAAATTTTTTAAAAATTGAACGAAGGTTTAACAAAAATCAAGTTTGTCCAGAAAACTTTTAAAATTTGTAGATATCTTACAAGGAAAATTAAGGTTAACTAGAAAAATTTTTTAAATTAAACATAGATGTAACGAAATCAAGTTTATTCTCAAAAAAATTTGAAGATAGGTACAATAAAAATCAAGCTTGTCTAGAAACAAAATTGAAGATAGGTATAACAAAAATCAAGTTCGCCAAAAAATTTTTAAAAATTTAACCGGGGTGTAACAAAAATCAACCTTGTTTACAAAAAAATTGAAACTATATATGTCTAAAAACCAAGGTTGCCAAGAAAAGAAATTGAAGGTAGGTGTTGCAAAAATCAAAATTGCTTAGAAAAATGTTTGAAAAATTGACCAAAGGTAAAACAAAAATCAAGTTTTTCTAGAAAAATTGAAGATAGGTATAACAAAATTCAAGATTGTCAAGAAAAGAAATTGAAGATAGGTGTAACAAAAATCAAGATTTCTTAGAACAAATCGAAGATAGGCATAATAAAAATCAAGATTGTTGAAGATGGGTATGACAAAAATCAAGTTTACCAAGAAAAAAACTTGAAGATAAATATCTAAAAATAAAGCTTGCCCAGAAAACTTTTTTTGAAAAATTGAACATAAATATAACAAAAACCAAGTTTGCCTAAAAAAAGATTAAAGGTAGATATCGTACAAATAAAAATTAAGCATACCTAGAAAAATGTTTAAATTAATTATAGGCTGTGGTGGATATTCAAATTCAGGGGCCCGAGGCAAGGATTTCCAAAAATTGATGTAACCTAAACAAGAAAAACACTTTTTTTCCCCAAAATCATGGTGACCTCTAAAAAAAAAGATCTTCACTTTGATTTCATCTCTGATTTCCCTATTTTGCTCTCAAAATCACGGTGATCTCTAAAAAAAAAGTCTTTACCTCGAATCGATCTTCTTTTCCCACTTTTCGTCCCGACTTCATAACGATCTCTGAAAAACATTTGCAACAAATAAAACTATATGTGCTATTTTCGAGGGGGGGCCCGGGGAAACTGCCTCATTCGCCTCACCCGATATCCACCACTGATTATAGGCACCTAAAAATTGAACTTGTCTAGAAAAAAAACTTTTGACTATAGGTGTCTTGTGAATAAAAATCAAGGTTGTCTACGAAACGCTTAAACGTCCACAAATATTGCTTTTGAGATTAAAAGTTGGAGAATTCCGTAAGCTTAATGTTAGCGAGATCGCTTTGCTATGTTAATCAAAGACAGCTTCGCTTTCAATCTAGGCGAGATCTCAAGAATATTCCATAGGGTTTTCGAAACTTAAGGTTAGCGAGTCTGACGTCACCGCTTCGCTGCGGTCATTGAAGAAAGTTTCATTGTGTTTTTAATCTTCTTTATTTAATCTTTTTCTTAAAACTTCTTTATTTAATACTTTTAATTTTTACTGTTTTCTTTATTTAATATTTAAAATTTTCAAGATCTTTATTTAATATTTTAAAACTTTTTAATATTTTCTTTATTTTTATAATTTTTACTATTTTCTTTATTTAATATTTTTAATTTAAACCATTTCTCCCTTAGGGTTAGAATTGAAATCTTGTACCTGTTTTGGAAAAGAAATGAACTCAGGACCACTGTCTTTCTTAGGGTTAGAGTATTCTAACCTAGGCAAGGAGACAGCTTCGCTGTCTTAGGTTTCGAAACCTAGGGTTAGCGAAATCTGACGTCATAGCTTGGCTGACGGGTTTGTGCGCTGACCTAGCGCGCCTCAGCGAGCTCCACACACTCCACAGTGAAGCAAAACTTTGACCAAAAGTCCTATTATATACTACTGAGGCCTGGAGATACGCAGAAACTGTAGTCATGTCTTGACTTCCAAGTTCTTTCAATTTCCAAAAGAGTGCAACAATGCTAGATCTGCTGCACAAGCAAACTTTCTGAAGATAGTGGAGGGTAGATCATACGTATAGATATTAGTGAGAAGAAGAGGAGCCAATACCGATCTCCGAGAAACGTCATTTTTTGACAGCGAGCTTGCTTCGCTTGCTGTCAAGTAGTTGGAGTAAAACCTCTGTTCCGGACAAACTCCAAGATCATTCTAATTATGTGCTTATCTGACAGACGTTTCAGCAGCTTGCAGGTAAGACCACGGAGTGCTTCACATTAAAACAAAAACCAAAAAAAATTTTTTACTTAATAACAAAAAGAAATTTTTTTCAAAAAAATTTCTCTTATACTTTTGGGGAATGGCAAAGCCTTGAATAGATAATATACGGCTTAAACTTTGAAAACCATTGATCTACCAGCATGAAGTTCTTTTTTAAAAATGAAAAACAATTTTCGTTATATTTGCGTATATATATATTTTTTATTGTGTTTTTGAAAGTTTAATTGAATTTCTTTAAGAGATCTTTCTTAGTTGCTTAGCACTTGTTACGTTTTTCTTAGGAATGTACCTAGGCTCGCATCTCATGCGCAAACATTGCAATAAAACAATAGACATCAATAGACATCAAAAGTAAGGCATAAAAGACCTGACTTTATGTTAAAATATTTTTCGGTTTGAAAGTTTTACTCAGATTAACAAACTTTTACGCAATTGGGGCGATAGAAAAACGATTTTAATAAAATTATTAATAAGGTTTAAAAAGAGCAAAATGCAAAAATGATAAAAACTTACGTATACTTGTAATCTATTGTCGCTAAAATGTCTAACTTACGTATAAGTGTATGTCTCTGATCACTTTTCTTCAAGGGTGGGAGGGTTGAACCCAGGACCCCCTTGCGTACGCCATGCATTAGTCTGTTTGCATCAATTTGATTCGCTTAATTGGGTAAAGCATATTTTTGTCTAATTTATTTTGTGAGATTTCCTACCAATGTATTTTTCGGCACATCCAGATTGGTTTTGTGATGTTTTTTAAATTCTTCTTTTGGATTTAATTTATTATATCATGCTACTTGGTTTTTTCATAATTACCCTTATATTACATTACTATTGAAAGAATCCTTAGAAAATTTTAATATGAATCAATCTGAGAATCTGCTCAATTTGAGTTAGATTTATGCTGCTACATAATTTAATCTCAGCAAACAATTTATTGATCATTCCAGGCATGCAAATTTTTAAAGCAGGTTAAAAAATTATTTACTTTTATTTTATTTTGTCTCTATATTTATCCTCCTGATTCGCAGGAAAGCGACGGAGGCGTTAATACATAGGGTAACCAATTACCCCGACTTGCTTCCAGAAATGCCAAGATATTGCTGTTCGCTTTAAATTTAATAGAGATATGACTGAAATTTAAAACTGCTTGCCAAGACCACCAAGCAGAGGAATGTGCCGTTAAGTGTCGCGAGTTGGTTTTGAACCGAGACCATGTTGATCATAAGCACGGCGCTTCAACCACTCGACCATGCTGCCAACATATCAAGCATATTTTGTTAATCACATGTAATCAGCTGATTGCATAACAACTGCATTTCTGGGATCAATTCAAAATATCATTCCTATTGAAATATATCACACCTAAATACAGCTCATTTACGTCAATTCTAATCAGTGCACCCACTGCACAAAACGCAGTCAAGTAATCAATTTAGCTATAGCCCTATACCTGCCTGGGGAGTAAGGGGCAATTGCCCCCAAGTTCCAAAAATTTGGGAAAATTAGAATTCTTTTGGCAGTGACAAAGTTTAAAAGAGGTTTTTGTGTTAATTGCAGAAAAAAGTTTTACGAGTTCAAGTAAAGACCTTTTTTAGAGAACTCTCTTTTTGGGACGAAAATCGAGAAATCAGAGACAGATTCTAAGTAAAGACCTTTTTTTTGGTCTTCACCCTAAATATTAGCAAATTTTTCTCTCATATCCGTAAAGTGTTTAAAAATCAAGATTCTGGCAAACAGTTATTGCCCCCGAATTCTTTTAGGCTGGTACGCCTCTGAATTTAGCTCAAAGATAAAGCAATATATACCATAGTGTGAACAATGTATGCCAGTGTGTTTTAATGTGCTCATAAGAATAAAAAACATTTGAACATTTTTAATGAAGACAATGAATGCACCATAGCAGGATCATTAAACCTTTCTATTTTCAAACAACTGCATAAATTTTTTACAAAAATTAATAAAGAAATTTCTTTGTAATACTGGAAGTTAAAAATTAATAACCAAATTTAGAAAAAAAAGTCTGCATAAACCAAGGGTCTCAAAGGGGCTTTGGGGTCTCCAAAGGAGATCACAGGGCCTTTACCGGGGGCCACGAGAAAAATCCTGATTTTGGACTTTAATTTTCTTTTGGGACGAAATTGACAAAATTAGAGACGGTTTCAAAGTGATAACTTTTTTCTTATCTTCACTTGACTTTTGGAACAATAGGGGTCACGAGTGTTTGAGAGTTTCTGAAAGAAGGCCACGGACCATCAAAGTTTGAAAACTACTGGGCTAAGCAATCAATATACACTATTATTGTAAAACAGCCTCATGGCTGGAAGTTGCATTTACCAAGAAGCTAGAGTAAATTTTATTAGGGCCAGGGATGGTTCTAATGTCAGTGAAGAATTTGAACCTTCTTTACATACATTACAAAAGTGTGTTTAAAAAAGTAAATATTTTTGCTTGGAGTCTACATGTCAATAGCAACGGAGTCATCACAACCTTAAATTTTTGGGTTTCAACATCTATTATTTGGTAAAAAAATTTTCAAAACTACTTTTATTGTTGGCACAGCACTTGTCATGCTAAGACACAGAGCACACTTGTTTTTTAGCGGAGTGAAATTAGTGCAATTATTGCTCATTGGCAATGCTGGTAAACTGCGGTATCTACCATTTATAATATTAAGCATTTTACAGCTATACTCGTATAAGAAATTAATTCATGTATCAATTTATAAATTAGTTTATTTCGATGCTTTGTATCATTTAAAAGTGCTTTGTCGCTTTGAACGAAATAGAATTGCTCCAAATTTGAATGAAATAAAGTTGTTTTTTTATTCTTTGCACCCCCCATTGAAATTTACTACACCCATTATATGGGTTTTTTTAAAAAAGTAATTTTTTAGCATGAGCGTGTCTATTTATATGAATACCATATTTTTAAAGGGTATCATATAAATTTAAATTTTAAGCCCCCACTCCAGTGGCGTGCGGTCAGGGCATGCAAGTCATGCTTTTGCGCGATGACTTTTATTTTGTAACTTAATGAAGAACACAACTGTTTTGAGACGAAATTCGAGAAATGTGAAGGTGATCCGAGGCGAAGACTTTTTTTTAGAGAACATCATGTTACCATATTTCCGAAGTGGTAAACCGGAACGTTCGTAAAAAAAAAATATTTCTCCCTAAAACGTAGTGTTCGCTAAAAAAAAAGTCTTCACTCAAGATTTGAAATAGCGGGACATATTGGTTAACCGGGCGAGACAGCGAGACAAGGTCCTAAAAATCGGGACTGTTCCAACTAAACCGGGATCTACGGAAGTCTATGATTGCGAAACACTTTTTTGGAAATAATGCAGTGGAACAAATTGAATTCGAAAAGTAATTGATGTTGGGACGGTAATTTGAAAATCAAAACATGTCATTTAATTGAAAAAAAAAATTGGAAATCTTGTGTTTAGTCGCAAAACAAATGTGCATTCACCCACGCACATAGTTTTAGAAAGAATACAACGTTTAACTTTTCAAAGACATTGAATCTTTCATCATAGGCATACCGGCCGAAAAAATGTTAGGGCAATACAGTTTTGCCTAAATTTTGTGACGTTTTCCTGAATCATGATCTTCTAGCTACCCTAGTACAGGTACTTTACAAAAATGAGAAAAATTTTTGTCTCAAATTTAGGGTAAAGACCAAAAAAAAGTCTTCACTTTGATTCAGAGAAATAAAAAAGTTTGATGGTCAAACCAATTTTCGTAGCAGTACACCAAGTAAAAATGTTCACAAAGTAGCAATCCAGCAGTTTTGAAAGAAATACTTTGATATGAAGTGAAAAGCTTCTGTTTTATTGCCAATGCAATAGACCTTCCAAAAATTATTATTATTTTTGATTAAAATTCAATTGAATGTCGTTGCTATCACAATGAGTTTTGCCCAGCCCATAATCAGCTCAGCCTATTTACACTGGTATCGTTTTTAAACCCTTGAAAAATTCATATATTGTTTTTTCCCTATGCAATGTAATATTGCTTTTCCTTATGCAAAGCATTCCATCTCCAGTCAACATAATTTGCTTAAAATTGCCGCGATTCTTCTTGGACATTCAAAAAATCATCACTTTTACTGCTTGGACACACAACTTGGACCTTTTACTGCTTGGACACAATAGTAATGCTGATTCGATGCATCCTTTTATAGCTTATGACAAACAAAACTTAAAAAAAATTTGTTCAAATCTTTTTGGACGCGGCAAAGAAGTATTGAAACACTCTTCAATTCATAACTAACTTTAACGCAAAAAATTGAAACAGGTTAGTATGACTGCTTTGAAGAGGCAAAATTCATGTATCCGTATTCAGGGCAAATTTTTGCACACGCGCCCGCAATCAAAACTTACTTAAAATTTTGTGTCGTAAAACGTGATAAAAAAAGTTCATTACTATTTTGGTTTTCGTCTTATCTTTTAAAGCAAAATTATGTGTATACTGATGAATTTTATGTTGACCTTGCGCCAATCAGCTTAAACAAAAATAGCCGCTATGTGCAGCGCAATGAGTAGCCAGCGCTGCGGTTGCGTTTAATCTAAAGCCAATCTTGTTTCTTTTTATAGGATTTGATTACTCTCGTCAAAATCCAACCTTTATTATACTGTGATATTTAATAATAGGCCTACGCATAAGCGTTGTCTTTGGGATTTACAGGGACTGTTGCACTAAGGTTTCGAAATTTTAAGGGTTTCAAAATGTTTTAGGAGGCCTGAGTTTAAGTAAAAACTTTTCCATCTTCGGTTAAGTTTCACGGGCGAAAAACATTTTTCGTGTTTCATTTCCGAGTTACTTGGGAAGGGCCCGAATTTTCTTGCAGCTAATACAAACTGGTAAACTAATACTACGCCAAAGCGTGTTAAAAGTTTGAGGTGCATACTTCCGCAAGATTGCGCTTAGAAAACGGAGCCACTTGTTATTGTCGCAGCGATGGCAAACTGTTGTCAACTTAACGTCAAATGAGTGTCAACTCTTCCGCGCAGGAATGATAATCAGAAAAGATTGAAAATAAAGCGGTAAAAGTTTTAAAAATTTCTAATTGTTTCCTCTTTCTGTGCTCAAATTAAAATCTTTTGTCAGTTTTACAAAGTTAAGCCGATTTGGTTTGAGCAAATTTAAATTAGGTGGAGCAAGCTGCCGTTACAATACATGTAGCATAATTATTTTTAAGTTTTAAATTGGTCGATTGGTTTTTAAAGAACTTTAAATTTACATTAAATTTATCTCAAAAAAAGACGGAAAAACCAGGTTCTTTTGCAAAATAAATTTCTTTTCTGACTTCGCATTTTTTGACGAACTGACAGCGTTAGATTTGTTGTTGGTCAAAGATTCTTGGTCTTTTTAGCTTTGCCCTTATTGTATTGTTAGTATGTTTTACGTAAAACTTGCTACAGACTTTGCAATAGTAACTTTCCAAAATTTTGTAGCCTTAAGAAGAACGCAGTTTCTTTTTCCCAAATGATAGTCTGGATTTTTTAATCTGCATTTTTACCAAGTCCGGGTAAATTTGCTATATTTATAACTCGAAATCTGCATTTTTTCCGTTAATTGCGCCGCGTCAGTGCTCTTACCGTGCAATTTTTCTAAGAACTTGGAATGTGTGGTTATGTAGTGTGATTAAAGTTTTGAGCTTGAGTTTTACTATGCTGGCACCAATTAACAGACCCTCGAATTTTTTGTATAGCGTACTCCTACATCCCTGTTAAGTGGTTTCAGTCCCTATTTAACTACAACCAATGAATATTCAATACTAAAAGTTGAAATCTAAATAAAGAGTTGTACTGATTACGTCTGACATCTGACTATTGCCAAGAATTACGAATAGATTCAGTGAGAAGTCACAAAGCACACGTTAGTTGGTGTGCCGGTTCGGCAGTGGTGTACTATTGTGTTACAGTCAACCCGGGGCACACTCCATACTTGCACTTCAGGGCACTCTCTAACCTCAGCCACGGAGCTTAGTGAGTTGATTAACTTCCGCGACTGACATACACAATACGAAATGTCGAAAAACTCGTAATAATGATTCCAGAAATTTTGTGTTCCACTGTGAGTACTAAATTCCGCTTGGTCCCTTCTTAAAAAAGTTTCAATTCAAAAGCTGACAGTGTAGCGTAGAAGATTTTTTGTGAAGTATTATCGCACCATTTACGTAAACTCAACTTCAGTTAGCGTATCTTTGCTTAAAAGCGCTCATGACTAAATTTGAATGTGCGCCCCCACAATGAAAATGGAATGTACGCTTCACCAACAACAGACCCAAAAAATCAAGCACAAGCCATAAATAGGCTTACCATACGTCCCAATTTTAGGGCTCTGTCCGGCCTATTTTCGAAGAAATCCCGCCAGAAATCGAAGATAGATTCCATGTCCAGACCCCTTTTTTCTTGTTTTCTTCTGAGATCACTTGCTTTCAGAGACGAAAATCATGAAATCCGAGACAGATTTGAAGTAGAGACTTTTTTTAGAGTACGCTACTTTTTAGGGACGAATTTTTTTCTATTAATGAGCGTCCCGGTTTGCCCCTTGGAAAATGTTGTATGTCTAGCTATAAATAGACTTCGCATTTCATACAGAATTTACACAAACTATGTTACTATTTTATACTCAATCAATACTCTGGTCGATTGCATTCTTTACCTACTTAAGCGTTAAATAAACATTTTTTCGTTTTGCCATCTTCACTGGAAAAATGCTGCTACGTTTACAAAAAATTAACACAGATAGCACTTGTATCGCATGCAAACTTTAAGACCTAGATTTAGAAAAAGCCCAAATCCCGCAGATACCTGAATAAAGTAGCCACGAGAGACTTATGTCACAATGCAAACTGTGCGTCAAAACCACAATAGATTTGTGTATTAAATTATTCGACGCTGGATTTTTTGCAGTTTGAATAATTGTGTGGTGATTTGATTGAGTGAAATTGAGTAACATGCAAGACGAATCATTTGTTTGACCATCAGTCAAAACGTAAACTAAGAGGAAACAGCTGCAGCAAGTTGTTTCAGAAACAATGTAGCAGCTGTAGCAAGTTCTACTATACAATAGCCATATTGTTCGAGGAGCAGGCACAACACAAAGCTGAAAGGTTTAGCAGGTCAGTTTCTTGGAAATTTGACATATTAATAACGGTTTGCAGGGTTTTATCTCTTTATCAGGTCAGTTAATATTCTTGTGCATGCCTCCCTCAAGCAAGTTTCCATCAAATATATAATGAATGTGTTAGTAGCCTTGTAGTACGCAGAAGCACTCAGCAGTTATAAAATTTGAATACGACTTAAGGCCCGTTTCCACTATGAGCGTGGAAAAGAGCATTCTTTGTTTGTTTTTTTAATCTTTTTTTGTGCTCGCTTCAATTTTAACCGCTCGCTTCAATCAAAGATCAATAAAAGAAACAAAAAATGCTCTTTTCCACGCTCGTAGTGGAAACGGGCCTTTAATTTTTAAAATGTCACTCTTTAAGCTAGATGCCCCTTGCCTTGGATGCCCGGGCTGACGTCCCGTTTGCCCCTTCCCTTTGTACGCCACTGCGTGTACTACAAACATAACAAGAGCGAAACTTCAAAAACTATAACCGTCTATATTTTATTGTTGTTTAAAACTTGACAAACAACCGATATCCGCAATATAAAAAGTCGTGGCGGCTCTCAGTGTCTGAGAGTCCGGACAAGTCCGAACGCTTAAGGCGCGTTTACAGTCGTTTACAGTACTTTTTTCTTTCAGCTTGATCTTTGTTTGTTTTATAGACGCTCAAATCCACTCAAATTTTCGAGAAAAAATGAGTGGATTTGAGCGTCAATAAAACAAACAAAGATCACGCTGAAAGAAAAAAGTACTGTAAACGGCTGTAAACGCGCCTTTACGCGGCTCAAAAATTAGATTTATAAATGTTTCAGGGTTCGTTTCCACTATAAGCATGAAATGGAGAATTCTTTGTTTCATTGATTTTTTTGCTCGCTTAGCGCTCGCTTAGATTTTAAGCGCGGAAAGATCAATAAAAGAAACAAAAAATGCTCTATTTCACGCTCGTAGTAAAAACGATCCTTCACTTAAATGGTTTTTGTTTTCAGTATACTTTTCATGGGAAAATCACTCTTAGGTTTCGGAATTGAAACGAAAACTTTAGGCCCGTTTCCACTACGAGCGTGGAAAAGAGCATTCTTTGTCTCTTTTATTGATCTTCGATTGAAGCGAGCGCAAAAAAAAATCAATAAAACAAACAAAGAATGATTTTTTCCACGCTCGTAGTAGAAACGGGCCTTTAAACGCGTTTACAGCCCTTTATAGTACTTTTTCTTTAGCGTGATCTTTGTTCGTGTTATTGACGCTCAAATCCACTCATTTTTTCTGAAAAATTGAAAAAATTTTTTTGATTTTTCTGAATTTTGATTTTTGATTTTTCTAAAAAAATCAGTGGATTTGAGCGTCAATACAACGAAGAAAGATCACGCTGAAAGAAAAAGTACTGTAAACGCGCCTTTAATTGATTTTGACACGCAGTTATGCGATAGACTATGCAAAAGAGTGAGTCATATGCGCCTCCTACCTTTCCTGCCCGGGTTGCTATGAAAGTCAGTTATAACTGACGCCGTCCGTGTTACCTCATGATTTTATCTTTGCACATGAAACACGTGATATAAAATTGACGCAATAATAGAAGCTTTCTCATTCGGTTGCACAACTTTGTGTTTGCTTTGTTGTTTACTTGATCTCCTATAAATATTTTCAAGTAGTTGTAAAGGCTCGTTTCCACTAGGAGTGTGGAATTGAGCATTCTTTCTTTCTTTTATTGATTTTTCCGCGCTTAAAATCTAAGCGAGCGCTCAGCAAAGCTAAAAAATCAATAAAACAAACAAAGAATACTCCATTCCACGCTCGTAGTGGAAACGATCCTAAACAATTGTGTTCGTGCCCGAACTGCGTGTTTTTTAAAATTTAATTCAAATTATTGTTTTGTTATTTGCGAGTGCAATCGGTGTAAACACGTCCGTAACAATTGTTTTTGTGGCTTTTTTAGTTGTTAGTTGTTAGGGAGTAAAATGAAAAAAGAAAAAATGTAAAACAGAGCAGAATGACGTTCTGGTTCACATCAAAATCAAAATATTTTGCTGAGCGTTACTTTGCTCTATTTCTTTCTCGTGATCATTTGTTGGTTCGCTATTCTGTTTTACGAAAGAAGTATGGCATCAACTACGAAGAAGCTAAAATTATCTGACGATTCCTAAAAAAATTCTGACTACTTTTAATGTGGTCACAATAGCACTATTGGTATGATTTATGCCGCTGTATTAATTTAGGCATGCGGTTTTTACGTAATTTCCTTTTTACCAAGTGGTAAAAAAGACCGCGATACCAGTCATAATTAAATGTTGCTAGAACAAAATAGCGCATTGTAGAGAGATTTTGAAGCAGATTAGCATATGTGTGTTAAATAATCTTTAAAGATAGTACTTTTGGTTGTATTTTAAACTCATTGTCAGCGTAGCTTTAAAACCTAATTTCTGTCTACAGCAAAAAGAAAAAATCAATATATGTCAAATGGACCCTGTAAATGTGTTGAGCAAATATTTTTTTACCTGTTGAAACAAAAGCACTTGATGTTTGAAACGTAAGCAGAAAAGGGTGAAGTAAAAAGTTTGTCATCATTTGTAATACTTTAAATCAACATTTTAGTCGGTATAGTCAAGCTAGTTTTGAATCGCAAAGTCATAGATATAAAACATAAACCGTACAGTTATGCAAAAATCCAATTTCGCATTGTGAACAGGTATTGTGAATCTGTTTACAATTTGTTCAAAGGTGGTTATTAAATATCCGATTCTTATTGTTTGTTGCGTTGTAAAGGCGTTAGCGAAGAAAAAATTTTTTGTAAGGCTAATGTTTGCAAAGCAATTTACGACCATGATATGCAAACTGATTAGACAAAGTTTATGTTTTAAGTGTATTAAAACATCGTGGACTTACTATGAAGTAAGGGCTGAATCTGAAGGTACAATTGTCTCAGTAAAATGTAATTGTTTTCAGATGCTACAGCCATCAATAGCTTTAATACTGGCGCTGTAAACTGTTCCAAAAGTAAAATTATTTGCAGCTTGCCCGAAAAATAAAAAATTAAAAAAAAAAAGAAATGTCGGAAAATGAAAAGAAAAATGTCAGCAAACAGAAAAGCTTGCCGTTGACGGCTGCGAGCAGATACAAACATCTGAATCAAACAAGAAGACACTCCTGGTTTGGAAACGCTCTCGGTTTACCATCCAGTAATCAACTCGAAAAGCTTTCTGGGATGTATGAGATCAAAGAGGACAATGAGAATAACAGTGAAAATTCGTCATCCTGGTGGAAGATGAACCAGTGGACCAATGAAAGTGACGAGAACTGCAAACCTGAGCCGCGACCACGAAAATTAAATAACCCTGCCGCAATTCCAGTAAGTAATGCACGTAATCCGATATTTTTCCAAAAACTCTAATATCTAATCAAAGAATCGAATCGTAATTATGGAATATTAGAGTTTGTTTGGTTTAAATTTGAAAACTACTAGACTTCAATTAATTCTATTAAAAAATTAACTTCTATAAAACCTGTCGGGCATTTTTTAAACAGTCAACCCCTAAAAATTTGATTGATTAATTTGCGTTTTAAAGTCTATTAATGTCGGCTTTGTCATAATAATATTTTTTTGATTGTGCAATGCAATTTGCATGACAAAATTTTTTAAAACAGGATCATTTGCAACATCTTTGAGTACATGATCAGCAATGAGTAATGTAGTTAACGGTGATTGACAGTGTCGCGTGAAAGCCAGACAAAACCGTGCAATTCAACGTTTAACAGTTCATTTATTAATATATTCATTAATCAGCTATTGTTGATTAATAACATAGCATTTGGCTGTTTTTAAATTTTTTTTACTATGGCAGTGACATCAAAAAAGATGCATAAGAAAAATGACTAAAAACCTTACTTCAAGTCTATTATTCTCTTTGCTGTATTCGCTAAACATCTGTTTCGTGATCTGTCAACACTAGTTCGTTTCTCGGCTCTGACGATTACTCAGTTTACACATGATAAAGCTGCAAATTTGTTTATCTTGGTTCTTTTTGTGATTTTGCATTGCCTATACAAGACGTTATAGTGGTTTTACCGATTAGACTTATAAACTGAGTGTCCATATCCGGATCTTTGGGACTGATTTGCATTAGACCAGTGGTTTTTAATGTTTTTAAGATTTTTAAAGTCAAGCCATTCAATGATACCAAAAAGCAATTTATGTTCGCTGAACTAATGACTGAAAAATATCTTTACTTAAAAAATCTGATAAAATAACATATTTTCGTGTAACTTTGTTTTGTCATGTCCTCTGGCGGTGATGATAAGAAAATCGTAGGTATTTTCATAATCTACCAATTATATTTAAACCAGAGATTGTTTCTAATACTTTGTACCAACTGAATAGCTTACACCAAGTATGCAAAACCCATGATTGTATGCGAGACGCATCAGTGAAATTTAATCAAAAAATTTGCCGCGGGGTGCAATCTGGTTACCAAACAAGGTGACAACTTTTTTTGGGGTCTTCACTTGATCTTGAAAAAAAATCTTAAAATTTCTCTTCCTAGGTTCTAGAATTTGCGCCAAAGATTTACCTTTTTTAAGACCAAAAAAAAGTTTTAGTTTAATTGGCTGGCAAATCTCAACCCGCAAGGAGTCGTGTAATTTTTTTCAAATTTAAGTGGAAATTAAGGTGAAGACCAAAAAAAGGTCTGCATCCAATCAGTTTTTGATGTCGTTTAATAGATGAAACCCAGACTTAAGTCTTCTTGGTTCAAAGTTTTTTGAATCAATTAATGTTTCGATTTCGAATTGAGCATCTGATTAAAAAAATTCTTCCAAAGAGTTCGCGGGACCCGAGTTTCACATGCCTGGCCTACACCATAATTCAAGGCCAATATAAGAAATTTTGCATTTCAATAAAAAAATTGTCAGCATTTTTCTCACAGATATGTGGCCGCGCTTAAAATTTGCTGCTTTTTTTTAAAATCAAGTCTTTCTAAAACTTTCTGCATGGCGCAATAGAAGTAAAAACAAATTGAAAATTCGGGCATTACAATCTTTGCAGTAATACCGCTTTATTGAAATCGATTCTACTATCAGCACGCGTTATATTCGTCGTTCACGTTGTTAGCGACATGCGACTATTGAAGCAAAATGACGTTTTACCGTAATGCTTACGGGGTGCATCCGCCTAAAGCCACATTGTTCTCGTTTTCGTTAACAGTCAGTAATTTTATTGATTATCGTAAAAGACTTCAGGCGTTTTGCTTTAGAATCAAAACGGATTCAACAGAAAGATCGAGAAGTCGACCCGATTTGTCGGTATAGAACGTAAAGAGAAAAAGACATTCGATTCGTCCGATTTAAAGAACGCTGAAGCGGAAAAAGATACTTCGCGAAAGCGACGAAGCGGCCTCAGTAACTGGTTAGTGAGCGGCAAAAACAGTTCAAAGGAAGACAGCCGCGGTAGTGATCGAACTAGCAAAGTGTCATTCAAACCGCAGCTAGGTCCGAGGCAAAACTCGGCCAATACGCCTGACTCGAGGGCGTTTAGTCGCAGGGCAACAGTTCATTATTCGTCGAACGGAAGACCGTCGCTGATGGACATGAAAAGGTAATTTCGCCTACGACAAGCCTTTTCCGCTCTTTCTAATTAAAGCAATTTTGGGTTATAAAGTGCTTCTTTAATCACTGAGCTTTATGTCTAGTAACTTGTTATTAGTGCTTGATGATAGTAAACGGAGATATTTTGTCCAGACGGACTTTACAGCAACCCCTGAAGGCAAACGAGCTACGAGCTTTGGAACAACTGAAGGATTTGTGTCGTGATGTGATTGCGTACAAATTGCGACAAAGAAACCTGGTCAACAGGTGATTAAACCAGACAAAAGAAGATTGATTATGGTTCGACAATTTTCTTCGAGTTGCGTTACTATATAGATAATGCGAGAAAATAACGCCATAATCTTTTGAAGGTTGTGCCCTGCAACATGTGTTGTTACATTTTTGTAGCCAATTTGATTAAAATGTCTTTTCAAATAACTTTTGTTGGGAGTTTTTTCTCCAACTTGTTTAAAAAAAATGCACTCTTTTTTCCGTACTTTTAGTACATTTAAAATCGACTTAGAGTGCAGGCATTTGAGCTAAAAAATTGGTATTTGGAAACAACGATATTTATTGTTGTTATGGTACTGTTTACATCAGAGTTGGGCAAGTTTTTATGTTGCTGCTTAATTTTTTCTAAACTTCTGACAAACGGCCAGATAAGCACAACACAATGCATTTAATTTTAATAAGTTCTTTAAATTCATTTTAAAAGCAATGCTATTAAATGACGTACCGTAATAATTAGGATAACTTGTTTGGTGGGCCGGATTCATAAATGAAAATGGCCGTAAATGGCCTGCGGGCCGTGGTTTGGGAAAGCGTGGTTTACATAAAAAAGAGACAATTTGTTGTAAACTAATTAGCTCTAGCTCTCGCTTTTCAGTCACAATAAAACAAAATAGAGTGCATTTCAACAGCTTGTGCTGAACAATAATAAAAAATACAACTATTTTTAATAAAAGCTTTTATTTTGCTTCAATTGTTTAATTGATTTAATAGATTCAAAAAAACTTCAAGTTGCCATCATTAATTTTTACCTACTTGATTATTATTAAAAACCAGACATCAAACTATGTTTTTAAAAGGCGCGTTCATCACGCTAATTGGTATGCTCAAAACTTACCACTTATTATGCTAGAAATGGCAAATTCATGCAAACTTTGCATTTTTTAGAGTGATATTGGATCGTCAGCAATCAAAAGAGCGTTGGTTATATCGGGATATGATATTCATATTTGGTCAACTCGAAAAAACACATCAATGTCGATATTCAGACATTTCAAAGCAGGTATTTATCACGACTTACTTGTGAAAACTCAAATTTTTTAAAGTGGTCTGAAGGGCTTTTGTGGTTAAGTTTTTGGTCGTTAACTGACCGCTAGTAGAGGTTGAAAATCAGCCGGCCTTTTAAAGTTTTCAAATCAATCCTTTTATATTTTTAAAGGCTCAGAAAAGTGTAGAACATAACTTTTCTGCTACAAAAAACATCGTGTCGGTGACAAGTCAAAGCAAGTTAACACCTGCCGACGTCATTATTTTATCTGCTTCACTTTGGAACCAGATAATTTTTTGAGTTGGTTTTTGTTTGTCGCGGGTCAGAGACAAAGAAAAACATTCGAACCTTATAAATTATTCACCGTATTTTGGACAATTCTATGTTAATTATTTATTGGCAATCCAATCGTTGAATAACTTAACAAGAAAAAAACAAGCTTTTTGGTTGGAATTAATTAATTACGAACGGACTGTTTTTGAAAAAAATTGCGGTCTATTACTTTTCTTGCACGGCCAGTTAGATGAAGCAATATGTTGACAAGTAAAATGGGGTTACAACCAGTGATAGGATCGAAGGAGTTCGCACAGGTTCGCGGAAACCTATTTTGGAATGTCATGAAGTTCAACGAACTCGTTCTTAATTTAACGAAATCTCGGTATTTCTATTTCTCTGTATAATAAGGGAACCTGTTAGTAAGTTCTATACAGTACAAAAGAGAACCAGTTCTGAACATTTTGAATCTCATCACTGGGTGCAGCCCTCAGCTCTTTCTTCAATTCTTAAGTAACATTTTGTGGGTTCGATGCTGTGTAAAGTGCTCGTCGCTAAAGCATGGGTAAAATCATCTTTAACGATTGAATGTTTTTAATGATTAATAATAAGCAGCTCTAAATAACATTGCAACTATATCTTGTTATCTTTTAAAGTAGGGCGAAGAACTTGCGTCCTTTACTACTGTCTGTACAGCCTTTAGGTTTCATAGAATTAACCCAAAGTTTTATTGTACTTGCTTAATTCTTCAAAGCGTCTAACGATTTTGAGATGTTCATCTCCAAATTTTTGCTTTGAGAAGCTCAGATACTTATGCCAACGCTACGGCGGCAAGTTGTGATAGCACTTTGTCATACTTGACGGTAGCCTGAATCCAAGCTACAAGCCTTCCGGGCTGTGATCACAAGTAGCCATATCTTATCATCCGGTGGGTTAGCATGCAATGCTAAACCAAAAATTGTGTCTGACGATTTTTTGGTGCATGTTGTTATTAAGAAAGTTGAATTCGATCAAACATTTATTTATTTATTTTAGAAAACTATTTTTATTAAAGCTTGGTTTGATAAGCAATGAGATGAATGCAACTGGAAGAAAGTGACTTTATTGATATCTTCTGCATGGTTGAAATGCATAAAAATATAGGCTACATTTATCTTTTTTAGATCGGAATCACGCTGCGGTCGGAAGAAGTTTTACGGAAAGTTTTCTTCGAATTATCTGGGGAAATTATTACAACCGAATTAAACAAAGTAAATCAACTTGTAGTTTTAAATGATGAAAAAAAACTCGAGAGTAAAAATGTTGTTTGAAAATAAAGTCAAGTTCAAACTATTTTAATTTGCCCTGGATAGACAACAGACATTCATTAAACAGCAAGGCCCTGTTTGATCGTCCATCTTAATCACAATTCAAAAGGTCAGTTTAGTCGCGTTGCCTTAAAAATAAACTCTCGCTTTGAAAACGTTAAGTGGATTCAAATTTCACGGCGCTAATGTTTGTGGCACTTGTTTGTAAACCGTTTCTGTACACCTTGTATTTCTTACGTTTACGTGACGAGTTTTTGCTGAGAAGAATATCAATTATTTGCTTGCTCGTTTTATAAATGTTAAGACCATAGAAGCTGAGTAGCTGGGAATGTGTTTTAGTTGTGGTCCGCGCTTGGGTTAAGGGTTTTCGACCTGGAGTTGATTTCATTAGTTTTGTGTAATTTAAATAAAGCAAGAATTGATCCGGAATTTTTCTAGCGGCCTGTAACGTGATTTTTGTGGGGCCCCCAAAAAAATTCAAATATTTAAATTCCGGTTTCTTTAAGTTATCAAGTGATAATTTTTTTTCAGGAATAGCAGATCTCTCATTTCCATTCGAAAACTTTTTTTATGTCATATTACTACTATTATAAGAAGTAAAGTATAGATTTGAAAACTTCCAGACGGTAAAAAAATAATAATAAAGCAAAAAAGTGTCAATATGTTGTTGGTTGTGGCTCACTTTTATCAGATTTTCACTGAACACATTGAAGAAGTTGGCCACATATTATAACTGACAAAAAAAATGAGCACCTTGTTTTAAATAAATTGAACAGCAGCAAAATCTTTGGAGTAAATTTCATAAAAAATCTAACAATTTGCTTATATGATGAAATTATTTGAACAAGTCTATATAAACTGGCATCGTCTATACTTGTATATGATAAAAAGCTAATCGTCTACGGTCGTTTGTTGTGCAATTTCAGTTTCTACAAAACTTGGCTCTTAACTTCAGAAAATTCAACTGCAATTTTAAAGTAGTTCGTTATCAATTTAACAGAGAAAAATTTTAATCTCATGTATTAATATAATTTTAAATTTCCAAAACTTCAGTTAATTATAAGATGCACAGTTTGAATCAACAAACAGCGACCAAACACCTTGTTTAATGTATTTTTAAAAAATTATGAACCAACAACTTAGTTTTAATTAAAAATAGTACTTTCAAACACCAATATAGTTGTAAAAAGTTACCGCCGTTAAGCAGTGGTATTTACTTTTAGCACCAGGGGCAAGGGTACGATACAAGCCCGTGGTTGTTTGAAGGTGGCAGACTCCAAAGTCCAAAACAACAGGCTGACTAGATGAAGACGTGGGTGGTAAAATGCGCGCGCTGTGGTCAGATAACTGCGATAATGCTGACGTGATGGTAACGATAACAATGACCGTTCAAAAAAAAAAAAAAAAAAAACTTGAGCTTTTAATTATAGAGTTCTGGTTTGACAGTGCTTTTGCTTCTGGTTTGACTGCAGTACAGTCTTGCTTTTATTTTGGTTGCTGAACTTTATAACGGTGACACGATGTCGTTGGAAACGTGACAATTTGCGACACTAAAAACCGTTTTGTCGTTTCAAAAATGTTATGATCTGCTTTGGTTTTAAGAAGGTTTATTTTTTTAACTTGAGTTTAATATTTAAAGCGAATTCCAGTATTTAACAATTTTATTAACAGCTACACTCAAATTAATATACGTCAATACGTCAAGCAAAGAAACCTGTAGGAACTGTACCGTTGTTATTCGACAGCAAAAGTTCTAAAAATACCACTCACTTCCTCAGTCTATAAATAAATTGAATTCAAAAGATGCCGCTTCAGCACGTCATTGTATTGCACATATTGAAACTACTCAATTTCTCCAGAATTTAGTCAAAGTTGCTTGTTACAGCACTTTAAACACCCGTTTTCACTACGAGCGTGGAAAAGAGCATTCTTTGTTTCTTTATTGATCTTCGATTGAAGCGAGCGGTTGAAATTGAAGCGAGCGCAAAAAAAATCAATAAAACAAACAAAAAATTCTCTTTTCCACGCTCGTAGCGGAAACGGGTCTTAAAGACGACTTGCTTGTTAGATTATTCGCAAAGCTGATTCGCTTTTCTCATTTATTGATTACAATTACACTATTTGATGTTACATTTGCGACTTATGACTACTAACGACCCCTGCTGCTTCTTTCTCTCTCGCCCTTAAACTTATAATCGCTACAGCCAAAATAAGTTTTCTACTTATAATTGGTATCGTTATAATGGCACCGAATTTCATGTTTTGTCCAAAAGTAAAAACGTAAGCATTGGCATTGGCATTGGCATTGGCATCTAAAAGGCATTTGCTGTAACAATATAAAGTGGAAATTAAAAAAATGGACAAATTGTATTGAGTTGACCCTAAATTAAACATTACAAAACTAATAAGCAAATAAAAACAAATTTAAGAAATCGCTGTGCATGGAAAATAACGACATCGTGTCTTTTTCCATAACCGAATGGTATCTTGAAATGATTCTAGCAAACCAGAACAAACAAACAATAGCTGATTTGTAAATAACTTTACATTTTGACCCCGAATATTAAAACATATTAAAAACACGAGCGCTCTTTGAACCCAAAAATTTATTAGAGCTTCGAACTAAGTTGAATTAACGAATTCCCCAAGCAAAAAAATTTAGCCGACAGCGCAAACAAAGTCGTGTCAAAATGTATTTAAATATAATTAATGGACTTTAGATGGGAACGTGGCGAGGCACAATGTGCAATTTGAATCGGATCGAGCCCAATCTTATTTTGTACTAGCTTCTAAGCTTGAATTAAAAGGGATAAAGCCAGAGTAAATATGAACATTACTGTTCTTAAAAACTTTTAAAGTGCAGTAACATACGAGTATTAACTTCAAACATCATTATATTGCCTATTTATCTTTCTGACTCGCAAGACAGCGTCGGAGGAAATTGTCAAGCAATTACCTCGACCTCTTTTAGGAGATGCTGAGATATTGCTGTCCCGTTGAAATTTTCGTTTGGTTTTTTAGTTTCTATGTAGCAATATGACTGAATGAAAAACATCACACAAAATTTCCTTCAATTGTTTAAGTGGTGAATTCTTTTTCATACATTGAAGAAAGCTGTTTAATGTTTAATTGCTTCTTTTATCAATTTTGTATAAATATGGATGCTACTTGTAGTAACCAACCCAAGTTTTGAAAGTGAAAAAGTAAAATCAATTTCACTTTTTAGTTCAATGTTCAAATATACTGTACAATATAGGTTCAAAATTCACAATTTTTTAAAGGATTTTTTTACTTTGTAGAACTTGCAAAACGAAAGTGAGAAAAACAACGAGCACACGATTAAGAAAACAGCTCGACCGGAAACAGCGTCATTGCTAACTTTTGGATCGCGAATGACTGAAATCACATGGGGGCGCTTATGCGCAGTTCTTGCTGTTGCTGGAGGTAAACGTTTTGAAGTAACCACCTATCTTAGAATCATTTTCTTCTTGTGCTTTTTCATCTTCAGTAAAAGTTGTTCATTAGGTTTTGTCTGTTTCTGTTGCGGCTTTACATTTACTTTGTAGAAGAATTGGTTTCCTAAACATTGGCTAGATTTTGAAACACCTGGTTCTTTCTGTTTTGAAACACCCGGTTCTTTATATTTTGAAATACCCGGTTCTTTATATTTTGTTTTGAAGAGGGCAAAAGTATTAGATGAAGTCTACCTCGTATCTAACGTAAAACAAATTTTTTGAAATAAGTTTTTCGATTTTGTTTAGTAACCTTTTGAATCTTTACACACCAAAGCTTAGTTTTTTTTCATGAATTACCCTTTTCAGGTGTTCGAACTTACTTTAATTGTCAATGATTAAGGCACAATTGATTGCTTTTACCCTGCATATGAACTGAAAAGTTAAGAACCACTGATTTATAGGAAAGTGTTGATAGCACGACATGGGAGGTGAATAAGGCATATGTTGCGTTGGTAGAAGTTTCTAGAGCAGTTGATGCTCATCCGATTTGAAGTCATATGATATAGCGATTCGTAAAGTATTTAGCTTGGATTTTAGCACTCAAAGCATTGTACGTTGTTTCGTGAGTCAGTGTGAACTTTATCAGTGTGCACCTTATCTATCCCCCCGGGTTGTTTCAGTTGTTTGGAGACAGAGTGGCCCGAGGTCATGTTCCATATTCACTCATCCTGGACTTGTCTTGAAGTATTACAAAATCACCATTCGCTGCTCTGCCTCATATGATCCCGTCTCCTGTGGTTTAGCTACCCCCACGTTCGATTGATGTCGCTTTCTTTCAGGTCTCGCCGTCGATTGTGTGCAGCAGGGTCACGCCGATCTCGTTAACTACCTCGTCGAGTACATCGGCGATTTTGCTCGCGAAGAAGAAGTCCTGCCGTGGATCGTCGAGCAAGGCGGCTGGGAGAGCCTGCGTGACCTGACGTACGACGTCAGTTCGTGCAACGTCATCTCTGACCCTTGCTACTTTAACAGGCTGACTAATGTCGCGGTCGCGTTCGTGGTCTGCACGGTCGGAACCGTCGCCGCGACGTTGGGCATCGCGAATTTTGCGAACTGAATTTTTATTTTTTGATTTGCCGTATTTATTTTCTGTGACGTTTGTATTCGTGATTTGTCTCGAATCTATCGAAGCATCAGAGTCGCGTGTTCAGTCACATGTTAAAATGAACGAGCTATTTTATATTTAAAGTTGCCATACTAAAATTTATTGGCAAATGCCCTTTTTTAGAAAAACGTTGCCAAGCCTTGTTTTTGCTGCGTCATTTTCTCGGACCGCCATCTGCAATGGCATCTAATAAACACTACAATATTGTATGTGATAGCCTTGGTTTTGCCGGATAATGGTAGATTTTTGGTTTTTGTACTTGATAGACAATATTTGTTAGCATTTTTGTTTTTAGTGTTTTTTTCGAATCAATGCAAAAATTTAAAAATTCACTCGCATTTTCAAAACAAACGCAACGCTGCTTTTACATAGCTTGCTTTTAAACAACCAATTACCGTGTTTTTATCAAGCTGCTCGGCCAATGTTTCAACAAGTCTTTATGTTTTATTATTTTGTTTTTATTTTTTACAAATTATACCTTATACAAAGATAAAAACTTGATTTGGGTCAGTGGATTAGCCAATCAGCATCAATATTTGTTTTTTTAATTACTGTCTAACAGTGCTTCTCAACCTTTTTTTGCGGCGAGCCAAATGCTATGCGGAAATAGCGAGCAAAGCTTTGGCGATGCAATATTTTTTACCGACTTTATTGCAAGCATCAAAAGTGAACTGAACACAGGACAATTTCAATCTTCTGTCTCGGGTTTTTTGATTTTCATCCCTAAAAAGTAGCGATCGCAAAAAAAAGGTCTTCACTTTGAATCTGTCTTGGATCTCTAATTCAGTAAACAACCATCGAATCACAAGGAAAATGATTTAAAACGGGGTTCTAAACCTGAGGAAAATTTTCCACTAGTGCAAATATTGTATTTTTAAAGAGGAAATTTTTTCAATGTAATTGAACTTTTTAGATATTATCTGTAATGATTAAGAGATTTTTTATAGGAAAAATATTTCAAAAGTTCGATTTATTTTGGTAAATTTGACTTTTATGTAAGCGATCGAATTTGATAAATTATTTTTTGCTTTGCTACATCCATAACGGTTGATCAGTGGCGTACGAAGAAATTTATGAAGGGGGGGGGGGTGTTGGAGCCGAAAACACAATTGCTTTAAGTGGTCCTGGTAATGGGCAAAAACTTGCAAAATTTGGCCTACATTCAAAAATAAAGCTTTATGCTTTTTAGAGCACCTTGCAATAGCATGAATTTCTTTTTACCAAACCGTAAAATTAACTATAGAAAAGGTATGTGCGAGATCGCAAATTTAATTATGACAAAAAATTTTCCAAATTAAAAGCAACTTAAGCAACTCGTGTAAATGATAAGAACAAAAGGTGAAAAATCAAACGAACAAAAAAATATTTAAAGTTTTTTTACAGGCTTATATTCAAATGCCTGTTTCTTTTACTTAATGTCTTCAGGTTAAGGTGTGTGATTCCTATAAATGTCTAGCAATGCAAGTCCATTCATTCGAGTGGTACCAGTTGTGTCTCATAAGAACGTTTTTAGTCTGCGTAACGTGGAAAACGATTGTTCACTAGTGCATGTTGTCACTGGAAGAGTTAACAAAATGATCATCAATGTAAATATGTTCGGAAAGGCATCGAAACTGCATTTCTTGATGCTGCTCAACGCTTCAGTTGGCCTTTCTGCTGCGTTTAGCCGAGAAAGTTTCCTGTATCATAATATCAATTCAGGCACTAGTTCTTCCGAGGATTTCGTTAAATCATTTTCGTAAAATTTTTTCAAAACTTGAATACTTTTAATTTGTTGAGGATTTGGTCCAACAGTTAGATCCGCAGGAATTAAACACTGAAATCCATTAATAATTGATTTGTGGGCAGTAAATCTTGTTTTGAGGGTGATAATAAGAAATGAAATAAAAATCCCTACTCTAAAATATTCTTCATCTGTTGCAGCAGCCATGTTGCATCGATTGGTCTGTCTTGAAGTAAATCGTGGTGTTTTCAAAATGAAATTTTGGGTTTTGGCCATTTCTTACCCAGAAATATAGAGCTGGTGACATTCATATTCGGCTTTTTCTTTTAGACATTTCAATTCATTTGTAATATCTTGTGCTATGTTGACGGTCTCAAGAAGGTTTATCGACTTTTTTTGACTAGCTTTGCATAAAACAACACTGTATTTAAAAACCTTTCTTAAAACTAAGAGCGCAATGAAAAATTCACTTTGCCTAATTGTCGATAACAACTGTAGATCTCGTAAAGTTTCTCTGTTTGGCCATGTTGAAATTTCTGCCAAAACTTCTACAACGGTGAATTGTTAATTTGAAAAGTACTAACATTCTCGTGTCGATCGACCCATCTGGTGGCACAAATTTGAACAAGTTTTTGAGCTTTTGTTGTTGACGAAATCGTGTTGATAGATTTGCGTAAATTGTTTTGACGTTTTGGAGCATTGAAAAAATTGTAAACTGAAGCTATTGTTTCCATGCAGTTACGAACCGGCGAGAGATTGCATGAATTAGAGACAGCCAAATTAAGACTATGGGCTGCACAGTGAACCTAAAGAGCTGTAGGAATAACTTTCCTGATATAGGCTTGAGCACCATACAATTTTCTACTAATAGCTGTGGCCCATCATATCCTTGACCACGCATTTTTGAAACATCAATACCAATGTCCGATAAATTGTTCAAAATTGTTGAAGCCAAATTCTTGCCTAATAGATCTGTTATGGGTACAAACTAAACAAAAGCATTCTTCAATAGCAAAGTCATCACTTACGTATCCAGCACAAAGAATGAATTGTTCCTGACATGATATATCGGTTGTTTCGTCAGCCAATAGCGAAAAAATTCTGGACCTGTTAATAGAATCAACTAATCGCTTAAGTATCAAATCATTGCAAATTACTTATAATTTCGTTTTGCATTCTTGGGCTGATATACTGAGAGTTGCGTCCGGCAGAAAGAAAATCATTTTTGAAAACTTGATCATGTTTTATTCTTTATCGAAGTAAAGCACGCAAATTTTCTTCATTATTATTATCCTCAGATTTTTTTTGATTCGAAAGTTAGTGGACCACGATCCCGATGTCCTCTTAAAGAAATACCCTGTCGACCACAGAGTATAATTGTTTCTGTAATTGGTGTGACTTTTCTTCGGTTTTCTAAGATTGTTTGCTTCTGTTGCTGATTAAGTTGAATTTCGATGTTATCCTGTTTTCCTGATAAGATTGACATAACCGTCTCTGCTGCCACCACACGGTTGCGATGATATTTTGTGCTCTCGTGTTCTGCAAAGCGTTCAAGTGCATTTTTCCATTTTTGAAACTTTACCGCCAACAAATTTCCTAGAGGATGGTTTCCAACTCCACTGCCTGCCTTACTTCTAAATAAAACGCAATATTTGCAAAAAGCTCTATTTTTTAAGTACAAGTACGCTAACCACTTGAAGCGAATAAACCAGCGGTGCTGAAACCGTAAATTCCGGTGATTGGTTGCGGTAATTGGAAAATTAAAAGACTGATCCGGAATCCATATGTTTTTTGGCATTTGAAGTCTTTCTGCTTGAGTATAAGTTTTTCCTATACAAAGTGAAATGTCATTTGACAGTTGTAAAACTAAATCTTTTGTGGCTTTGTCTGCGTCTGGAGTCTCACCTGGTTCTTCTATTAGATTCTGCGGATTGTTTTTGCAAGATGCCAAATCATCAAGGGGTATACTTTTTTTGACATTTTCGCAATTGTTATTACAAATTTTTTTAAAATTAAAGTCCAACAAAGTTTTTCTCCTTTTTTATCGTGAAAACATGACCAAATGACTAAATAAATTCTTTTTAGATTAAAAAATTATGCAACCTGAAATCTCTTTAATTAATTCTTGGTAGAGTAATTGTATATTACCAATGCGAATGGACAGGATAAAAAATTTTGTACTAGTGCAATAGGATTAACAGATAATTTCGAAAGCAGCAACGTTAACTGTTAACCATCAAAGAATTTGAGCAATAGCAATAAAGTCATGCCTCATCCCTTGCAAAACGCAATAAGTGGAAAATTTTTAATTGTTTTCCATTTTAAAATACCAATTTCAGCATTTAATAGCAAAATTAGAATTTAGGAAATCAAATAAATAAATAGTAACTTAATTTTGGAAAAGACGTAATTAAAAAAATTCTATAGCAGATGAGAAAGCAACACTTCAAATTTTGACCATTTCAAATTACTTGATTTTAACAAGTTTAACATTTTCGACTCATTCTTGTATAAGTGCCTAAAGTTTTCGATTAGTTTTGCATTTTAAAACTGACAGTAACAAAAAACAAAAATGCTTTAAATATCAAGAAAAGTTTTCTCGAGTTAAGCTCACTGTTACAATTGAATTAATTTAGCCCAAAACAAATTTAATTTTAATAATGGTTACGATCACAAAAGCAGATATCAAATAGGCTACTACCAAAGTATAAAGACAACTCATATTTAGCTACATATTCATTTCTATTTAAATAAAATACCCGTGGCGATCACACTTGGGTGAAACAGACTGTTATAGTTGGGATTTTAATAAATTATATGGTAATTGCATGATAGTTTGATTTAGAAATATTAAGCTCTAACTGCCTTATCGAGCACAATGTATTGCAACTGCTATCGACGCTATCTAGCTGCACATTAAAATATTTTCAGTAAAAACGAAGAACCTTTTTTATAAAATTTGCTTATTTAGTTATGGTGTACAATTATTACTTTATAAAGTTTTATGAACCTTCGTCTCATACAAAAAAAACTTTACTATAATGGTGACTTGATCAGTTAAACTATTTCATATTATACATGTATTTTAACTCATATTTAATTTTTTTTTTTATCACGCTTATCAGAGTTCAATCAAGATTTTTTCAAATTCTCCTTTGCTACTTAAAACTTGTTTTATTTTTTATATCAATATACAGCTGAGTAAGCAAGCTTGCATCTCAAGGGGAGGCATTGCAATAAAACAATAGACATCAAAAGCACAGCATAAAATGCTTACCTTTCAATATTTTTAATTTTGCAAGTTTTTTTCACAAGTGGCAACTGTACATTAGCTAACATTGACGCAATTTAAGCGATATCCAAAATTGATGCGCAAGCAGTAATTAAGTTTAAAAAGCGCGGTAAACAATAGAAATTAATATCATATTATTGAAGCCTACCTATTATCATGTATATACGCCTAAACACCATTTTTCAAGTGGGAGTTGACCCCTGAAACCCCCCCCCCCCTTGGATACGCCTATGCGGTTAGTTGTTGCTTTTTCGTTAATAATGCTGCTATAAATATTATGGTAATAGCTATGGTTTTTGTGTTAAATGAAACTGTTATGTTTTTAAAATTTTGTTTGCTAATGCTAATAATACTCGTAATTTTTTGTAGCAATGAAAATTAGTCCAAAATATTTATCGAGTTTAGGTTAAATTGTAAAAACGTAGTTTCTGTTCTTTGCATACTGATATAAACATTATAATTAGGTTACATACTGAATTTCTGGTGGGAAAATTTAGTTATAAATATCAGTGAAAGGGTCCACGAAATTAAAAAGGTTGAGAACCACTGACTTAAAACTTAAAATGAAAACAAATTTACGTCCAGCGTATGTAGCGCTGGACGTAACATACTTCCACTGTATTTTTGGGCAGGGCTCAGGTCCGAAGCTGATTTTTTATGATGTAAAACTCACTAATTGAAACTTGCAAAGGCTGTTTGAGTTTTTCACTTTTTCAGCAGAAGTCACATTAAGCTAAGCCGTAAGTGTCCTAATTTGTCCCAGCAAGAACAAAGCAGGCCTGGAGACACATGCATGTTAAATGTCTGGACCATTATTACTCATTATCATTTACTTACATTCACTTTAGTTGGACTTGTAGTTGCCCTGCGACCCAAAATATGAATAGTTGATATGCTATACGATATCATAGAATATGCTGTTTATTTTTTTTTATACATTAGTAATGTAATTGTACAAACTTTATCCACGCTTAATTTTTCAATTTACAAAAACAAACAAATTATTAATTTAAACCGGAGAATAGAATGACAGTTTTTACAGTATCTCATTCGTAAAATCAAATAAAGCAAAAATTAACTGGGCCCTATCTGGATTTAGCCGGTAAAAAGTTCTTTAGCTGCGTATCTATTTTCTCTGAATAAGTACACCGGCAGTCGCAGATGTTTTTTTCGATTTTGTATCAGTCACTTTTAAGCAGTGCCTATTAACCGAGTAGGTATATTTCTGTTATTACCGTAGTTTAAATGCCCATGTTTGCTTTACCTTTTTCAACCTTATCATTCAGCAATGTTTTTGTTGTGTAGCAGTGAGATAGCTTCTTTGCTACTTAAGATCATTGTATATTGAGTGACAAATCAAGAAATTCGGTGCGGTCTTCAGTGCGGTGATGTTTCTTTGTTAACTACCTGTCTCGCACGAGAGTTAAACTGGAGACTGTTACCCAAGACATGCTGCAGCATGTTTAGGAGGAGCCGGAGTACCGACTTCACGTGTGCCATGTCACAGGCGGTGCGCATATTGAACATCTGTAAAGCCTTTCATGAAATTCAGGTGCCTTTGAATTTCTTATTCAAATTTACAGGAATAAATCTTGTTTTGGTTAACATTAAACCTGTTAAATTTCATTTGATTTGACTATGTAATTTCTGTAATATTTACATGTCAAATGATGTCAAATTTTTTGACATACGCTGTATAACTTATCTTTTGTTATATACAAAAACAAGGTAGGCGATTCAGTTTTTATTCCTTTCTTTAATTAATAAATGCTTACGCCCATTTTTATTTTCAAAAATAAAACGAAATCAAAAATCACCGTAAATTTTTTATTTTAGTTTTAATCCAGTTTTAATTTCGTTGGCGATCGGAACTAAAATCCAAACCGTTTCTCTAAATTTAACGCTTTCGTGCTTTTGCAGAACAAGAAAAAATAGTTCAAAAGGTCGTCGTCGTCGTCGTCGTCGTCGTTTGAAGAGGTATCCACTCCAGGTCAGACACAAACAGGACTGGGGCCGAGGGTTTGTCCTTTTACTACCCCAGATTGCTGCACTGCCTGGATCAGACGCTGGCAGTGATGTCATTAAGCCAGCATCGAGTTTCGTTATCCAAAACCATCAGATCTCGTGCTCCATGTGGTGCCCGATGTATAGGGCACGCTGTTAGTACATGGTCTGCGGTTTGCTCAGAGGCGTTACACTCGCAATTCGGTGAAGGAGCGAGACCCCATTTGTGCATGGACGAATGGAATCGCCCAACACCAGTCCGCAGGCGGTTGAGCTTAACCCAAGCTGCTCGGGGTAAGCCCACCCCAACAGGCCTGGCACCGGTCCGGGGCACAAAAGCACGGAGCCTGGAAGCACCTTCACAGTACTCCGCGTTCCATTTAAGATTTGTCCATTCAGAGGCGCGGATGCCAAGTCTGGCAAGGTTGTCCAAGAGATTCCGCGCAGCTGGCACAAACTGGCGTCTGGATCTTAGTCTCACTTGGCGAGTATCTGAGGACCCACTTAATAGACCATGCAAAATATGATCTGGGTCCAGAGATCCACGGTAAGCCAAGGAGAGTGTCGCTCCCATTCGGCGAAGCTCAGCTGGCTGGATGCCTGAAAGTACAGGTAGGTGGTCCGTTGGAGTGGGACGCAGGCATCCAGTAACTATGCGCAAGGCGTCATTCAAGACACTGTCAATGAGACGAGTGTGAGCACTGCGACACCAGACTGGCGCACAGTACTCAGCTGTTGAGTAGACTAGAGTTAAGGTGGCTAAGCGTAGTGTTTTAGCACCAGCACCCCATCCCGAGCCCATGAGTCGCCTCAGCAGTGTGACGCGCGAGGATAGTTTTTTGCGCAATGCCACTAAATGGTGACGAAACGTGAGCGATCTGTCCAGTTTTACCCCAAGGTATGTAGGGGTTGGACAGAACGGTAAAAGTCTACCGTTGTTGTAGACCTTTAGCTCACGTTTGGCCTCTCGGTTATTTAAGTGAAAGGCTGTCGTCACCGTCTTAGTGTGACTGAGCTTCAACCTCCAAGTCTGGAGATACGCTGACAATGTGGACATGTATTGGCTTAATGTCCCCTCCAAGTCCTTCCAGTTTCCAGAAGAATGCAACAATGCTAAATCATCAGCATAAGCAAACTTTCTGGAAATTATGGAAGGAAGATCGTACGTATAGATGTTAAATAGGAGGGGAGCCAAAACTGATCCCTGAGGAACGCCGTTTTTAAGACGGCGTAGACTGCTTTGCTTGCTGTCACCGGTGGTAAGGGTGAAACTTCGATTTCGGACAAGCTCCATGATCATTTTGACCATGTGCTTATCCGGAAGTAGTCTCAGCAGCTTGCAGGTGAGGCCACAGTGCCAGACAGTGTCATAAGCAGCTGTCAGATCGATAAATACGGCACCGGCCTTCTTTTTAGCCTCGAAAGAATCCTCGATGTTCTGGGTTAGCAGAACAACTTGATCTACGGTTGACTTCCCGCGTCGAAACCCAGCCTGCTCTTTAGGGAGCAGCGGATCGATTAATGGTTCAACGCGGGCGTAGATAAGCCTCTCGAGGATCTTGTAGGGGACACAGAGCAGAGATATCGGTCGATAACTCTTTGGGTCCCCCACGGACTTTCCGGGTTTTGGGATTGCGACCACAAGCGCTCTTCTCCAGATCTTGGAAATTTTGAGTCGGCGCAAACAGGAAGAAATGAAGTCACGTAACCAGGACTTCAAAGCAGCTCCGGCATGGAGTATAAGCTCGGGGCAGATGGAATCAGGACCCGGAGCTTTACCTGGTTTTAAATGTTGAAGGGCAGCAGCAAATTCTCTCTGTGAGAAATTGTCAGAGATATTTACTGCGTCTGGTGTTGTGGCCCTCCAAAGGTCAGACACTTCTTGAAAGACAAGTCGAGATGACTTGCGGTCAACAGCCTCGTATTTCCCATTTCTAACCAGCTGAGATGCAATAGCATCGGCTGAAACGGGACAATGACGAGGAGAGTGTCGTGACCTACCAGTAAGGTTATTCAAAATACTCCACGCTTTTCGACTAGAGTGTGAGAAGTCAATGCTCCGAACTGCTTCGGACCATCGATCCCTCCGTTTTCTGTCAAGCTTGGCAAGCAGAGCTGTAGCAGCCAAACTTGAGTCGTCTCCCTGAGGAGACTGCAGAAAGGTTTTACAGAGGGATTCACACTCTGCATCCCAACACGGAATGTAGGTATTTCGATACCCGCGTGGGATAGTCTTTTTGGCTGCTTTCTTAATGGTGTTACAGAAGTCCTGGTAAGCCGCATCCACATCAAATGAATCAGGCGGCAACAAAGTCTTTGCGAATTTATTCGTCAAAGCAATGTAGTGACCCCATTTGGCCTTGCGGAAGTTCCATCGCTTAACAGGCATGCTTGGCACTGCCATAGCAAACCTTGGTGGTGTAATATTCGAGGGTCGATGTTGTGACCTGGGGAACTTGTCAAGGACACGTCTATCCGGTAAGCGACTGTTTGGACCTACGCTGGCGAAAGCTAGATCCGGATTAGTACCAGTGTTCCAGCGGCCGGAATAAAAACTGGCAGCGTCCTTGGCATTATATAGGAGGGCAAGACAATTAACACTTGCCCAGCCAGCCAAGCACTCACCGTCCGGACTGTTGTCGTCGTAACCCCAGTCAGCATGACGACAGTTAAAATCGCCAGCGTACAGACAGGGGTGAGGAAACACTGGGAGATCCAGGGTTCGCAATCGCGTTGGTGGTGGTTTGTAGACGTTGACTATTTTATAACCATCAACGTCCACACACAACCACTCGATCTCCGATGTCAGTGGAGATTGGTCCAAAAGCGTGTATCTCAGTCGCTCGTGAACAAACGTGGCAAGACCATGCTTCCTGCTTAAAGAAGACCCAGCTAGTTGGTAGTTTGGTAGCACCAACTTCTCTGCATCAGTGCAGTGGGTCTCCTGCAATAGAATGACGAATGCCTCAGACTGCATAGCGAGATGATGAAGAACGTTCATCTTGCTTGCAGTGAGGCCTTCGATGTTCAGCTGAAGAATAGTGGGTCTTCGGAACTTGTTGGCAATGTGCCCTAAAAAGGGCAGTTTTATCCTGACATTGCCCCGTCCTGAAAAGGACGTTTGCCGATTAGCAGACCCACACTGAACATCGGAATGGGTGGATACCCTTCCGTTTTGGTAGGTTCGGTTTCTGTCTGTCATTTTAAAATCAATAAACAGACTTACTCACGGCCCAGGCTGCGTGAAAGCACCTACCATCTGGGCCAAAAAGGTTATTCAGCTTTATAGTTTAAAAAGACTCAAAGTTATTATAAAAATTCTAGTTTTTTGAGTTTTTTTATAGCTAAATTTTTAGCTATTGATTGTTGAAGGCTTTATAATTAATCTCTACTTGAAAATTTTTCAAGTTTAAATTTCAAAAGCCACGTTTTATTTTAAATAGTTTTTTGGTTTTTTAAGCATTTTTGACCCCATCCATAAACCAAAAAAAGCTATTTGGTTTTTTAATTTTTATAAGAAAAACCAGTGAAAATTATATAGCTCAACTTCTGGGTCGTGACTCAAAAGTGGCTTGCTGTTAAATTTGATTGGGTCGCCGACGACGGTAATTGTACAGAAATTAAGTTAAAAAATTGTTTTAAAGCACTTTCCAGCGTTTCATATTATTTGTATTTTAACCGCACGAGGGCGTATTGAGTAAACTATATTTCCAAACCTGAATTTCACACCATCAAATGATCCATTAACTATAGCATCAATTGCCGAAAAGTAATTATATTTGTGGACGCGCCTATCATCGACGTGTTGATTGGCTGGCAAGAGAAGTGAGTTGCTTTTCTTGTGGGAAAACTGCACATTTTTCTCGCGTCTGCGGAACAAAGACCACAATATTTTCAACAAGAAGAATTCAGATGGACAAGTAAATTTTTTGACGTTTCCAAATTCTCTATTCATTTGGACAGCTGTATACCTTGCCTACCAGTTTAATTAGGTCGTCTTTGGGAGTCCATGTCAACGGAAACTAACAGCTCTATAGTTGATTCTAGGAGCTCGGAAAGCTGTATCAACTCACTAATAATGCCAACCATCATCATTACGCAGACTAGTCATGCACTGGTTATACAATCTTCTGATTTGTTTGATTAGTTTTCTTGTGATATTAGGCTTTTTTCTTTTTTCCTTTCTCGTTTTTTATATTTTAACTGATTAAGTGTTGCGGCCATGCTTTCTACCATTTTGTACTTGCACTTTTTAATTATCTTATGCATGTTATGACACCTGACGTTGTGCTGCTTCTTCCTTTTCTTGATCTTTTTTAATATTTACGATTTTTTGTGTAAACTATTTAATAGCGATCGAGAATTTAAAGAAAGGAAATGTTTTTGGGTTGTCGACATATTGTAATAATAAATGATACAAAATATAAAGCAAAGACTGAATGTTTGGACAATATTTGTAGTGATATAATTCTCGACTTAGATTTTCAGAGTCAACACTAGAGGCTGATTTTTAAATTCATTGGTAATCTGCATGAGTTAGTTGTAGATAATAATAAGAACTATTGTTGATATAAAAAAAAAGCTTCTCTATTTGCGAAATTAACACCCTAAGTGAAACTGTTGCAACAAAGTTGCGTTCAAGCGACCGATTAGTCCGATCGAGCGATCGACAAGACCAGGAGTCGGAAACCTTTTCAGATATGAGAGCCATAAAAGCTACATATTTTTTAATGTATTTTCTTGAGAGCCGTACACTGGCTTTCAGCTGTGTGTATCAGAGGCGTGCGGTCACCTCTGAGACTGGTCATGCAATTGGGTATTTTATGGGTAGTTCATGAGTACGACATGCTATATTTTATGGGTAGCTCAAAGAATTCTGTGTGAGATTCTAATTTTTCGTCCTAAGATCATAGTGTTCTCTAAAAAAAAAAATTATCACTTGAATTCAGTCTCTGGTTTTCTACTTTTCGTCCCAAAATCAAGGTGTTCTCTAAAAAAAAAGTCTTCCTCTTAGATCGGTCTCACATTTGTCTAATTTCATCTCAAATTAATGCTCTGTTTCGGGATACATTAAAAAATACAATATATAGGTCAGTTTATGGTTGCAACAAAAGAGCCAGATGCCGTTATCAAAAGAGCCAGATGCCGTTATCAAAAGAGCCATAGGTTCCCGATCCCTGGATTGGTCCGATCAAGCGACCAACTAGTCCGATCGGGGTTCGATCCAGAAAATCATTGACGGTTGGCCAAAAGAAGGAACAGCATAACCAGTTCTTCTCCATGGTGAGTTCCAATAGTTGTTAAAAAAGGAACTAAAGAGTCATAAAAAGCGACTATGCGTCTACTGTTTTGAAGCAATTAACATTTACATTAAGTTAGATGCGTATTTGCTTTCGCAAATTGACGATCTCATCAATCAACCTTTAAAATATGAAATATTTTTAATGTTTGATCTAAAAAACGTTTTCTATGTAACCATTTCCGCCAGTTTGAACCCAGGTGATTACCCTATAGCTTTTATGTCTCGAACTTTGTAGTGCTGTAAAAAATATTTTCCTGCTTACGAAAAAAAAAGTAACTCCCGTTATCGAAATTGTCAAAAATGGTCCCACTTGTTGTGGCGCAATTCAAAAGGATAAAATAGACGATGAGTCATAACGACGGCAAAGTTGTAAAAATTCTAAAAACATAGGCTTGATGCAGTTAAGTGTAATTGAGACTCGAGTCAAATCCGAACTACTCTCAAGGATGCCCTAATCGAGTTTGAGTTCATCAAAAGCTCGAATTTACAAAAATTATACTAAAATTATGCACATAATTTTTGTAAATTCGAGCTTTTGTCGCAAGCGTGGTCGAGTGGTTAAAGTACCGGACTGATGATCAACATGGTCTCGGTTCAAAAAGCCACTCGCGCCATTCCATTGTGTCCTTGGGAAAGACACTTCACGGCACTTTCCCCTGCTTGGTGGTCTTGGCAGGCAGTTCTAAATTACAATAATATCTCTTAAATTACTAACAGACAGCAATATCTTGGCATCTCCGGAAGCAGGTCGGGGTAATTGTTTACTCTATGTATAGCGCCTCCGTCGCTTTTCTGCTAGTCAGGAGGATAAATATAGAGATAAAAATAAAAAATAAAAAACAATTTTATGCAGGCTAGTCTATTTGTACGGGAAAATTATCAATAATAACAGTAGACATAATTTTAAAACAAATTGCATAAATACATATGCCCGGAAACCATTAAGCTTTTTGAAATAATGACAAGTCTAACATGTTTATGTCTTTTCAGACTATTTCATCAAGTAAATGCAATGCCCTTACCTCTTATTAACTGCTCCACTGGCTTACAAGGTGAAAATTTTTGCTTGTTGTTTATCTTTTTAAAAGACAAGAAAGTTTTCAAAGAAGGTGCCTCATTTAGAGCAGGGCTTCTCAATCCGTGGGTCGCGACCCCAAATGAGGTTGCAAAACAAATGGGCTTTTTGTGCTTTTGAAAGTGTTTTTTTTATAATAATATTTATTGATAATCAGAAACTAGAAAGGTAAAGTGTCATTACACCACTGTTGCGTCATAAAGTAAGGTGGAGTGATTAGAAGGTGAGTTGTGTGGCGTAATCAAGAGAAGAGCAAGAAACATAAGCAAAAAAATTACTTAATGAGTCTAAAGCTAAGATTGATTTTTATAGATGAATGCGAAAAAATTAAATTATTTATTTGTCTTGATAAAGTAGTTCTGAAAGAATATAGACAATGATGGCCTTACAAAAAAGAGGGCCTGGTGCAAGAAAAATAGGGGGCCACTTTTTAGTGTTCTAAAGTAAAGTGATCTCTCTAAAGCAGCGGCTCCCAAACCTTTTTTCTGCGACCCAAAATCGCTAAAAATGACGATCTACAAATATGACTGCGACCCAAATAAGTTTGAGCGATCGCATATTGAAACAACACGAAATTGTTATGTAAGCCAACAATGATCCTCTAATTTTTAGCTGTATGCGTGTGGGCAGAAATTTGTTCGTGAGCAAACTTATTTCGATTTCTTGATTTTCGGCTCAAAAACGTAATGATCTCTAAAGAAAAGTCTGACTCTGATTTCTGGATTTTTGTCTTAAAATCGTAATGGTCTCGTTTGGCTTCGGTTTTTGTTTGGCTAAAAGTAATTGTAGATACAAGCTTTCATGACTCATCTGCATAGTCTTGGCGACCCATGGTTTGAGAAACGCTGCTCTTAAGAAAAAAACAAAGGCCATCACTCTGGGGTTTCTAGATGAAATCGCGATTTCTAGATGAAAAAGCAGTTTCAAAAATCTCCAACCACAAACCAAATTTGTAATGATATTAAGAAAAAATTTTGAGTTACAAGATTTTAAACTTATTTGATACGGCAAAATGTAATATACATGATTTAAAAGTTGTTGTTTGTAAATAAAGATTTTTTTTGTTGCAAAACTTTTATTTTTTATTTTTCAGTCTTACGTGCTCTTGAAATCAAATCTAATAATGTTTTATATTAAGCAAAATAATTGCAATTGAAATTAAATGATTTACAGAAAAATAATTAATTGCTTAAGTTTCGAATTAATTTTTTAAAACCCCTGATTTTCAGCAAGCCATCAATTAAGTTAAACCTTTATAATATAAGCTATTTAATGCAAACCAATACATTTTTCGACCTAATGATAAACCAGAAGCTGATTTAGGCTTTAAATAAAATTGTTTTTTTAGCAATTTAAAAGGTTAAAAAATTTTTTCTAGGTAGTCATCGTGCGCAGCGAATTCACGAATCGATGAAAAATTCTTTCCCTTTCATGCCGAGCTCACCCACCTGGACAGAGCTCTCACGTACCGCCAACGCATGAAATCACTGCGTAAAAAGCTAACATCTCGTGTTGCATTCTTGAGGCGACTGGCAGTTCAGGTTCGGAAGCTGATGCTAACGTACTCCGTGTGACCAGCCTGGCCCTGGTTCACTCTACAGTTGAGTACTGCGCACCTATCTGGTGTCGTAGTGCTCATACCCTTCTGATTGATTGCATCATCAACGACGCTTTGAGCATTGTCACTGGATGCCTACGTCCAACTCCAACGGACAACTCACCTCTCTTGGCTGGCATCAAACCTGCTGGACTTCGCCGCCAAGGAGCAACTCTAGCACTTGCACGTCGTGCCTTAGAGCCCCGACACCGGCTCCAGCCCAAACTGACACACTCTTGCACTGGCACCCAACGGCGACTTAAATCTAGACACCGATTTGTGCTTCCCACACAAGATCTGCTAAAAACTTGTAATGATTTAACATCAATGCGGCAGACTGATTGGAACACGCATGGAACAAGAATGGAAAGATAATATTACCAGACTTCACGCACACAGTATATTACAGACGTCTCCCTACGCCACTGTGGACCCAAGCTACTAACATCAGCTAGGGTCAGGTTTAACCGCCGGCGAACTGATGTCGGACGGCTCCGCTCAAATATGTACAAGTGGGGATTAGTTTCTTCAGCGGCCTGTAAGTGTGGCGAAGAGCAGACTGCAGATCATGTCGTTAACAACTGCCCCATCTACAATCCTCCGAATGGAGAATGCAGTTTTATGATCCTGGATGAAAAAACGACATCCAGTTGCTCACCATCTGCCCTGAAACCTAACCGTGGAGTGAGAAAACAACATCTTGCTCAAACAAAGCAGAAGATGCGCTACAAACCGTCGTTAAATTAGAATTCGTACTAAGGTTAAAAAAAAAACCGAAAACTACTTTTATGAAAGTTGAAGATGTCCCTATCTCGATAGTCGAAATGGTTCTTTTTTTTACAGGGTATAAAATTTTTACAGCTGTAAAAAATAAACGAAAGAAGAGTTAACGAAACAAAAAAGGTTCCGCTTTCGGTCTTTGTGTTTACACTTCGGCAATGTTCTTTTCTTGATATAATAGTAAAATAAAATAACCGGGCAATCGGAAAATTACCAAGGAAACATTGCGAAAATAAAAAACAACATGTCCGTAACTAGGTGTTACCAGTGTAACCAGCACATAAAATTAAGTCTTTATTATGCTGCTGCATAATTTTTGGCAATCAGTTTATAATTATTTTACTGTAAAACTTCTATTTGACTTTTTCAAAGAACTTTTTTAGATTTTCAAAATTGAGCAGAATCGCTTTACTATGTAAACTGGTTCATAATCATGCACTAACAAATTTATAAATTTCCGCATAGTTATATATTCGGGTAACAATTAATCTCTGGCATTATTTTACACTATTTCAAACAACAGAACTTTTCTTCAACTGATTTACGTTTGAAAAAAATGTTCAATCCCATAATCCCGGTTTCAGTTGCCTTATTTTTCTTCTCCAACATCCGGTGTTTTGTCAAGTTTCTCTCGATGTTTTTCAAATCGCGTACGAATATCGGTCAAGTCAAACTTTAACTATAAAATATTCATCATTTTACCGAGATTTTCCCCAAATATTCGATTTTTTTGTGAAAAGTTGAGTGACGTAAGTGTTTAAAAAAATACCCAATTTATAGGTCCTTTTAGATTTGGATTAAACTGAACGTTTTTGAAACAATAAAGTGAATGAAGAAACATGTGATGTTCAAAGAAGCAAAATTTGTAATTGGGACCTTGCAAAATATGATTCACAAACCTTTAAATCCCCCCGCAAGATATTGGAAAATATTTTACATCAACAACAACTATGTAGCAAATCGTTTAACAGCGAAAATAAAATGTTCCGTAAAATTTAATAGAAGAAATAAACAGCTCAACTAAATTTCAGAATTTTTAGTTGCTTTAAAGATTAATTAAATTTTGAAACAATGGGCGGCATGTTTGACCATTAGTACAAGCTATTTGAGCCAGGAGTTGGGAACCTTTCTATTACAAGAGATCCTTTTGAAAATTAAAAGCTCCGCTAAACCAAAAACCCAAAAACAGTGGTGGCAAGAGAATGTAAAAGTTAGGCTATTGTTTAAAAAATGCATTCATTTTAATGGGTAGCAAAATTGTGTTTTTTTATTAAACTGAATTAAGATATTTTTTTAAGTCTTTACTTCGCTTTTGAAAAAAAAAGTTTAGGTTTTGGGGTCCCAAGAACTTTGAAAATGGTTTTTAACGAATAAACAATCCTATCCCAAACTAAGACTATTTTAGAGAACCAGATAGTAAATTGCTTTCATATTCAATAATCACAA
This sequence comes from Diplosoma virens, assembly GCA_963680785.1. NCBI lineage: Eukaryota > Metazoa > Chordata > Ascidiacea > Aplousobranchia > Didemnidae > Diplosoma > Diplosoma virens. Next base: position 21,686,133 of record OY796887.1, on the reverse strand, counting down.
AACGTTACTGCAAAAACTCACCTTAGTGACCCGAATAAAGATGTTACAGTACTTTGCTCCGATTCGGATAATCTTGTGTTCTATCTCAGAGGTCAAAGTTACACGAAATTTTGTCATGATTGAAATTTACAGGATTGTCATTCAAAAGACTAGAAAACGGTTCTTATTTTTATGTTCTTAACCTGTCTGTTTAATGACAATACCAGAACATAAAAAACAATAAGATTGAATGACAACGTGGGATTCTTTGTTTGCTTTACACATAAACAAATATTAACAGACAAGTTGTAATATTAGAACCAGTTCTCTTTGTTACGAGTGAGAAAGTTTCAAAAGTTTGATTGCAACTTTAATCGTGTTACAATGATTGGTGAAACAAGACGAACAGAAAACTCAACTGGATAGAAGATTGATTGTGATAATTAGTCACAATAAAAAATTACGGAGAATTTTGATTGTCAAATTTTTTAGGTATTTTCCATAAATCATGCTTGTAAATGGGGGCGAGAAAAACGGTTTTTTAAGCTGGCCCAAAAAACTAAAAAGCTTGTACAAACTTTTGAGCATTGCAAAAACACTGATATGAAAAAGTTCTGTAGCGACATAAATTTTACTAAAAAAATATTTCTAAAAATCTCAAAACTGTTTTTAATAAATTGTTTACGAATCCACTGATTATTGGTCAAAATTGAAAAAGTTTTATTGCATTTATCGGGGACTCTTTTTCGGTGTTTTGCGAGCAAACGTTTAAGCTGAGTTTCGACATTATCCAAAAACCGAAATAGATCATAAATTACCATATTTTATATTGAACCAAAACAAGCTATATTTGTCTTTTTTTCATTACTATGATTCTCGACGGTTGCTCTAAAAATTCTAGATTTTTTTCGAGTTAGAAGGTAAATAACTGTTCTGATTAGATCATCTATTTATTTATTCCTCCAAAATGATTTTTCTCCATTTATTCCTTCACGATGATTCATCAGCTGATCAGATCCGGAAGAACCGGCTTTGAGAATGCCCCTTAAAACTAGGCTTTAACATCAACCCAACCGAAGCGCTTAATTGCCCCTGGACGCCAAGCTTCATGGAAAGACTGGAGATGCCTTAACCGACTTCATACTGGAACTGTCAAAACCCAAAGTACACCTGCAAAGTAGGGACTTTATATTGGCCCAACTTTGTGCAAGTGTGGCACTGCAGAACACCTACTCGGATGCCCTTTACTTCCACTAAAATACAGACAAGATGACCTTTGAGCCTTCACCATCATCGCTAAAAAACCGTGAAGTTTTGGAAAGACTATGTCTAGAGACACGAAATATGTAGCTGATCAGATCATTTGTTTATCCTTCTGACTCGAACAAAAATTGAGAATTTTTAGATCAACTGTCGAGAATTAATTCTTTGAATTACTTTCAGATAAACGGAGATATGGCAGCGCGGTCAGCTAAAGTTTTCTGAATGCTGTTTTTTGTTTTGGTATATAGGCTAGAAATATAACTGTAATTAAAAGTTCTTATGAAGACCGAAAAGAACAAAGTTTTTGGAATATTAGTTTTCGTGACGAAAATCAAGAAATCCGAGACAGATTTGAAGTGGAGACCTTTTTTTTAAAGAACACTACTTTTTAGGGACGAATTTTTTTCTATTAACAAGCATCCCGATTTGCCCCTTCGGAAATATAAAGTTTTTATTTTGGTTTTTCAGTTTTACAGAAATATGACTGAAATTTAGAACTGCTTGCCAAGACCGCCGACCAGGGGAAATGCCGTAAAGTGTCTTTCCCAAAGACAACACAGAATCAAGCAAGTAGGTTTTGTGGTAAGATCATGTCGATCACAATCACGGCGCTTTAACCACTCGATCATGCTGCCGACAAACCCCAGCAAGTGGAAAGATTTTCGCTAAATCAAATTAGAAGTGAGGCTCAAAACCGTTCACATAAATTTTGAGGAGTCTGGCTAACAAGGGAAAGAAAAGAACCGATGACTTTTCATATTCATTCATTTAAACAAAAGATTCGAAAAATTACACGTAGCTCAACAATATGGTTCCTGCGACCGAACTGAAAATACAAAATACATTTAACAATTAATTACTTTTTGAATATAAAAAAAGTGTAAAAAAAGGAAAAAATCAAATTATTTAAAGAAAAAGTAAAAGAAATAATTGAACTTGACTTTGAAATCATGCAACTAGCCATAATTACCTTGAGTTACGATTTAAAATAAGATGACACCTAATTGTGTGTATTTACACAAATAGGTTATACTTATTGATTTGATTGATTGATTAAAGCTCTACAATTTTACTGTTGAAGCATTGGCACCTGCGCAAAATGTGATTAATTTGAATTGAATTGACTTCGTTTATTTTGCTAGTTTGTAAGATCAAATCAAAAACAAACACACACTACAAGATCAAATAATGTGATTAAATCATTTTTATTTTGAATATTAATAGCAAATTAAATAACAAAATTGGTATTAGCTACCATTTGAAAACTTCAAATTAACATAAATTTCTTCACTGCATTTTTTTAAAATCAAACATTATTATCGTTTACTTACCAGCAGTTTGCCTTCTATAGCCTTTGCGCTACCAGCAGTTTTAGATCCTAGCCTTCAGAGAATGTTTCATATTGGAGTTAAATGATTTATCGTAAAGTTAATAATGATCTAACTTAAAGACTAAAATAAAAGAAATTTAACAGAGACAGTGAGAAATTTTTGCTTTGTCAAGGGAAATTGGTCTACGATTACTTGAAACTATTGAGTTGCATTTTAAAAACTGCATAAGCTACTCGAGGATCAAGGTAAAAACGTAATTCGAACGATTAAATATGAGATACAAAGATTATGAAATATATGGAATTTTCACCGATGCTAATTTTTTAAAAAATTGGTCAAAGCCGTCTCGCTTTAAAAATTATTGTTACTTTAATCAAATTAAGCAGAAACGTGTAGTATTCCCGTGTAAGAAACCTTATCAAACTTTTCGGGGAAACTCCCTTATTTTTTTTCCTACTCGTGTATATAAATGACGAATAGTTTTGAAGCGTTCACTAAGTAACTGATTGTAAATACCAAAGAGAGCCTGAGAAGTGCCTGTAAATTTTGTTTAAAAAAAATGTTAACGTCTAACTTATCTAAATCTCCATTAAACAAGTAAGTAATGTTGTATTTAATAGTTGCCTTTTGCAACAATAAATTTTTTTTTTTCGACAATGTAATTGTTGTCAAAGTCTAGTATAGTCCTACAGTAAATTTTTTTTACAAGAATGTAGTAGTGTTTGCTTCTTTTAAGCTTTATAATTTGATCTTTTACAAGATAATTTTTTGTGTGCTTTGTTATTTCAAGCAGTTATCGCATACCATGAAGATTAGTTAGTTTTGAGTAGCGATGTGTGCAATTTTGAAACAGTTTTCAAGTGACTTAAGCTATTTGCTTTGGCAAATCTAATTAATTATGGACTTTAGCCAGTTGCCATCTTTATTTTTTCACAATTCCATGTGATCCCTTTCCTTTTCCTAAGTGTTACTGAGTTGAAAATTTTAATCCAAAATTTTTTTTTCAGTAGAACGAAAAATACTCATGGGGTCCAGAAAGAAATCTACAGGCACTCATCACAGCTGACAAGGTAAGAATTTATGTATTTATAAATATTGAAAACCGTGGCCTTTTTGGTTACGCTTGTAAGCCACTTTGTAAAAAAAAGTAATTAGTTGCTGATAATTTGCCCGAAGTATGATATGTAAAACCGTTTTATGGTAAAGGGACTAACACCGGACTAACAAATATGCTTTAGAATAAAAATTTGTAAAATAATCGCTTAAATCCATAGTATCACATGTAAGCATTGGAAACGCTTTTAAATCTTAATTTTTTATAATAAAAATGTGTCCGGGTAACGTTTTACTAAAAAATTATTGCGCTTTTTTGCAGGGAGGAAATGGCTAGTTTAGCAGAAATGTTTCCTTGTACAAATCCAATCACACCCCATATGTCAGATGCAATTCAGCGACGTTCAACTTTTCGTAACTGGCCCCATCATATTAACGCGACAGTCAATGAGCTTGCAGATGCTGGATTTATGTATTTAGGAACTGAAGACAAATTAAAGTGTTATTATTGCAACGGTGGTTTACAAAAGTGGCAGAAAGAAGAAGATCCTTGGTTTGAGCATGCCAAATGGTTTCCAAAGTAAGTTAGCGTTGGGTTTATAAACAAACTTACAATGCGTTTTCGTCTCTGAAAAATTGCTTTCAATTTGCCACTAAATGAGCGTTTAAACTAAATTAGCAATATTTACATTGCTTTATTGACATTTACCGTAACTACCATGCTAATCGAAATAATATTTTTCAGCTGTGAATATTTGCTGAGGCGAAAAGGAATAGATTATGTGCAAGCTGTTGCCAGTCGATTTCCCGACTTAAAACGACCGATCCCGAAAAACCAATCGGCAAACAACACACAATCACATCTTCCTTTGCCTAAAACATCAACGCCTTTTTCTTCCACATCAATTTCTTCAAGAACTTCATATCCTTCTTTACCGGGGATTACTGTTGCGGATGACGTTGCCTCATCTTCAAGCTTATCTTCCCGTCCTAAACAAACAAATAAAACCGTTAAGCAAGCGATGGAAAGTTTCATTGTAACGCAAGCAATTGCTATGGGATTCGATGAGGACTTCGTTTGCGAAATGGTAAAAAGAAAATTAAACAGCGAAAATGAGGAATACACAACGTTGTTAGATTTAGTTGAAGACTTACAAATCGAAGAAGAAAAGATATCATCCTTATCGGCTGAAGGCAATTCAGCAAATAATTTCTTGATTGAATCAAGTAATTCCAATGTTCAGAGACTAGGCTCTTTAAGCCAATCTTTCGAAAAAATACCAACTAACAATGTGGATTTAAATTCGGTTGGTTCTGAAACCAACGAAAGCTTTCCGCATTCTTCAAAAACAGATAAAGATGAAATTCAAAATTTAATCGACGAACAAACATGCAAAGTTTGTCTTGACCGCACCAGCAACTGCGTCTTCCAGCCATGCGGCCATGTTTGCTGCTGCGTGGAATGCGCAGGCGCCGTCAACAAATGTCCAATTTGCCGACAAGCCCTTAAAACGATTATAAAGTTTTATCGGTAATTTTTAACACATTCATTGCGGTATGACCCACCGGTAGGACATATCGCAATGTGGAATGAAAAGTTGTCAGGTACTGCAGTATAACCCAGTGACGATACAATTTTTAGTACCAAACTCTTCGTGTGATAAGCCTTAAAACACTGATCCATTGTGTCACGATTGCAACTGGCGTAATTATGGAAAGTCAACTACTGCAGTGCGGGCATAACGCGGTTAAGCCATACCGCAATGAATGTGTTAAAAGTCATGACTTATAATTCAACTTCGTTTTTATTATTTTGTTTATCATATTGTGTTTTGTGCAATGATATTGCAAATGCTATTTGTTTTAAATTTTTTTTGCTTTCGATATAGTATATTTTTATATTAAAAAAGAAATATTTGTACTTTTATTTTTTTGGTTTTAAAAACACAATCTTGAGCCAATTAACACTTGGTACACTTTTCTGTTAAATTGTGTGCAAACAATTAACTCGAAACCCAAAATTTTTGCTTTGGATTATTGAGGCCAAAATCAATGATCCTCGATTCAACAAAAGCGTTGTGCACAACAACAAACTGAGCCGGTGCAAGTCCAAGTAAAAACTTAACAAAAGAGCCTTTAAATGAATAGACTGTATAACATAATTCCGTTAGTTAATGTGCTGGTAACTTTCTCGAGGGACCTAGTTGGAAAGAATCAATTAAATAGCTTAAAGCTACCACTGAAAAATTAAAAGTCCCAATTTTTCGCGTACTCCTAATACTTCTCCCGAAGCACAATTTAAAAACCCTTTTTTGGCAATTAATGTTGGCCTACGTTACCATAAAATAATATTCCTTAGCCGTAAGTTTTTTTGAAAGATTTTGCAAGTGAACTTACAAGTGAAATTTACTAACCAATAGTTTTTGCAGAATTGTTTATGTAAAAAGAGCAAGACAGCACTAAAAAGAACAATCTGCATCTATCTGCATCGCGTGCACGTTCTTAGCTAACGGTCTAATTATGATTGGATTTGGAACCCTCATAAAAGACAATTTTTTTAATCAGGATTGGTAAGCAAAGCTGGTCTGACGGTTTTGGAAAACGAAACATTATCGTTGCCCTCATCTTATTCGAGCAGTACAGCAACCTTGGAGAGTGACAAAACATAGTTTCAGCCTCAGTATTGTCTGCTTCTGTCGGTGATATATTTTGTGGAAACTATTAAATGATGACGACGAGCAGAGTTGGGTAAAAAAGGAAAAAATTGTGTTTATATCACCTACTCGTACATAGCAGCACCAAAAAAAACCGGCGTTGCGCATTCAATGATCAGATGCTATATATGTCAGAAGGAAAGCACTAAAGAGTACTATTTGCGGCATAGTTCATCGTGCACTGGCGTGCGATGCCGGTCTGCTATGTACAATGCCGCTCTTTGGGTCCAGCAGTGCTCCTTCTGGACGAGGCTTTTATAGTGCGGCAATCTATTGGGTGAAGCTGCAACTTTAAAATTGATATTCGTTAATTAATTTAAGCCTATAAATTAAACTTAAGTCGAAGGATCTTAGAAATAATCTTTGTTTTAAGTTGTGCCTTGTGAGCAGGAATAAGGTTTTTAATCATTTTATCATCAATTCAACTTTTTGTTCTAATCGATTTGCTACCTCATTAAAATAACTATTTTAAGGGTCTACAGAACTTAGAATTACGAAAAAAACATTGTATTTTCTCAACAAATTCAACCAAAATTCTTTTTCCCGTATTTTTCTAACAACATGTATTCGAAAATTTTAGTAGTAAGATTTACGATATAATCTTTAGTACATCAAGATTGCATTGCTTAAGGTAAGACTGAAAAAAAGTGTATTTTCTAAATCATGATATATGTCACTTAATGATTTTAAGTTGGTACGTCTTCGCAACATAGTGCCGGAGAACACAATTGTTTCGAAAAGTTGGCGACAAGTGATCAAAAGTGTTAAAAATAGCGATACGATATGTAAAGATTCTTCCAGACTTTTTCGTTTTTGTTTTAAAAAAAGAAAATTCACCAAGAACTAAATTTTGTTTATTCAATGATGAACAATAGGCAAATACCATACATACACTTTTATTTATTTTTATTTATTTTACCACTATATTTATCCTCTTGACTCGCAGGAAAGCGACGGAGGCGCTAATACATAGGGTAGGCAATTACTCCGGCCTGCTTCCGAAGATACCAAGATATTGCTGTCCGCTTGTAATTCAATAAAAATATGATTGAAATTTAGAACTGAGCACGGCGCTTTAACCACTCGACACTCGACCACACTTAAAATCGCACACACAAAAAATGTAAGTGAGTTTATAAACCTGTGAAAAGTGTCGATTCACCGCACTAGCATGACATTGCAGAAAGAATAATAAGCATGTTTCTCAATAGTGAAAAGAAAAATGATCATTTTTCAAAAGTTATTGAATTGAACAGGGCAATTTTCGCTGAGCTCGCTGGGAAAGACATGCAAACGTTGTGCAGTGTGACATAGTAAAAATTGTTATCATCAAATAATATAGTTCAGTTCTTTTAAAGAATCAATATTCTTTTGATTTTGATCAACAGCGTTTGAAGTATAAAAAGAACAAAACTAAAAGGAATTTAAGCGATAAGTATTTGGAGCTAGATTTAGAGTGTGCAAAGTATCGCATTGAAATTTTTGGATTAGTGATTCTTAACTTTTTTAGATTGCCGGAGTGGTGACAAATCAAACCAGCTTTCGCGACCCAGCCGTTGCCTATTCAAGTAAAGACCGAAAAAAGTAAATTGTACATCTTTCTAAACACTTTTTTTCTTTTAACATCGACTGAAGACCTAGGTACGAGGTATGTCATAAAAGTTCTAGGATTCTGCTTTTTGTGTAAGCTTTAGTTGAGCTACAACACTATGTTAAGTGGCAGATGATTTTGTAGGTTCTTGAGAGTATTTAACCGCAATTTCAACTGTAACATTTATTTACCATTTTAGGTGTGAAAGAAAATAGTTTACTTATTTACTGTCGTTTTATAATTTTTTTTTGTCTTGGTAATTTAGTAATGACAACAGAACAACGAACCAGCCTCAAATTTCTAGTCCATTTGGAAAATTTCTTGCTAATCTGGTTTGCTGAAGTTATTACTGGTGATAATACATGAGTTTTTGTGTATGACCCAGAGACCAAACCTCAGAGTCCCCATTGGAAGAGTCCTCAATCACTATGGATCAAAAAACAAGGCAGTCAAAGTCCGAAATCAAGTTCATGTTGATAGCATTTTTTAAAGTCAAAGGCATGGTCCATTACGAATTTTGCCGCAGGGTCAGACTGTCTATCAGTTTGTTTATAAAAAGATCCTGCAACGTTTGCTTTGCTCATAATGAACCATGTCTCTGACTTTAAAAAATGCTATCAACATGAACTTGATTTCGGACTTTGACTGCCTTTTTTTTTGATCCATAGTGATCGAGGGCTCTTCCAATGGGGACTCTGAGGTTTGGTCTCTGGATCAAACTCAAAAGCCCATGTTTTATCTTCAGTAATAACTTTATTCAGCAGGCCAGGTTAGCAAGAAATTTTCCAAATGGACTAGAAATTTGAGGCTGGTTCGTTGTTCTGTTGTCATTACTAAATTACCAAGAAAAAAAATTATAAAACGACAGTAAATAAGTAAACTATTTTCTTTCACACCTAAAATGGTAAATAAATGTTACAGTAAGTTGAAATTGCGGTTAAATACTCTCAAGAAACTATAAAATCATCTACCACTTAACATAGTGTTGTAGCTCAACTAAAGCTTACACAAAAAGCAGAATCTTAGAACTTTTATGACACACCTACTATACATTAAATCTAACTAGTATTTTTTAAATTTTGACAAAATTTTGCTAAGTTTTCCGACAATTTTTTTTAAGTTGTTGTGTTTAGTCTAAACTCGTTGCAATCAATGTATACAATTGAAATAACAAAAAAACGTCAAAACATATTGTTTTTAAATATTGAGTTGTATTAATTTACAATAAATACTATTAAATTTTACTATACTATAAATTATACTCATCGCCGTTTCAAAAGACGTCAGCATGAGGTGTTTTTACTTTTTACCTGGGTATTCCCCAAAAGATTCTGTACGTTTCGCGTCATTTGATTAGTCACGATTACGTTGAAAACTTGTTTTTCTTATTAGTTGCTTGCTAGATTTTTTAGAATTACAGGTTTTTTTTTAAATACGAGTCAAATATGGTGAACTTAAATATTTAAATGGTAACTTTATCGTAAAAAGTATATGTTCAACAGTATGCAAAAACAATTTACGTAATAAGACTTGATTTATTGTATAAAACCGCTTAAAGTACCTAGCACAAAAACCCGAGAACACTGCTCCTGCTGAAATGTCAAAATTCAAAATTTAAAAAAGATATTTATAATCATAAAAAAATTTATTTCCTCTTACAAAAATTTTTCTTATAGGCCATTATGCGACTTTTAGAATTGCTGAAATTTTTAATACCACATAGCCTCTTATCTTTCAGGATTTTACCGCAAAGATTTTTCTTATAAAATAAAGCAAAAAACAATCAAAACTGGTAAATGAATGCAAAGCTGTCTAATCAAGTTCAATTACCTTTAGAAGGCTAATTTAAATTAGTTGTCAATTTTGACTGCGACCAGTAAAATGCTTGGTATAAAAAAAAATCATTTTAATATTATTGATTAAAAGTTAATCGACCAGGCTGGCAAACTGTTTTTATCAGGAGAGGCCGAAATTATATGAAGACTTTTGAGAGAACTTAACTTTTTAGAATCTTTGTGGTAATTAATTGACAATAGACAGAATGTAGGGTGCGGATTAGAAAAAGAAAGAGGCAACAAAACCAGTGTGCATTGCAGCTAAATCAAATCAATCAAATTTGTCTTGGTAAAATTTGATCAAAAAGCGTTCATGTTTTCTTTTTTCCATAGGCAAAGGTTGCTTTCACCTACATTCTCAATCTCATTGGTTTGATGGTTTTTCAGCAAGCATGGTTTGTACGAATACAATTAAAAAATACAATCCAAGTTCCCCCTGACGTTACTCGTAAAATTTTTGTATTACCCTTCTATTTAAAGCTTTGTCCGCCAAGTTTTATTTTATTTTTGTAGTAAGTTGAAGGCCGAAATGTATTTTTTGGCTATCGTAAGGATAAGACTAAAGAAAGTTATTCTTTGATATTGATAGCCGAAAATGTTTGTACATTAATAGTAAACAAAAGACAAAAAGATGTTTACTTTAAGTTGCGGGTAAAAAAATATTTCCAACAAATTTAAAAGAAACTAAAACTGAAAGTCTTACATGTCCGAAATAATAGAAAAATTTGTTTTAAACGTTAATTGTATGAAAAATTATTTAATATTCAAAAAAATAAAACAATGGTTTTTTTGCATCAGAAAATTTTTATTTAAGAAATTTAAAAAAGAAATTCAATTCATTTTTATTTGCATATAGTTGTTGGAATTCATCTGTTTATGTTATACACCTAGCTTGGTTTTTTACGGTGGTAATCTTTTTTCGTCACGTCATTATTTTTTTCAAAGCAAACTACTTTTTAAAAATATTGATAAAACTCCAACAGAAAAAACCGAAAATTTAAAAAATTGTAAACTATTAGAAATAGAAAAAAGTTAAGACAAGATTTCGTTGTATTTATAAAAACGGAAGTTTAAAGAACACGAACGTTTTTGCCCTGTAAAATACCCGTTGAATTTTACAGTACTTTTTGAAGGGGAATAACCGAGGAAAACACTATAGCGCAACGCTTTGGCTGACAAACATATCCTTTTACGCCCATGATTAAGCACTTAAAATAACGCTAATAAAGCTATTTTCAAGAGTTCTTTGTTGATGGTTACGCAATTTTGCCTTTGCTGAACTGTATGCAACATGTGTTTTTGCTAGCTGCTACATTTTGCAAAATGTTTCTTGGTATTTTGTTCGTTGACAAACACTTATTTTAAAGAAAATTAATACACTCGCCATTTTTTATTTTAATTGTACTTTTTAGCTACTTTATTTTGTAATAAACCCACTAATTTATCCTAAACTATCAATAACCAGCAAGTGTTTAGCCTTGAGATTTTCAACATTTTTCATTATTTTAACCTCCTAATTAGCTTACTTTTATGCAGAAAAAGTATGCCAATATAATTTGATTGAATCTTTTGAGTTACTGAGCAATGATTATACTTGCAACAACTGTCAAATAATTAACCTGATTTGTTTCTGAAGATTTCGCTGTTTGGTAGAAACTATTTAGGCCTACTTGTTTTTTTTAAGTGTTATAAATGAAATTTTAATTTACTGAAGCAGAGTATTTAGTAAAATTAAAATCTGATGATTGCAGCATAGCAAAGCAGAGTACATGTAAATTGTTTTTTAAGCAAGCATATAATCGATACGAGTGTACCAATTTGATTGCGACTAAAATTGTCAACTTTTTCCAGCTGCCAAATGACATGAAAGTGTGAAAAGAGGTCGGCAGCATGGGATTGACTCGCGGGTTTAAAGGGTCTCTTGGCATTAAAGACTGAAGATTTTTAGAGGACTCGTACTTTTTAAATTCTGAAGAGGCCGGAAAGATATTTATCCGTTAAATTTTCTTTGTCCTAACGAAGGCAAAATACAGTTTTCGGCTTTGACTTTATCACTTTTCATTAGTTGTTGGTCTAACAAGCAGCTCAAAATTATCGTCATGATGCTATAAACAAACTAGAAAACCAAGTAAAGGTTTTAACCTGATAACAATATATTGGCATCTCTGAAAGCAGGTTTCCATAATCAATCAATCAACTCGATCAACACATTGCAAAAAAGTAAATGAACAAAACATAAGAATGAATAAATAAAATGAAAGCAATATTGTTTTAATCATAATTTAATTTAACCGCAGGGAGACTGCGATTTGATCTTCCGTCTTTCATTCAGCAGCCACCCTAGATGATAAAAATTGATATCTTTTATTTATCTATTTACTTTTAAGTCTTAATGCCTAGCACATGGGTGGGCAAACGTTTTAGCCCAAGAGGAGCATTTAGAAATTTATTTTGTTTGAGGACCGAACAAAGTACTTACAACTTGAATTAGTGCTTCAAATTTACTCGAAGACAAAAAGGGTATGCATTTTTGACTTTTGACTCCACTCTAATAGGTGAAGACCAAAAAAAGTCCTTCACTTTGATTTGCGATGCCACACAGGGAGGTTATAATTTTGATTACTTGGCTGGGCGTATGAAATAGCTTGGCGGGTCGCACTTGGCCCCTCGGTAGTAGTTGCCTGCAGGTTGACCGCACTGGTTTAGCAAATTTATCTGACACAATTTTTTAATCTTATTAAAGAATTTGATGCTACTTAGCCTGGTTATCTACATTAGAGTTACCATATCTGAATAGGCGCAATCCTTGACAGACATAGGTGTACCAGCCAATTTAGGGCGGACAAAAGAAATTATCTGAGATTCTAGGGTGAAGACCAAAAAAAAAAGGTGTTCACTTGGAATCAGTCACGGATTTTTTAATTTTCGTTCCAAAATTATAGTGTTCTCTAAAAAAATAAACGATATTTTAAGTTGGTTCTAAAATTCCGGACATTTGAGTCTTTTCTTAAAATTCCTTCCGAATACAGAATTTAACATGAAATTGCGGACAGTGGCAACCCTAATCTACGTGTTACAAATTTATTTTGGTATGATATCTACACCAGGTCGTTATCTACAGTACATTCTACGTGATCAAGTGTGTTTCTCGTTGGGTTTGGTGGATGAACTTGCAGATGATGGTGCGTCTCGCAGCTTTCTTGAACGCTTGATTTATTTGAAAGCTAATCATAACTTACTCCAGCCAGTGATCTAAAATAAATTATAGCCTACGTTGTTGGCATTTTACCACGTAAATAAACAGCTAAAGCTGCACATAGTTTTTATTACGTCAACAAACGCATTAGTATTACTTTTTTAGTTCTGCCTCATAGACACACACACACACACACACACACACACACACACACACACACCACAACAGCTAATTCTGTAGCAAGATTACTTGGTTCGATACTAAATAAAACCAATTCAAAATATTTTCCGAAAACTGTCGAATATGGTGCAATGATTTCGAAACAGAAATTTAGTTTCCTTCTGCGCAACGCTTTTTCCGCTTTGAGGTTTTATCATCAAATGGCGATGATTTAATTGGTTTGAAATTCCACCAAGTTGCTCTGTGTTGCAATAAACAAAAGAAAATTTCAAATTTAAACCCTGGTGAGTATTCTTTTCGATAATGGTTGCAGCACAATTTATGTTGGAATCCACTGAAGTCCGCAACAGTGGTTCTTCTACGGTGCTTTTTTGACCACGCGTCCCTTCGATATTGTGGATTACCACAGCGACCCCAAAACAAAAACATCTCGCGAAATTACGGTTTTGAAAGCGAGGTGGAATGAAAAAAGCCTTTACTTAAAGTTGGAAGCAAAAAAATAATCTTTTTCTTTAAAAGACTTCAAAGCGAGAGCGTAACTAGTCTTTGTCTTAGCTAATAGCTAGTCTCTTGCGTAACTAATAAAAACTCACAAGACAAAGTTAATTCTCAACCACTAGCTTCAACATAAATTCGGGACAAAAAGTAATTTTGAAGTTGGCAAAGAAGTTGTAGTGGCTAAAAACAACTGCTTTGCAAGTCACACTCCTGACGGATTAGTTTCCTGGTTGAAAACCGCTAATCTAAGCGGAAGCGAAATTTGTCTCGCTTTAAAGATTTTGAAGTTTTACGGAAGCTATAAGATACACCTTTAAAGTATGAACAATTGTTGATGGAAATTTTTGATCACGCAATTGAGGTAAAAAACTTTTAACTGTTGACGTAGCGCTTAAAATCAATTTTACTCAGAGATAAAAAGTGGGTAGAGAATGTATCTTGGAGTGTTTACTTGGTTTTCTTTTCAAAATGTTTAATTGTGAAAGTCTTTATTTAGAGTATTTTGTTCTGAAAGACCCGGTTTTAGTCATGTCGCTGCAAATCTATCAAACTAACTAACTATCTAACAAAATACTGATGCACCACTGTCCTCTTTTGAAAAATTTACACTTTCTTGTGACAACGACAGATAAGCATGATTCGACTAAACTTCAGTGATCCTCAACACTGAAAAGCGAACACTTGCCCTGCTGAACTCCGTTCGGACCCTGATTATATTACTCTCCCTGATGACTGAAGAACAATAATAAACAAAGTAAGCAAGTTGGCTAAAGTTCTCTTTAATGTAACAGTTCAAGACCAGAACGGTAAGATAAGTAGTGCGAAAGTCGATAACCGGCGGCTCTGAAGCCATATGCGGCTCCCAGTGGCTTTGGAAATATATAAGTACAGTAATCTCTCGCTACTCGCGGTTAATGTGTTCCTGGACCACCTGCAAAAGGTGAAAATCCGCGAAATAGCGACAAAATATTTATTGCATTATCTACGTGTAATTTAAACGTTTATGAACCTTCCCCATACTGATATTAAACACCCAATATTTCGTTAGCAAGTCACAATTTAGTTTGCAAGAGCATAAAAAAGTAGCCCAATTTGCTACTTTTAGCTCAATCTGGGAACTCTGTGCGTAGCTTACTCTTCCGGCGGTGTCTCGCTTTTTGCGGATTTGTAGCGTATGGCAGGTATTCCCGTTTGTATATAAAATTTATATTTGTACTGTATTTAATTTGAAAAACCCACGATGTAGCGAAGGCGCGAAACTTGAGGCGCGATTAAGCGAGAGATTACTGTATTTGATTTACTCTCTACCGCCAAAATGATATAATTTGTTACGGTTTAAGTAAAGGTGGGCATTTGTGGAGCAAGTTTTTTGAAAAAGTTGTGTAAATGCATCGCCGCAACTATTTTAAGTTTTTAACCATAATCAAAGCCAAGTTTAATCTGGCACATAGGAACAAAAACTTCTAAAAAATCTTAATCTGTTACAAATCGCAACGTTTTTCCTTATTTTTGTTTAGAGAAGCAGTTCTTTTTAAATTCGCTAGTAGCAGTCAGTTACATGTTACATCGTCTAAAATACTGCGAGATAATAGGCCTATAACCTAGGCTTGCCATTCCGTCCGGAAAACTCTGGACATTTCCAAAATTTTATATTAAATTTTGTGTTCGGAAGGAATTTAAAAAAAAGACTCAAATGTCCGGAATTTTAGAGTCAGCTTAAAACATTATGCATTTTTTAGAGAACACTATTATTTTGCAATAGAAATGGAAAAATCCAAGGCTGAATCTAATTGAAGACCATTTTTTTTAAAAAAAACATGATTTGGGGACGCAAATAGGAAAATCCGAGACCGACTCCAAGTGAAGACCTTTTGTTTTTTTTTTGTCTTCATCTTAGAATCTGAGTCAATTTATGTTGTCCGCCCCTTCAAAAATTTTTTTAGCTGGTACGCTTATGTCTGTCCGGAATTCCGCCTATTCAGATATAGCAACCCTAGTATAACCATACATTAAAAAGGAAACATCAAGTTTTTAAAGATTATTTATGAACTCTTTAACGATTTGAATTTTTGATCTTTGCGTAAAAGCCTGTTTCCTCTGTGAGCTTTGGCGGAGAAGTTTTTGTTTGTTTTATTGCTTCTCTTAGCGCTTAAGCGCGAAAAGAACTAAGAAAATTGGTGCTGCTTTTTTATGCTATCTCAGTATCATAAAACTACTTTGGTATGTAATCTCACTTGCCAATGTGATCTCGTTTAATCAACCTAGTTAGGGTTTGGGTGAGATAAGGTTAGGGTGAGGGTGAGATTATCCCCACCCTAACTTAAATTTAAAAAAATATTAACATTATTCTAAATTTAAAAAAATATTGAGATCACCCTAACCCTAACTGAGGGGAGGATGAGGGGAGATTAGGGTTAGGATTAGGGTTAGGGTCATGTTTAAAAAATATTGAGATCACCCTAAGCCAACTGAGGTGGGAGTGAGTAGAGTTAGGTCATATTTAAAAAAATGTTGAGATCACCCTAAGCCTAACTGAGGAGGGTGATCTCAGGGTGATTAAGGTGATCTCACCCTAACCCTGACTCTAATCATATTTTTAAAAATCTTGAGATCACATAACAAAGTGAAACTCACTGAGATCGGATACTAAAGTGGCACCAAAAAATCAATAAACAAACAAAGAATAATGCCGCTTACGCTTGTAGTGGAAACAGGCCTTAACGCTTTAAGTAGATGAAGGCTTATTATTACTTGCGTGCTCTTCAGTATGTCAAAGATTATCTTTTATCACATTTTATTTAATTTATTTTGCTTCTGTCAGTGATATTAGCAAGGTTGTGTTTGTCGCTTGTTTTTGCATCAAGTGACTCTTATTTTCGTATATATTCTCGTTTTTTTATTGTTATGTGAAATATTTTGTGCAAAGTGATCTTAATTTTCTTAATACTTATAAAAAATTTTTTGGCTCTCTGTGCTTTCTTTTCTCTGAAACATGAATCCAAATATTTAATAGTTTTTTAATTGGTTAAGTTTGTCGACCCTTGGCTAGCCGATAATTGATTGATGATGTGATTCCGTTATTTGTCAGTTTCCTGGAAAAAATGTCTCATCCGCTGTAGAATGTCACATTGGGAATGAAGCTTGTCAAATTTTTGTCACACTGTATATGTTTTGTAAAAGTTTTAGAAAAAGTTTTCAATAAATAATTATTTAAATTGGGCAAAGAATAAAATTTCTTTATGTGGTTAAATAATTATTTATATGGTTATATGGGTATAAATTATATGGTTATAAATTCTTATAAATTATATTTCTTCATATGGTTATAAATTCGCCACAATATAGTTAAATAATTATTTCTCCTAAATATCTCGTCCTGTGTCAACAATATTATTGATTAAGATTACACAAAGATAAACAAGATAACTTCGGCAAAATTGCAAATCAAAAAGATTTTTTTTTGCCCTTTTAGGTTTGCTACCATTTGTCTCTAATCTCTGAAGTAATTAGTGTTGAATACTTGCTCAAGGTCTATATAGTTCGCCAGTTGCTTGTTACGTAATCACGTTGTTTGCCAGAGTTTACAGCTGCATTATTCGGAAACTTGCAAACTGTTTGGTGCAAACAGTGGAAGTAGTTATTTTGTTTTATTTAATGAGTTCTGCGCACTTATGTTATTTTCTGTTAATTTGTAGTTATTTTTTTATTTAGATATGTTGACTATCTTTTGTTGATGTAAGCTTAGAAAACAATGTGCTTTTCCTTCCAGGCTTGTTCCCACTCGAGCGTGGAATGTAGTATTCTTAGTTTCTTTTATTGATTTATTTGCGTCGATAAGCACTCGCTTAAATTTTAAGCGCGGAAAGATCCATAAAACAAACCAAAAATGCTCCATTCCACGCTGATAGTGGAAACGAGGTTTTATTCATTTAAAAGTCAGAAATAAAAGCAATCGTTGTTTTTTGTTTCATTTGATTGTTTCGTGCTGTAGTGACCGAACATTTTAATAATAGAAAAAATATTGTTATTTTTTTTCTTATATTTATATTTGGTGACCCAAACCACTACCGAAAAACAATCATTGTTTAAATGTCTTTAAAATCAAATAATTCTTTGTTTGATATGATAACACCAAGCAAAAACGTTTTTGATTTTGTGTTATTATTAATTAGAACTATACTGTAGATAGAATAAAACTAGCACAGTCGCTTTTGGAAGTTTTCGATTAAGCTGAACAGCAGTTGGCCTACGGCAGTTTCTTGTCAAATTGGTCATTTACGTCAAAAAGTGAGCAATAAATTCTTTATATATACAGGGGGGTGCGAAAGTAGGTATACAGTGATAAATTACCGGCCATGGTTAAATTTCCAATTTAATAGAAATAAAAATGAAATGATTAAAAGTACCGGCCTTTTAATCAGTGGTGGATATTCAAATTCAGGGGTCCGAGGCAAGGATTTTCAAAAATTGATGTTCTCTAAAAAAAAAGTCTTCGCTTTGATTTGATCTCTGATTTCCCTATTTTGCTCCGAAAATCAAAGGTTCTTTAAAAAAAAGGTCTTCACCTAGAATCGATCTCTGTATTTCCCACTTTTTGTCCCAACTTCATAATAACCTCTAAAAAACATCTGCAGCGAATTGAAACTGTATGTGTTATTTTCGAGGGGGCCCCAAAAAAGGGGGTCGAGGCAACTGCCTCATTCGCCTCACCCAATATCCACCACTGCTTTTAATAAAACGAAACAATTAAAAGCAGATATGTTGCTTTCACTTCAATGCAATATGTCGCTAATTTCACTGATGTGACACTACTGTATACCTACTTTTGCACCCCCCAGTATATATTTACTAATTAAGATGAATGAGGATTTAGAATTACTTAGAAAACAAGCCGCTTAAAAGACGCGAAGCACTAGACTCGAGTTTCGCTCTTGTTAAAGCTTGTCAGTGATGAACACTTCAGACTTAACATCGGTTCGAATCGCAGTGAGATAGGCATCACTGACGAGCTCTAATAAGAGCGAAACTCGATGCTTCTCGTCTTTTAAGTGGCTTGTTTTCTAAATATATTTGCTAGATGGAGCTCCCTACTATCATATTTATTTTTAACTTTAAAAGCTATTTAAAAAATCGATTTGTCAAACAATTTGAAAAAACAAAGAACGAAAGAATAAAGAAAAAGGTTAATAAATTCTGGTAAAGTGAAGTTTTTGAATTTTTTGAGATTTAATGAAGAAACCGAAAAAACTAGGTAACGAAGAAATTTGTTTTGCTGGGCAAAAGCAAAAGCAAAAGGAAAAGCATTCTTTATTGAAATATTCAATTGAATCTTAATTTAAAGGAAAAAAAGAAGAGAAGGACAACTGCGCAAAAAAAAACTCCACTTGACTTGCAAACCAATGGTTTAAAAGAACCGGTTTTAGCATTCCCGTTTTCAAAAATTTTCGGCTAGCTTTCTTAAATCGATGCAAGAAAGACTAATTATAATCAATTTATTTGTGCAGTTCTAACATAGAACATGATATTTTCAAATTCATAACTTAGTCACGAACCGTAATTTTTTTGAATTCAAAAAATTTTTTCCACAAGAAAAAAACAGTTTGGAAAAAGTGAAAACATCATTTAAAAAAAGCTCAAAACCATTAAGTTTTAGAAATGCTAAAAAAGACGAACTTGTATAAATTAAATATTAAATAGACAAAATACAATAATGACTGATTCTTAAAAAGTTTACATTAATGGCATTAACCCGGTATTTTCATTTGGTTTAATTTGTGTTGAGAACAGATACTTTCTGAATGAGTTTGCAGCGAGGTAAAAATTTTATTATGACGTCAATTCGTTCAACAATTTAAAACTAGTCACAAGTATAAGAAGTTTCAGTTTTTAGACAAAATAATTCCAAAAAGGTGCTACTGGTTAAGCCAACGTTTTACATCGCGGCAATTTGAATAGTTCAACAACCAATAAAAAGTGATTATGGCAATTTTGGAAAGACCAAGGGGGTAAGAACAATTTTAATTCACGATGCCATGATAAGGTAATTAAAAAGTCTAGCCTCTGTTAACAAATATGGTATATTTGCGTTTTCACTAATTGTACTACGTAGGCTACCTGTAGATTGTTTTTTGATTTCGTTTAAGGCAGGTAGAGGTTTTAATCTGAAATAAATAAAAATATTTTTTGTTTTGAAACAACTTGAGGTCAATGCGAAGACAGAAAAAAATTTAATTTTTTTTGAATTACAAACTACTCGAAACAAATGGATTCAATTCTTTATTTTGCAAATATTATTTCCGGTTTTTGGGCGTGGTCGGACTCGATTTTTGAGCCGATAAATCGGACATAGGATTGGCAACGGCATGCCACAAGTGAGACCGTAGCAGGTAATTGACTAGGCGGTCCAAGTCCTGGTCTGACACTTCGTCGTGGACAGCGAATATCATAAAAGGTCTGATTTGGTTTGTTTCTTCAATATCAACGGTTTTGAAACAAAGGAAAAGTTTTGTTAATTTTACATGGCGCCTTGAAGTTTAAACTGCACTTCGTTTATCTTTTAAAGCAAATTTTTTAAAACTTACTTACCTTCAGCCCTCAACTAACATCATCAACAATATCCGATCCACTGTCGTCGCCTCGGCAAAGCCGTTGGTCGAAAATCATGGTTTTTATGGGATCGACTCGGGATATTCGACTGGGAGAAAGAGTGTCCAAGTTTATTGTTCGCAAGTTGGAAGAAAGAAGGTTGGAAGTTGAACTAGTTGGTGCGTCGTCGATATGAGTTCATTCAATAAAAATCCTATTTCAAATTTAAGCTAATTGTGATTATGGATAGGTTTACCATAGTCTCAGTTTAGCCAAGACAATTATGTCCCGGCATTTCCAATTTAAGTGAAAATCTTTTTTTTTTTAGAGAGCAGTACTTTTGGCGAAGAAAATCCAAGACAAATTCAAAGTGAAGACCTTTTTTTTTTTTTTTTTAGAGAACTCTGCTTTTTAGTGACGAGTTTAACGAACGTCTCGGTTTATCACTTCGGAAATATGGTATGCCTAGTTATAGAATTAGTTGTGTTGTTCGAGTAACTCATTAATATTCATATACTAGTTGAAAGCGAAGTTTAAGTTTTTGTTTTCAAGAGACTGAAACTCGAATTCATGCAAAAAATTCTCTGTTCTCCTTGTGTTTGGTTTATTAGTATAATTGTTTAATTCTTTCGTAGCTGTTTATGGATTTGAAATATTCAACTATAAAATAGCAAAAGTTTAACATATTTTAAACTTCGCCTATTTCAACGATTTCTCTTGAAAGTTGCACAAGATGAAAAATTGAGCCAAAGAGAGTTTTATATCGGCTAGATACATTAAATTTCTTCTGAATAGTGAAAGCCGACACTGGACCGATCAAATATTGGCACAGTCAAATGTTACTCTTTGTGTCACTCTAGCGGTTATATAATTTTCATAAAATATGTTATAAACAGGACAAGTAATTTTATATTTTTTATGTATTTTTATCTCTATGCATTTATTCTCCTCTATGCATTTCTCGCAGGAAAGCTTCGGAGACGCTATAAATAGGAAAACTTTCATGTAAATACCTTGAATTGCTGTTTTATTTCGATTTTTTTAATTTTTATTTAGAGTTATGACAAATTTTTATGTTTATTTAGTTTTCAGTTTTTTTATAAAATTTAAATATAATAAACATTTCATGTACAAAATTTAGAGCTGCTTATTAAAACCACCAAGCAATACTATTGTAATCTTTTTTAAAGGGGATAAAAAAAGATGAAATTAGGAATGGAAACGAGATCATGTCGAACATATGCGGCTAATTACGTTGGGGCCGATAACCTCAATAACAGTTTAATATTTGATCATTAAAAAAAAATATCACTAGACTTTTCCAATCGATTAGTAATTAATATGGCTCATCAGACTTTTAAAAAATTTTATTGTTTTGTTGCCAATTGAAAATAACATCAACAATAACTTGTACTAATTAATTCTCGCATAATTACGACAGTTTTGATTTTAGATCCATTGGAGTTTCGCCTCCCGCTGCTGACAAAACCCGTTCATTTTTATCTTCCTCCTGATAAACCACCACAAAGATTGGTGGATATGAACGAAAAGGTAATTCTAAAATTTTTTCAGAAAAATTAACTTAAACGATACAACAGAAGAAAAAGTTAAAAAACATGTTCACTATTTTCTAGCAAAAACGTAATATTAAATTTGCAGCATGGATAAGATTTTTTGAAAAAATAGTTTTTAGCGCTCTAATCAAGCTTAAAGCACAAAAAAGTGATGAATTTGTTTTCGCTTCTTAGTGACGAACCTACAGCTGCTTTAACTTTTTGCAAGAGCAAAAAAAGATCACGTGTGGTTGGATAAAACCGGAAAAAAAATTAACTTGGAAGAATAGGATCGTTTCAATAACAGTGGCGGTTGAAAAACCTCAAGCTCCAGCATAATTGAAATTTTTTGTTTCGCATCAGTAAAGTAAGAGCTTAAAAATTTACTAAATTTTTAGATAAAAGAATCTGACGCGATTATCGTAATATCATCGGAATATAATCACAGCATCCCCCCAGGTTTATCAAACACGATGAATTACTTTAGTCCGGATGCGTTTGCCAAGAAGCCTTCCGGAATCGTTACCTACTCACCGAGTAAATAATTGCTTGCTGCTTCGAACGACTTCGTAGGGGTTCACACTCAGGTCCATTAACTTATAGTAATATTTGCTCCTTGTTAGTTTAAAAAGATCCTGAAATCTTACCGATTCTACGTTAGATTGCTTTTGCGGTAAACAAGTTAAAACACTGAGCAAACAGTTTTATAAAAGTTTAAGTGGCAACGAATTATGAATGTCGTTCAGGTCCGGTTGGGGGTGCAAGAGCGGGCGTTCAACTGCGATCGTTCCTGGGGGCAATCGGCTGCATCAGCGTGTCGATGATCTTCAATATTTCAAACGCACATCTCTCCTTGACGGAGGACGGCGATCCATCGCACACCGACGAGGTACGACGTTGTCGGAAAGCGCAAAAGCATTTCATCATATGGTAACGAAAAAACTATTTTTCATCACTTAATTATTCCGACTTTTTGAGTAGCTTCTAATTTTATTTCAGTTACATGTTCTTAAGCTTCAAAATTCTCAAGTTAAGTTGGACTTAGTAAAGTAACTTTCACATAGAAAAATTATCTTAACACAAATAAAAAGTATTAACAAAATGTCGGATAATAAGCATAACTACTTATTACTCCCAAGTCTAATTTATACAATTTTTGTGATCGAAAAAAAATTTAAAACAAATACGAATATTTGCAAAATACTTTGGGTGTCTTATAAAATGAACCAATAATTAAGATATTTGCAAATTCTTAGGCATGAAAACATAAGTTTTGTCAGAAAATCTTTTCCAGCCTTGTCATACATCATATCACTACTTTTTTTTCAAATAAACTTAATTCTGAAAAAAGAAAATTTTTGCATTTAAAAGTTGGTTTCTTTTAAAACCGACTAATCATCAAAAATTTCAAAAACCAAAACACCTCAAGTGTTTTGAGATATTTCAGTTAAAATCATTTATTCATTTTTTCGATATGTTTATTTTCAGGGAATGCACCTGGATAGTGCTTGCAATAAGTTGTTGAAACAGCTTGAATGGTGGGCGAACGCAGCGAAACGACAACGACAATCATCTGGAAGATAAAAGATGTTTGGTGAGTACAGAAAAACCAAAAAGCTATGGATGCCAATAAAGTCGATAAAAACTGACAAAAATTAACAACGTAAGAAATGGGGAAAGGGGTTTATGTGTTGTCACTATTTTTGAAATACCCTGATATTGACCTCCTGTTGAAGTTGTGCTGTTTTTTTTTTAGATTAACTGTCTTAACCCATAGCACAACAACATAGTAATCGCAGGAGTTATTTCATTTAGAAATATGATATAAACTAGGTCAATAGAAAAAGGCAACCACATCAGCAAACTGTTTTTGTGGTCACTAAACTGGTTGCAATGCTGAAATTTCGTATTTAAGCAGCTGTAATTTTTGCTCTGTGTAGATTCGTTTAAAATTTTTGATCCGTGCTTAATTAATACACTTAGAAAGTGTATAAAAGCGTGTAAAGTTCAGCTTTGTGCTCGAAAAACAATTAAGAGCCAGAACGTTGCCGTACTTCTTAATTTATCAAGTTTGTTTCCGCACTTAGTGCTTTTTTATCAAGAGCTCAGGATAAGCTGAAGTTTAAAGCGTGGTCGAGTAGTGATCTTGGTTTAAAACCTACTCGTGCCATTTTGTTTTGTCCTTGGGAAAGACACTTTACGGCACTTTCCTTTGCTTGGTGGTCTAGGCAAGCAGTTCTAAATTTCAGTCATATCTCTATAAAACTAAAAAACAAACAAAAAATTACAACCGGAAAGCAATATTTTGGCATCTCCGGAAGCAGGTCGTTGTAATTACTTGCTCTATGTATAGCGCCTCCGTCGCTTTTCTACGTTTCAAAAGGATAAATATATAATTGAAATAAAAAAAAATTTCTTTTTATAAAACCTTTTTTTGATCTTTTATATTTGTTACAGTTAATGTAACAAAAAATTCAGGTTTTTAATTTTTTCAGTTTTTTGTCAAATTTTTTTACTTTGAACAATCAAATGTTCTTTGCATTTCTGCATCAATTACCTCACCCAGTTGAAGAAGTTCCGAGAAAAAACATTGATTAAAAAACTTAGGTTTCTATCGTAGATTGCAATTACAAAATATTATTAAAGCTCCAGAAAAGGAGTGGGAAACTTATTTGCAATTGTGGTCCCCGTCTTCCGTGAACATGCATTGCACTGTCTTGTCCTGTGTCCGTCTTCTCCGTCTTCGTCTTGTCCGTCTTCCGTGAACATGCATTGCACTGTACTCTGTCTTGGCCCAGATGGTAGGTGCTTTCACGCAGCCTGGGCCGTGAGTAAGTCTGTTTATTGATTTTAAAATGACAGACAGAAACCGAACCTACCAAAACGGAAGGGTATCCACCCATTCCGATGTTCAGTGTGGTTCTGCTAATCGGCAAACGTCCTTTTCAGGACGGGGCAATGTCAGGATAAAACTGCCCTTTTTAGGGCACATTGCCAACAAGTTCCGAAGACCCATTATTCTTCAGCTGAACATCAAAGGCCTCACTGCAAGCAAGATGAATGTTCTTCATCACCTCGCTATGCAGTCTGAGGCACTCGTCATCCTACTGCAGGAGACCCACTGCACTGATGCAGAGAAGTTGGTGCTATCACACTACCAACTAGCTGGGTCTTCTTTAAGCAGGAAGCATGGCCTTGCCACGTTTTTCCACGAGCGACTGGGATACACGCTTTTGGACCAATCTCCACTGACATCGGAGATCGAGTGGCTGTGTGTGGACGTTGATGGCTATAAAATAGTCAACGTCTACAAACCACCACCAACGCGATTGCGAACCCTGGATCTCCCAGTGTTTCCTCACCCCTGTCTGTACGCTGGCGATTTTAACTGTCGTCATGCTGACTGGGGGTTATGATGACAACAGTCCGGACGGTGAGTGCTTGGCTGGCTGGGCAAGTATTAATTGTCTTGCCCTGCTATATAATGCCAAGGACGCTGCCAGTTTTTATTCCGGCCGCTGGAACACTGGCACCAATCCAGACCTAGCTTTCGCTAGCGTAGGTTCAAACAGTCGCTTACCGGATAGACGTGTCCTTGACAAGTTCCCCAGGTCACAACATCGACCCTCGCTTATTACACCACCAAGGTTTGCTATGGCAGTGCCAAGCATGCCTGTTAAGCGATGGAACTTCCGCAAGGCCAATTGGAGTCACTACATTGCTTTGACAAATAAATTCGCAAAGACTTTGTTACCGCCTGATTCACTTGATGTGGATGTGGCTTACCAGGACTTCTGTAACACCATTAAGAAAGCATCCAAAAATACTATCCCACGCGGGTATCGAAATAACTATATTCCGTGTTGGGATGCAGAGTGTGAATCCCTCTATAAAACCTTTCTGCAGTCTCCTCAGGGAGACGACTCAAGTTTGGCTGCTACAGCTCTGCTTGCCAAGCTTGACAGAAAACGGAGGGATCGATGGTCCGAAGCAGTTCGGAGCATTGACTTCTCACACTCTAGTCGAAAAGCGTGGAGTATTTTGAACAACCTTACTGGTAGGTCACGACACTCTCCTCGTCATTGTCCCGTTTCAGCCGATGCTATTGCATCTCAGCTGGTTAGAAATGGGAAATACGAGGCTGTTGACCGCAAGTCATCTCGACTTGTCTTTCAAGAAGTGTCTGACCTTTGGAGGGCCACAACACCAGACGCAGTAAATATCTCTGACAATTTCTCACAGAGAGAATTTGCTGCTGCCCTTCAACATTTAAAACCAGGTAAAGCTCCGGGTCCTGATTCCATCTGCCCCGAGCTTATACTCCATGCCGGAGCTGCTTTGAAGTCCTGGTTACGTGACTTCATTTCTTCCTGTTTGCGCCGACTCAAAATTTCCAAGATCTGGAGAAGAGCGCTTGTGGTCGCAATCCCAAAACCAGGAAAGACCGTGGGGGACCCAAACAGTTATCGATCGATATCTCTGCTCTGTGTCCCCTACAAGATCCTCGAGAGGCTTATCTACGCCCGCGTTGAACCATTAATTGATCCACTGCTCCCTAAAGAGCAGGCTTGGTTTCGACGCGGGAAGTCAACCGTAGATCAAGTTGTTCTGCTAACCCAGAACATCGAGGATTCTTTCGAGGCTAAAAAGAAGGCCGGTGCCGTATTTATCGATCTGACAGCTGCTTATGACACTGTCTGGCACTGTGGCCTCACCTGCAAGCTGCTGAGACTACTTCCGGATAAGCACATGGTCAAAATGATCATGGAGCTTGTCCGAAATCGAAGTTTCACCCTTACCACCGGTGACAGCAAGCAAAGCAGGCTACGCCGTCTTAAAAACGGCGTTCCTCAGGGATCAGTCTTGGCTCCCCTCCTATTTAACATCTATACGTACGATCTTCCTTCCATAATTTCCAGAAAGTTTGCTTATGCTGATGATTTAGCATTGTTGCATTCTTCTGGAAACTGGAAGGACTTGGAGGGGACATTAAGCCAATACATGTCCACACTGTCAGCGTATCTCCAGACTTGGAGGTTGAAGCTCAGTCACACTAAGACAGTGACGACAGCCTTTCACTTAAATAACCGAGAGGCCAAACGTGAGCTAAAGGTCTACAACAACGGTGGACTTTTACCGTTCTGTCCAACCCCTACATACCTTGGGGTAAAACTGGACAGATCGCTCACGTTTCGTCACCATTTAGTGGCATTGCGCAAAAAACTATCATCGCGCGTCACACTGCTGAGGCGACTCGTGGGCTCGGGATGGGGTGCTGGTGCTAAAACACTACGCTTAGCCACCTTGTCTCTAGTCTACTCAACATCTGTGTACTGTGCTCCAGTCTGGTGTCGCAGTGCTCACACTCGCCTCATTGACAGTGTCTTGAATGACGCCTTGCGCATAGTTACTGGATGCCTGCGTCCCACTCCAACGGACCACCTACCTGTACTTTCAGGTATCCAGCCAGCTGAGCTTCGCCGAATGGGAGCGACACTCTCCTTGGCTTACCGTGGATCTCTGGACCCCGATCATATCTTGCATGGTCTTTTAAGTGGGTCCTCAGATACTCGCCAAGTGAGACTAAGATCCAGACGCCCGTTTGTGCCAGGTGCGCGAAATCTCTTGGACAATCTTGCCAGACTTGGCATCCGCGCCTCTGAATGGATAAATCACAAATGGAACGCGGAGTACTGTGAAAGTGCTTCCAGGCTCCGTGCTTTTGTGCCCGGGACCAGTGTCAGGCCTGTTGGGATGGGCTTACCCCGAGCAGCTTGGGTTAAGCTCAACCGCCTGCGGACTGGTGTTGGGCGATTCCATTCGTCCATGCACAAATGGGGTCTCGCTCCTTCACCGAATTGCGAGTGTGGCGCCTCAGAGCAAACCGCAGACCATGTACCAACAATGTGCCTCATACATCGGGCACCACATGGAGCACGCGGTCTAACGGTTTTGGATGACGAAACTCGATGCTGGCTTAATAACATCACTGCCAGCATCTGATCCAGGCAGTGCAGCAGTCTGGGGTAGTAAAAGGATAAACCCTCGGCCCCAGTTCTGTTTGTGTCTGGCCTGGAGTGGATGCCCTTCAAACGACGACGACGACGGCACTGTCTAAAAAAACATGAAGCAAAATCAAAGAAATTTTGCAAACGTCAAAATCGCGGACTGAATTAATCAAAGAAGTCGCTGCAGTTTTTTACGAAGTGTCCGTAAAAAAGATTGTTTTTGAAACTTGTGTTGGAGAAAAGTTTTTTAAAGCAAAATGTCATGTAATACTTTTTAAACTAATTATTTTGGTATCTACAAAAACGACGATCAAATGCTATCGTTTTTCATATGGCTTTTTGCATTAAACACAAAAAAAATCCAAAATGCTGAAACATTTTGTATGGCCCAATATAAAACATTTACAGCTTATAACATTTCTATAAAGTAGTTTCAGAATAATTTATTTTTTAGACGCCGTCTTGTGATTTTAAGAATCTCCGGCCTCATTAAATAGTTACGCTACCATAAACGGCCCCCAGAGGCGCATGTTACTCACTCCTTCTCTAGAAGTTTATGGTTTCTTATTAATCTCAAAATGATTTTTTGCGTTGAAAATGTTGCTTGAAATAAACATATTACGCGGTAACTTATTGTACTCCTTCATATGCAAAAACGAAAGGATTTTGAGCTGATGAATTAATCGAATCGTGTTGAATTTTGGTCGAATTCATAAAACAGATTAGTAAAGCCCATAGATAATTTGTTTTCGCAGTGTATTTATTGTAAGTTTGCTGTATGAGACCAATAAAAGCTAGATTGTTGCGCCAATCTGATGATTCTGTGATTGACTAACACGATCTTGGTTACACGATCTCTAAAAAAAATAGTCATCACTTTGAATCTCCTCGGTTTTCTTGATTTTCGTACCCAATAAGAAATGATCTCTAAAATAGAAAAGATCATCACTTTTAATCAATGTCCGAAATCTCCATTTTTGTTCCAAAAACGTAGTAATCCCAAGTTTTTAATATTAATTAAAAGTGATGACTTTTTTTTTTGAGAGATCATCACGATCGAAAGCAAAGGGAGATTAAAGTTATTTGCTTGAGGCTTTCGCGGGCCGCACAGAAAGTTATGGCGGGCTGTAATTTGCCCAACTCTGGTCTAAACAATCAATTCTATACAGGGTTTCCGATTTCTTGGTTTCAAAAAAAATCCGGGAAAATGAGAAAATCTAACGATCCCGGGAAAAAAACCGGAAATTTTATACATAAAGCACAAAGGGCAAAACATTTAAAATCAATAAGGCAGTAGGTAACGTAATTCAGCTTGATTTAGTAATTTCAAACAAGTTTTAAAAGTTTTGAAAGTTAAAAATAATTGTTGTTATTTTGTCTCAACGCTTTACATAACTAGAACAATGATTTTTACATTCAAAGTCGAATTTGTAGAAACGACTGACGCAATAATCACAGTGATGCAACGAAAGCCAAATGAAATTTTTAAAATCACTCTATCACGAATTTTAATCAAATCTGAAACAAAAGAATTATAAAAGTATACTTTTTTGCAAGCTATTTATCTGCTAAAAATCAAAAAAATTTTTGGCGAAAACCGAGAAATGCAAAAAGCACTCAATTCCGGGAATTCCGATTTCACTAAATTCTGGGATCTTGGTTTTCAAACCGTAAGGTCTTCACTTTAGGGATACCATATTTCTGATATGGTAAACCGGGACGTTAGTTAAAAGAAAAAATTTGTTCGTAAAAAGTAGTGTTCTCCAAAAAAAAAGTCTTCACTTTGAATCTGTCTCGGATTTCTTGTATTTCGTCGCTAAAAGGTAGTGTTCTCTAAAAAAAAATATCTTTACTTTGAATCTTTCTCGGATATTTAGATTTTCGTATCTAAAAATCATGATCGCTAAAAGCAATGACCAAGAATTTGGTTAAAAACAAAAAAATCAATAATTTCTAAATTATTTGTTTTAAGCCTTCGCGGGCTGCACAGAAGCGGGCCCTAGTTTTCCCACCCCTGGTTTAAATCATGTAAAGCGCAAAGTATTTTTGATTTCATGTAAAGCGCAGCGCAATAAGGGCAATGTGATTTTTAAATTGGTGTAATGTGCAATGCAGACTATTTTAAAACTATGTTAAGCGCAGCGCAAGGTGATTTTTAAATCAATTAAAAGGTAATGTACTTTTTCAAATCACTAGCGCAGCCTAATCGGTTTTCCAATCGCCTACATCGAAAAACAACCAAAGTAGATTGCACTTTTGCAAAATAGGACTACATGTATATAAAGCGCAACTGTTTTGTTTAATCTTTGATGCGCAGCGCAATAAAGCGCAAGTTGTCTTTTTAATTCTCGGTGCGCAGTGCAATTAAGCGAATTTTTTAACCCAGAGGGCAGCGCAAAGCGCGCAACACTTCTAAAAAAAAAGTATGAAAGCGCAGCGCAACTTCCACAGTTGCTCAATCGGGCTTTGCGCTTAAAGTTGCGCTTTGGCCGGTTCGACCTGAAACCAATGTCTTGTCGTCTTCTCCAAGAGCAGTTCGGCGAGATCAATGACAGGTAGTCCAGGTTTAATGTCTTTGACGTTTCCCTGCAAGTCAAGTAGGTAAATGGCGAAAAAACTATAATTTGGGTGACAAACGGTATTTTTTCACCTTGCTTTGAAAGCATATGGAAAGTCATTTGCGAAAGTCCCTTACAAGAGAGTGAATATGTCCTGTTTGAAACCAAAATCTCTTTTTGGAGCGCAATATCGTAGCTAAATAAAAATATTAAATTTTGCATTTACAAAACTTCTATTTTTAAAAAAATTATTTTAAGTGCTATAAAAGTCATTACGTATAGACTCAGATAACTTAACTTTGAATAAATTCGTAGAATTTTAAACAAGATAGTTAGAATGTCTATGTTGACGCTGAGATGAAATTGGATGGAGTTTTTTTTTTACAAAATAACGGATTTGTTATTTACCTTTACGTGTGTGTGCCTGTGGAACGTCGGTCAAAGTAACTATTTTTAGTTTTTCGGTTCCAGCTTTTTCGCCTTCCTGCAGGCAGAAAATTCTTGGTAATATTTGTTCTAGGCTTGCATGTTTGTGCGATATGAACAAGACATACATCGGTATGTCGTCCAGACATTTGATCACTAGAGTCCTGGAGCATCTGAATTTCAACAGTATACAAGAGAGTGCAGTTAAAGATCATATTTTATTGAGTGAAAAATGTTCCAATAATCGGTTTAATGAAAATAGTTTTGCAATACTACGAAAATATAAATCAGAATTTCAATCCGAAATTCATGAAGCTCTAATAAAAAAGTTAAATCTATAATTAAATCGTCAAATGTACGCAAACGAAGCTTTACATTTGTTAAATAAATTTTGATCATAATTTTTTTCTATGACATCATAATCTAGAATTCAATTTGTATCACTTTAATCATTCACTCGTTTTGAGTTTCAAAAATGAATTTAGTTCAGGGGTGTCCAACACGTGGCTAGGGTTGCCAACTTTCTGTTTCGCCATTCCGGGACACCTTAATACAGGGGCGTCGAACCTTTTTAAGCCGTGGACCATTTTGCCTCATCAAAAGCATTGGCGGGCCAAACAAATAAAATACCTTGATTTTTGTCCCAAAATCATAGTGATCTCTAAAATAAAAAAAAAGTCCTCATTGAAATCAGTCTCGGATTTCTTTACTTTTGTCTCTGAAAACTAGCCATGTCGGGAAAAAACAAGAGAAAAAGGAGTTTTTACAGAGAATCTGTTTCTGGCGGAATTTTGCCAAAATGAGTAGGACAGAGCCCCTAAAAAAAATTCAAAGAGCTGTCAGTAAATTCCGGGACAAAAGTGACCCAGCCCGAGACACGGCACGTCAGACGTCAATTCCGGGACTGTCCCGGCCATTCCGGGACGGTTGGCAACCCTACACGTGGCACGCGACAACATTGAAAGTGGCACGCGAGCTCTTGCCATATTTCATAAACATGCTACAATGCAATTTTAAATATCGTTACAGATTTTATTGCTGCAGTATAGTACTAATAAAATTAGTCTCTGGTTTTCACAGTTTTTGCACGTCTATCCTGATTGATGACGTGTGAGGTGTGAAACTGAGATACCTGCGAGACCACAGACTAGTTTTGCGCCAGCTATAAAATATGCTCTAAAAGTCACACGCTCAAAATGCGTTAATTTGATTTTGTAAATAACAAACGTATAAAGCTGCATTTACCGATTGGCGGAAAATTTTACCATTGTTTTGAATTATTGCGAAATAATCGTAACAATGCTAAAAATTTCGTTGATTGGTAAACGCAGCTTTAGAATGATATAGATTACAAACGTAATGGATAGTTGTGTAGTAGACGTTCAAAAAACAGTTACAGAAGTCGATGTGTAATTACTTGGTCATGGTGCTAAAAAAATTAGCTAGCAGTTGTAAAACACCATAAAACACCGTACATTTCATTTCAGTTGTGTAGAATTGTGGTGAATAGACAGACGATTGTTGTAGTTGAGCTTTGCATTCATGCTTCTAGGTTATTTTTAGCCTTTTGAGTGCGGAAGCAATGAGCAAAAGAAAAAAAATGAGCCAGCACGAATGTTTCAAGATTCATGGACGTACGACTATTTTTTTATTGAATGGAAGGAGAAACCATTGTGTTTGATCTGTAGAAAAAATGTTTCTGCGTCAAAACTTTTCAGTGTGAAGAGACATTACGAAACATTGCATGAAGCAAAATATGTTGAGTTTATTGGAAAGTCAAGGGAGAATTTGGTAACGAAATTAAAAAGCTTTCTTTCTGCGCAGCAAAATATATTTACTAAGTTTGTCGCGTAAAAAGAAAAATCTATAATTGCGTCATATGTGATTGCAGAAAAAATTGCCCGTTCTGCCAGACCCTTTACAGATGGCGAATTTGTAAGAGAGTGTATGCAGGAGATTGCAAAGGTTATGCTTCCAGACAAATCACGCCTGTTTGACGACATCAGCCTCTCCAGAAACAGTATTGCAAGAAGAATAGAAGACATTGGTGAAGATTTATCAGGGTAATTATCTTCAAAAACAAGTTTGTTTCAGTGCTTTTCCCTGGCTTTCGATGAAAGCAGTGACACGACAGACACTGCGCAAATGTTAGTGTTTATCCGTGGTGTAACAGAGTCTCTTTCTGTACATGAAGATCTTCTTAAACTCGTTTCTCTTCATAGCACAACACGTGGATTAGATGTTAAAGAAGCAGTGCTGAAACTGCTCCGCGATCGAGTTCCTGACTTGCCATTGTAGAGATTAATTGGTTTGACGACAGATGGCGCGCCTTCAATGACTGGTAAAGAAAATGGTGCAGTCTCGCTCCTTAAGAAGCATTTGCGAGAATCAAAGTTTGTGCAAGATATTCTTACTGTTCATTGTGTCATCCACCAAGAGACACTTTGTGTTAAGACTCTAAAAATGACGCATGTAATGGAATTAGTCGTGAAATGCGTGAACGAAATACGTGCAAAAGGGTTGAAACACCGGCAGTTTCAGTTGTTTCTGAAAAATGGAAAATGTAAATGCACAATATAAAGATCTGATTTACCATTCGGAGGTACGATGATGAAGCCAAGGGAAGGTGTTAGAACGTTTTTTTGCTCTTGTAGCAGAAATAGAAAAATTTTTGCAAGAGAAGAACCCAACATTATCAACCAGGAATGGTGCAAGTGCTGTAAAGCTGTTATCAGATCATGACTGGTTGTTAGACCTTGCCTTTTTGGTTGATATAACACAGCATTTAAATAACTTATGCATGAAGTTGCAAGGTTGTGAACAATTACTCCCAGAATTGTTCAATGCTGTGAAAGCCTTTCAAAGTAAATTGAATCTGTTTCAGTTGCAACTGTCAACTGGAAACATGATGCAGTTTAAATCCATGTCCTCATTTATGGCTAAAACAAACCTTAATTTTGTTCCAGACTTTGTGAAATACGCTAACATTTGCGAAGATCTCAATGAAAGTTTTAAAAAATGCTTTCATGATCTAAGTGGCCAGAAGAAACATCTTTCATTATTTGAACGGCCATTTACTGTGAAAGTAGAAGAGATTGACAACGTAGAGCTTTAACTTGAACTTTTGGATCTAAAATCAAACGAAGGTCTGAGAGACGTATACCAGGAACAATCGTTGCTTCAGTTTTATTCTTGGTTGCAGGAAGAAACATATCCAGTTCTTTTGAAAAACGCTCGTTTCTGGATAGCTCAATTTGGAAGCACATACCGATGTGAACAGGGATTTTCTGTTATGAAACTTAATAAATCTAAATTGTGCAGTCAGCTAACCGACGGACATTTAGATGCAATAATGCGTATTGCCATTACGCCGTTGAAGCCCAATTTTGCTAGTTTGGCTCAGAACAAACGCTTGCAAAAAAGTAGCTTTGGTTAATTGTGTGTTATTGGTAAAATGCTAAAATAACTGTTTTTCGTTCTTTGTTGTGTTTAGTTTTCGTTGTGTTTAGTTTTTTGTAAGCAACATGGTTTTAAATATAGGAAAAGTTATTAAATTAATGATAGTTTAGCAAGCCTTGGCACGCGAGGAAATTATAAAACAAAAATTGGCACGTTAAATTGATACCTCGACGAATAAGAGCTTTTCTCCATTTATGGTCAATTCATAACTCGCGTTGTTTGTCAGATCGTAATTTAAACTCATTCGGCTTGTCATTTTACAATTCGTGTTACACAATCGATTGATTGGCTGAACTTCCTCAATGCTGTTTTCCCCTCGTTAAGATTTACTATCGCTGTGACCAACATAAAATGTTTAACAAAGTCAATTTTTCAAAAGAAAATCAGCAGATTGTCCGTTTTAGATTGTTTTAAGCCGTGGTTGCCAACCAGGAGGAATTTTACTTTATTCTTTTGCTTTGATTTTTTTGCTTTTTAAGTTCTTTAAAGGCTCGTTTCCATTACAAGCGTGTGATAGAGTATTCTTTGTTTCTTTTGATATTTTTCTTTGCTCATCGCTTGAGCGCTGAAAGAAGTAAAAAAATCATTAAAACAAACAAATAATGCTCCATTCCACGCTCGTAGTGGAAGCAGGCCTTAACCCTTCGTTAGTATCCTGGGGTGGTTGAACACCCTACAAAAAACTTTTTGTTATAATTTTGAGTTGGCAATTTTCTGTGATTGACCTGATCTGATACAGAACTATTCTTCTGTATCATTACTTGGAAATTTTCTTACTTATTGGTAACTATGAAACTTACAAAAAAAGCTGAATGAACATCATGTAATGATAAGCAACAGGACATGGATTTTAAGATTGGGGTGTTTAAACTCCCCGGGGTACCAACAGTGTTTTAAACTGTGAGGGTACTGACGCAGGGTTAACGCTGGCAAGGTTTTGTACTCGCAGTGAAAAGTGTAAACTTGTTGAATTAATAAAAAGCATTTTTCAAACAAGTTAAACTTTTAATTAACAAAAAATATAAATTAAAGACTATTCAACAGCCCTTTCTGGAAATCTTTCTGTAAAGAACAAATAAATTTTTCCGCTCACTTATAGAATCTCTATTTTTAGTCCCCCCGCTTTTTCTTGGCATCCTCCTAATCATCTTATCAATCTTGCTATCCTTTATGCATTGAAGCCACTTTGTCACAAAAGCCTCAGATTGAGGTGCCCAACATCCACAATCTCTTGATTATGCTGACATCGCGTTCTGTACAGATGGCCCTGTTTCTAATTTGATTGCTCCTGAAAGTGATAGGAATATCTTTATACATGTGTGAAAATTTATCACTTTTTGTTTCTTTTTCCAAGTCATCAACAGGGATGGCTTTGATAGGGTACAAACGGAGTAGCTTTTTTATTAGAGAACACAATGTTTTGAGACAGTAAAAAGTGCCTCTCCATGCTTTGGTGGTTGTCCAATAGTGGTCCCTCTAAATTGAAGAACTTTTTTTTTAGAGATTACTATGTCTCTACCCGCTTTGGATAACTCAATAACGGGGAAGGTCAAGTTAGTTGATACAGGAAGTTAGTCGATACAGCAGCTCAAAAAAATCGAAAAAAATTACTAATAATTGAAATAGCATTACCAATTAAAACACAATGGTGGTGCTTAATCATGATAATAAACTATTGGGAATCAGTGTGGTTTAGAGCGAAAAAATTTTAAAAATGTTAAAATTTTACTACTTTCCTATTTTTGAATAGTTGGTTATATTGATTCACTGTAAACTCGCATGAGACTAAATCGTTGCCTGATAGTCAGCCTAATGGTATTAGGTCTTAGCTAGTCTGGAAGATCTTTTTAAAGTTGCAGAGTTGCATGCTGAAAAAGTTGCAGAGTTGCATTGCACGTTTTTTTTTTCTTTTGAAAAATATGGGGTGAAGGTTTGTTGATTTAACACAGAGTGGGGTAGTTGATACACGTACCATTTGACCTGCAAACCTTCAAAAATAAAAAGTTTGTTCATCAAGGCTAGATGAAGTAGTCTGAAACAAATTTGTAACTAGTCTAACATTTAAAGGACTCGATCGAGCTCGTCCAAGTTTGACAATTTTTACGACCAAATTGATTCCTGGTTCCTAAAAGGCATGACTTAAGTCGAATTCAAGTCAATCAAATCTCGAGTCCTTTTAAGCCAAAGTGTATAGAATACAGATCCTTTAGAGTCTGAGTTAATAACCAATTTTCTATCCACAAGTTTTTACCCTCAGGTAATTTTTTTAATTAATTTTTAAAACATTTGATTTTAGGCACTTTTTCTATCTCCAACGTAAAGTAAGCCCACTAAAAATTCAACGTTTAACATTACCTAGACATGAACAACAGTCAGCAAAAAGTCACCTCCGAGTCATTAGTTGATTTTAAAACTTGAGTCGACTCCGAGTTCTTTCTACTAAGAACTTGAATCAAGTTTGAGTTCGATTTGAAGTCCTTTAAAAAGTAAGAAAAATTACCCAAGCAGCAATTTTTAATGAAACCAGTTATGAGGTATTTTCTGGTGCTTATTGAACTGTGCAGTTTTATTTTATTTCATCTCTATATTTATCCTCTTGACTCGCGGGAAAGCAACGGAGGCGCTAATACATCGGGTAAGAAATTACCCCGACCTGCTTCCTGAGATGCCAAGATATTGCTGTCCGCTTGTAATTTAATAGAGATATAATTGAAATTTAGAACTGCTTGCCAAGACCACCAAGCATGGAAAGTGCCGTAAAGTGTCTTTTCCAAGGACACAACAAAATGGCGCGTGTGGATTTCGAACCGATATCATGTTGATCATAAGCACGGCGCTTTAACTACTCGACTACGCTGCCGACTGTTAAACTAGTTAAAACTGGTCAAACATTTTTTTTGAGATTAATAATTACTAGATGTATCAACTGACCTGCAAGGGTGTATCGACTAACCTGCTTGTGTATTTTCATGTTTTAGGACATTTTACGTGAAAACCAGATATAGCCGGATGTTGTAATCATGCATTGAAATAGTCCCATAACCAAACTTTTAGATGCCAAATACTTTTTGAATTACGCAAATTTTAGTCAAACCTATATCAACTAACCTGACCTTTCCAATAGGCCTACATGAATTATTAACTGTTTTTTTTGAAAGCAAGGAAGAACTGTTGTTGAAATGATTTCGGTGGTTCCTGATTGTGTGTTTCGACCGCATTAAGGCCCGTTTCAACAACGAGTGTTGATAGGATTATTCTTTGTTTGTTTATTAATTTTTTATGCTTAAACGTTGAGAGAGAGTAAAAAAAATCAATAAATAAACATTGAATATCAACTCCATCAACTTCGACGGGTCGGGCATAATAGTCTTTTATTCATAATTTATTCAACATATCGTAAATTGTTTGCTTATTACTTAATCTATAATCTCTTTAATTTTTATATATATACTCTTTCTGTAGTTATCAGATGCATTTAAAAAAGTTTCTGGACCTGATGAGGTTTCTTTTTAAGTTTTTTTCTCACGTTGATCAGTTGAGCTACATTTCCATCTTGACTTACTGTGCCACCAACATCATTGCGCAGACTAGTCATGCACTGGCTAGCCAATCTTCTAAATTGTTTAACAATTTTCCTTTTATTACTATATAAGAATATAGGCCTTCTTTCCTTTTTTTTCTCATTTCTTACATTTACCTGATCAAGGTGTTGCGGCCATACTTTTTACCGTTCTGTACTGCGCATGTTTTAACGCCTGACGTTGTGCTGCTTCTTCCTTTTCTTGATCTTTTTATTTATGATTTATGATTTTTTGTGTGAACTATTCAATAGTGATCAAGAATAAAAATGAATAAAGGATTGAATGAATAATTTGTCCAAGCACAAATGGGGTCTCGTTCCTACACTGAATCACGAGTTTGGCGCTCTTGAACAAACCACAGACTACGTTCTTATAGCGTGCCCTACACATTGGGCACCTTATGGAGCACGAGGTCTGACAGTTCTGGATGACGAAACCCGATGCCGGCTCAACACCATCACTACCAGCATCTCCTCTTGGCAGTAAAGCAGCCTGGGGTAATATAAAGATGAAAGGAAGTAGGTCGGGGTAATTGCTTACCAATGTATTAGCGCCTCTGCCGCTTTCCTGCGACTCAGGATAACAAGTAGGCTATAGAGATAAAATAGAATTAAAAAGTTTTATATTAAAATTATTGATATTTTACCCGGATAGCGTTTCGGTGCTGATGTGGATTAAGTATATTTCGCATTTTTTGACCAATAATAGTGAAAAGAATTTATGATATTCTCCACGAACTTGGCCATAATTAAAGTTGAGTAGTCTAAAACAATTTTATCTGATTCCATTCTTGTAGCATATCTTTTTCAAAACACTAAATTAACTTATTTAGCTATAGTAGGGGAGACTGGGGCAAATCGGGACATGGGGTAAGTTGGTCCAACCTATGTACTGCGTATACTGTTGGTTAAAATAATCTGTAGCGCCAATATTGGCTACATCTTGCACTAGCAACAATACTAGTTATGCGATACGGTCGTTAGCAAGTACTTATTTAAGCTGATGAGAAAAAGTTCAATTTTTTGCAAAAAAAGTTAATCTTAAAGAAGCAGGTATGTTGCTTACTATTTCTGCATGTATATGGTTTAATGCCTCAATGATAACAATGTTGATTATGATAGAATAATGTGGTAATTTAAAATCTATAGCTGGCCTAGATCTTGAAGTGAAATAAAGATATAACACTTAGTTTCAAAATGACGCCTTTGGGGTAAGTTGGGACATCGTCATGGGGGCAAGTGGGACCACTGTCCCAACTTACCCCATTACTCTTATAACTTAACTTCCAAGTGGTAAACATTTGTAATGTTGGCTGCGTAATAAAGAAAATTACTCAATAACCTTGAGCTATTTACATGTAAGTTATGTGATAATATAACCTTTCAATCTAGCTAATCAGAAATTTCACGTGTTCAAATCTTATTAAAAGTAAGAAATATAACCTACCGGTAAAAAGCTATTAATTATGCTGTTATCTACAAGTAGAACCAAAACAAATAATAAAAACAATGCTCATTTTAAATTGCTTATATTATCTTTTGTAGGTGGAAGAGTGATAGCCTGTGCCTTGAAAATATACAAGGAACACCAACAGAGGACAGACTTCAATAGATGCACGTGCAACAGCGTTCAATCGCCACACTGTTGGCAAATTTTTTGATCGCTACAAATTTAAAATGCACGATATTTACAACTTAGACGAAACCGGGGGGCGAGGTTGCACCTACAGGAAAAAAGCGCATTGGGTCAGTGACTACAGTTGAATGTGGAGAACTGATCACTGTCTTATACGCAGTGGGAGCATCTGGAATTGTAGTGCCACCAATGTTTCTCTTTCCCAGAGTTGATTTTCGGAATAATTTTATTGTTGGTGGGCCATTAGGATGTATAGGAGGTGCTAACAAGTCGGGCTGGATGAATGAAGACTTGTATGTCAACTTCATTAAACACTTTTTTCATCATGTGCGTAGCAGCAAAGAGCGACCAGTGCTACTGATTTTGGACAACTTGGATGCACATACAAGTCCTACAGCAATTGATCTGGCACATGAAAATGGTGTAGTTATGTTGACTATACCTCCACACACCTCCCATTACCTTCAACCGTTAGATCAAACGTATTATGGACCCTTTAAAACTGCCTTTGGTGTGGCAATGGGTGGATGGATGCGCTCTCACCCAGGTTGTATTGTTACAATATATGACGTACCATCTCCAGTAGCTAAAGCTCAGCTTCATTCACTTACTATTCGGAATATTTAGAATGGCTTTCGTGTCTCGGGTATACATCCATATAACAAAAATGTCTTCACAGATGAGGATTTTGCTCCAGCCGAAGTCACTAATTCCCAAGATATGGGGATTGTCGATCGTGCAAGTGCCGTAAATGACCAACAAAAACCTAAAAATTAAAATATATCGGATCCGGATGAATTAAGTGAACAAGAGTCTAGCAATTCAACTGGACAAAAATTTGCAAACTTCAAACAAGCAAGTACCTCAAGTACAGGTTTATATGATATTCCACTGCGTAGACTTGGAGAAGCACTTTACAAAGAAACGTATATTTACCTTCACAGATATTGCCTATCCCAAAAGCTGCTGCAAGAAAAAATACACGAAAAGGCGGAAGAAAAAGAGTGCTGACAAGCACCCTCGTCAGAGATGAAGTTGTAGTTAATAAAACAAATCATCAAACAAAAATTAAGAAAACAAAAAAGGCAGTGAAAGTGAAGTAGAATTAGTGCTGGAAAGTGATACATGCACTGACGAAGTTATCGAAGGCGATTTTGTGGTTGTAAAAGTGGAAGGAAAATCTCGAGAAGTACGATATATCGCCCAAGTGGATACTATTGACGGAGATGAGTTTGAAGGTACTTTTCTTGAAAAAGTGCCTCAAATTGTAGGACATGTGCCAGTGTTTATAATTAAAAAAACTGACATCGCCGCATTTCAACGGAATGATGTGATTGCAAAGCTACTAGACCAGTAAAGAACACTGGAAGCACCAGAAAATGTAATCAACTGGTGTTTCCTGTTGATATAACACATTGGTTGAATTGATTTTTTGGTGAAAATTGGTCACTGTGAAAAAAAGGTATGTTCTTGTTGTCCGCAATGTACAGTTGCATGTATGTATAGTAGCAGCCTACAGTTAAATGTACAGTTGATTGCTTTTAAATTCTTCTTTTTATAATAAAATTGCCTTTATGCGTGCGTGTGATAAATGTTGTAGCTGTCCCAATTTGCCCCAAAGCTCGTCCCGACTTACCCCATGTGTGGGGTAAGTCAGGACGTTTGAGTGCGTCGTTTCAAACCCTGTTTTCAGCTGTCTCCCGATTTTGAAAACAAATGGTACTGCTCATGTCAATTTATTAGTTTTTAAAGTTTTCTATCCAAAGTTTTATTTTAAAATAGCTCATGTAGTTTCCGATTTATGGTCAAAAAACTGAAATTTGTCCCGACTTACCCCAGTCTCCCCTACAATTCAATATATTTAATCTGACTTGAGTTTCTTGTAACTTTTTAATGATTAAACATTGGCTCTATTTTTTTGTTGTTTGTTTCTACCAGAAGATAATTTCCATCAAAAAATATTTGGGCCCCGTAAATTCACTTGACCATTAGGTAAACAGTTCTAAGTATTGTTTAGCAACAGTAGCGTCACCGGTCGGGCGAGCCCCGACAAAGCCGTGGTTCACAGAACTCTTGTTCAAACTTAGAAAATAAAAAAAGCAGCAATGAAAAAGCGTTGGTTGTAGCCTAGCAATGTTTTTCACATCGTTGTTCCTTTTTTGAAAAGCAAAGCATTTCTTTGAGTGAGAAAGTGAGGAACTTTTATAATGAAAAACGACAAGGATTTTGAATTTAATTACAAAATAAATTTTAAGTAAAACAATTTATTACGTCACAGTAGGCCTAGATTATTTAGAGGGATGGGGGACATTATGTCATGCTCAAAAAGTGAGGAATTTCTATAATAAAAAACGATAAGGATTTTGAATTTAATTACAAAATAAATTTTAAGTAAAACAATTTATTAAGTCACAGTAGGCCTAGATTATTTAGGGGGATGGGGCACATGTCATGCCACCCCTTGGAGATCTAGTAGGCTACGAGAAATTAGAGACAGATTCAAAGTGAAGACCTTTTTTTAGAAATGACTATGTTTTTGGGACAAAAAACCAACAAAACCGAGACAGATTCACAGTAAAGACCATTTATTACCACTTAAATTTTTTTCTGGAAAGCATAATTGATTGTGGTTGTTATGGTCCCCCTTCAAAAATCCTCTGTACACCACTTCCAAGTTAATTTTTTTAGTTTTTTGTTCAATTTCTAATAAAAAAATCTCTTTTTTAAAGAACAAAATAAACTCATAAAAATATGGCTATAAAGGTTTACTGTAGCCTATTAGTCTAATTTTTTAGCACTGGCTCACCACTGTTGATAAAATTGGTCTTGTTCAATATTTAAAGTCAACAATGCTGCAGTTTGTAGTTTGTGTGTTTACTATTTTAGTGAGTCTAGGCTGCCGTAATATTTTTCCTGTAAATCATTAACAAGTTAAGGTAGTGGAAATTTATTTGCATAAAACTGGCAAATAAACCATAGTCAACTTCATTGTCGGTGTAGTTAACATCGTAATTTTTTTTAAGCGACGTTTGATACTTATTCTCCATTTTGAAATTAATTTTGTTATGTTGTTAAAAGTATTCTCTAAAAAATATTGGGTTAAAAGTATTCTCTAAAAAATAACATCCTTTACCTTTACTAACCGCGAAGGATTTGGGGATTCCCCTAAAATATAAAATTTTGTGAAGAAAGTATAGCGAATAGTAAATCAGAACCCCAATATTTGAGGTCGAGAGCACTGATTAAAAATATTATTTTTGTATTGGTTAACAGCAAGTAACATTTCAGACTTACAAATTAGCTGTCATTTTTGTTCTTTTCAGTCAAGCCTTTTAGTTTATATACGGTTCAGTCATAGGCGTACCAGCCCAAAAAAGTTTGGGGGCAATGAAGTTTTGCCCAAATCTTGTGACGTTTGCCCAAATCATAATTTTCTAGTACTTTATGGATAGGACAAAAAAATTGTTAAAGATTTTTGGACGGAGAAGAAATTTCGTCCTGAAATCATGGTGATCTCTAAAAAAAAAAAAGTCTTCACCTAAATTTGGTAACTAATTTTTGCAGTTGATCAATGCCAATGCCCTGAAACTCCTGACTTTGCCGGCAATTGCCCCCCTGCCCCCCCGACAGGTACGGCTATGGGTTCAGTTACATTTTTATTCTATCGCAATTTTTTCCAGATGCAGTATTATCAAAACTGAGTATTAAATCACAGTATTATCAAATCAGAGGACTTATTAAATACGAGGGTCAGTCAATAAGTAATGAGACTTTCTCAATTACTTTGGTGTTCTTGGAGTTATGCAACTGAAATTTTATGTGATGATTATGAATGGAGTTGTCATCTTATTTACAACAAAACTTGTTTATTTTCAGATTACTGTAGGTGTGACGATAAATTGAAATGACTACTAGGCTAGGAAACAGCTCATGCTTGGAACAAAGAGGAGTCATCAGATTTCTGTTGGCAG
Source organism: Diplosoma virens (assembly GCA_963680785.1). Lineage (NCBI taxonomy): Eukaryota > Metazoa > Chordata > Ascidiacea > Aplousobranchia > Didemnidae > Diplosoma > Diplosoma virens. The sequence continues at coordinate 21,642,717 of OY796887.1, read as the reverse complement.
AGAGTGTAAAATCATGTGAGATTCTGTCTAGAATGCAAAGACAATATGGTCCTTCCTGTATGTCTAGAGCAAACTTCTACAAATGGGTGCAAGCATTCAAAGATGGACGCGAAAGCATTACTGATGATCTGAGAAGTGGAAGACCTGTGGATGTCTCTACCCCAGAAGCAGTACAGGCAGTTGAAGACCTGATCAAATCTGATAGAAGGGTCACTTTAGATGAAATTGCTACAAACTTGGACATCTCCCATGGCACAGTGTACGCAATTGTGCGTGAGAAGCTGCGTTTTTCAAAAGTCAGCTGTCGCTGGGTTCCAAAGATGTTAACGGATGATCACAAAATGCAGCGCCTGATGGCTTCCAGAGCATCACTACGCAGATACAGAAAGGAGGGAGATGTATTTCTATCGAGAATAGTGACAACTGATGAGACCTGGGTCTTTCATTATGAACCTGAATCGAAACGACGATCAATGGAGTGGAAGCATGTTTCTTCCCCAGTGAAGAAAAAATTCAAATCTCAGAAAAGTTTAAGGAAAGTCATGCTCACTGTGTTCTGGGACAGAAATGGGCCGATCACTATCAGTTTCTTGGAAAGGGGCAATACTGTGAACTCAGAGAACTACTGTGAGCTGCTAACTCAAGTGAAAAAAGACATTAAGAACAAACGGAGAGGACTTCAATCAAGAGGTGTGATTCTCCTTCAGGATAATGCAAGGCCCCACACAGCAGCAAGAACCCTAGCCAAAATTGAAGATTTAGGCTGGAAACTTCTAACACACCCACCCTACAGCCCAGACCTTGCACCATCTGATTTTCACCTCTTCGGCCCACTCAAAGAGAGTATGAGGGGAATTCACTTCCAGACTGATGAAGAAGTGAAGGCTGCTGTGAGCAACTGGCTAAGGACCCAGTCCACGGAATTCTATGCCAAAGGAATAGACAATCTAATATCAAGATGGAACAAGTGTGTTGCAAAGGAGGGAGACTATGTTGAAAAATAAAAAAGCATTTTTTGATTACCAGTCATTGCAAACTTGAGTTATTAAAAAAGTCTCATTACTTATTGACTGACCCTCGTAAATATATGGTAGGTTTTTGTTGGGTTTTCTTTAAAAAAATTTAAACTGCGTTAACGATTTACATTTTGTTTTACTTTTTTATCAGCTATATTTAATATAGATTCATAATGGGTCTCTACAAAAAGTGTCCGTAAGCGAACGATTTATATTAGTTAAAGGTGCTGTAACCATGCACTTATTTTCAAAAATTTGTTTTAATCTCGATTGCATGCCATAACGTTTATTGTTTTTTTGCTTCTTTTTTCTGTTTTGCTTTCTAACTTGTTACAAATTTTTCTGTTTCACTATATTTTTTTTATGGTGGAACTGAAATAAAAGATACTGATACTGATATTTTAAATAATTTTCAAAAACTTGTTTTCCCTTTTATTCAAACTTAAATTTGTCAAACAGTTATTAATTTACAAGAAAGCGTTTTGACTTTCATTTTTCTTTACACCAGGGTTACATGGTGATTCTAAACAGCCAAATTATAATTGATTTAATTAAAAATTTTGTTAGATCTTTCCATATAAAGCTTTTGGACAAGCAAGAATAAGCTTCCAAGTTCAACAATTTTCTCTTTTTCAGCTTTCCAATAAGATGTTTTTATAAATTTTGAAAGTAAACATATTGTAATTATGACCAATGCTTGGAAAAAAGTTGTGGTATTTCTTGGATCAACCAGACAAAATAGATTGGGAGATCGTGTTGCTAAGTTTGTAATTAGCCGCCTAAAAGCAAAAAATCTTGATGTAGTGTATGTTGGTAAGTAGACTCTGTAACTTAGATTCTTGAATTACTATGTACTAAAATGCATGTTCTTCGATGCTCCCAACTATTGCACTAATTTTGATGCTTGCTGTTTGTATTTATTTGTATTGTTTTGTGCATATTGGTGAATAAACTATCTATCTATCTATCTATCTTAAAAAAAGAATTATTTTTGTAAAAATGTGCTACTTGCTTTTTAAATTAAATTAAGCTTTTTGAAAATATATTAACTGATAATGTTTCTTAAAATAAGTTTTTGCAGTATTTTACTGGTGTAAAAATTTTTTTATGTTTTGTGGTAAAATAATTTTTTAAAATGTTTATTTTTTGTAATGTAACACCCACTAAAGTGTGAACTTAAACGCTTTGTTTGAAATTTTAAGATAAACCAAATATTGTTTCTTTAGCTAGTTTAAAGTTTTAAGCTGTTAGATGATGAAAAATTTGAAAATAAAGAACAGTTGTATATCTGTTGCATTGGCTGATATTCAACTAAAACAACCTCCTTTATTAAGATCTATTTATAGCTTAATTTGTTTAAAACTTAACTTAATTTATAGCTTTAACTGTGCTCTTCAACCTTTTTTCCCATGGTACACCTTTTCACAAATTTTTAAAAACATTGTAGGCAAAGTTTAATTGTGAACAAAAATTAAAGTAAAGACTTTCTTTACTGTAACTTTTTAATCAATATCTTCAATTAAATCAGTAATTCAGTTAAAGGCAAAAAAAAAGATATTCACTTTAATACTTCGTGTTTTTCTTTTCTTTTAATACTTAGTGTTTTGTTTTTCTTGTAAATTGAATTGCATCTGTGGGACTAAAATCTGCTTGAAAATTTATTTGTGGGTCATATCAAAATCCTTCACAGGTTGAGCACCCCTGCTGTATACCCCTTCTCAGTTGTATTTTCTAGTTTTAATTTGGTATGTCCTTGGGTATACAGTGATAATTTTTGCTTAGTTTGTTTGCAAGACATGCAAAAGAGCCAGTATCATACTTTTAAAAATTTTTATTAAAAATTAAACTGCTTTGAAACTCACTTTGCTTTTTGTGAATTGTTTTATCAGTTATTTATAGATCGAAGTTTAAATTTTAGTTCTATCTGCAGTTTAATTATTTTTAACAGTGAATATATGGTTTAAGGAAAAGTTCAAGATGAACAACAAAGCATTTTTTAGATTTTTAAAATATTCATTAAAAAACTTCATCTTTTTATTCAACTATTGAGTTACTATAAATTAAAAAAAACATAATTAAACTTAATTTAATTGTTTCAATGAATTCCTAAAGCTTTTTTGCTTTGTGCTATTTATCTATTAATTTTTTTGCATATCCACTGCAATATTTGACTACAGCCAAAAGTGAAAATTCAAATAAATTATTTCTTGTCATTGATTTGATTCAAATTTTTATTATTAGATCCTTTAAAATTCACTTTACCATTGCTAACTCAACCTGTGCATTTTTATAAAGCACCTGACAAAGCTCCAGAAAACCTTATTGACATGAACGAAAAGGTAAGAGTATGTTATGAATATCTCATCCTACTTATTGTGTTGATTTTTTTCCCGATTGTTACAATTTGTTAGTTCTTATTCTTTGAATACCAGCCAGGATGTTTGGGATGTATCCCCATGTGTATTGTATTTATATTTTTTCTTAAATTATAGCAATTAGGCTTTAAGTTAAAAATCAAATTATGGTGAAAAAAACTTGTTGAGTACTTATCGTTTGATCCAAGGTTGTAATTACAAAAGTTTAATGCTAACTAAATTTCTTTTCCTCTTTTACTTTATCATACTTAACTGGTAACTAGAATAATTTAATGCACACGTAGTCACCTAACGGTCTAGTTCGCAAGCAAGATCATCACCGACTCGAAGGTAGTTTGAAACTGTCAATATATCCAACTGTAGATTGCTTTGGCGTTTTTATTGATAAGTCGAGAAAACTTAAATTAAAATGTCGAAAATGACGAAAACGAAAAGTCAGCAGCTTAGTCGATTGGTTAAGAGCGTCACAATTGCGATCGACAGGATGGCGGTTTAATTTTATTGTGTCCTTGGGAAAGATGGTTTACAGCACTTTCTCCTGCTTAGTGGTCTTAGCATTTCAATCATATCTCTATGAAACTAAAAAAAAACAAAAAAAATTCAACCGGATAGCAATGTCTTGGCATCTTCGAAAGAAGGTTGGGTTGATTGCCGCTCGCTTTTCTGCGAGTCAGGAGGATAAATATAAAGTTTAAATAAACTAAGTAAGTAATTTTGAGGTCACAATTAGATTCACTGTAACTTTTATCGCGACAATTTCATCGAAATGTAATTACGTCGTCGGTAATTTCATCGTATTGTAATCACATTGCAATACATGACATCGTCAGTAATTTAATCGTTCGGCCTAACCCTAACTCTTTGTTGGATGTATTTCTTTGCTATCCTACATTTATGCTAAAAAAAACAAACATTTAAAGCACACAAAAATCATTTGATAATGAAAAATGAAGACAACAAAATTACTGATTATGTAATATATTACGATGTAATTACTGCAGTCAAAATGTATTTCGATTTAATTACCTACGATAAAATTACTGACGATGTAATTACCTTGCGATAAAATTACTGGATACCCAAATTTATTTATCTACAGCAAAGCAAATGTTTGCGCAAGATATTTTTTTAGATTAAAGAAGCAGATGCAGTTGTTGTTATATCTGCTGAGTATAATCATTCAATACCACCTGGTTTATCCAATACCATGGATTATTTTTCTCCAGCCGCGTTTTCAAACAAGCCATCGGCGATTGTTACTTATTCTCCGAGTGAGTAGTCGGATTGTGATTGATAGATGAAGCTGATTGTTTGTTAAAATTTGGCGTTTACAGAAAATGTGTTATTATTGTAATATTAATGGTAATGTTAGATGACAATTTTTTACCCGTGAATGAAGAACCAAAATTTTTAAAGAATCTATTGATCTAGAACAGAGGTTCTCAACGTGGGTCGGGCAAAATTTTGGTGGGGCATGGAGATTTAAGACGTTATGAACCAATTTTGGTGGAAAAACACAAGAAGGCTGGAGAAGGGGCTTTCGCTGAAATCTTTGCGAAAATGAAGAAATCAGAGTCAGTTTTAAGTGATGACCTTTTCTTTTTAGTCTTTACTAGTCTTTTGAGCAAACTGTATTGCCACCCCAAAATTTTTTGGGCTGTTACACCTATGTATCAGGAAATGGGGGCATCAGAATTTTGAAGTGATTAGGTGGGGCATGGCCAAAATAAGGTTGAGAAACATTGTTCTAAAATGATAAGTGGTTGTAAAGCAAAAAACAAACACGACTTTTTAAATTCGAAAAAATTTCCGAATATTTGTCAACTGCAATAAATGCTGTAAGGTTTGAAAGGAGTTACACGTTTTTATGAATTTCACTTTTATTGGAATCTCGCTGATTCGCCTTTTAAGCTATTTTGCTTTTTTGCATTGACGTCATACTTGCGGTTTGTAATAACCTCGCCTGATTGGTCAGGTCTGATCGGAGGAGCGCGTGCCGGAGTTCAGCTGCGCGCGTTTCTGGGCGAGCTCGGCTGCATCAGTGTCTCGAACATGTTCACAATCTCACGCGCTCACCTCGCTTTGAGCGAGGACGGAAAGCCTCAGGAAACTGAAGAGGTTTGTTTTGATTCTTATTTTTAAAAACTTACTCCGAACAAATGCTTGCAATTTTTCTTGAAAAATTTTATTTCGAGAATGGAAATTGAAGATTTTTATTTTTTGCGGATTTTTCGCTCCCTACGTCACCAATGGCTTCGACGTTTTCAACGGAATTGTATTGTTTTAGCTTTGGCCGAATTAAATTCTTTTGCTTTTATTTCTGTAATTAACAATATCAAATTATTTACTTTAACTAAATGTTGATTAAATGAATGAAATAAAAATAATTAAAAATTAAACTTTCAAGGAATTCAAAAAATCGTCAATTGTTTCGCTTACGTACAGGGTGATTCACCGAAGTGTTGACAAATACTTTATTCCATTATTAACTTCGCATTGCCTCTTCAGATTGTTATTACATGTACTTTATTCCATTATTAACTTCGCATTACCTCTCCAGATTGTTATTATATATTCTAGAGTAAGTTTTCAATATCAATAAGAATATTTAATCTAGAAAAGTAAGATGGCAAAGACAGTAAATGACATCGTTGAAGGGTATTGCAAGAAAGGACTTCCACCTGCGAAAATTTTCCGGTTGATGAAGCGATTTGTGAGTCGTGGAGGTGTTTACAAGGCTGTGAAGAGGTTCATGGAGACTGGAAGTTGTGCTCCAAGAATCAGAAGTACTCCTGAAAAACCCATCAGGACAAACGAACTGATTAAGAAGGTCAGGGAGAGGTTGAGGCAGAACCCTTCAAGGAGCGCAAGAAAACTGGCTAAGGACACCTCTGTAAGCGTGAGCACCATGCAAAGGCTTCTCAAGGATGATCTCCACGTCTACCCGTACAAATTTACCAAGAGGCAGCTCCTGTCAAACGCCACTAAGAAGAAAAGGCTTGATAGAGCTAAGGTTTTGATCAAGAGACTTATTGTTGGCACGCGGCCTCAAGTGCTTTGGACAGATGAGAAGCTTTTCACTGTCCAAGCTATCCACAACCACCAAAATGACAGGATTTGGATTCCAAACAAGGACATGGTGCCAGTTGAACGTTGCAGTTCATTTAGGAGGCAGAAACCTTCTTCCGTGATGGTGTGGGCAGGAGTCACTTCAACAGGCCTGAAAACACCACTAATCTTTATCGACGAAGGCGTGAAAATTAACCAAACTATCTATCGTCGGATGTTGGAAGAAAAAGTCATTCCCTGGGTTCAAGAAACAGTGGGAGAGGAAGGAATTACGCTTCAACAAGATGGGGCAACCTCCCACACAGCCAAAGCAGTCCAGCATTGGTGCAAGACCAATTTTAAAGGGTTTTGGGAGAAGGAAGTATGGCCCCCTTCTTCACCCGATTTGAACCCAATGGACTTTGGGATTTGGTCCATTCTGGAGCAAAAATCCTGCTCAACATCCCATCCAAATATCGAAACCCTTAAACGAAAACTGAAGGCGTCATGGGAAGAAATTGACCCAGAAGTGGTGCGTGCCACGTGCGCCCAAGTGCTTCCACGTCTTAGGCGCCTTGTGAAAAACAAAGGGGGCTACATTGAATAATTTGAATTTTATGTAAAAGCCCATTAAATTTCCATTCTATCTATTAAAAACTTGTTTCTTTTGCCCTTATAGTAAGTTGGATAATTCAGTTTTAATTTGTCAACACTTCGGTGAATCACCCTGTATATTTGCTAAGATAAATATATTAATAGTCAACTTTAGTGCACAATTTTTTGTTACACAAAATCCCCGCTTTTACTGTTTTACTCATTTAAAATCAAATATAATATAAACTGGGCATCAATAAAACACTTAAGCCAAATAACGACTCGGTGGAACTGCAATGTTCGGGTGACGTTTTTAAAATCGTTTTGATTCCTTGCCTACGACAAAAATTTAAACTTGGTTTTACTCAGACATACATTTCTTTTTCTTAACTTTGCAATTGAGCATGTCAAAAGTGTTATATTGAAAAAAAGATTAAAGAAAACGCAAAATTGATTGTAAAATGGCCTATTGCGATATTGACAAGTACACTTGTCGCTTGTGCTTAAAATATCGAAAACTTTCTCGACCGAAAATTTCTGGCATTTCTACCTATCAGACGAGAGATGTTACTAGAAGTGCTTTAAAAGTAAATTGCTATTGATGGTAGGAGGGTTTTTCAAGTATTCTAATAACTTCTAGTAACAGGGGTTTGAACATTTAAACATTAAGGCTTATTTCCACTATGAGTGTCGGCGGGAGTATTCTTTGTTCTATTGATTTTTTTACTTCTTTCAGCGCTTAAGCGTTAAGAGAATCCAAAAAAGTCAATAAAACAAAGAATACTCCCGTCATCACTCGCAGTGGAAACGAGCCCTTATGCTGCTGGTTTTGCGGTTAATCAATGTTGCGAAAACCTCGGTGCCTGGTTCGGTTCCCTGTAGTTAATGTCGAAAATGCAAATTTCAATTTCCAAATATTCACATCGCTACTCATACAGCGAGAAACCTCGTCAAGCTTTATTCAGCTGACGCCTTACTTCTTTAAACAAAAAAAGTCAATAAAACAAACAAAGAATACTGCATTCCACACGCTTTAAGGCCCGTTTCCACAACGAGCGTGGAAAAGAGCATTCTTTTGTTTTTTTTTTTATTGATCTTTCCGCGCTTAAAATTGAAGCGAGCACTAAGCAAAGCAAAAAAATCAATAAAACAAACAAAAAATAATCTTTTTCACGCTCGTAGAGGAAACGGGCCTTGATGCAGTTTTCTAAACGACGATCCTTGGTGCTTTGCAGGGTTCTCACATGGACAGCGCTTGTGGTAAGCTGCTCACCCAGCTGGAATGGTGGGCTAATGCTGCAAAAGCTCATCGTCTAGCTGGTACCTCGATGTAGGCTTCGCTCTTGTGGTTCCAGGTTCGACTCTCAGACGACGCCGAAAATGGATTCGAGTTTGTTGCCATTAGAAACGTATTTTTTATTTTCGCTTGTAATAAATCAAAATCGTATTCTTGTTTTTAAATAATTATTCACTTGTCTTTAAAGCTTTTAAATACTTTTATTGTTTATGGTTCATATGTCATTTAATTGGTGTATTATGAATAGAAATTGTAAATAATTTTATTAATTATTTAAATGTATTACTTTGTCTTTTTACTCAATATTAATGAATACTCATAATGCTTTCAGATTACTTATAAACGTTTTGTTGCATCGATTTTAAATTCAGTCAGTTAACCTGACAAAGATCGTATAGGAAGCGGTTAAAAAGGTGAGGTCACGCCGCAAACTTATTATTTTGTTTTGCTGAATCATGGTGACAGTGTGTAATGTGACGTGATTGAAATCGAATCGTTTCAATTCTAAAGCGGCGAAACGAGCAAAATTTGCCTAATCATTGTAATACTTGCGCATGCGCACCAACGGAAAAAATACGTGAACGAAGGACGGAAACAGCTGCTTGCTTTTTCGTTTTAGTTCGTTGCGAATTTGCAGATAACGAACAGCTACCAACATCGACGTCGATTAACTGTTTGAAACAACAGACGTCGAATTGGAACGGGAAACTTACCCTGTATAAAAAACCTAAATCTGTGTAATATGTCGTAAAAGCTGGTTCAGTAAAAGGCCTTTTTTCGCGCGATGACGTAAGCTGTAAGTTCATGACGTCACTTTGACCTTACACATCCATTTATTGCACTGTTCATTTACTTGTTGCCAGACAATCACAATGATATTTCATTGAAACAATCTACGGTTAAAGTGCTTAATAACGTGTTTTTGTTGAAATAGTTCTGTCGTAAATGTCGCCTTATTTTCGCCTAGTTTGTCGTTTGAAGAAGCTACACTTTTTTGCACTCTATTTCGGTTTTCGAAATTTTTGTTTCTTGCTTGTATAGAGATTTTACCCATTAATTGTTCAGTAGTTTGCAATTTTGTATATAGCTAGCTTGCTTGTTTATATTAGATCTTTGATTTTTATATCTGGTGTGATAGTATTTTAATGCGTTTTTTAATCCGATTCTTAGGTTTTCAAACATTTAAGACTTGTAATGTATTTTTTTACAACCGAAAAAAAAACAAACAAACAAGAATCGTTATGTTTGAAGTAGCGTAATACTTCTATCGTGAATTTTGATTGTATAAATGAACGTATCTTTGTGTTTTTAAAAAGAGATTTTGAACGATGTTGGAGTGAAAATTAAAAATGGTAATTTTCTGACTGGCGTTGTCGCAGTCAATAAATAAGCCAGTTGCATCTAGATTCTAGAAGATATACTTACCCAATTTGTCTGATCGTACAGTAGTTCAGGGTATACGCTTTCTCGAAATAACGCAGTTGCTGTCAATTATGGCCTTACAAAAAGGGGGTCCGATGCAAGAAAAGTAAGGGGAGGTACCACTTTTAGTGTACTAAAAAAAGGTAGCTGGAAGCATTTTTAGTGTATGAAAACAAAGTAATCTCTAAAAAAAAGGTCTTCAATTTACGGGGAGCCACGTAACTACTTCTGGTGAACATGTACAAATTACTGACCGAAACGCTGTCGCACAAACTTTCACAGGGCAAACGCGACAGAAAGCAGAGCACAATTGACAATTAACAAGCATAAGCCGAGCATGCTGCAACCACCGATTCAACATTTTTTTCTTTTTGACATGCCATCAACGTCCTAGTACTACTATGAAGAAATAGAGCAATATCTTGTGTAGGGGGGGCCACTTTTGATGTATTTTAGGTGGTTTAGTGCGACCGCACCGTTCGCACCCTATTAGAGCCATTACTGATTGCCGTTCTCCTACTAGTTAAAATCAAAACAAGTTTGATACAAATCAAACTCAAGTTAATTGAACTGTCCAGCAGTAGCCGAATACCGAGACGATGGCGTGGTCGTATTAGTTTTTGAAATCGTGCTGCACTTAAGTTTCAAACCACGCTGACGAGTTGATGATATCGCTGTTTTATTTCAAAAGCTTAAGACATTAAGTATTTGTTATAGCTTCCTCGGTCAAAACGATCATTGCCTGAAACATTTCTTGGCAAGTTCCTTCAATCTGAGAAAAAAACAAAGTTTTTGAAAGCGAGTCTACGGTCTAATTGATACCGAGCGATTTAACTGTAAAGTGCTTATTTCAGAGTGCAGACTTTGGATCTTTTGTAGAAAGCCCCCGCCACTACTGCAAAAATGTGAGATTTGAGAAAAACAACCCCGCCACGTTTTAAGTACTGCACGGTGGCGAGGGTGTTTTTTTTGGCGGGGGCTTTCTGCAAAAGATCCCAGACTTTAACATGGTAGGTTTAATTTAAAAATAAATATCTTTATTGGTTTCAAATGCGTATAAATAGCTAATACGTAAATTAAAAAAATAACTTTTTCTTACTTCGGATTCCGGTAAAAGAAATCCATATCGTCCCTCGTCCCTCAGCTCGATAGTGTAGGACAAGCGAGCGTTTTGATTAAAAGCCCAATCCTTCGATCCTCCCGAGACGAGGTCTACAAGGTAGCGTTAGGATTTAAATTTTTTACATTTTCAACCTCCCTAATTCCGGTAAAAAATGAAAATATTTTCATTATTCACATAGCCTAATGTTTTCTTGAGTACAACAGTGACCATGACTCAACTTTTCAAAACTGCAGGTTGTTAGCGGTATCTGATTTAATAAACAGTTACTTCAAGATGGAAACGACTTAAATTAAACGTTTACATAAATTGTTGTATGTCACCCCCGAGAAGCAGCAATCTGATCATCCAGTTTGTGAGTAAATTGAAAATTTGACTTTCCTAAGAAGCCAGAGACGAGTCTTTTCTCACAAGATAAAGCAAGAGCACCACCCAATAGAGGTTAGTCAGGAAGCAGAAGGGAGGCAATTTGTAGTGGTTGAAAATCAACCATTTGTGTCCTAATCTTGAGGAGGCTGGCACATTTAGGAAAGTATTTTTCGAACAGATACCTCTGCCAAGTACCTAAACGCGGACTTTTTAATCTGTCTGACGCCCGAGGGAGCATAAAAAAAGTTCTAGGTAACATGTCATGAATTTGCAGGGTAACCCTACTGCGAGGGGGCTTTTATATAAAAGATTTTCTTCTCCTAGACCAGGATGTCCAACCTGCGGCCCACTGCCCACTCAAATTTTTCGGTTATATTTGCATAACTTTATATAATTTGATGTCACTGCTATCATAGTAACGTATAGAGAAACAAAATGAATACATCAGTTGCAGTGGCGTGCTGTGACGTATGAGACTGGTCATGCAGTTGGCATGCCAAAGCTGATCATGCAATTGGATATTTTATTGATAGTTAATGGGTAGAACATGCAATATTTTATGAGTAGGACAAAAAGTTGTGTTGGATTCAAAGACATAGACCAGTTTTTATCCCATAATCGTGGTGTTCTTTAAAAAAAGGTCTTCACCTGAAATCAGACTCAGATTTCTTATTTTTCGTCCCAAAATCCACTTTAAATCAGTCTCAGATTTTTTGCTTTTCCTTCAAAAATCATGGTGCTCTCTAAAAAAAAGGTTTTTAGTTAAAATCTGTCTAGGGTTTTACATTTTTCGTCCTAAAATCGTAGTGTTCTCAAAAAAAAAAGTCTTCGTCTCGGATCAGCCTCACATTTCTCTAATTTTGTCCCAAAACAGTGCTGCTTTTCATTAAGTTAAAAATAAAGATCATCGCGCAAAAGTTCGTTGATCATGCAAAGCATGACGTGCATGTCCTGACCGCACGCCATTGGTCAGTTGATTGTTGCGTCGAGTGAGGTTCAATAAGAATAAATTGATTTATGAAAACTTTTGACGGCGGAATTTATCGTAAAAACGCTTGCACCAAGCATCATTTTTAGTATTCACACTGTTTTGCGATTAAATTGATATTGAATGTGTTATTTACAAACGTTTTTTTACAATATCAAGTGATAGTTGTTAATGAGTTTAGTGGTATTAAAGATAGTAACTTTGAATCAATGCAGAGTAATTTGGAATAAGATTACTGAACTAGCAGCGTGCTGCTAGAGGTAAAAAAGAATCGTGTAGATTTATTAGGATAGTGGAAGTCAGCGAAAGTAAAACTCAACTGGTTGGATGCTTAAAATTTTGATAGGTGGTTCGTTGGAGTGGGACGCAGGCATCCAGTGACAATACGCAAAGTGTCACACAAAACACTGCCTATAAAGCGAGTGTGAGCGCTTCGAAACCAGATTGGTGCGCCGTACTCAGCTGCTGAGTAGACCAGAGATAAAGCAGCTATGCGCAGTGGTTTAGCATCAGTACCTCATTTTGAGCTTGCAAGTTGCCTCAACAGTGTGACGCGCGAATATAGTTTTTTGCGCAATGCTTTAAGATGATAACGAAACGTGAGCGATCTGTCTGGTTTTACCACAAAACAAGTAGAGTTAAAAAAATGATAAAAGTCTAATGCTTTGTAAACATTTAGCTCACAAGCTTCTTCGTAGGTTAAATGAAAGGCTGCTGTCACCGTCTTAGTGTGATTAAGCTTCAGCTTTCAAGTCTAATGATACGTTAAAACAGTAGTCATGTTTTCACTTAAAGTTTCCTCAAAGGTTCTTTCAGTTTTTAAGGAGTACAGCAATGCTAGATCTTTCTGGAAATTGTACTTTCTGTAGGTCAACTTTCTGGAAATCGTAGAGAGCTAATATAAACGTAAATACATGAAAGTTGAAAAGGAAGTGAGATAAGAACGATTCCTGAGGAACGCCATTTTTCAGAAGGAAATCCCGTTTGGCTTGTTGTCACCTTTAGTAAAAGCAAAATTTCAGTTTCGGACAAGCTCCATGATCATTCTGACCATGTGCTTACCTGGCAGAAGTCTCAGCAGCTTGCATGTAAGATCATGGTCCCACACAGAGTCATATGCCGCCGTCAAATTGACTTAATTGACAAAAAATTCTCGATGTTTTCTGTCAATTAAATGACTTGATTCAAGGTTGACTTTCCGCGTCGAAATCTAGCCTGCTTTTTAGAGAACAATGGATCAATAATTGATTCGATGCCGACTTAGATAGGCTTTTCGAGAATCTTATAGAAAACACAGAGCAGAACAGAGATAACATTTTGGGTCATCCATGATCTTCATCTGCTTTGTGATGGCGGCTACAAGCCTTCTTCTCCAGACCTTGAAAATTTTGAGTTGGTGCAAGCAGGAAAAAAATGAAACTCATGTAATTGGGACTTTAAAGCAGCTCCAGCATGGACATTTTTAAGACTAATTACGTAATGATTTTATAGTTTCACATTTCACTTAGATTCCTAATAAGTTAGTTAATTTTAAATTCATCTTTTAATTTGTCATTTGGTCATGGCCTTCTAATATTAAAAAGAGGAAATTTCATATATCCGTAGGTATAATTTTGTGGCCCGCTGAACGTACTTTAATTTATAATTTGGCCCATTACCAAAAAAGGTTGGACATCCCTGTTTTAGACTGCTTGCTTGCAACAGCTTTTGAGCGCAGTTTGCCCAGGTTTGAAGTTGCCATCTTTTGAACTACATTTTGTCTGGTATCTATCAGCAAACCTCTTTGGCATGGATATTCCTAACAGGAGATGAAATCTCCGGCCAACACAGCTTTACAGGTTACCGAAAGACGCAAGCTTTCCTACCACGGTAAGGTAGTAGTTCATAGGAAAGCTCAGAGCCAACAAATCACCACTCTTGCAAAGTTAATCACATACAGTAAATCCTGATACTTATATGCCTCAATACTCATTATGTTTGACACAAAGGCATCACACATCATCTCTTTAACTGCAGTCAAGTACCAAGGCAACACAACACTACTAGTTTTTGAAAAAAGCCTTTAGAAGTAGCAGAGGTAATCTAAAAGGGGAATCTAGATTAACTTCTTTGAGGGTTTAAGAGTAGCCATCTACACCAAGATATCCTTGGAGGAGGGGTAACAACAACAACAACAACAACAACAACTTAAATAAGTTGGTCTGCCAGATAAAATCGCTTGTCGTCATTTGGGATCATCCGGTTGTTGTTTCCTTAGATCAGAGGTGACGAACATGCGGCCCACGAATCGGTTTGACAATATCAACCTGATAGATTTTAAAATGTCAAAAGCAAGCAGCTGAAGCTTTTTTCTATCCCCTTTAATGTTACTCCCACTTTTGTAACCTCTGAGCTCCAACTCGAACTTACAAAACTACGAGTGATGATGACACGCTAAAAGCGATGTATCTTAACAAGGAGTTGCTTGAATTCTATCGTGTTATGTATCAAAGAAAAGTTTCCGAACAAGATTTTAAGTTTCCAAATGTTTATCAGTTTTCAGAAGCACGGATCTATGCGAATAACTAATTTCAAAATTAAACATCACAAAAAGTTGTTACAGATTGAGGCCAGTAGTGGGATTTAGCCGATTTGCACCGAATTTTATAATTTCGGAGAACCGGCTAAATTTTTGTCTATATAGTGCAGTAATATAGGCACTCCTCAATTTCATCATAATCATGCTTGCTTAACGAATATTTGCAATTGTTAGTTGGGAAGTAATTAAGATTGATCAGTTTATTAGTTTATTTTAGTTTTTTTTTAGTAGAACCGAGTGACCAAAAATTTGAATCTCACTACTTGATCAAGGCTGACAAACGAAAACTTTAATATGCCGTTGAGAGTTGCGACATAATCATTTCGACCTAATATTTAAGCGCTTAGTAAAGCAAAAAAGTTCAAAAAATCTCACTTAGGTTATATTGGTAAAGATAGTTTAATTCTTTATCAAATTTTTTTTCTTACTTTTTATTATTTATTATTTCATGTTTCAATTTCATGTTTCAATATGTTAATACAATATTATTTATTCTCTTTTTAAATAAAAAAACTTAAATGCGATCATATATTTTTGGAGTTCGAAATCAAAAATTTTTATCTTTCGAGTTCAAGTTTGAGTTTAAATTTCGCAAAAAAAAGACCGAATTCTGCGGGTTCGAGTTCTGCGGGTTCGAGTTCGCAGTCGTTCTTTTAAGATAACCTGGAAGGGCCCTTTTGCTTTTTAAATTATAGAAAAAAGGTTTTGTAGAATTACTAAAAACTTGTGCGGCTCACTTACTCAGCTGGAACTGACAAAGCGGACCGCGACAATCAAGAGGTTTGTCACCCCTGGCATTACATAATTGCAATAATGTTCTTGAGCCAGCATCTGGTATCGTCAACCAGGATTAACAGACCACGACGTCCTTTAAGCGCCCAGTGTGTAGGATGTGCAGAAATGATGTGGCCTGCAGTTTGTTCATGTGCACCACACTTGCAATTACAAAAGGGAGCACGACCCCATTTATGCATGGACGACCAAAAACGCCCAACGCCAATTCGCAAACGGTTGAGTTTTACCCAAGCAGACCTGGGAAGGCGAAGTTCAGAGGTCTAGAACCGACTCTTGGGATAAAATCATAAAGTTTAAATGGGTTATTCAAATACTCCATGCTCCATGTAAAGTCTGTCCACTGACCAACAAGGATATTTAGTTTAAATACGTTATCTAATAGTTTCCGAGCGCATGCACAAATGGGGTCTGGATTTTAATCTCTCTTGCAGTGCATTCAATGGCTTGACCAGATAATCATGCAAGAGGTGCTCAGAGGATGAAATGGCTTGGCGGGAAATAGTTTGCCCTGCCCACCACTGCTTAAGAAGATAAACTATATGAAAAAGTTGAAAAGAACAAAAAATTGTAACACATTTTCTCTTTATTTTGCAACTCCTTGGTATACCATTCTATCTAGGGTTTCAGATATCCCCAATTTTGAAAAAAGTTGGAAAAACGGGAACCATCAAATTCAATCCCGGGATTCAAAAAAAAAACGGAAATTTTAAATATAAAACTAAAGTAGCAAAACATGTGAATCAGCTGGAAAAAATCCTTTTAAGCTTGATTTACTAACTTTAAACAAACTTTAAAAGTAAGCAACTTAAAAATCTTTGTTATAACCGGGTCGCTGTTGGAACTTGAAACACTGGTTTTCAGATAAAATGTGCAATTCTTGAAAACGACGTGACGCAACAATATAATTACAAAAATGTAACAAATCGACAAAGTAAAATTGAAATTTACCAAGAATATCACTGTTTGACTGTGTTAAAAAGTTTTGTCAAATTTAAAGCAGAAAAATTACAGGAGTATTCTTATTTTTGCTGTATTCATCATCAGGTAAACCGAAATTATTTCTTACTAAATTAAGAAAGCGGGAAATGCAAAAGGCACTAAATTCCGGAAATTTTCGAAAATGGGATCCCGGTTTTCAAACCCTAATCCTATCAACTCATCTTAAATACGGTCAATCAAATTGACCAACACTTTAAAACAAAGTACAGTGCCGGCAAAAAACTTTGAGACCTTTTGAAAAACAAGTTACATTTTAGGAACTTTTCAACACTTTAATAAATAGATTTTTTTATGATTGAAATTTAGCTTAATTTGCTTCTATTTAACATAAATGAATTGTGATAATATTTGGCAACTAATTGTTCCAAAAATGCGAATTATTAACTCATGTTCAGTAGAGTCATAGCTGTGATAGTGGAAGGGTGTCAGTTTAACAATTTTAACGATTTTTTTAATTTTAATTTTTTATCTATACCTTTTACCCATGGTTGGAAAGTACATGTCAAAAGAAGAAAAAGCACGTGCTTTGGCATTGAGAGAAGAAAAAGTACCAATTAAGGAAATTTGCTTTCGGATAAAACGTTCTAAAGCCACCATTATGAGGCTTCTTTCTCAAGCTAAAGGACATCCTGCAGGATACATTCCATGTCATAAACCAATAAAGGGAAGGCCTAGAAAAACCTCTAGAAAGTCTGATAAGAGAAGTTGAAAAAGATCCAATGATATCATCAACTCAATTAAGGAGAATCCATCCAAATTTATTTAAAAATGTATCACTAAGAACTATTCGTCATTGGCTACAAAAGGACTGGAACATGCCATCAAAAAGAGCAGCAAAGAAACCTCTTCTCACAGACAAGATGAAGCAAAAAAGACTTGAATTTGCTTATAAGTATAAAGACTGGACTAAAGAAATGTGGAATTCAGTGATGTTTTCTGACGAATCCACGTTTAAATGCATAAGATCAGCATGTAATAGAGTAAGACGCCCTCCAGGGTCAAATAGATTTGCTTCTAAATACACTATCAAAACAATAAAACAATCTGATTCTGTAATGTTGTGGGGAGCCTACAGTGGCAAGATGGGTAGAGCAGGTGTATACTTCCTTCCTAAAAAGTGTACAATGAATTCTGAGCGCTATATTGAATTATTAGAAACCCATTTTTTCCAAATATTCTCTCTACATAATTGCCAAATTTTTATGCAAGATTAGGCACCCTGTCACAAGTCAAAAAAAATTATGAAATGGTTAAAGGACCATAACATAACCTTATTGGAATGGCCTGGAAACTCACCTGATTTAAATCTAATAGAAAACTGCTGAAATTATATAAAAAACAAGTTGTCAACAGTGAATACAAACTCTATCCAAAACTCATCATGGAACTGAAATTGCTATGGATCTCAATAAAACCCGAATACTTTAGATCCTTATCAGGAAGTATGCCTGAAAGACTCAGACAAGTCATTAAAAACAAAGGTGAAATGACTAAATATTAATGTATCATTATCTAATGAATAAAATATTATGTATGTAATTTTTATTCTATTTTTGCTTAAAATTAGATTAGGTCTCAAGGTTTTTTGCCGACACTGTAGCTTCAACGCAAGTACACATGAATGAATCGGCCTAAGCGTAGCTGTTGCGTCCTCTCGTGACTAAACATTATAAATTTAAAGCAAAACTTGAATTCTTTAACGTAATTGCTTAACTGTTTGAATCTTTTAAAATCAAGAAAAATATCAATTATTATTTACCAATTTTATAAAGTGACATCAAAATAATGCTGTCTGTTTAAAGTATAATAAAATTTTTTAAGTATAACCAAAAAAAATTTATCATTTCCTCATTTCAAGCACTTTTGTCGCTTTGTAATCTTAAATTTCATTTAAAAAATTTTTTATTTTATCTCTATATTTATTCTCCTGACTCGCAGGAAAGCGAAAGAGGCGCTATACTTAGGGCAAGAAATTACCACGACCTGCTCCCGGAGAAGCCAAGATATTGCTATCGGGTTCTATGAAAATATGACTGAAATTTAGAACTGCTTGGTAAGTCCGCCGAACTGGGGAAAGTGCCGTGAAATGTCTTTCCCAAAAAGACATCAAAATGGCGTAAGTAGGTTTTGAAGCAAGACCATGTGGATCACAATCACCGTACACTTAACCATTTGGCCACGCTATCGACCTCTTTGCAACTTTGAACCAAAGGATGGGCGCCATGATACCCGTGAGCTAAAATCAAAAATCCTGTTGTAGACCTACCCACTACACAATGGCGATTTCGACGAGCCAAAAAAAGAGAATTCATAAAACAACTTAATAAAACTTAATGCTTTGATGTACCTCCTAAAAAACAGTAGGCTATTAATTTAGACCTCTTGAATTTTAACGATTTTTAGGAGACCCCCATTATACCAGCAATTCATTTTTGACTAATCTTCAAGAATTAGTGGTTTCGAATTCAGCAATTTGTTTTGCGACAATAATAAAATATGCTGACTTCTATTTTTGGTTTTTACGATTTAAAGTTCCTTTGATCTAATTCTACTTCGAAAAAAAACAGTAGCCTACATAATAAATTAATAATTAATAACAGTTATTAATTATTATTTATGTTATTAACAAAATCAAAAAAAAACATAAAACAATTGTAAATTGAAAAGAACAAACATAGCAAAACCTCACTTTGGCTCTGTCGATCTAAAAACCATCAAGCCTACCAATCTACTGTACTTACACATAGACTCATGTCCAGGACCAAAGGTATAGATTTTGCCCGTGGTATTCTTGATTGCATCTGCCGCACGTGAAGAAACGTCAAACTGAAATGCAAAAAAATGAATCAAACAGCTATCGAGTGACTAAAATTAAAAGATTACAACAATATTTACCAATTGATCGGCGTTATCTGTTTCCTTGAAATCATAAGAGTATGGGTATACGAACACCTGACTGTAACTGTGGAATGCAATGTACGCCTATGAAAACAGAAAAAGAGTGAGAAACATACCAGAAGCCAAAAAACACACAAAAACTTTGTATGAGAAAGAAAAACGTGTTTTATACGATGTGACTCAGCTTAAACAAAAAAGTTCCCCTAAGACAAAATAAGATAAACCATCAAAACTAATTTAGAAGCAAGTCATTTCTAAAGTTGTTCTAGATTGTGGCAGATCGAGCTTATTTCAGACAAAGCTCAATGGATAAAATTTGAGTGCTTTCATAGTACTTCCAAATAGCTTAACATTAAAAATACCCAATATTCCAACTTCGCTTTATTAGGATACATAGCTGTTAGCCAATCCAGTTTAAAATATTGCTTAATAAAAATTAAATAAAAATAAAGAAGTCCTATCTGTGATGGTGTTTGATCAAACAAAACTACTCTGATAAAACGGATAAAAATTTTTTATACTTGCAATAAAAAATTTTTATAAGCTAATTGTTTGTTAAAAGTTAAATTAACCCAGGTCCTGAAGTAGGTTTTAAATTGCTACTTTATTGGTTGGAAGCAGTGATGGGATTCAGGGACTTTGCACGGGTTCGCCCTAACCGGTTTTTCGAATTTCAGCACGTTCAGCAAACTTCTTAATTTAACGTAATCTACAGTATGTATCTCTATATTTTTGTACAACGAGAGAACCTGTTGTTAGTAAGTTCTACACAAAAGAGAATCTCTTATTAAAATTTTGAATCTCAACACTGGTTGGGAGGCCTAATTAGCAAAAGTGTTCTAAAGAGCAATTTAGCGGGCCCTTGAAAAAAACATTTGACGATTTTTTAATCAGTATTTTGATAATGCGTTTTTAATACCAAGTCATGTGTTCATTCAATCAGCAAAAATTGCTTGAAGAGTAGACTACAGTATGGGAGTAAGTTTTTAAAAGCATATTTGGCAAGCGTGGGTCAGTACGCAGAAGCTCTGTGTTGATGGCGAACGCGATCAACAGTGTCGCGGTTCAAATCCAACTCTCGGCATTCCGTGGTGTCCAGGGGCGCTAAAAGGGGGAGAAGAGAGGAAGATGACGCATTTTGAAATTCGCAAGAGAGAAGCATTGTGTTTGATCTATTTGCAAATTACGTATTTAATCTCCACCGAAATTAAACGAACAAAATTCGTAAAATATCAATTTAGTCAAGAGGTCACCAAACTTTTTTCGAAAAGAGCCACTTAAGAAGTAAAAGTAATTTAGCAAGGGAGACAAAATTAGAAAAAATGCATTTTCAATAAACGAAAATATTAGTGAAGGCCTATTGCCCAAAATATTCTCTAGATAACTTACTGAAGACCAAAAGAAAAAGTTTTCACTTGAAATTGAAGGTAAAAAGCTTTTTCAATGCAACTTGAAAACCATATAAAAATGGTCTTTACATACGTTCAAACTTTTCATACTAAAGGTATTTGGGCTTATAAAAAATATTTTCAGGCCAAGTAGATAAAAAACAACGCGAACAAATTATAGCACCGAAGACCTTCGATTTTTTTGGTCTTTACCCAAGTTTTCTTGTAAAAATTTTTCTTCAATACGCTAAAATTTGCGTTTGTTAGTATCGTCTTTTTCAACCAAAAAAGTGATCTTTTTTTAACTTTATTCTTTTCCCCAAAAATTATTCTGGCATTCCTGGTTGTGTCTTTGGGAAAAACGCTTTGTGGTACCTTTCTCAAGTTTGCAGTCTAAAAAAATAAATAAATTAAACACTTTTATCCGGAGATCAATAACTCCATTACCCAAAGCTAATCGTGGTAATTTCTTAACGGTTTTACTAAGTTTAACGCCTTCCGTTTGTACTGCAAGTCAAAAAGGTATGTAAATAACGATGATGTTGTAAATGATAATGATAATAATGGGGATGATGATGATGATAGTACGCTATTTAACATGCCTTTGTAAACACTTTGTCACACACTCAAGTTGTTAATTTTAAAAACCAGCTCAACTAAAATCTCTTCTTGATTAGTAGATATTACAAATATTTTTAATTAATACAAATATCCAGTTTTTTGCTTAGAAAAAGGCATATTCTGCGTAGGTCTATAACCTTGATAGTTTCCTTATAACTTCTTATCAAGTCTGCCAACGCCTTCACGATTGGTTCGGATTCAGCAGAAGGACCGCAATAAGTGTTACTGCAAGGATTAGTAGATGCTCCTTCCCCACCAAAATTAATGTCGAAGTTTCGATTAGCGTCGACACCAATGCATGATTGTCCGTAGTCTGATCGTGTTTTTCGCCACAAGCGATCCTGCAAGCAAAAAAGTCGATTTTGTAATGCACCTAGAGGGAAGGTTCACCACATTTAAAATCGTGTTCTGGGAGCAAATAATCTTGCCTTACATTGGATGGCTTCGGATTGTTACATTTCGGTTCGACTTCGGGTAGGGCTACTAATTTTTCAAAATTAGAAAAATTAATGTTCACATTTGTCTTGCTTCGCGTTTGAAATCTGTAAAGCGAGTGCAGAACATCGTGTGCGGTTATGTCGGTGCGATTCGGTATCGTGTCAGTCCGGTCATTAACCATCCAAAGTTATTCAGTACCAAAAGATCAGCCAATCAAGATACCCTTAGAAGTTCCCAAAACAAAATTTCACAAGAAACTAGTAATTGTTCTTTGAAACAAAGTTTAATCTACTCGAAGGATAATTAATAACCTTTTGTTCAAAATTTTATTTACAAACGCATTTGTTAAAAAATAAATAACTCTTAAAATTTTTTGCTAATGCAAAAAACAAAGTTTTTGTTAAAACAAAAATTTAACAATAGCAATCATTTTCTAATTTTAAACTTAGAATATTTAGATGGAACACTATGTAAGAGAGACTCTTACAGTTGTCCAGCTATACTCATATCCGTCAACATTCAGCACTGGAACAATCTTCCAGGTCATTTCATCCATCATTCTAGTTACTTGAGGATCGACTCCGTATTGAGATAGCATCTACATATTTTCATAGCATTTAGAATTTAAAAAATAGATTGCATAGCTAATTTTTAAAATCGAATGACTGCAGATTTATCATAGACTGCTGTAAATGAAAAATATCTAGTAACTTGGCCGAGAAGCTATTTTAAAGTCCTGGTTACGTGATTTCCTTTCTTCCTGCTTGCGTCGAATCAAAATTCCAAGATTCGGAGAAGAGCTCTTGTAGTCTCGATTTCAAAGTCAATGAAGAGTGTGGGGGACCCAAAAAATTATATTTCTGCTTTGTGTTCCCAACAAGATCCTGGAGATGCTTATCTACGCCAGCGTCGAACCAATTATTGATCCACTACTAAAGAGGAAGCTGGGTTTCGACGCGGAAAACCAACTGTGAATCAAGTTGTTCTGCTGACCCAGAACATCAAGGATTTTTTGGAAGCGAAGAAGAAGACTGATGCCTTATATGTCGATCTGACAGCGGCATATGACACTGTCTGGTATCGTAACCTTACCTGCAAGCTGCTTAGGCTTCCAACGGATAAGCACATTTTATTTTATTTATTCTTTTATTTTTATCTCTATATTTATCCTCCTGACTCGCAGGAAAGCGACGGAGGCGCTATACATAGGGTAAGCAATTTCCCGACCTGCTTCCGCAGATGCCAAGCTATTGCTGTCCGCTAGTAATCTAATAGAGATATTACTGTAATTTAGAACTGCTTGCCAAGACCACCAAGCAGGGGAAAGTGCGGTAAAGTGTCTTTTCCAAGTACACAACAGAATGGCGCGAGGGGGTTTTGAACTAAGACCATGTTGATCATCAGCCCGGTACTTTAACCACTGTATGGTCTTTTAAGTGGTTTTCAGATGCTGGCCAAGAGTAAGATCTCGATCTAGATGCCGTTTATGTCAGCTGCGCAGAATCTTTTAGACAACCTTGCCGAACTTAGCATCCGCGCTTTTTAGTGAACGAATTATAGATGGAAAGCGGAGTACTGCGATAATACATTCAGGCTGCATGTTTTCATAGTCAAGACCAATGCCAAGCCACTTGCGATGAGTTTGCCCCGAACAGCTTGGGTTAAGCTCAATTGCCTGGGCACTAATATAAGGCGATTCCATTCGTCCATGCACAAATTGGGTCTCTCTCCTTCAACGAATTGCGAGTGCTGCACCCTTGAACAAATCGCAGACCACGTTCTAATAGCGTGCCCCGTACATCGGGCACCTTATGGAGCACAAAATCTGACGGTTTTGGATAACGAAAACCAATGCTGGCTTAACGACATTACTGCCAACATCTGATCCGGGCAGTACAGCAGCCTGAAGAAGTAAAAGAATAAGCCCTCGTCCCCAGTCCTGTTGTGTCTTGCCTAGAGTGGATGCCTTTTCAAACAACGACGATGGTCAACAAAAAAAAATTAACTGAACACCTTACTTAAAAACATCGGTAATTGAATATTCGGCAGCGCGGCTGAGTACATAGGAGCGTCGTCGTCGTCGTCGTCGTTTGAAGGGCATCCACTCCAGGCCAGACACAAACAGAACTGGGGCCGAGGGTTTATCCTTTTACTACCCCAGACTGCTGCACTGCCTGGATCAGATGCTGGCAGTGATGTTATTAAGCCAGCATCGAGTTTCGTCATCCAAAACCGTTAGACCGCGTGCTCCATGTGGTGCTCGATGTATGAGGCACATTGTTGGTACATGGTCTGCGGTTTGCTCTGAGGCGCCACACTCGCAATTCGGTGAAGGAGCGAGACCCCATTTGTGCATGGACGAATGGAATCGCCCAACACCAGTCCGCAGGCGGTTGAGCTTAACCCAAGCTGCTCGGGGTAAGCCCATCCTAACAGGCCTGACACTGGTCCCGGGCACAAAAGCACGGAGCCTGGAAGCACTTTCACAGTACTCCGCGTTCCATTTGTGATTAATCCATTCAGAGGCGCGGATGCCAAGTCTGGCAAGATTGTCCAAGAGATTTCGCGCACCTGGCACAAACGGGCGTCTGGATCTTAGTCTCACTTGGCCAGTATCTGAGGACCCACTTAAAAGACCATGCAAAATATGATCGGGGTCCAGAGATCCATGGTAAGCCAAGGAGAGTGTCGCTCCCAGTCGGCGAAGCTCAGCTGGCTGGATGCCTGAAAATACAGGTAGGTGGTCCGTTGGAGTGGGACGCAGGCATCCAGTAACTATGCGCAAGGCGTCATTCAAGACACTGTCAATGAGGCGAGTGTGAGCACTGCGACACCAGACTGGCGCACAGTACTCAGCTGTTGAGTATACTAGAGACAAGGTGGCTATGCGTAGTGTTTTAGCACCAGCACCCCATCCCGAGCCCACGAGTCGCCTCAGCAGTGTGACGCGCGATGATAGTTTTTTGCGCAATGCCACTAAATGGTGACGAAACGTGAGCGATCTGTCCAGTTTTACCCCAAGGTATGTAGGGGTTGGACAGAACGGTAAAAGTCTACTATTGTTGTAGACCTTTAGCTCACGTTTGGCCTCTCGGTTATTTAGAAATAAATAGGAGCGTCGTATTGATCGTGTACGCGATCAATACGATTGCGGCTTAAATTCTACTTTGCTCATTTTGTTGTGTCCTTAGAAAAGACATTCTACTGCACGTTCCTTTGCTGGCAGTAAAATTCCAGTCATATCTCTAGATAAAAACTAAAAAAAAAAATAATTTTTTTTCAATCGAACAGCAATCTCCTGGCGTGGCTGAAAACAAGTCGGGATAATTACTTGACGCGGTTTTTCTATGTATACGATCTTTGACGCTTTTCTGGAAGTCAGAAGGAATGACCAAAAAATAAAAATATAGATTTTTGAAACTCTTATTTCAGGAAAACATAAAAAGTTTAACTGCCAGTCATCAACAATTAATGAACGTAAACGATTTATTCGAGTCTACTGTATAGATTTTTAGAAAAATTGAACGACTATGTTATGTAAAAGATAATGATATAAATAAGAAAAGATTTACATGATTAGTACGAGTAAAAAAGGAGAATTGTAAAAACGTTGAATTGATGATTTGGGTCTGGTTGTTGTAAAATTCAACTTAATACTTGTTGAAGTTGATTGTTCTCTTCAATTTTCCAACTCTTAATTTTTAGTCTTTACAAGTATTTAAGAAGAATCTCACTCGTTTAATAAAACATTGACAAAAAGCGGGCGTAATCCATTCCCGAGCATGAATTCCGCAGTCAATGACGAAAACTGGTTTGTCAGTGGACGACCCCATCGTCAGCATGTTCACTTCCCGGCCTTCAAAGGAAGTCGTCAGCAGACTTTTTCGAGCTAAGTCTGGGTACTCGTTCGCTGTGTCCTCGATCCATTGTTGAATCTTGGAATCGAAGGTAAAAGTTAAAGAACAAATTAAACTTATAAATTTAAGGAAAAATTTCTGATTTTCTGTTGCTACTACTGTCTGTAATTTTTACGTCAAATTAATGTCATCATGGTTTTAAAACAAGCTAAAAATATTTTTGTTTTATCGTGGTTTTATTCATATATTTACAACAAACACAAGAGGTTTAAATATTTATTATTTATAATCAGGTTTAATTTTAAAATCAAGTAAAAACAGCAAAACGACTAGCTCCAACTAATCCGCGAAAAACTGTTTACTAGAACAGGTTGCTTCAAACCGAGGAAAAATTTGTTTATTGCACATCAGGAATAGCAAAACACACCCCTTGACATCCAACGACGCATCCGTCTTTTCGAAATTTCTAACGTTATGACGGCTCAATTCTCTTTTTTTGCAAAAATTAAACAAGGGACATGATAATCTTCGTAAGCATTTCTTTCTGTAATTGGCAAGTAACCGCTTTTTTTTTGCTCGACCTTCACTTTTAATTGATGTGTTTGGTATTGTTTTTCCAAACAGATTTCCTGAAACTGGCAGCACACGGTGGTAAAGACCCAAAAAAAAAGATCTTAACAATCATTTTTCGCATTGCGAGATAGTTCCCAATCAACTACAGTACAATCCGCAAATTCGCAGATTGATTGACTAGCTTGGGGCACTCTGTACATTATAAGGTACAACTATTCGTAATAAGATTATAAAATAAGCATTATAAGCGTAGCTATGTTCGTTGAATGTTTACAGTTGCTTACACTGGAAAGTTTTTTTCATAAAAGTTGTTTTGAATGAAGACGAAATAATGACAAATACTATTACAAAATGCTTTTTCATAGTAAATCTTAGTAAAATTACGTATTTAGGCTATAGATTAAATAACTTAACACTACAATACTTACTTCATCGTAAGTGTGGTAAACATTATAATCGTAGTCATTGTAATTGTTGATATGTTTTCTAGCGTGTCTTTTGTTGAATTGACGGAATACAAGATCTTGCAAGTTGTTCACTTTAACCTGCATTCGTACAAAAAATATACATAATCAAACACTTGCTTAAAGTTTTAAAATTACAAAAAGAAATAAAAAAGTTAACTTTTCAAAGTTTAACTATTGTTTCAAGATTTATTCCTAGTTTCACCTAAAAACCAGGAGTATAATATTTCCGATGGGGCAAACCGGGATGCTCGTTAATAGAAAAAAAATCGTCCCTAAAAAGTAGTGTTCGCTAAAAAAAAGATCTTCACTTTGAATCAATCTCGGATTTTGTAATTTTTGTCCTAAAAAAGAAGTGTTCTCCAAAAAAAAAAAGATCTTCACTCCAAATCAGTCTTGAATTTCTTGATTTTCTTCCCTTAAAAAGTAGTGTTCTCTAAAAAAAATGGTCTCAATTTAAATCTGTCTCGGATTTTACAATTTTTGTTCTTAGAAAGTACTGTTCTCTAAGAAAAAAAAGATCCTCATATCGAATCTGTCTTGGATTTCTGCCAAACCGGCCGGGACAAGGCTTAAAGATAGGGACTGTCCCACCAAAATCGGGACGTATGGTAAGCCTTACTAAAACGGAATGAAAATGAACAGGGCGAAGGGAGTATAGTAAAAGCAGGACCTCATTTTAGAAAAAAAATTTTAAGAAGTTTTCAAAGCTTACAAATTTAAAACGAAGGAAATGAGTTCTTGTTTTTTTTATGTCCCAAGTGCGACATTATGTAGAAGTAAAAAATCTTTTGTGCAGCCATTCAACGACATTATCAACCACCATTTAAATACAAGATTGTCTCGGTAATATTTGCTTTACATTACTGTATCAACTTCAAGCGATTTAGCACTAAATTATTAAGAAAAGCATTTTTAATATCAATAAGATTGTAAAAAAACGAAAACATTTCACCAATCAATGAGCCTACTGCATAAAAACATTATTCAACTTGAGGTGGACTAATTCGTGCATTCTATTATCACTATAACATTGATCCTAAAAATTTAAATCAATGTCTGATTTTGTTAGCAGCAAACATAACTATAGAGAATAGAGACAAATCAGTCTGACACCGAAGTAGTTTTGTAAAAAGAATAAATATAGGCTACTTAGTAGCAAATTTACCAGCAGATTTCAAGTAAGAAATAAGATTTCTTCTGATTATCACGCAAAAGTTGTTTGGAAAACTATCGCCAATTCTTTTGGAGTATAAAGCATTGGAGTATAGTTTTTCAAACAACTTTTGCATGATAATCAGACGAATCATATTTTATACTTAAATTCTTATTGCAGGGTGCGATTGCCCTTCCAAGACCCAAGAAATTTGACTAAAACCAGATTTTTTCGGGCACTGATTATGTACCATTTGGGGAAAAGGAAGTTACACATTTTAGAACGATCTAGATCAGTGTGTAAAAACAATTTAAATATTTAATGTAAAGACTTTTTTTTTATAAATAACCGATAGTATGGACGGAACCATAAATCTTCCATTGGTAGTCTTTAAAAAAACTGTTTTTCCGAGAATTTCTTGGACCAACTCTAGTCAGAAGTAATCGTTGGCAAATGACGAACCACATAAAAACAATGGTTTATATAGAATTTATATAGGATTTCGACGACTGTACAACAAAACATTTATTCAGACTTTTTTTATCTTCAAAAGTTCATTCCAGTAAACCGATTGTTTCTGAGGCTAAAACTAAAAAATACGTGAAGACCGAAAAAAATTCTTTGCATTAAATCATTGTGACATCCGGGCATTCATGCAAAATCATGATTCGGGACACCGTCGAAAAAAATCGGGCAAAATTGTTTGGCTCTCCAAAAAGTTTTAGTCTGGTATGGCTATGGCCTTGCAATGTGCATGTTGTGTTTGAACAAATACGCTATTTTGTTTTTAATTAAACAATGAGATTTTTTTAAAATCAACTTTGCAAAAAAAAATTAAAGGTCATAGGTTGAGTGCTTTAAACTTAACTTATTTTAATAACCAAATTTAACATCAAAGTAAAGAACTATCAAAGTTGTTATACAATTTACCTCATAATTCATCCGAACAGATGACAGCTTTTCTTTCACATTTTCAAGTGCTTTTTCGCTGGTAATTAATATATTTAAAAAAGTATTTTTGCATTAATACAAAAACAAATTGAATTATTAAAATCTTATTTGCCAAATTTTCTTATTAACTTTTAATTTTTGGCAACGTTTTTCCAGCAGTTAGGTAGCAAATTTAATTTTTTTATGAAATTCAACCTTTTCTGCTACCAGTGAAAAACCGTATTCTTAATCAGTATTTTGTTTTCAAAATATACGTGAAACAATTTTTTTAAAACAATTAAGATCAACGAAGTGATATCGGGCTTGTTGTGATATTGTGCAATTGATGACGTAGTGTTTTCTTAAACGCTTCTAATCTTAAACAGCTCCTTCTGCTCGATCAATTATTGGACACGCGTATCTCCAAGCATAATTGTAACCAGTTAAATCTGCGCATCTATTTCGGTTCATCAGTCAGTTCAGAGTTATCAAGCTACTACAGCAAATGAACTAAAAGCATTCTTTTTCAATACGGTTGTTTTTTTGGCTAAGTACTTTTGTGAATTTTAACTATTGTTTTTTTATAAACCTGTGTATTCGTGCAAAGATACAACAGGCAAAAGTGGCGACGAGGATTCAAGGAACTCAACTGCGTCAAGAAAGAAAAAAAGAAAATTTGTTGAATTTGCATTAACAGCTTGAATTGTCAAAATGAGTGAAATTTCCGAACTAATTTTGTTGTTAAATAAGCAACACCAACAGCAAATGGCAGTTTTCCGCGGCGAGCATCAAGAGCAAATGGCAGTTTTACGCGACGAGCATCGCGAGCAGAACAAGCAACACCAAGAGCAAATGACAATGCTTCAAGAGCAGCTGAAAACGTTACAAAGCAGCTTGAACAACCCGCGAGAAAATGTTCCAACACCGATGGCAAGTTTTCAACCATTCGATTCCACATCTGAGTTATGGACTGATTATTTGGCAAGGTTCCGAACATTCGTCACTCTATTCCCGACAACAAGCAAGCACAAATTTTTCTTACCAACCAATCTAACTCCGTTTACAAAATGCTTAGCAACTTAGCGGCTCAGCAACAACCTGTCAAAAGCATACATGAGCTAACCATGAATGATATTCAGACGTTTATGGCAGAGCAGTTTGACCCAAAACGATTTGTTGTCAGAGAACGTTTCAAGTTTTGGTCTGACATGAAACGCAAACCTGGCGAAACTATTACTGAACTGGCAAGCAGAATACGACAAGATGCAGCTACGTGTGATTTTCAATCCATTAAAGATCCTTTAGATGAAGCCTTGCGAACTAAATTCATCTGTTCAGTAGACAACGAAGCAGTTTTGAAGACACTCTTCAAGCTCAAGGACGATGAACTCAAGGTAGCAAAGGAAACCGTACGCGGTCAGAAAGTTTATCACGCAAAGTCCAAAACTTCCAAAACGCAAGAAAAGAAAACCGCCTGCTTCAGGTGTGGAAATTCTGGACATTTTAGCAAAGCTTGTCCCCACATTAAAGCTATTTGCAGCTTCTGCAAGAAAACAGGTCATCTGCAATCTGTATGCATGTCTCGACTAAAAGATAATAAGCTTGTGAAACAACAGGTGAAATTGGTGCACAAAGTCCAATGTTCTGTTTCACCCATCTATCAAACTATTAGACTTAATGACCACAGAATTAAGTTTGAAATTGATAGCGGAGCCAGTGACACATTTTGCTGTGAAGCGACGTGGCAAACGCTGGGTAAACCCATTCTACAACCTGTATCTGTTCAATATCAAGTTGCTGAAGGTAGCCCGCTACCCGTCGTGGGACAATTCCAATCAACTGCAAGTATTGATGGAAAATCACCTGACGTGACCTTTCCTGTAATTGTCACTAAGGTGCCCAATTTAAATTTACTAGGTCGTCTGGCGATGATGAAGTTGAAATTCACCAACTTAACTGATCACTTAGCTGACACAAGTTTTGATGGGGAGGAGATGGAAGATGATGTCGATAGCGTTTGTTTAGTTCGAACAATCAGTCGTCAAATCAATCCTGACAATCCATTGCTTGTGGTCAGAGAGACTGCCAAGGATCCAATTCTTGCCCAAGTAATGCGATTTGTGAAGGAGGGATGGCCGCATGCATTTTCGGAAGAGCTTAAAGACTTCAAAAAGTTGGAAAATTCGTTGTCAACAGAGAATGGTTGCGTTTTTTACGGCTTACGGGTAATAATTCCTTCAACCCTACGTAATCATATTCTTAAATTATTACACCTTGCACATTTCGGCATGCAACGGATGAAACAACTTGCCAGGTCAACTGTCTATTGGCCAAGAATTGACTTTGACATCGAGAACTTATGTCGCAAATGCACTTCCTGTGGCCAATTTCAAAATAAGCCGGATAAACCTTCAATCCATCCGTGGATGATGCCAGAAAAACCATGGTCAAGACTCCACTTGGACCATGCGATCAACTTTCTGGGAAGAAACTGGTTAGTCCTTGTAGACGCTTATTCAAAATATCCTTGCATTCATCCAACAACCTCAACGTCTTCGAAAAGTACTACTGCTATACTTGAACAAGAATTTGCTCATTTCGGATATCCCCACACGTTGGTGACCGATAATGCCACAACATTCATGTCTCAAGAGTTCCAAGCTTGGTGCAAACAACGAGGCATTGTACATCTCACCGGAGCACCTTATCATCCAGCAACAAACGGTGCTGCCGAGCGTTTGATACAATCGTTCAAACAGGCATTGAGAAAATCCTCGTTACCTCCAAAGGAAGCTTTGCAAGAATTTCTAATGCAATATAGAAGAATTCCTTTTGCATCGGGACTGTCACCAAGCGAATTGTTGAATGGAAGAAGAATACGCACCAAAATTGACACTTTGGTTCCATCCATTCCGCATCTCCTGCAGGGAAGACAGTCAAGACAAGCGAGCAAGCATTCAAATGCTTAAGACTCGGAAGTGGTTTCGAAAGTCGAACATCATTACTCACTAGGAGACCCTTGTTACGCACTGTACTTCGGCCCTAGAAGAGATCGTGACCCACGATGGGTGCCTGCGATAGTTACGAAAGTCCATGGTACACGAAGCGTCAATGTACGAGTCATTCCTCGAGGACCAACTTGGAGAAGACATCTTGATCAACTTCGACCTCGATACGGTTCGGATCAAGATGATGATCCCTGTGAAATCCCAACGAGCGTTTTGTCTACAGAAACACTTCCAGCCGGGACTGACCACGCAACAAAGAGACCTCCAAAAAAATATTGTTGCTAATATGTATATATATTTTTTTGTCGTAGTTTATTTGGGGAGGTGTTGTGATATTGTGCAATTGATGACGTAGTGTTTTCTTAAACGCTTCTAATCTTAATCAGCTCCTTCTGCTCGATCAATTATTGGACACGCGTATCTCCAAGCATAATTGTAACCAGTTAAATCTGCGCATCTATTTCGGTTCATCAGTCAGTTCAGAGTTATCAATACTTTTGTGAATTTTAACTATTGTTTTTTTATAAACCTGTGTATTCGTGCAAAGATACAACAGGGCTGTTATATAATTTTTGTATATGAAACTAATTCTGATAAGCAAAAATCATTTTGTTGAATTCATTTTCATGAAATGTCTTACTTTGTAAATCTTATATCAACTTTGCCTCCAATCTTGACGTTAGACGCTGAAGGAGGACTCCATAAGTCAACCTAAATACAATATTAGCTTTTTAAAGGTTTTTTTAAATTTTTTTTGAGGCCGGTATTTCGTGATTTGTTTGGCTAGCACAATTAGAACTTAGCTAGAATTCTGTGGCATAACTCAAAAAAAAAGCAAATTTTATGACGTTAATTCTGAACAAATAAAATTGAATTGTTTGCTAAAAAAAATTACAAGAGAATAAAAAACATTTTTTAATCATTTTACAGCCTATTTTTGTGAAAACATATTTATAACCGACGAAAGTGTAAATTTTAATGGTTCTGACGAAATATCAAAGAAGACAAATAACGAGCAACTTTACCAAACATTGCTCATCAACAATTTGTGATCAGTTAAAAAAAACCTTAACCCTTAAACTGCTCTTATTACTGTGGTGGTGGTGGTGGTGATGGGCTTACCCGACCCGACCTATTCCTACGGATGAGGGCGCGGATCAACTCCGCAGAGTCCCAATAATCGGGCAACCCCAGGGAGGAGACCAGGGGTCTAAAATGGTTAGGGAGTGACCGAAGCTGGCCAGACGTAGAGAGTCAGGTGCAGTACAGTCTAGTACGAGATGAAAGATGTTCAGTGATTTGGAGCTGTGCAGTTGCTGCACGTTGAAGTCTCGGCTCGACCAATCCTGTAGAGGTTTGTAGCAAGAAGAGTGCTGCGCGTATTGCAGCGTAAACAATAGAGGGCACAGCGAGTGGAGCAAGGGAGATAAGCTCTTTAGAAGATAATGCAAAAGATTTGATGTTGGAAGAAATCAATCGGATACTACGCCTACAACTGGTGTAGAGGGATAGGTGTTGGGAGCAAATAAAGGTGAGAGGGAGAGTGGTATGGTGTAGGGGTCATGAATGGGACCAACTTTAACAAGAGTATCCGGTAAGTCGTTACTTTGAAGAAAAGTATAACCAGGTATCTATTGGAGATGAACCACTTTGAAATCGGATAAAGAGTTAAGAGATTGGGTATCAGTAAGGATTTGGATATTAAATATGCCAAGGGACCAGAGAGAGTTTTCAGGACAGATTGGGAATCGGAGAATAAGGTGACGGATTCAAACTTACACGACGAGAAATAAGAAAGCAACAGCAAACCGATTAGTGCGGTTCTAAGACAAGAAGCAAAATCGTTTTCTAAAACTCATTTACAGAATGTCATATCATTTAAATTGTTGAATAGTTAGTTACAAACTTGATTTAATACTAGCTCTTTCGATAATCAGACTGCCAATTAAAGAAAAACTTACGTTTTATGTTCTTTCAAAGCAACAACAAACAAGGCCACAATTCAGATTTTAATTTATTCATCACAAGTTTATCTATGGGTAATGTCAAAACACAAAAATTTTTAAGACGTATCTAGCTCAGTTCAGCACAGTTTAAGATAAGCTTTTTATTGCGCGGCTACTGAGTATCTGCATTGTTCTACAGAATTATTCAAGATTAAAACAACTAAATTTAACAAAAGTCGAAAAATTGATAAACAATGGAAGTAGAAGTTTTGTAAAAATCAACAGAGGACGAAAAAAGTTACACTTTTTGATTCACTCGACTTACGATTCACTCGACATACTTACGACAGCAACAGTGCCGAAAATGTCAAATCAAGAGAAGGAAAGGAAAAATGTTTTAGAATCCAATGACGACAAGAAATTAAATTGCTTCTTTTTGACAGAGTCAATATAAAAAAATTAAAGCATTATGATAATTTGCGCCGAGAAAGAATTTTTCTAATTTAATCCTTGTTAAACCTGCTATAGCAAATTAAAGTACAACCATTTTCATAAGGATCATTAAATGCTAAGTTAGTCACTCGTGGTATAAATTTAATTTTGAGAAAATAGACTCTTTTTTGAGTTATTTTTTACTTGCTGTATATAGCCGATACCGAATAGTCAGTTTCAAAAGTAAAAACCAATCGTTTTCTTATTTTTATAAGTTTACCGACTTTATACTTGTAAAAAAAGTTAAAGATGCATAACATAAAGAAAAAAAAATCAGACCATTAATTTAAAACTACTTTATCAATACATACAGTTTCACTATCTTTTTCAAGTTCTTCCAACAAACGAAGATGAGCAGGAGTTTTGGGATGAAGAGTCAGGACCTGTTGACTAAAACATTGATTATAAGAGATTGACTGGTTATAATTTGTTAAAAATGAATAAAGTAATTCGATTGCAACTAAAAGTGTTTGTGAGCAAAATGGGCAAAAAAATTTTCATTTAATTTAAAAACACGAAAAGCTGCAAAAAATGGCGATTGTTTATTTAAACTTTTCGTTTTAGCTTCTTTTTATTTGCTGGTCGCCAATCGTCAATTAAATTGAGAACTATTGTGGGAATCGCTTCAAAGCTTAATAATTGAAATAATATTTTTTTTAAAATTCATTTCACACCCATAACGTGCAACAATTTGCGTTTCCCACCTCCGCAAAATTGCACCCAGGCAACACCACCATTTACGTGGTTCTCTTACAGCGTGACGACATCGTGTCAGATTTGGGTCACCCCAAAATAAAAAGCAGGTTTTTGCCTTTGAGGAAAGAATGCTTACCTTTCTTAATTAAACCACGAGATTAAACTAAGGAAACATAGCAAATTTTGTTTGAAATATTGTTGGCTATTTTGTGGTTTCGTCAAATTTCGTAGACTTATTTTTCTTACTCAAAGACAATCGACAAATTATTACTTGAATGGGCTTTCTAAAATATCACAATTTTCCTGTCAGCTACGTTTTTAAAGTTGGTTTTTAAATTGAAAAGACTTTAAAAACTGTTCTGGATTTCACGGCCTCAAAACCATTAAACAATTTAACGTCTAATTTGCAAATCTGGATCGCACATCTTATTCTACGTTTAGATAGTTAAGATGATAGCTTTAAAATACTTATTACAAACACTAATTTGAACAACTTAAAATTACAAATTGAAATTAAATAATTACGTCTAACAAATCTTTCATGCTTTTTTGAGCAGCTTGTTTTACAAATTTTTTTACATTCTCGCTTCACGTTATGCTAAGCTTTACTTACCCATCAAATTGAAAAGCCCCACAAAGTACGACGAAAAACAACGTTAATACCAAAGTCTTCATGTTCCTGGTTTTCTATGATAATGAGGAATTATTCGAAATTGGCTGTTGTTCGATTGATATAGAAAAGCTGGTGAGAAAAGTGCAGATGGAATTTGACAAGGCTGTGACCAAAGTCAAGTTCTGTTGGTCGCGATTATCAGTAACAAAACAAAGGAAAGACTAAGTAGTCGATTGATTTTTTGCTTTAGCTATACGTAATCATCTGATAAAGGCCATATGACGTGATATGTATAAAAAATTTGCGTTTTTTATAAGAGCACTGAAGTTAAGATATTCATATTAAAACAAACAAAAAAAAAACAAAAATTAAACAAAAACAGAGGCCGACTTTTAATGTGTTGCATATGAGTGTATTACTTGTCCTTACAATAGGCTTAAATGAGAAACAACTTTGTTTAAATTAGTAAGGGTAAAAACACTAAAGGTATTAGAGTTTAAATTGTGAAAGTAATACATGGGGAAAGTCTTACAAAAGTCTTAAAGAAATACAGGGCAACTGAGGTGGCTCTAAGGTGACGCTGCGGTGGTGCACCACATCCGAGTGGTGGCTATTCCCGGCTAAACATAAAGTGATGAATAGTGGCTAACCGCAACCTAACTTAACCTAACCTAAACTAATTTAATCCTAACCTAACCTAACCTTAACCCTAGCATGCTAAGCTTAGCTTATTAACCCTAACCTATAACCAAGAATTTGATTTTTACCCAAAGCGATACTGTATCGTTTAACCACGGGTTTAATCCTCATACTGAGCAAAAAGTTGCTCTGCCTGCGAATTTGATTTCCACCTAGAGAAACGAAATTGCATGCGAGTTTAAAATCTATTTTGAGTTTCTAACAATTTACAATAGTTGGCTTTATACTATAAAGACGTGCAATTCAGTTCAGTTTCTATTACAACGGCACGTCAGTAATCTGCCCAGAGATTCTAACAGTGTCTTTCTAATACGATGTGGAATTTAGTTGGCTTATACTACATTACAAAGAAACGTCGGTAATCTGCCAGAAATCGCGACTCATTCGCTTTTGCTCACAGGTTTAAACCCCATGATAAACAAAGTTGCGTTTCACTATGAGTTTGATCTCAATCCAGAGCAACAAAGTCGCACTTATCGGTGAGTTTAATTTCCATGCTAGGCATCGCCTTCTCTGTGAAGCGGTCGAGTGTAAGGACAAATTTACTACTTCATTAATTTCTTTTAAAAGATTTTAAAAGTCTTAAACCGAATTTTGTTTTTTAATTAAAAATTTTGGTTTCTTCTAATTGCTTTGCAGACAATCAGGGTGTCTATTATTCGAATTGCAGTTGTTGATTTGAAGTTGTAAAGAAGAAAACTAATTGTAATTGACTCCATCATAAATTACATTAGATTTTCACTTTGTTTCTTCTAAATTGTTTTCAGTCAGTCTAATTTAATTGTTACGCATTCTATTAAATTCTAATTCTAATTCAATGATTTTAAGACAGTCAACACCAATCTGTTACAGCTTTTTTTATTTAGGATTTTTAAGAAATCTGTTGCACCATTGTTTATTCAGGGTTCGATCCTTAAAAATACTTATTCTTTTTTGTGACACAATAAAGATTATTTCCACACAGGTAATCGTCAATCAATAACGCAAAAACCCATCACCAGTCATCTTTCCAAACTTAATGGTGGCTTTTTAGACAAACCGGGCAAAATTCCTTAACATTTTTAAAAATAATTCTAACTTTCTGTCATTATCACTAGCTTGCAATTTGACAACAGAAAAAACAGCTTCAACTTTATACAGATAAATAGTGTGATACAGTGGCAGCTGGGAAGTAAAAAACGAAAAGGTGCTGCAATCAGAGGCGCCAAAAAATATTTTGGCAGGAGGGGCAAACTTTTAAAAAGAGCATTTTTTGTTTGAAAAGGCACTCTCAGCAATTTAAATGTAGGTTTAATGGAAAAAAATTTTATCAAATAATTTGGTGAAGACCAAAAATAAATATTACAATTGTCTTCGCTTTTCGGCGCGGTGTTTCCTTTACTTTACCCGTAAACATTTTTGACTCTCTCAAAAAGGTGAAACGTCCCTGCGGCAAATGAAGACCTTTTTACTCTATTGGCCTTTATTTCGGACTTCAAAGTTTAAATCTTTAGTTCAAACTCAAGTCGAGACTTTTTTTGGATTCAGCAATTTTCTAAAGAAAGTTTGGATCTCTTTTACTATCGGCCGTCACCTTCATTTTTAAAACTTTTTTCTTCTCTCGTTTTTAAAACGCTCTCTCGTTTTCGCTACTCTCACTCACTTTTCTCTTTTGTTTCTCTTTTACCTAAATGATAATCGGTCATAACACCAAGCCAAATTTTGTAATAAAAACACTTTAAACATTTTGTTTATATTTTTTATCACATTATTTTAAATTACTAAACATGAACAACGTGATTTTAAACCAAAATATACAATTTAAATGCAGTTTTAGTTTTGATTTGTACGACGGCTTACAGTAAAACAGATGATAATCGGTGATCTGGGCAAGCCAATCTTTGTTAAATAAAATACTTCAAACGTCTTTTTTACATTTTTATCGCATTATTTTAGAGTACTAAACATTGGCAACATGATTTTAAACCAAAATATTCAATGTAAATGCAGTTTCAGTTTTGATTTGTACAACGGCTTACAGTAGAACAGATGATAATCGGTGATCTGGGCAAGCTAAGCTTTGTTAAATAAAATACTTCAAACGTCTTTTTATATTTTTTATAACATTATTTTAAATTAGTAAACATGGACAACGTGATTTTAAATCAAAATATTCAATTTAAATGCAGTTTTAGTTTTGATTTGTGCGACGGCTTACAGTAAAACAGATGACAATCGGTGATCTGGGCAAGCTAAGCTTTGTTAAATAAAATACTTCAAACGTCTTTTTTATATTTTTTATAACATTATTTTAAATTAGTAAACATGGACAACGTGATTTTAAACCAAAATATTCAATTTAAATGCAGTTTTAGTTTTGATTTGTACGACGGCTTACAGTAAAACAGATGATAATCGGTGATCTGGGCAAGCTAATCTTTGTTAAATAAAATACTTTAAACGTCTTTTTTACATTTTTTATCGCATTATTTTAAATTAGTAAACATGGACAACGTGATTTTAAACCAAAATATTCAATTTAAATGCAGTTTTCGTTTTGATTTGTACGACGGCTTACAGTAAAACAGATGACAATCGGTGATCTGGGCAAGCTAAGCTTTTTAAATAAAATATTTCAAACGTCTTTTTATATTTTTTATCGCATTATTTTAAATTACTAAACATGAACAACATGATTTTAAACCAAAATATTCAATTTAAATGCAGTTTTAGTTTTGATTTGTGCGACGGCTTACAGTAAAACAGATGACAATCGGTGATCTGGGCAAGCTAATCTTTGTTAAATAAAATACTTCAAACGTCTTTTTTATATTTTTTATCGCATTATTTTAAATTAGTAAACATGGACAACGTGATTTTAAACCAAAATATTCAATTTAAATGCAGTTTTAGTTTTGATTTGTGCGACGGCTTACAGTAAAACAGATGATAATCGGTGATCTGGGGAAGCTAAGCTTTGTTAAATAAAATATTTCAAACGTCTTTTTATATTTTTTATCACATTATTTTAAATTAGTAAACATGGACAACGTGATTTTAAACCAAAATATTCAATTTAAATGCAGTTTCCGTTTTGATTTGTACGACGGCTTACAGTAAAAGAGATATTTAAACAGTGATACTTGAGCGACGCTTGGAGTAAAAGAGATATTAATGGATCATACAACCAAGCCAAACTTTGTAATAAAAACACTTTAAACATTTTGTTTATATTTTTTATCGCATTATTTTAAATTAGTAAACATGAACAACGTGATTTTAAACCAAAATATTCAATTTAAATGCAGTTTTCGTTTTGATTTGTACGACGGCTTACAGTAAAACAGATGATAATCGGTGATCTGGACAAGCCAATCTTTGTTAAATAAAATACTTCAAACGTCTTTTTTACATTTTTTATCGCATTATTTTAGAGTACTAAACATGGACAACATGATTTTAAACCAAAATATTCAATGTAAATGCAGTTTTAGTTTTGATTTGTACAACGGCTTACAATAAAACAGATGATAATCGGTGATCTGGGCAAGCTAAGCTTTGTTAAATAAAATACTTCAAACGTCTTTTTATATTTTTTATCACAGTATTTTAAATTACTAAACATGGACAACGTGATTTTAAACCAAAATAT
Source organism: Diplosoma virens (assembly GCA_963680785.1). Taxonomy (NCBI): domain Eukaryota; kingdom Metazoa; phylum Chordata; class Ascidiacea; order Aplousobranchia; family Didemnidae; genus Diplosoma; species Diplosoma virens. The sequence goes on along the minus strand of OY796887.1, from coordinate 21,602,706 downwards.
TCAATTTAAATGCAGTTTTAGTTCTGATTTATACGACGGCTTACAGTAAAACAGATGATAATCGGTGATCTGGGGAAGCTAAGCTTTGTTAAATAAAATATTTCAAACGTCTTTTTTATATTTTTTATCACATTATTTTAAATTACTAAACATGGACAACGTGATTTTAAATCAAAATATTCAATTTAAATGCAGTTTCCGTTTTGATTTGTGCGACGGCTTACAGTAAAAGAGATATTTAAACAGTGATATTTGAGCGACGGCTTGGAGTAAAAGAGATATTAATGGATCATACAACCAAGCCAAACTTTGTAATAAAAACACTTTAAACATTTTGTTTATATTTTTTGTCACATTATTTTAAATTACTAAACACGACAGGGTGATTTTAAACCAAAATATTCAATTTAAATTCAGTTTTCGTTTTGATTTGTACAACGGCTTACAGTAAAACAGATGATAATCGGTGATCTGGGCAAGCTAAGCTTTGTTAAATAAAATACTTTAAACGTCTTTTTCATATTTTTTAACAATTTATTTTAAATTAGTAAACATGGACAACGTGATTTTAAATCAAAATATTCAATTTAAATGCAGTTTTAGTTTTGATTTGTACGACAGCTTACAGTAAAACAGATAATCGGTGATCTGGGCAAGCTAAGCTTTGTTAAATAAAATACTTCAAACGTCTTTTTTATATTTTTTATCGCATTATTTTAAATTAGTAAACATGGACAACATGATTTTAAACCAAAATATTCAATTTAAATGCAGTTTTAGTTTTGATTTGTACGACGGCTTACAGTAAAACAGATGATAATCGGTGATCTGGGCAAGCTAATCTTTGTTAAATAAAATACTTTAAACGTCTTTTTTACATTTTTTATCGCATTATTTTAAATTAGTAAACATGGACAACGTGATTTTAAACCAAAATATTCAATTTAAATGCAGTTTTCGTTTTGATTTGTACGACGGCTTACAGTAAAACAGATGACAATCGGTGATCTGGGCAAGCTAAGCTTTTTAAATAAAATACTTCAAACGTCTTTTTATATTTTTTATCACTTTATTTTAAATTACTAAACATGAACAACATGATTTTAAACCAAAATATTCAATTTAAATGCAGTTTCCGTTTTGATTTGTGCGACGGCTTACAGTAAAACAGATGACAATCGGTGATCTGGGCAAGCTAATCTTTGTTAAATAAAATACTTCAAACGTCTTTTTTATATTTTTTATCGCATTATTTTAAATTAGTAAACATGGACAACGTGATTTTAAACCAAAATATTCAATTTAAATGCAGTTTCCGTTTTGATTTGTACGACGGCTTACAGTAAAACAGATGATAATCGGTGATCTGGGGAAGCTAAGCTTTGTTAAATAAAATATATCAAACGTCTTTTTTACATTTTTTATCGCATTATTTTAAATTAGTAAACATGGACAACGTGATTTTAAACCAAAATATTCAATTTAAATGCAGTTTTCGTTTTGATTTGTACGACGGCTTACAGTAAAACAGATGACAATCGGTGATCTGGGCAAGCTAAGCTTTTTAAATAAAATACTTCAAACGTCTTTTTATATTTTTTATCACTTTATTTTAAATTACTAAACATGAACAACATGATTTTAAACCAAAATATTCAATTTAAATGCAGTTTCCGTTTTGATTTGTGCGACGGCTTACAGTAAAACAGATGACAATCGGTGATCTGGGCAAGCTAATCTTTGTTAAATAAAATACTTCAAACGTCTTTTTTATATTTTTTATCGCATTATTTTAAATTAGTAAACATGGACAACGTGATTTTAAACCAAAATATTCAATTTAAATGCAGTTTCCGTTTTGATTTGTACGACGGCTTACAGTAAAACAGATGATAATCGGTGATCTGGGCAAGCTAAGCTTTGTTAAATAAAATATATCAAACGTCTTTTTATATTTTTTATCACATTATTTTAAATTACTAAACATGAACAACGTGATTTTAAACCAAAATATTCAATTTAAATGCAGTTTTAGTTTTGATTTGTACGACGGCTTACAGTAAAACAGATGATAATCGGTGATCTGGGCAAGCCAATCTTTGTTAAATAAAATACTTCAAACGTCTTTTTTACATTTTTATCGCATTATTTTAGAGTACTAAACATTGGCAACATGATTTTAAACCAAAATATTCAATGTAAATGCAGTTTTAGTTTTGATTTGTACAACGGCTTACAGTAGAACAGATGATAATCGGTGATCTGGGCAAGCTAAGCTTTGTTAAATAAAATATTTCAAACGTCTTTTTATATTTTTTATAACATTATTTTAAATTAGTAAACATGGACAACGTGATTTTAAACCAAAATATTCAATTTAAATGCAGTTTTAGTTTTGATTTGTGCGACGGCTTATAGTAAAACAGATGACAATCGGTGATCTGGGCAAGCTAAGCTTTGTTAAATAAAATACTTCAAACGTCTTTTTTATATTTTTTATCGCATTATTTTAAATTAGTAAACATGGACAACATGATTTTAAACCAAAATATTCAATTTAAATGCAGTTTCCGTTTTGATTTGTACGACGGCTTACAGTAAAACAGATGATAATCGGTGATCTGGGCAAGCTAATCTTTGTTAAATAAAATACTTTAAACGTCTTTTTTACATTTTTTATCGCATTATTTTAAATTAGTAAACATGGACAACGTGATTTTAAACCAAAATATTCAATTTAAATGCAGTTTTCGTTTTGATTTGTACGACGGCTTACAGTAAAACAGATGACAATCGGTGATCTGGGCAAGCTAAGCTTTGTTAAATAAAATACTTCAAACGTCTTTTTTATATTTTTTATCACTTTATTTTAAATTACTAAACATGAACAACATGATTTTAAACCAAAATATTCAATTTAAATGCAGTTTCCGTTTTGATTTGTGCGACGGCTTACAGTAAAACAGATGACAATCGGTGATCTGGGCAAGCTAATCTTTGTTAAATAAAATACTTCAAACGTCTTTTTTATATTTTTTATCGCATTATTTTAAATTAGTAAACATGGACAACGTGATTTTAAACCAAAATATTCAATTTAAATGCAGTTTCCGTTTTGATTTGTACGACGGCTTACAGTAAAACAGATGATAATCGGTGATCTGGGCAAGCTAAGCTTTGTTAAATAAAATATATCAAACGTCTTTTTATATTTTTTATCACATTATTTTAAATTAGTAAACATGAACAACGTGATTTTAAACCAAAATATACAATTTAAATGCAGTTTTAGTTTTGATTTGTACGACGGCTTACAGTAAAACAGATGATAATCGGTGATCTGGACAAGCCAATCTTTGTTAAATAAAATACTTCAAACGTCTTTTTTACATTTTTATCGCATTATTTTAGAGTACTAAACATTGGCAACATGATTTTAAACCAAAATATTCAATGTAAATGCAGTTTTAGTTTTGATTTGTACAACGGCTTACAGTAGAACAGATGATAATCGGTGATCTGGGCAAGCTAAGCTTTGTTAAATAAAATATTTCAAACGTCTTTTTATATTTTTTATAACATTATTTTAAATTAGTAAACATGGACAACGTGATTTTAAACCAAAATATTCAATTTAAATGCAGTTTTAGTTTTGATTTGTGCGACGGCTTATAGTAAAACAGATGACAATCGGTGATCTGGGCAAGCTAAGCTTTGTTAAATAAAATACTTCAAACGTCTTTTTTATATTTTTTATCGCATTATTTTAAATTAGTAAACATGGACAACATGATTTTAAACCAAAATATTCAATTTAAATGCAGTTTCCGTTTTGATTTGTACGACGGCTTACAGTAAAACAGATGATAATCGGTGATCTGGGCAAGCTAATCTTTGTTAAATAAAATACTTCAAACGTCTTTTTTACATTTTTTATCGCATTATTTTAAATTAGTAAACATGGACAACGTGATTTTAAACCAAAATATTCAATTTAAATGCAGTTTCCGTTTTGATTTGTACGACGGCTTACAGTAAAACAGATGACAATCGGTGATCTGGGCAAGCTAAGCTTTGTTAAATAAAATACTTTAAACGTCTTTTTATATTTTTTATCACTTTATTTTAAATTACTAAACATGAACAACATGATTTTAAACCAAAATATTCAATTTAAATGCAGTTTCCGTTTTGATTTGTGCGACGGCTTACAGTAAAACAGATGACAATCGGTGATCTGGGCAAGCTAATCTTTGTTAAATAAAATACTTCAAACGTCTTTTTTATATTTTTTATCGCATTATTTTAAATTAGTAAACATGGACAACGTGATTTTAAACCAAAATATTCAATTTAAATGCAGTTTCCGTTTTGATTTGTACGACGGCTTACAGTAAACAGATGATAATCGGTGATCTGGGGAAGCTAAGCTTTGTTAAATAAAATATTTCAAACGTCTTTTTTATATTTTTTATCACATTATTTTAAATTACTAAACATGGACAACGTGATTTTAAACCAAAATATTCAATTTAAATGCAGTTTCCGTTTTGATTTGTACGACGGCTTACAGTAAAAGAGATATTTAAACAGTGATATTTGAGCGACGGCTTGGAGTAAAAGAGATATTAATGGATCATACAACCAAGCCAAACTTTGTAATAAAAACACTTTAAACATTTTGTTTATATTTTTTGTCACATTATTTTAAATTACTAAACACGACAGGGTGATTTTAAACCAAAATATTCAATTTAAATTCAGTTTTCGTTTTGATTTGTACAACGGCTTACAGTAAAACAGATGATAATCGGTGATCTGGGCAAGCTAAGCTTTGTTAAATAAAATACTTTAAACGTCTTTTTCATATTTTTTAACAATTTATTTTAAATTAGTAAACATGGACAACGTGATTTTAAATCAAAATATTCAATTTAAATGCAGTTTTAGTTTTGATTTGTACGACAGCTTACAGTAAAACAGATAATCGGTGATCTGGGCAAGCTAAGCTTTGTTAAATAAAATACTTTAAACGTCTTTTTTATATTTTTTAACAATTTATTTTAAATTAGTAAACATGGACAACGTGATTTTAAATCAAAATATTCAATTTAAATGCAGTTTTAGTTTTGATTTGTACGACAGCTTACAGTAAAACAGATAATCGGTGATCTGGGGAAGCTAAGCTTTGTTAAATAAAATATTTCAAACGTCTTTTTTATATTTTTTATCACATTATTTTAAATTAGTAAACATGGACAACGTGATTTTAAACCAAAATATTCAATTTAAATGCAGTTTTAGTTTTCATTTGTGCGACGGCTTACAGTAAAAGAGATATTTAAACAGTGATACTTGAGCGACGGCTTGGAGTAAAAGAGATATTAATGGGTCATACAACCAAGCCAAACTTTGTAATAAAAACACTTTAAACATTTTGTTTATATTTTTTATCGCATTATTTTAAATTAGTAAATATGGGCAACATGATTTTAAATCAAAATATTCAATTTAAATTCAGTTTTACAGTAGTTTTGATTTGTGCGACGGCTTACAGTAAAACAGATGATAATCGGTGATCTGGGCAAGCTAAACTTTGCTAAATAAAATACTTCAAACTTTGCTAACTAAATACTTCAAACATCTTTTTTTTAATTTTTATCACATTATTTTAAATTAGTAAACATGGACAACGTGATTTTAAACCAAAAAAGTCACTGTAAATGCTTTTTAGTTTTGATTTGTGCGACGGCTTACAGCAGGGGTCGGCAACCTTTTGCATGTCGCGGGCCAAAAACCAATTTTATAACGTTATAACGGGCCGCACTTTTTCCAGTTACATTTTCAGTTCTAGTCATACCAACTGAGGTAGACATTAAGCAGCAAAAAGTGCTTTAAAATGCTAAATTTTCAAGAAAAGAGATAAATTAAATAAAAAAAGTTTTATCTAGACATAACTTCACATACAGCGGTAAATCTTGGTATTTATTGAATTAATTAATTGATTAAAATTTGTTATTTTCTTCTTCAAAAGCATTAAAAACATTTTTATCCTCATCTACTTGCATTTCATTATGAATAGAGCTGCTTTGACATGTGTCAATTTTCTCCAAAACTTGAGTTGGAAATTCATATTTACGGCAGCATTTGCTATAAACAAGTTATTTTTTGCATTTTAATAGGAGCTGAGCAATGCAATTAAAGTTTTAAGAAAAATCAAAAACACATTTTGGACTGGTCCTATAGGCATTGGCACTTGTACCAACGTTGCACAACTCGGCAGGTTAAATTTTCAAATTTTAGAGATTTCTGTGATTGCTTCATAACGTTTTATTCAAGATTGTTGTGCTCTTTGCCTCGGCCGTCGCTCTCCCTGTTACGTAAAATATAGCAAGACTGCGACAACCGAGGATAACAAGACAAAAAATTACAAGATTACAAATTAATAAATCTTTACCAGGATAACCTTAAACTGGCTAAAAAAAAAAAAAATTTCCGCTTTAGGGCTAAAAAATATGTCAGGGCTAAATATAAAATTTGGTTTGCCAAAAATCATAAAAATGGCTAAATTGGCAACCCGGAACACAGGAGGTGCAAAAGTGCAACAAAAAACTTGCGTGTACGACCGTGATTTATAGCGACATAATAACAGCTGATAGCTTTCATATTCTATTTTTTAGTCCCCACTTTTTATCTGTAGATGTAAATAGAGCAACGTCATACAAATTTAAAATAAAAACTTTTTTTTGATTTTTATTAGTTTTTTTTAGACGCGAAAAAAGCAAGGTCATTAAAACTTAATGTAAAGTTTAGTTGACGTTGCTTTTTTCAAAACTTAAACTTTTTTGTTCTAGTCCAGATTTATATTTAAAAATGAAGCATTTTGGCATCCCTGCTGCAACTAGGTGTATCACAGTTTTTACTGCCTCATAGATTGTTTGAAATGGTTAAGTACTGCAAACAATCTATGCAGTGGGCCGTATCCCATTAATATCTAACTAACATGTCACGGGCCGGATGATTTTGCTTGGCGGGCCGGATCTGGCCCGCGGGCCGTAGGTTGCCGACCCCTGGCTTACAGTAAAACAGATGATAATCGGTCATACGGGCAAGCTAAGGTTTGTTAAATAAAATACTTCAAACGTCTTTTTTATATTTTTTATCACATTAATTTAAATTACTAAACATTAATAACGTGATTTTAAACCAAAATAGTCACTTTAAATGCTGTTTAGTTTTGATTTGTTGCAAAACATCAGATACAGCTCTCTTATTTTTAGTTATTCAACAGCCGAGTATTGGAGTCGCATTTGTTGTCGTAGTACTTGGTTTATATATACGAGTATGGTCTTGAATGACGCTTTGCGCGTAGTCACTGATGCCTCCATCTCTCTCAAACGGACCATTTACAACCTTTTTCAAACATCCAGCCATCAGACCTTTGACAACTACATGTAGTAACGACAATTGTTTTGCCTAAAAGTGGTACTTCAGAGCTGTCCTCCGCTACATTTTCGATCCTGCGGTACACTTTAAAAAGTTCCAAAAATCAGCAGAACATTTGGACCAGGTAAAGATATAAATTTTCAGCGCTTTCCGTTACCTAAAGTTTCATTTAACTGACATAAAAACCTAAAAATTTTAATGTCAACTCTAATAATAAAGTGATGACATTCTTTCATATAAAGTTATCAATTTGCGCATATTGTGCACAATCGATTAATGGCTCAACGCGGGCCTAGATAAGCCTCTCGAGGATCTTGTAGGGGTCACAGAGCAGAGATATCGGTCGATAACTCTTTGGGTCGCCCAAAGGCTTTGCTGGTTTTGGGATCGCGACCACAAGCGCTCTTCTCCATATCTTGGGAATTTTGAGTCGGCGCAAACAGGAAGAAAAGAAGTCACATAACCAAGACTTTAAAGCAGCTCCAGCATGGAGTATAAGCTTTGAGCAGATGGAATCAGATCCCGGAGCTTTACCTGGTTTTAAATGTTGGAGGGCAGCAGTAAATTCTCTCTGTGAAAAATTGTCAGAGATATTTACTGCGTCTGGTGTTGTGGCCCTCCAAAGGTCAGACACTTCTTGAGAGACAAGTCGAGATGACTTGCGGTCAACAGCCTCGTATTTCCCGTTTCTAACCAGTTGAGATGCAATAGCATTGGCTGTAACGGGACAGTGACGAGGAGAGTGTCGTGACCTACCAGTAAGGTTGTTCAAAATACTCCACGCTTTTCGACTAGAGTGTGAGAAGTCAATGCTCCGAACTGCTTCGGACCATCGATCCCTCCGTTTTCTGTCAAGCTTGGCAAGCAGAGCTGTAGCAGCCAAACTTGAGTCGTCTCCCTGAGGAGACTGCAGAAAGGTTTTACAGAGGGATTCACACTCTGCATCACAACACGGTATATAGTTGTTTTGATACCCGCGTGGGATAGTCTTTTTGGCTGCTTTCTTGATGATGTTACAGAAGTCGTGGTAAGCTCCACATCAAGTAAATCAGGCGGCAACAAAGTCTTTGCGCACTTATTTGTCAAAGCAATGTAGTGACTCCATTTGGCACAAATCAAAACTAAAACTACATTTAAATTGAATATTTTGATTTAAAATCACGTTGTCCATGTTTAGTAATTTAAAATAATGCGATAAAAAATATAAACAAAATGTTTAAAGTGTTTTTATTACAAAGTTTGGCTTACAAAGTTTGACCCATTAATATCTCTTTTACTCCAAGCGTCGCTCAAGTATCATTGTTTAAATATCTCTTTTACTGTAAGCCGTCGCACAAATCAAAACTAAAACTGCATTTAAATTGAATATTTTGGTTTAAAATCACGTTGTTCATGTTTACTAATTTAAAATAATGTGATAAAAAATATAAACAAAACGTTTAAAGTGTTTCTATTACAAAGTTTGGCTTGGTTGTTTGACGCATTATTATCTCTTACTCCAAGCCGTCGCTCAAGTATCACTGTTTAAATATATATCTTTTACTGTTAGCCGTCGCACAAATCAAAACGGAAACTGCATTTAAATTGAATATTTTGATTTAAAATCACGTTGTCCATGTTTACTAATTTAAAATAATGTGATAAAAAATATAAAAAAGACGTTTGAAATATTTTATTTAACAAAGCTTAGCTTCCCCAGATCACCGATTATCTGTTTTACTGTAAGCTGTCGTACAAATCAAAACTAAAACTGCATTTAAATTGAATATTTTGATTTAAAATCATGTTGTCCATGTTTACTAATTTAAAATAAATTGTTAAAAAATATGAAAAAGACGTTTAAAGTATTTTATTGAACAAAGCTTAGCTTGCCCAGATCACCGATTGTCATCTGTTTTAAGGCCCGTTTCCACTACGAGCGTGGAAAAAAGCATTCTTTGTCTGTTTCATTGCTTTTTTTTTGCGCTCGCTTCAATTTTAACCGCTCGCTTCAATCGAAGATCAATAAAAGAGACAAAAAATGCTCTTTTCCACGCTCGTAGTGGAAACGGGCCTTTACTGTAAGCCGTCGTACAAATCAAAACGGAAACTGCATTTAAATTGAACATTTTGATTTAAAATCACGTTGTCCATGTTTACTAATTTAAAATAATGTGATAAAAAATATAAAAAAGACGTTTGAAGTATTTTATTTAACAAAGCTTAGCTTGTCCAGATCACCGATTATCATCTGTTTTACTGTAAGCCGTCGTACAAATCAAAACTGAAACTGCATTTAAATTGAATATTTTGGTTTAAAATCACCCTGTCGTGTTTACTAATTTAAAATGAAGTGATAAAAAATATAAACAAAATGTTTAAAGTGTTTTTATTACAAAGTTTGGCTTGGTTGTATGATCCATTAATATCTCTTTTACTCCAAGCCGTCGCTCAAGTATCACTGTTTAAATATCTCTTTTACTGTAAGCCGTCGTACAAATCAAAACGGAAACTGCATTTAAATTGAATATTTTGGTTTAAAATCACCCTGTCGTGTTTACTAATTTAAAATGAAGTGATAAAAAATATAAACAAAATGTTTAAAGTGTTTTTATTACAAAGTTTGGCTTGGTTGTATGACCCATTAATATCTCTTTTACTCCAAGCCGTCGCTCAAGTATCATTGTTTAAATATCTCTTTTACTGTAAGCCGTCGCACAAATGAAAACTAAAACTGCATTTAAATTGAATATTTTGGTTAAAATCGCTTTGTCCATGTTTACTAATTTAAAATAAAGTGATAAAAAATATAAAAAAGACGTTTGAAGTATTATAATTAAAAAGCTTAGCTTCCCCAGATCACCGATTATCATCTGTTTTACTAACAGTCAAAGTTTGGCTTGGTTTTATGACCGATTATCCTTTAGTTAAAAGAGAAAGAAAAGAGAAAAGTGAGTGAGAGTAGCGAAAACGAGAGAAGAAAAAAAGGTTTTAGAAAGGAAGGTGACGGCCGATAGTAAAAAAGATCCGAAAGTTTTTATCCGATTCGCCAAAGTAGGCCTATACGTTTGTTGAAAGTGCCTTTTTAACAAAAAAATACTTTTTTTTAAATTTTGTGTTCCTTGCCAATATACTGTTATATGCTAGATGGCTCTTTTTGAAAAAAATTAGGTCACCCCTTATCTAAATCAATATTTTCATACTTTGTTGGATTATACAGGGTGGGCCGTAAATAACGCACCAAAGCGTTTTGAACATCGACTGGAATTGTGCATCAACGCAAATGGCGAGCATTTTGAGCATTTGTGATTGTACCAGCGTGTACGTGTTTCTCTGTTCATTTGTTAAGTCTTGCTTTAATAAAAACGTGTGTTATTATTATCAGTATTGTTTAATATGCTTTGGTGCGTTATTTACGGCCCACCCTGTATTTCATGGTCAAGATTATATAATTGTAGAAACAAATCTAAAACAATGCTTCTATCTTAAAAATTTTAAAAGCAATTGCCCCCTGCTCTACCCGTTTGGCACCTCTGAATATGCCATCTGTAAAACACAATTTTTCTTTATTTAAAAGCATATTTAAAGGATATTAAAGTTTATTGTTAGAAAAGCTTTTTAACTAAAAAGCTTTATCCAAAAGAAAGCGATGCGTTCTACTTGCTAAGCTTATGATTAGATCGAGTGAGCTGCGTTTATTGCGATTCAAACGTACATTGAATCAGTTTTTTGTTGGTACAAAATTTTAAAATAGCTTTTAACAACAAATGCTTCATTTAAAGCTCTTTTGTTAATTAAGTAGCCTTAAAAAAGGCTGTTTTGAAAACCCGAACGTTTTCGTCTAGCTCTCTTCAGGAGGTTTCGCTAGAATGAATTGCAGAACTGAATGTAGTATTTCAAAAGTTATAAAGCTGATTCTGATTGGCTAAAAATTAAGGTTAATAATAGTTATCATAATAATTGAAAAGTATTAATAAATAAAATCAAATAAAATCACGTTTCGTCAGCATCAGCATCGTCAGTAATATTAATTAACAAAAGAGCTTTAAATGAAGCATTTGTTGTTAAAAGGTACATTGAATCTTTCGTATAAATATAATTTTTCGTATAATATAAATATAATTTTTCGTATAAATATAATTTTTCGTATAATATAAATATAATTTTTCGTATAAATATAATTTGTATAAATATTAAAATAAGTATAAATATAATTTCGTATAAATAATTTCGTATAAGCTAGTGTGATAATCAAATTCCGCAAAAATTTCAGTTTTGAATGCTTTTGTTCTTCGAGAACGCACAAATATTAAACCAATATTAAACCAAAATAGTAAACCAACAAAACGCATGTCGAAAAAGATGTTTCTAATAAAACCAGAAAATCATTTAAAGCAGGAGCTTCCAACATTTTTGGTTGTCCGTATCTTATGTTTCGTAAGGACATTTGTCGTACCCTGTCATATTTAAGATAAATTTTTTCTATTTTAGTTTTATTTTCCTGAGTATAGATTTAATTCAACACATATATTGAGAGTAACAATACTGCGTGTATTAATGCGATGTATTTCTTCGTAACAAAATTCAAAAAGCAAACCAAGTGGTCTCAATTTATTAACATCTTCATGATGCATTTTAGTAAAACTTTTGTTGTTACTTCATTTCCATTAATTTTCCAAATGATTATTTAGTTTTGCTCAAAGCAACCCATAAATCACCTTCCAGTTACGGAGAGTTCTTACACTTATAGTATTGTACCAAATATTCTACCAAACAAAAATTAATCATATTGAATAAAACTAAGTAATCAAAATGTCTATAAAAACTAAAGGAAAATTTTTGTACTCCTAAAGGGTACGTTTAGATCAGTACCAAGGGGGAGAAGTTTGAAGGCAAAAATTGGAAAGGGTATTTGCTTTCCTGTCCATCCCTCTTCCAGCACCTCTGGTAGTCAAGCACATACTTGTCGTTCATTTATTTAAAAAATAACAAAACTTAAAATTTAATTTAGTACCCCAAGCGGCAAGCTCTCATGTTGCATTCAATTTTTCTTTCTTTAAATTATTGCCATTTTTTGTGCATTGAACATTAAATCATTGTTATTTTATTTCATTTAAAATATTTGCAAATTTCGGTTTGACTATGGCGCCGTGAGTGTTTATAAGTTTTTAAGTGGGACTGTCACAAAAAAAGTTTTGGAACCACTGGGATAGATATAAAATGACATTGGATTGTGAAAATTATCGATATTGCTGATTCTGCGGTTCAGTTAGAAACGGATCATTTTTATTTATCAAAATTATCGACTAAAGGTAGCTTCAAGGTAGTGATGACCTTGCGAAAAAGGGCCCGATGCAAGAAAAATAGGGGGCCGCTTTTTAGCGTGCCAATTTTTTTTCGTCCCGAAATAAATGATCTACAAAAAAAAGGTCAACGCTTTTAATTTAAGTCCAAAATTTCCATTTTGTCTCAAATTGTAGTGTTCTCTAAAAAAAAGTCTTCACTTTCAATCGAGTGCAATATGCTTACTTTTATCTTAAAGTTAAAATGCTGGCAGGGGGCCACCGTCATGGTACTACTATAAAGAAATACTAATAGAGCAATATTTTGCTTACGCATCCCGGCGAGGTCGCTCTATTTGCTCCGTACTAAAGCCAACACTTCTCCAAAGTAATGCTGCAGTTTAAAAACAGTTGACTACGTCAGTTTTCCTCAGAACAAAAAGCAATTAAAAGAATTGTTTTTTAAGAAATCTTTTAAAATTTTTTCTTGAAATAAAGCGGAACTCAATATTTATGTTTTCGAAGAAAGACACTACGACTATAGATTTAAATAAATTTAAGTCAAAAAAGGTTTCTTTGAACCTTTACTATAAAAAGTTAATTTTCAAAAGGTTCTGACTTTTGAAGCTTTATTAAAATTTTTGATATTACTCCAGCCAACAAGCAGTGGTCATCAGATTTAAGAAATTAGATTAACAAAAACTAGATTTACGTGGTTCTATTTTTGACATTGAGAAACAGCGACGACATTTCTTTACCAACTTTTCTGTTGCTATTCGTACTAGAAGTCAACAAGGACGCCGAAAAAAAAATTAAAACAGAGGTACTTTTTTTGTTGAATAGAAAAAATTCTAGTTAGGGTCCATAGGCGTACCGGTCGACAAAATTTGGGGGGCAATCAATTTTTTAAAAATTTTATCGACGATAACCCAAATTATGATCTTTTAGCATTTCACGATATTTCAAAATGAAATACATTTTTGCCCCGAGAAACTAGCAATAACTAAGAAAAAAACCATCATTTTGAACTTGGATTCAATTCCAACATTTTCGTCCAAACAAACTAAAAAAGGTCTTCGCCTTCATCTGATATTTATCGGATTCAAAGATTTGTGTTTTCACACTATCTGTCCACTTGTGCCTTCCCGTTCTAAAAAGGGCAGGGGGCAATTTGAAAAGAGCAAAAAAGAGCAAAAAAGGCAAGGAATTGCCTTTCCTGTCCCTCCCGCTTCTGGCACCCCTGGTAGCCAAGCACATACGTGCGGTTCATTTATTTCGAAAATAACAAAACAAGAAAAGAAAACAAGGGTTGATTTAAAATACTTGCATAAATTGTTTTGTAATTTATTGCTTACAACTAAACAGAGTCAATGTTTATCGATTCTAGAATTATCCAAATTAAATTGTTGTCAGTATAAGCGAATAAGTGAGAGGTTCATTTTGATGGATTTCCGGAATCAAAAAGACCTTGGTTAAACTCTTACCCTCGTCATGTTGTTTTAAATATAAAGGCACTGTATAGTGCAGTGTCCCCAACTAATCAACTTTATAATTAATGCTATCACAGACGTCGCCAGTTTACAGCATGAAACAGAGGTATAAATAACTGGTATAAATTACTCCAAATGGAATAAAATTTATCATAAGTTGTTTAAAAGAACCTAGAAAACAAATAGCTAATTTTAAAATAAAAATTTCCTTTAAAAAAACTTTTTTTAAAAATTTTTGTCCGGCTGTTCGTATTATTTTAAATCTACTTTGGTTCTTGAATCATTTTTCTTAAAATTAATTTTAAAAATACTTTCTTCTTAAATAAAAAACAGTAATTTTGTAAGCCTCTTGCTCTCATAGCATTCATTCATTTTGTCAATGACGTGGCTGTAAAAGCGAGTTTTAATAGTGACCGCGATTGAAATGGTTTCCTTTCAATTCTTCAATTTTGCTCTTTTTTTTGTCATGTTGTGGTTTAAAAAAGGTACGTCACGCGCTTTTTATGCTTGTCGTCTCAACCAATGCTGCCACAGAAATACAGAAAAAGCACGAGATTTAAAAAAAGTACAGAATTCGGTTACAAAAGCACAAGGTTGAAAAATAAACTTTTTATCTATTTTATCCCAATTTGAAGACTATTTTCAGACCAAAAACCCACATTTTAAACGAGATTTTAACTAAAAAACATGTTAAAGACTAAAGAAAAGGTTTTGACTTTGTCGCGATGAGTGATTTACGGGTGAAGACGGTTTTTATATTTTCTTATGGTCTTCACCATGCTTTTTAGTAAAAAATTTCTGCGTGTGCCTAACCTAAAAAAGTACTCTTTAGTACATTGCAAATTTTATGTCGTGAGGAATTTTTTATCCAACAACCTAAAAAATGTCTCCTGAATTATCGACTAAACAACATTTGCTGAACAAAAACACAACATTCAATCAAAAATCGAGAAAAAACACAAGATTTTGTGCAAAAACACAAGGCGTAGCACCAATGGCCTTACAAGCAACTTTAAACTGCAAATATTGCTAATTGAAAACGAAACGACAATAAAAAAAAATTTTTAACGGAACAGCAATATCGCGACATTTCCAAAAGTATAGATCATGATAATTTGGCGCCTTGTTCCAAAGTAGCATTCTGCTAACAATTTTATTAGACCTCTTTGAATTAATTAGCTACCTGTAAAAATGGTACTACGAGCCGCGAAAAATAGCAAGATTATATGCATTTAGATAAATATCGGTATCAAATGACTACAATTTTAATCATAAGCTTCTTTTTCATATGCAAACTGATGACAAATTAAAAACTATTTTTTATCAACATTTTTTTAAATGGCTTCTGTTTTCCTCTTAAAATACTTTTTTGTTTTAAAAAACAAAACGAAAAAGATTTGGGTGACGGGTACTACAGTTTTGCCAAATTTTGTGACTTTTGCCCGAGTCTTGATTTTTTAGTATTTTACGGATATAAAAAAAAAAATTGTTCAAAGATCTTCGCTTTA
This sequence comes from Diplosoma virens, assembly GCA_963680785.1. NCBI lineage: Eukaryota > Metazoa > Chordata > Ascidiacea > Aplousobranchia > Didemnidae > Diplosoma > Diplosoma virens. The sequence goes on along the minus strand of OY796887.1, from coordinate 21,587,001 downwards.
AATTTGTCTTTGATTTCTCAATTTTCGTCGCAAAAACATAGTAATCTCTAAACAGTTCTTCACCTCAAATCTTGAACTTTTTTCAACATCAATGTTCATTATTGATGAGCAAAAAAAATTGTCTTGCCCGAATAATTCTTTGTCGTTGCCCTAAAATTCCTGATTTTGCCCAATTTTTGCGATCGCTCCCCGAAAAATTCTGATTTTGCTCAAATTTTTGAAACTTCCCCCCGCAGGTATAACCATGAAGCTCAAAATGACAGGTTTTTAATTAACATTTTTTTCAATTACCGGGTAAAATATAAGGCATAGAGTGAAAGTAGCTGGTGGATGACGTAATCATGTGAAGGCCAACATAAATTTAATAATCGGAAAATATCTCGGTGATTTTTGTATGTCGGACACACAGATACTATCATCGAAGAACAAGTTTCGTGATTGTTTGTATCAAAGCCAGGGTTGTGGAGTTAGAATTGCATGCTTTAGGACGAATTTGGAGTCGCTTATTTTGTATGTGCCGGAGTCAGAATTAGCCGTTATTGTTTTCGGCAAATCCGCTTTACGCCAAACGAGGCCCAGTTTGTGGACTCGAAATCGGGATTCGGAGTCGTTTTTTCAGATATTCTCGATGGAAGTCGTAAAATTTTGAACAGCTGGAATCGGAGTTGTACAACTTTGAATAGTTAAAACCGGAATTTGAACTTGCAAATAATTCCACTAACTCCACAACCCTAAGTAGAGCACAGTACGCTATCTCTATGACAGTTCTTTTGCAAATGTTTTGCAGGATATTTTTCCTTAGACCACTTACATCAAACTAAAGAAAGGTTAAAAAATTTGAAGCTACTAAATAACTTTTACACGAAACAGCATTGAACCGCACGCATACAAGTATTGTTGAATGATGTTTACGATGTTTTTTTTTGGTTTTCTCGAAAACTTTGAGCGAAATTGTTTTTTACTTAACCCATTAATGCCAGAAATACAAAAAATTGAAATTTTGTAATTTCCTTCTTTAAAATGTTTATATAAACATATTCTAAACAAAATTTTTTTGGATAATTGCTTTGAGGGGGGTGATTTTAACCGAAACTGCGCATTTTTGTTTGCAAAAATTGAACACATTTACTTAGTTTAAACACTTAATTTAGCGTATGATAAATCATACACTGGGCGAGAAACCTAAAAAAGTTATTTTGGTTTTGACGACAAAACTAACTACTAAAAGCTTTTTTTTAAACACTTTTTTACAAATCGTTTTAGATACAGCCTTTTTTTATACTGCAGCAGGCAATAAATAGTTCGTGAAACGGTTATTGAAAATCTTTCGACGAGCTCGTTCTCGTGAGGCCTGTATATTTAGCAATAAAACTTCCTTAAATGTTACGCAAATTACAATTTAAAAATACGAAGGTATTCAGCAAGAATTCTAAACCAAGGTCTATAGGGAAGGAATATTCATCTGGTGGTCGATGGCCCAAGCTTAGTGGTTAACAGGGCAACTTAGTCGACAAAATAATTCGTGTCTTAAAAAACAAGTCACCAAATCAATACTATCGGGATTTACTTCCGGAACTCTTTCTCATGCCAGACTTAAAAAAGTCTTCGACTAAATTCGAGGAACAAATTTTAGCAGTCTATTACTCAGAAAGGTGACGACCAAAAAAAGTTTTTAGATTTACTTCGACGAAAAATTTTCCAAATGTTTTTCTATAGGGTCCACCGAATTATATTTTGAGCAAAAAGGTATATTTATTAAAAAAAGATTTAGAGAACCGCCTTGTTTACAGGCTTATTTATTTAGCCTATCTTAGCATTAATTAGTTTTTCTTTTTCTACTCAAATACTAATTTAAAAATAGTATAATTGACGTTGTTTGCGCAATAACAAATATCGCTTATGTGCTAGTTGTGCTACCTCTTTATTTGGAAACTCTATTATTACGTAAGTTAGTAATTGTTTTTAAACTGATTGCGAACAAAAATGAAAACCTACGGTAACAGCCAATAGTTTCCGGTTAATTCAATCTTACTCCACGAACTCGTGGCATTAGCAGAAATACCAAGTGAAATGTAAAAAACGACCTTGTTCTAGGACAGGGGTGGTCAAACTACGGCCCGCAAATACACTCAATCCGGCCCGCCGCTGACATTTTACAATTTTTTTTAAATAGGCTCTATTTTTACTACGATCACTGAAGCGAAGCGTGTTCTGTCCAGTAAGTGTGTTGTGACCAGCTACTGCGATTCTGGGAGAAATATAGCAAAATTTGAAATTAAATCGAAGACCTTTTTTTTAGAGATCATTCTTGGCCCTCGGTCACTTTCACATTATCAATCTGGCCCTCCTCCTCAAGTTTGGCCACCCCTATTCTAGGATGTGTTTAGACAGTGGCAACCTACTTACTGAAGTGGACTCAAAGCCTTCGACAGATTGTTAGCCTTACGCTCTCCAACATTACTACATCAAACCACCAAAAATACTCTCCTTTTAAGCACCAAATCTCATTATGATTTTTGATACAACAGTAAGTAAACATTCCTTCATTTGATAAAGCTTAACAATGATAAGCACTTTGTAAAGAAATCGATAAAAATGACAATAAAATTTCAAAAGTCTTCCCTATTGCGGTATTTAGTTTGCTGACGTCGTACATTCAACTATTTTTTTATTTACGGCGGTAATAAAAATTAAAATATTTCGTGAAGCTACGATAAAAAGGTTGTACTAACATCATTTGTAATAAATAACCTCGAGTCAAAAATTTAAGTTATCTATCGCAAAACATCAACAGTAACTGCATGTACAAACAATAAAAAAGCTTGTTTCAAAACAAAACCACAAAAATTACTTCGGAGATAAAATGAAACATGTTAAAATACAAGAACTTTCTCAGAAAATCAATCCGGCAAAACTAGTAAAATTGATATACAGTTAGAGAAAAATTTAACGAATCTTAATCTACACTAGGAAACGCAACATATGATGTATGTCGGCGTTACGTAGAATGGTTAGAAAAGAAACAACTGTCATTTAACACTAGAAAGACGCAATAAGAGCAAAGAGAGGGTTATTATTTTGCAGAATTAGTAATAGTACAGTAACAATGCTTCAATCGTGCACCTACCTTCTTTCTATTGCGTCACCTGGTTAAATTTCTTCTCAAATAAAATACTTATCGCACAGCGATGGAAGAAAAATCGCTGATATACTGTACAAAGTAACATTACAGTAAATGCACGAATGTTTGAAGTAACGTTAATGACGGATCCCATTCTTTTCATGTTAACAAGCAGAATAATATACAATGCTAAGTCATCGGTGTCGCGATAGCACGCGACCAATTGCAAGGTCCACCTGGTTAGAAAGTTCCAAGTACGTTGATATAATGAGTAAGATTCGATACGACAACGGCTGAGTGAGCCACGCAGCATCGTTTAAGCAGCAAAAAAATATGATTTCTTGAAATAAAACCTAAATAAAAATGACAAAACGATCCGACGGACAATTAGGATTCGATGTACTTCGCTTGGACAGTGTGACTGCTCCGGATCTTGTAAAAGCTCCAGACGACGATCTGACAGCAAGACACTATGATCGGGACGAAGCAGAGCAACTGAAACATGACGTCATGAAGTTCATAGAGGTCAGCCATCTCCTGCGTGTCGCTCGTATTGATCGACTTCGTCTTGAGATAATCGTAGCCGTATCTGCAAGGGTCAAAGTCGAAAAATGCAACGTGAAATACGGAAAGTATGTGTCTAATTGAAAATAACTCGTTACGTTATATGGTTCTCAATAATAAACTCTTGTTACGGTATTGGGACCTTGGGGACATCCTAATACGTTTTAAAGCATTTTTCGAAGTTTCTGGCAAATCTTTCTAATTTAATAACCGTTAAAAGCAAATTTTAACCACAGCAAGCGACAACTTGCGATCGAATGTAGTTCACCTGTTAAGCACAGCAACACCCAACATCGGCGCGAAGGAATTGGCAGGTTTTGTGATCAACGCGTTGGTTCCGAAAACCATCGACGACTGCGGATGTCTGCCATCAGACAAAATAACGTCAAAATAAGTTGTTCGCTCAAAGACTTTATCCTTTCATATTTATGCCGCTTCAAGTGCAGCTGCTGCTTCACCCAATTAAGCAGATACGTGACTCGTTTGATCAAGCAACGGTTCGCCGTCGATTAATTCTCGACTTATGTCAATTCCACGGAAGAAATAAATTTCTCAGCAGATTTTTCGGCTCCTGATTTAAAAAAGCTCGTTTCCATTACGACCGTGGGCGGGATTATTCTTTGTTTGTTTAATCATTTTTTATTTTTAAACATTGAGATAAGTAAAAAAAATCAATGAACAAACAAACAAAGTGGAAACGGGCCTTTAAGAGCGCATCGTTGTAAGTATTTGGAAGACATTACTTTATCCAGGAGCAACGCAGACCACAACTTGAGATTGAGTCAGAAGGGCCCCTTGTGTTTGAATGATAAGAGAAATGGGCGGTAAGTGGTCTATAAAACGGGGCGCCAACATTTCTATTATCTAACTATTAATATGGTTATTGTAGAGCCGATGAGAAATTTGTCGACTGAATATAAAATTGCTGAAATGCTTAATAGTAAAATGAGATGATATATAAAAAGAGATTGTAAAAAATGCGACTAGAACAAAATATTGTAGAGTTTTTCATATTCCATAAAATTCTTAAGTAATGTACTAAGTTTTGTTCAGAAAAATTAGTGAAGGAAAAAGAACTAATTTCTAAAAACGGAACGCAATATAAAAAACTGTTCACACTGGCTGCAACTGCGGTTAAGAAAAATTTTCAAAAAAGAGCAAATTAAAATTGAACCGGATAAAAAACGTAATCGTTACAAACGAGTCATATGAGGGGCATTCAAAAAATACGCGGAATTTTATAATTTTTTATAATTTATTGATACAATCAATCTACTTTTCAACGTAGTCTCCATCGGGTCGATGCACTTCTCCAGGCGGTGCTTCCATCCTTTTATCCCATTTTTGAAGTAATCTGCTGACCATTTTGTGAGCCATGTTTTTGCTGCTTGCTTTGCCTCATTAGTGTCATTAAAATAAACGCCTTTCAAGTGTTCTTTGAGTTTTGGGAATAAAAAAAGTCAGATGGGGCAAGGTCTGGGCTATAAGGTGGATGGAACAGCAATTCCCACCGAAATTCTCTCAAAACATCTCTTACGATCCGAGAAAAATGCGCTTGGGCGTTGTCGTGATGGAAAAGAATTCTACGATGGAGTTTTCCTGGACGCTTTTCAGCTAATTTTGCTCTCGATTTCCTTAAAACTTCTACGTAATAGGCGCGCCTGTAATAGTTTTTTTACCTTCTAAAAAATCTACTAGCACAACTCCTTCAGAGTCCCAGAAAACAGTTGCCATTACCTTCTTGACAGACCTCTCAGACTTGAATTTGATTGGGCCAGATGATCCACGTGAGAGCCACTGTTTGGACTGCTGTTTTGTTTCAGGATCATACTGGTAGACCCATGTTTCATCTCCGGTGATAATTCGATCAAAAAAGCGGTCTTCACCTGCTTCAATTTTGAGCAAAATCGCCGTTGACAATTCACTTCTGAGATTGAGCTGATTTGGGCGCAACGCTTTTGGCACCCATCGCGCCAAAAGCTTGCTGAGGCATAAATCGTCATGCAGAATCGAATGAGCTGAACCAACTGATATGCCCACAGTCTCAGCTATCTGATAAACCGTCAATCGTCCATCTTCTTTGACTAGGTTCCTAACAAAACCAATTTTTTCATTGTTTTTTGAGGTTGTTGGTCTTCCACGACCCTCATCATCTTCAACAGCTTCTCTACCATCTCGAAATCTTTCAATCCACTTGTAAACACAAGTTTTCTTCGGAGCATCATCTTTATAAACGGTCTGCAGAACTTGAATGATCTCTGTTTTTTTCCAACCAAGCTTTACCAAAAATTTGATGTTGGTTCTTACCTCGAAATCCTTACGCTCCATGGGCTAAAAAACTACCTTAAATAAACTAGCTCTTGACAACTTCGTTTACAAGCGCAAAATGAGTGATAGCAATTATTCGGTCACAAAGAACATACTTTTTATGGCTAGCATGTTAAAATACGTTTTTCTTGCTGGCACTCTTGTCACGGGAGAATTCCTTCCACGTATTTTTTGAATGCCCCTCGTACTGCCAAAATGAAACTATTTGAAAAATTTATTCACGAAAAAAAAGACATGAAAGTTTAGCAACAAACGCTGCTTAATAATAAACTTACTTTCTGTTATGGACGTTCATATCCTCATCGATAATATCAGAAATTAAAATATTAAAGATGCTGAAAGTGGCGGAAGGTATTGTCCTGTGTCAACATAAATTTCTACTTTAATTATAATCATACAAAGGTTTAAACTCTTTTGAGGGCACAAAAGGATCTCTAAAATTTCTCCATGACTCGAATAAATTCTCCCAAATAAATTTATTTGAAAAACCGTTATTTTTTTACAACGAGATAAAGTATCGGATTTACAAAACTTCTTAGTGATCATAAGGATCTATTGACCACTTTATTAAAGATTAAGAATTCGGTCGTCTAGCGCAGGCTTTCTCAAACCTTTTCAGTCAAGTTATTCAAAGTCTTAGTATTTCGGTTTAAAGTGAAAACTCTCCATCAAAACGCTTGCAATGCCTCGTGTTTCTTGTTCGGCGCAGCATTTCGAAAAAGCTTGCAAAACATAATTTGAAAAACCCTTCTCTAACGTAGACCTCCCATTATTAAAAACAAACCATAGAAGAAAAATATAAAAACTTTCGATGAAAAACAATTTTACAGCTTGATGTAGATGCATATTGGTTTGGTAACAAGTAGGGTAAAAAGTTGGTGTTTTTAGGAAAAGTACTTAAAAACGAGTGTTTTGTATTTAATGAAATATATTAATTCTAAACGCAATTAGCTCTACCTATGATTATGACACTTTTTCTATACTTCTAAGATATTTTCAAGGAAGCATTCGATATTTTGTCAGTATTTTTTAAACTTTTAACAACCAAAATGACAAAAAAGCTGAACTCAGATTTTATACCTTCAGACTCAAGAACCCTGATCAAAAAAATACCATTGACATACGTATATAGCTGTAAGAAAAAGCTCTTACATGTCAATCACAAAAAACAAAGCCAGAGACCAGAAAAAATGACGACCCAAGGAGTATACAACAACCGCAGTGACAATTTGAATGAAGAACGATATCATGACGACTTTGTAAGCTCCAAACCTGGCAATTGTATTTCCACCAATCAAAATACAAAGCTGTAAAAAAAATAAATAACAGGCATATACTTAAGTGGTTGGTTAAAAATGAGAAATTTTAGAAAGAATTTTTGTTTAAAGCGCTTAATTATCAGTGTTTAAACCAGGGATGTGGAGCTGGCAAAAAAACTATGGATCCAGCTCCAGCTCTGCTCCAGCATCATTAAAAATGAATGGCTCTAGCTCTAGCTCCGCTCCAGGATCTTTAAAATGACTAACTCCAACTCTGCTCCAGTATTTTTCAAATGACTGACTATATATTTGCTTTGGTACTATGAAAAAACTTGCTTCATATCCAGATCTATTGTAAATGATTGATTTGAACTTATGTTTGAGTTAATGCAATCTATGTATATACACAAAATTAACAAAGACACTACTATAGGTATGAAGTAAGAAAAACTCAAGGCATTTCATCACAATCACGTGATTCATCAGACCACTTTATAGAATTCAGATTACTTTCACAATTGATAATGTGGTGACTACAATAATCTGATTCCTAGACTGTAGTGATGCCTTTTTGGCTGTTTTTATATCTATCAATATAATAATAAAAGTACAAGAAAAACATTTGAAAAAAGCATAAAAAAATACAAAAAGTACTTGTTAGATACTCTGCATACTAAAACTGAATATGGTGCTCTTATTTAAAAAGACTAGCTCCAGCTACGCATTAGCATTTTTAAAAGAACTGGTTCCTTCTCTGGCTCCGCTCCAGCATCTTTAAAATGACTGGCTCTAGCTCCAGCTCTGATCTAGCATTTAAAAAATCTATGGCTCCAGCTCCAAATCCTTAATTTTCCTTGAGCTCCAGCTCCTAGCTCCAGCTCCGTAGCCCTGGTTTAAACACCAGAAACCACAATATCAAATCGAGACTTAATGAATATTTGAACCAAAATTCAAACGCAAAACCTGGGACACAATGATCATCATACTTCAGAATCACGTAAAACTTTATAAATAAAGTTTATTTTTTGCAAAAAAGTTTGTATCATTTAGATGCTTTTAACAGTTACATGTATTACTAACCACAAAACAGTAGATCGTTACGACGCGGACTTCTAAATTAGAAGACGTCAAACAAGATTAAGACGAATTAAGACGTCAAACAATGGGAAGCTCCCGTGGTTTAAAATAGACCTAAATACACACGTGCGTGCGGCCAAGAAAGTTAGAACAATTTTGAAGAAAACTAAAACAACAAAGGGCGTCAATATACCTGGGGAAGAATGAATGAGGAGCCGTAAATGATGTTGGTCGCCCAGCTTGGAATGGCTGAGTTCGGAAGTAAATGATTCACGAATATTAGTAGAAAATTCGAACAGAATGTATTGTGAAATACCTGGAAAGATAGGCGCTGAAGACAACAGAGCGCTATGCTTCTAAATGAGATAACTCGACAAACTTAGGACTAGCAATACAGGTATACATTAATTGATCGGCGAAACTCGAGCCGAAACAATGAAAAACAAAAAACTGTTAAAACTTTTTATACCCTGATATTTATCATGACTTGTCCATAAACATTAAAGTTGCAACGATAAATTGAGTATTTTATGTCGAAGCAAACAAACTTTTCCAAAAACGGCGATTTTACAAATGTTAACGAAATAAGTTGGGGACAGAGCGATATATTTGAAAAAAATATTTATTAAGCTAGCTGAAACAGTTTCAAACAAAGTATCAATGAGCTAAACTAAATAAAAATAAAAATTTAATGAAAAAATTCGACCAAAATTAGAAAACACGTTACCTGGAAAAAATTCATAAGCACAAAAGAAAGAAAATTACGATTAAGAATTATTTGTTTGGTCAATGTAAATGCGGAAGTTGAGCTAGCATTATTGTTGTTTCCTCTCGATAGTAATGGATCATTGGCAGAATTAAGGTCTACGTTTTCATATTTTGTGTGAAGATATTTTCCAGAGTATCTATAAAAATAAATTTAATTTTTTGATCAATAATAGTTTATTTTTATATAGCAAAAACTGAAGAATACGAACTAAAGCAAGATGGCATTGTTTGATCGAGTGTTTGCCAATTTTTTTGCCACAGCACATAATTTACATTAAAAAAAAATCAGATGGGAAAGCTACAAAACTAACATCTTATGAAAGAATTTTTTTGGACAACACCTGTTACAACTGAAGACCAAATGAAAAATCTCTCCATTTATCAGTCAAAAAATTGTTAAAAGATCGAACAGAAAAGTTCAGCTTTAAAACACAAACGGAAACACGTTTTTACAGGACATCCAATAACCTCCTGCAGCACCTTGGCTGGCAATTACAGTACCGGACAACACAAAACCTTTCAGCCGAGAAAATTGCAACGATTCATTACCTGTTTGATACAAATAATGCAAGTAAACGAAAACGATTAACACTACAACAATTTGCATAGCGCATGGTACACACTGAGGTTTGGAAAAATTCTTCCACTTTTATTTATTTCATTTCTAATTTCTAACATTAATTATTAGAGCAAAACCAAAAAAATCTTAACAAATTTCTTAATGCAGCAACTTGGACTTGAAATAGTTTGCTATAATTAGCAGAAAATAAATATTAGCAATTATTTTTACAACGAAACTTTTTAAAAAGATCTGGAGTCATTTATAGTCATTAAAATTACCATATATTATCATTAAAGTTAAAACCTTCTTTGCATAAAATAATTGGTCTACTGTAGAAGCTTACCTAAAAATCAGTGATGCAATTACAGCAACAAATAAACAATAGATTTGAAGATGAAAAAAGTTGCTCATGGCACCTGACACAAAACTGGAAACCATTACACTTGAACTGCCTATAAGTGAGGCAACCTGCAAATGTATAAATGCCATGCTGTACATATTGTAAATTAAACCATAATTTGATTTGAATAATTATAATGTATTTTTGAGTTAAAAAACAAGGAATATAAATTAGAACTACTAATCAAAAAAAAAATTGAACAATGTCACGAGACATATTAAAAATAATCCTTTAAATATAATAATCACATTACTTTTACTTTCCTATGAACTACTACCTTACTGTGGTAGGAAAGTTTGCATGTCTCAGTGACCTGTAAAGCTGTGTGGGCCAGAGATTTTATCTCTCTTGTTAGGAATATCTAGGCTAGCAGATAGAGACCAAACAAAATGTAGTTCACAAGATGGCACCTTAAAACCTGGGCAGACTGTGCTCAAAAGCTGTGGCAAGAAAACAGTCTTGACGGAAATATTTTATATAAAAAACCCTTTGCAGTAGGGTTACACAAAATTCATGATATTTTACCTAGAACGTTTTTTCATGCTGCCTCAAGCATCATGCAGATTAAAAAAGTCTGCATTCAGGTATTTGGCAGAGGTATCTGTTCAAAAAGTACTTTCCTACATGAGTCAGCTTTATCAAGGTTAAGACACTGGTGCTTGATTTTCAATCACTACAAATTGGCTCACTTCTGCTTTTTGTCTAATCTCCATTGGGTGGAGCTCTATCTTGTGAGAAAAGACTCATCTCTGGCTTCTTAGGAAAGTCAATTTTTTAGTTTACTCACAAACTGGAAGATCAGATTGCTGTTTCTAGGGGGCGACATACACCCAAACCCTGGACCACAAACACATAAGTGGATTTGTCTCATACCTATCACTAAAGATTAAACATCTAATTTATGTAACTACACAAAGTACTGAGTGCATTTAAAATGCTCCCAAATCACAAAAGAACTACAACTTACAGTACTGCACACTTCACAGTACTTTTAACCACAGAACACAAATAAACACAAAATCACCAAAGAACATTCTCAAAGTCCTGCAATTCAATGCAAATGGCATTTGCAACAAAACAGATAAAATACACTATTCATTAAAAATGATGTTATAACAATACAAGAGACAAAACCCAATCAATCCCACAAAACACCAAACATTTTTCAATTCACACCTATCAAAACAGATCACACTCACAAACAAGGAAGCCTCCAACCTTACCTTAAAAACAACATTAGTTTTTCACAACTTAATACATCAAACATCTTTCCCATTGAATCACAAAACTACAAATCATCTAAATTCACCTTTCTACATCACAGCAATTACATATTGCAAACATATACATTCCACCCAGCTATCACAAACAAAAGAAGACCTGATTGTATCCAGCACATTTATAACCATAACAAATCTTTTTGTGAGATTTCTTTTCAAACACAATCATCACAGCAGACGTCAATGCTCACTCACCGTTATGGTACTTGCCAACAAAAGACCTTGAGGAGAACTGATCAAAAACATTTTGCTTAACTCCAATCATATTACCCTAAAAACAAAAACTCCAACATGTCTATCACCCAATCAAACACAACAACTTACTTCACCAGACATCATCACACCATTTACCACTGCTTCAACAGACTTGCATGACTGCACTAGCTGGCAGACCATCCACTACCTCACATCCAATCACTTACCTTTACTTACCATCACAAAACCAAAGCAACTTGCTTTCACTTGACTAAAACAACAAACTACCAAAAGGCTGATTGGGGATCATTTAAACAACATGTTGAACATCTCATCTCCTACAGACCTTGCAGCACAAATGTTCATGAGGCAAATAAATACCTTATCAAGGGAATTTTGGATGCCAATAGACTCTTCATCCCTAAAGAAAATCACACTCACTTACCCATGCATATTTGCATGCTTATCCATCACCATAACTATATACAGGGTGTCAAGAAAGTTCCCGATTGATTTTTAAATTTAATGTAATTCAAAAACTTCAATGAATTATGAGAAGTTCTGTACGTCATTTTTCCACTTAATCCTCCTTTTCAATGTTTCAGATACACTTTTCAAATTTTTTTGGCTAAAATAATAATAAAATGAGTAAAAGAGCTGCAATCATTCAACTTCATCGTGCGGGACATTCAAATTCTAAAATTATGAAGTTGCTAAAAGCACCAAAATCGACTGTTCACGATACAATCTTGCGCTTCCAAGAACTTGGAACCATGGAGGATCGGGATAGGAGTGGATGACCTCGATCTGCTCGCACTCCAGCAAAGATCAAGGCCCTCAGGGAGAGAATTCGGAGGAACCCCAAATGATCCTTGACGAAAACGGCTAAAGACATGAATATCAGCCATGAGTCTGTCAGAACAATTGTTGAACAGGATCTCAAAATGTCCCCGTACAAAATCAGGACAAGACAACTCCTAACTGACCTCCAGAAGCGAAAAAGAAAGGAGAGGGCCAAAATTCTGCTGAACCGTCTGAAGGGAGGCACGGAGAAAGGCGAAATCGTTTTTTCAGACGAAAAACTCTTCTCGGTGGAGGCGAAGTTCAACACCCAGAATGACAGGATTCTCGGAAAGTTGCCCAAGGACCTCCCTGATCATCTTCGATTCGTTTCACGCCGACAGAAACCCTCGTCTGTGATGGTATGGGGTGCGATCTCCAAATCTTGGAAATCTCCCCTCATTTTTGTTAAAGAGGGGGTCAAAGTGAATACAGATTTGTATGTCAATGATATTTTAACCCCTGCCCTCACATCGATGAAGGAAAAGTTCAAAAATAAGTCCTTCACCTTCCAACAAGACGGCGTGCCTTCTCACACATCAAAGAAGACGCAGAAGTGGTGCGAAGAGCACTTTCCTTCATTCTGGACCAAAGATTTGTGGCCACCATCTTTGCCCGATCTCAATCCTATGGATTTCTGTGTGTGGGGTATTCTAAAAAAGAAGCCTGTTCTTCACCCCATAACAATCTGGAGGATCTTCGAGCTTCCCTGAAACAAGCATGGGAGAAAATTCCTCAAGATGCCCTTCGTGCTGCTTGTCAGAATTTCCGACAGAGGCTCCAACGTGTTATTGATACAGATGGGGTCATTTTGAATAAACCAGATTTTTTTATGTTCATGGAGCTTTGTTCTATCACCACAATAAACCTTTTGTTGATTTAACCTTCTGTCATTAGCCCTATATAATTTTGTTTAGGATTGGGAACTTTCTTGACACCCTGTACATATACAAAACAAATCAGACCCACAAATTATTAATCTTAACAATCATATAAACAAACAAATACATGAACACAAAACAAACACCTGAAAACAACATCTTGACAAAATTGATCACACACACAATCTACACTTCCTGTGGGGCACCATAGCAAAACTATGTAACAAAAAACTACCTACACTGTGTAGGCTACACAACAAAACAGAAACATTTGCTTTGGAACTAAAACAGCCATTACTGACATGACAAAACAAAGCTTTTAATAAATAATTCACAAAAGTCACTCCATAGATTACAGAAAATCAACAGGCACATAGATCATACAATCAAGAGCCTTCCCACAAAGGAAATACAACTTACCACTATACACAAATGCAATTAGTCATCTCAAACAGCACAAACAATAATTCCATTGGATATGATGGTATAAACATCAGACACTTCAAACACCTTGGGCCACTTGCCATCAGCTACCTCACAAACATGTACAACATTGCCCTCAACACTAACACAATAGCCCATTTTTGAAAACATGCCAAAATCATTCCCATTTCAAAACCAAACAAACACCACAACATTGGCACAAACTATCAACCCATATCACTCCTATTACCCATTGCCAAAACACAGGAGAAAACACTATTACCATAACAGAAAATATTCTAATCATTTCTCATCAACAGGGATTCAAACATAAACACTTAACACACACTGGTTTGCACAACATCTACCACCAAATCACAAGAGGCTTCTACAACTCAATGCCTCCACAATGCACTGTAGCTGTAGCTTTGGACATGATCAAGGTGTTTGACACAGTAAACATACAAAAACTTATAAACAAACTCACACTAACAAACATTTTAAACATCATTATCAAGTTCATAGCAAACTACATAAAAGGATGACAAGCATGCGTTCGATACAATTGCACACTCTCAAAACTCAAACAAATTTAAACCAAAGTACCACAAGGTGGAGTTTTATCTCCAGCATTATTTCAATTTACACCTCCAACATTCCACTCCCCCAAATGACATACAAATCACACATCTACTGATGACATAACAATCACTGCGTCTCACATCAAACACTGTAAGACACAACAACTCATTCAACCATATCTTCATAAAATCTATGAATGGGCCTTCATAACTATGAACTAATAACCTTCATATAAACACAGACAAAACTACCACTACACTTTTTACATTAGACCCAGCTGAATATGGCACAACTCTATCACTAAAATTAAACAATCAAATGCTACCAACAACAAAACACAAAAAAATTCTTAAAATTACTCTAAACCCAAAACTAACATTTTTACCACATATAAATGTTACTATCACCAAAGCAAAACAAAAGTTTAACATTCTGAAAGCACTCACTTCTAACAAATGGGGTAAACAAATGGAATTAATTGTCTCTACATTCAAAGCTATTACTTGCCCCATTTTGGTATAAGCAAACACCATATGGAGCCTTATCACATCAGACACCAAGATTAAGAAACTGCAGAAAATTCAGAGCACCACTTTGTGAATTGCTATGGCTGCACATGAGATACAAACACTCAATACCTACATCAGGGTTTCCCAAACTGTGTGCCGTGAAAAGAATTGAAGTGTGCTGCGAAATTTCTGTGTTTTGACAAAAAGCCGTGGATAGAGTCTTGGTCCATTCTTTTTTTACAGAAATTGCAGCGAGATTTTGCATGACAAGCTTTTTGCGGCCCAACGACTTTGGTTTAATTTAAAATTTGTCCCAAATTAAAATAAGGTTGGACACAGTGACGGATATTTAAAGTTAGGGGCCCAAGGCAAGGATCCCCAAAAATTGGTGTTCTTTAAAAAAAAGGGGGGCCTTTGATCTCGTATTTCCCTTATTTTTCCCAAAATCATGCTGATCTCTAAAAAAAAATAAAAAAAGGTCTTCACGTCGATTTGATCTCATATTTCACTATTTTTCTCCCAAATCATGGTGATCTCTAAAAAAACATGTACAGCAAAATGAAACTATATGTGGTATTTTTAAGAGGGGCCCGAGGCAAATGGCTTATTCGCCTCACCCAATATCCGCCATTGGTTGGACATCCCTGTTCTACCCAGTATTAAAACAATTTCTGTAGGCACACTCTTTCATTAGGTATTACTGTTATACATTAAATATAATTTTTGTATGTAAACTTAAAGAGTGTATTTAGTATTGTAAGTGTGCCACAGCTTTCGTCTTCATAATGTAAGTGTGCCGCAGGAAAATTCAGAGTTTATTAGTGTGTCGTAATGAAAAAAAGTTTGAAAAGCACTGACCTAAATGACGAAACCAAGGTTTGTCCAATGGACACCCATTTTAAACTTTATTCTATTCAATTAAAACAATTGACTCAAACACAAAAACACCTTTTACATATTTGCATACTCAGATCCACCCAGAATACATGAAAACCACAATTTTTCATACCATTGACCACACTAATGTCATCATCTCAGATCCAAACATAACAACTAAAAAATGTAGAGACAACCTCAAACACATTCACACACCCATCACATCACAATACCGCAGTTCTAGAAAAAACAACAAAGTTCTAACACTACACCTTATGATATTTATTCATCACAACAAACATTACCATGTTAAATGGGTACAAAACTGGCACAACTCAAAGCCAACAAATCACCCTTCTTACAAAGTTACCTACATACAGTAAACCCTAATACATGCATGCCAAAATGCCCACTATGTTTGACACACACACATGACACTAATCACCTTTTTGACTATAGTCAAGTACCAACACCACTAGTCTGTGAAAAAAGCCTTTATAAGCAGCATAGGTAATCCAAGAATAGGAACCTAGATTGGCTTTTTAAGGGGTTAAAAGATAACTACTTCAAGATATCCTTGGAGGGGCAACAGCAACAACAACAACAACAACAACAACAACAACACTACTTTTAAACATAAAACAAACTATTGATATAACAATAACTTACTTGTTGATATTTAACTAAACGAAGACGATCAGCATGCAGAGTTGATATTTCAGCTGAAAGAGCACAATGAGCAAGCAAAACAAATGTGAGCAAGGAGTCATAAGCACATAGTGTAATTATAAGATGCAATCCAACTATCCAAGAATTTTCTGGCTTGCTATAATCAGCCCATTGAAACCAAGGAAGTAAAAAAGTCAGAGCCCATATTGGACCTCCATAAAATATTGCTTTTTTACGACTAGTAAAAATGGACCAATTTGAGTTATCTTGTAAATAGCCAAACAATGGATCATTTATTGCATTCCATATCAAATAGACTACCTAAAAAAATCAAAGTAATTATACAAAATAAAACATTCATTACCAGTACATTAAAAAACCATATCAAGAAAGAATGAAAAACATGACAAATTTGGTAGTCAATTTGATATCCAAAAACCAAATAGCAAAAAAGCAGTAATAACCAGATTTGTATCTTGAATTGGTGCAGGAAAAATATAAAAACAAATCAAGAAATCAGCTGCTAATTATTGAACAGAATGGTGCCAGACTATTTTTTGACTGTATAATGACAGTCATCGGGAAAGCCCAAGCAGGGAAAGAGAAGAAGTCCATGTTACTTTAAAGTAACTCTTTTGAAACTTTGCAATTCTACCCAAGAATCTACAATTCTAAATTGAAATACGAGTAATGAACTTAAAAAAGTGTTCCATCTAATTTGATGAAGTCCAAAATTCTATTTCTATGAACTCTTTTTTGATTGGTTCTTTTTTGATGTTGCTTCAAGGTACCTTTCAATGCTCACTATTCTTATTTCAGTTTGAAATTGTAGATTCTTGGATTGATTTAGAAATTTTCAAGAGTTACTTCATGGAATTCTTATCTTTCCTTACTTGGCCTTTCCTAATGACTGTCTTTTTACAGTCAAAGGATAGTCTGGCACCAATTCTCTGAATAATTAGCAGCTGATTTTTTGATTTATTTTCATACTTTTTTATCAATTAAAAAACCATGATAATTCAATTGGAATTACAATGGTGAGCAAAGTTAAGCAATACTTTAATTGTTTTTTGTATTAAAAAAGTATGTCAAAATTAATATACCCAAACAGCCCATCTGTAAAGGTTGATAAAAAATTGACCTGCAATATAGAGTTTATCTATCTGTTACTTAACCCTATATGGACAAATGGGACAGATCTGGCACATTTCAAAAAAACGTTATTTAGTGAACCTTTTCAGAAATTTTTTAAATAAATGACTTCCTTAAATTTGTCATATTTTAGTTGGTGTAGTTTTGAGTAGAAAAGTTTAAAACTTTAACCAGTGTGAAAGTAATAGTCAGTTCTTTGCTTGTTTGGCAAGGTTAGTGAAAAGTGCTGGTACGTACTATTTTGTATTAAGTAGTTCTTGATAAGCAAGCAGATTTTTTGACTAAAGAAAATTTTTTTTGTATTTTGTAAAAGTAGTTCTATCATATCAATATTAAAATTTTAATGTCTGCTTATTGTGATTAATATGGTATTGATTAGTTTAAACGTGCCAGATCTGTCCACCTTGTCCATAAAGTTCGATTTATATGCTGAAGATCTAAATATAATTTGAGTGTTATATTGCAGTTTTTTTTAATATTTTGAGTAAATATAGTGTAATAATAAATTAATTATGAATGTTTGAAAATTTTATGGCATAAAGAATTGGGAAGCTATTGCTGGGGGTGAAAATGGGGAGAGTGAAGTTGAATTTCTAGGAGAAAGTGACTCTAACAATGAATGTTTATTGTGAATCCAGTAACAACAACCCTCAAAATGAAAAAAGTATCCAGATTACAAAGAAAAAAGAGCCAGATGCAAACTGCCTGGGTACACAAGCAAAACCTACAGTTTTTGCATAAAATGTGAAACGTTTCTTTGCCTGAACAAAAATAAAAACTGCTTTAAAACATTTCACAAAAACTTAAAGTATTCAAATTGTAACGTAAAATTAATTGTGTACTCGTTTTTGACTTTTATGGTTTTGTTATTGCATGATACATAACGTTTGATTTTTCATACTATGGACGAGTGGGGTAGATCTGGCATGTTTAAAAATATCAAAAGTACATAAAAATTTTTTCAATATTTTGTCAAATATTGTATAATAGAAAGTTACTGTCACCAAAAAACAGTTAAAAAAATTTTTATCATGCACAAAACTAAATTCGTCCATATAGGGTTAATGCATCAATTTAAAAAAATCTAAAAATATTTATTGCATCCAAGAAATTAGCAACTATAATCAGGCTATAACCGAAAGTAGTTATAAATATTTGAGGATCAGCATCTATTGCTATGATTTAAAACAATAGTTTTTAATTGGGGATGAGTTAGTTAAATACCAATACAGGTTAGTTAGATTCATGTAAAAATTTTTAAGAAAATTTGCTTTTAATTTCTAACTTGATGGTCTCTAAACCAAGGTCTACAAAACGTTGTTTGGTTGAAAAAAAATCTTCAAGATTTTTAAACATTGTTCAGTTTTGGATAATGAAACATGCAAATGATTAACTGTTTGAAGTAATCAGTGGTCAACCTAATTAGATATTTTCAAACAACTGGCTACAAATTGGTCAACAAATTTATAACCTTTTTTTTTAAAAGGTGGGCAAAAGATGTAAAAACTCTTGAGATACCCTGAGTTAATCTATGCTTTTTTGTTTTATAATTTTTACTTATTTTCTATTTTTAGTCAATGCAAACAAGGGTACTTGATTTCACAGCTCTTCATGAAAATCAAAAAAATCAAAAAGATTTAAAACAATTTTGGGATTCAAATAAACCAGTGGTTTTTAACCTTTTTTATTCTGCGATCCAATTTTCAACCCAAAGTAACTTAATAACTCTTTTTGGAAAACAAAATCTTAATTTTGTCTCAAAATTCAAGAGATCTTTAAAAAAAAAGGAAAAAAAGTTGTCATTTTGAATCCGTCTTGAATTTCTTGATTTTTTTCCCTGTAGTGTTCTTCAAAAAAAAAAAAAGATTTTTACTTGGCTTCCATCTGTGATTTCTCTGTTTTTGTCACTAAATTATGGTAACTTCCAAAATCTAGGTTTTTAAACTAAATGGTGCAAGCAACTGGTAATTGAGTTGATGGCTAAAATGACACAATTTTCTGTTTTTACCATTAATTAACAATAGATTAGACACTGCTAGAAAGTAAAGACTTTTTTTACCTTGAATTTTGGTCGAAAATAACGGTTTTGGATGCTAATGGAAGTATAGACCTTTTGTTTTAATCTTCAATTTTGACCAAAATTGGAGAATTTGATGAAATCACTAAAGTTTTGCTTTTGGTTTGTGTTGTCAAGTTTCATGAGGTAGAGGGGGCATGGAATTTTGTTTGCGTAAAAAAGAGGGCATGTTTTAAAAGAACCTAGGCTCTAAAAAGTAAAAAAAGGTCTTTATTTTAAATCTGTCTCTGATTTCTCCTGTTAGTGTTCTCTAAAAAAGTCTTTACTTTAAATCAAAAATTCTGTTTGTCCAATGCTTCTGCAAACCTCAGAAAATTGCCAAATGATATCTTTAGGGGTTGCAACCCCCAGGTTGAAACTGACCCACTTAAATAAAGCAACTAAAATTTGTGGAGTATTTTTAAATTGGTGATATGAACTATGCAACTAATGTTGGCTAAAATCAAAAAAAATTGAAATTTGTGAAATTGGCAGTTTAAAACAACTGATACCAGTAACTAGTTTGGTTCTCTTCCAGTAACTGTAAACTAACTGGAAATCCCCAAAGTACTTTTCCAAATTATTTCAATAACTTTTTTTTCTCTGTTTCTTTTTTATTATTTTCTGGTGCTCCAAACAGAAACCTCAATTAGTATTCAGACAAAAAATGGTTATTGTTGCTTCTTGAAAAGTTCTATAAATTTTTTAAAATGTATCGGTGATAAACTTAAATAAATTGAATTGAGACTAAATAAGTTGAACTGAACACAAACTCTTATACTGTATATCTAAAAGGCTAAAAAAATGTGACAAATAGTATTTCTACTTTAAAAGCTAATTTTTTCTTGCAACATTAAGATTTTCATTTACAAATCATAATGTTTGTCTAAGCAAGCAACCACATTCAACTTAAAGTTTAACTGAAGAGGGCTGTAAATATTAAAAAATTTCTCAATATTATTTCTCAATGTTATTATATATAAACTGGTAACATCTCAATAAATAGACTAAATCATGACTTTAAAAAACAGTGTTAATCAACTTTATGACAAGTTTTATAGCGATCAGGTTAAGCTCAACTGCCTGCGGACTGGTATTGGGCGATTCCATTTGTCCATGCATAACTGGGGTCTTGCTCCTTCACTGAATTGTGAGTGGGGTGCCTCTGAGCAAACTGCAGACCATGCTATAATAGCATCCTCTATACATCAGGCACCACATGGAGCACAAGGTCTGACAGTTTTGAATGACAAAACTCAATGCTGGCTTAATAACACCACTGCCAGCATCTGATTCAAGCAGTGTAGCAGCCTGGGGTAGTAAAAGGATAAACCCTCAGCCCCAGTCCTGTTTGTGTCTGACCTGGAATGGATACCCTTCAAACGACGACGATGGCAAGCTTATTTTAATATAAAACAATTTTGAATTACAAAATTATATTATAGCAAAACATGCAAAGATAAAAAAAATTAATTTGGTGATATTGGGTCTCTTCAAGAAGTCACTGTAAACGATTTTTGTTCATGAAACTAACCTGGATTCCCCTGTGGTTACTATTACTTATTGAAAGATCCTTTTTTCTCGGTTTCTTCATTCTTCTATCTGCATGTTAAAAAGGGGATTTTGGGTTAGCTTCAATGAAAAAATGGCTTATGGTGACTTCTTGAAGAGACCCATAATATTTACTATTCAAAATGTGCTGTATATTAAAAAAACAGAACACAAAAACATAAATTTAAAAAAGAAATTGCAGCTTTTAAACCTTACTTTAGACTTGATTATAAAAAATAAAAAATAAATCAAAATTATTTTATATTTATCATCAACAAGAAAATTATTTAATTCAAAATGTCACTGAAATTTTCAAAAAAAACCAAAAAATTAAGTTTAACTTTTAATTCTTTATTAATATATAAAAAAAGTAACAGTCACCTGGGCAAATTGAAACCAATCTTCATCAAGTTTATACTTGTCAATGAAAAGCTTAACATAATAAAAGAAAAATACTGAATTCATCATTGATGAAGCCAAAGTAGTTGCAGCATATGCAACAGCATTTTGGTTTAACGGCATTTTTAGAAATAATGGCATAAATAATCAGATTGCTATATTATTTACCTATAATAATTAAAAAAACCAACAAAGCATTAAAGATTACTATTAAAACGAGTGTAGTTAGTGTATTAAAATTACCATATAAAAAATAATTGCTCCGGAAAAAAGTAAACATCTACCGTACCTATTCACCGAACTCATGATACCAATAACACATATGTATTATGTAACAAAAATATTTCTACTTGTTCTACTGTTTGTGACCTAGGCATTTATATTTCTAGTGATCTCAAATGGCATAGTCACATTTCTAGTGTCACTGCTAAAGCCTCAGCCAGAGCTTATCAAATTCTACACTCTTTCAGCAGTAATAATGTTTGGATACTGCTTAAAGCATATACTACTTATGTTAAACCCATTTTGGAATATAATAGTGTGATCTGGTCTCCTTACCTAAAAAAATGGTCCAGATGGTAGGTGCTTTCACGCAGCCTGGGCCGTGAGTAAGTCTGCTCATTGATTTTAAAATGACAGACCGAAACTGAACCTACCAAAACGGAAGGGTATCCACCCATTCCGATGTTCAGTGTGGGTCTGTTAATCGGCAAACGTCCTTTTCAGGACGGGGCAATGTCAGGATAAAACTGCCCTTTTTAGGGCACATTGCCAACAAGTTCCGAAGACCCACTATTCTTCAGCTGAACATCGAAGGCCTCACTGCAAGCAAGATGAATGTTCTTCATCACCTCGCTATGCAGTCTGAGGCACTCGTCATCCTACTGCAGGAGACCCACTGCACTGATGCAGAGAAGTTGGTGCTACCACACTACCAACTAGCTGGGTCTTCTTTAAGCAGGAAGCATGGCCTTGCCACGTTTGTTCACGAGCGACTGGGATACACGCTTTTGGACCAATCTCCACCGACATCGGAGATCGAGTGGCTGTGTGTGGACGTTGATGGCTATAAAATAGTCAATGTCTACAAACCACCGCCAACGCGATTGCGAACCCTGGATCTCCCAGTGTTTCCTCACCCCTGTCTGTACGCTGGCGATTTTAACTGTCGTCATGCTGACTGGGGTTATGATGACAATAGTCCGGATGGTGAGTGCTTGGCTGGATGGGCAAGTATTAATTGTCTTGCCCTCCTATATAATGCCAAGGACGCTGCCAGTTTTTATTCCGGCCGCTGGAACACTGGCGCCAATCCAGACCTAGCTTTCGCTAGCGTAGGTCCAAACAGTCGCTTACCAGATAGACGTGTCCTTGAGAAGTTTCCCAGGTCACAACATCAACCCTCGCTTATTACACCACCAAGGTTTGCTATGGCAGTGCCAAGCATGCCTATTAAGCGATGGAACTTCCGCAAGGCCAATTGGAGTCACTACATTGCTTTGACGAATAAATTCGCAAAGACTTTGTTGCCGCCTGATTCACTTGATGTGGATGCGGCTTACCAGGACTTCTGTAACATCATTAAGAAAGCAGCCAAAAAGACTATCCCACGCTGGTATCGAAATAACTATATTCCGTGTTGGGATGCAGAGTGTGAATCCCTCTATAAAACCTTTCTGCAGTCTCCTCAAGGAGACGACTCAAGTTTGGCTGCTACAACTCTGCTTGCCAAGCTTGACAGAAAACGGAGGGATCGATGGTCCGAAACAGTTCGGAGCATTTAAAAAATGAAATTGAATCATTTAAAAATTTAAAAATTTAAAAAATTAACATTTAAAAAATGAAATTGAATCATTAAAATCTGCTGTAGATGAAATGTGTATAATAATCAAAACAAATATAGATGTTGGGAACTCAAAAGAAGAATCTGAAAATAAATTAACTTTAAAGAATAAAGACACGTATGCAAAAGTTGTGATAGGAAATGATGCTAATGTGATTTCTGAAAAAGCTAATATTCAGAATAATAATGTTAATAGAAATTTACCCACAACTAATGCTACAAGTAGACCTGATAGCAGCCTCGATAATGCTTGTACACCAATTTCGAATTCTGCAAAAAGCCATAGTAAAACACAAAAAAGTATTTTATTTGTTGAACCTCTTAATAATAATCCAATGATAAATACTAAAAACACCACCAAAGCCATTGAAAAACTGATTGTTTCCAATGGAGTTAGCATCAAAAACTTTTATAAAAATAAAAATGAAAAAACAATCATTGTTCTTCAAAATGAAAAAAGAAAACCTCAAAAATAGTATCAACAATAGCTTACCATCTTTACATGCTAAGGATATAAATCAAGTTAGTAATAAAACTATTTGTATTATTGGATTTGATCATGAATATAAACAAAATTTTGTAGATAACTTGTTTCAACAAAACAAATACATTTCTGATTTTATTGCAGCCTCAAACAATACACTTGCTGATCATATATACATTATCTGTATTAAACCTCTCAAAAAGAATGCTTCTCTATACCAAGCAGAAATTAAAATTTCAACAAAATTGCGCAGTTTGTTAAAAAATCATGGAGACTTTGATATTGCACTGTTTAAGATAGAATAAATGTATGTAGGTGTTTTAAATGTCAAGAGTATGGTCATTTTGCTTCCAAATGTTTAAACAATTTCTCTTGTGCTCACTGTGCTGGTGATCACTCAACCAGTGATTGTTCTGATAATAATCTCAGTAAATGTGCTAATTGTGCTAAAGCTGGACTAATTGACCAACACAAGTCTTATGATCCAAAATGCCTTGTATATCGAGATGAATTTTTAAAGAGATACAACTTTTTAACAAAAAACTATTTGACAACTTAAATAATCAAAACTATAAATTATTCTTAAAACTCAGTATTTGGAATGTAAGATCTTTAACAAACAAAGTTGTTGAAATTATGGAGTTATTAAGACTTAAACTGTGATATTCTATTGGTGAAACATGGCTGTCAACAAAAACAAACTATGTTACCTCTCAACTTAAAGATTACAGTTATAAATTATTACACACGATAAGAAATTATGAAAATAAATGCAGAGGAGTCCGAGTCGGGGTTCTTCATAAAATGGCTTACAAGTCGAAGTCTGTATTTTTGATAAATATGACTCTTTTGAATACCACTGTTGTGTCTTTTCTCTTCATGGTACTAAAAACTTATATGTCATTGTTATATATAGACTTCAAGATATTAGTAACTCATTATTTTTTGATGAATTTGTTTCATTTTTAGAAATAATTTGTTCTTTTGATGGTGATATTATACTTGGTGGAGATGCAAATATTCATCTTGACATTGCTCTTGATTGTGACACAAAGTTCTTGGATATTTGTTACACTTTTAATTTACTTCAATTGGTTGACAGCATTACCCACAATAAAGGTCACCAGCTTGACTTTCTGATTACAAATAATAAAAAGATAATTAAAGATGTGTATCTTAATAATATTTCTCTCAGTGATCATTACCTGATTCAATTCAAATATTCAAATCAGATTAAAACATCCCCTCAATATGAAATAGTACATACTTGAAACTATAAGAATTTATATAGTGATTTATGTGTAGAACAATTAGTCTCTTCTCTACAACAATTAGATAGTCAAATCACCACAAATGCAAGTCTTAATACTGTTACACATTTATACCATGAGACAATAGCTAATATTGTTGAAAGGTATGCCCCTTTAAAAACCTTAAAAATTAAAAATGTACAAAATCCCTTTGGTTTGACTGTGAGTATGCAGAATTAAGAAGAAAATGGAAAAAAGCAGAAAAACAGTTTAAAACATCAAATGATGCAGCTGATAAAAATATCTATATTAAATTGAGAAAGGAAATTTGCAAAGACTAAAAAGGTTAATTACTTTAGAGAAAAGATCAATAAATGTAGCAATTCACAAAGAGAACTATTTAGAGCAGTTCAGTCCTTAACAGACTCCATCAATATAAATCAGTTTCCTTCTGAACAACTATGTGACAAAACAATAGCTAAAAATTTTTATAATTTTTTTGTTACAAAAGTAAACAGGATACACAATGCTTTACTCAAAAAGAAATGCGACTATCAAGTTCATTTTCCTCTTAAAAAAGTTGATGCAATTCAATCTAATTTTGTATATTTTGATAATTTCAAAGTAACCTATGAAGATGAATTATTAGAAATTGTTACTGATACTGGTATAAAATGTGGTTTTTCTGACCCATGTACGAAGTTTGTGTTAAAAGAATATTTATCTGTGTTCTTATTAATATGGACAAATATTATTTAACCGGTAGGTCGTTTTACCGAAACTGAACAAAACTCACCGGAACTCACCAAAACTCACCGAAACTCACCGGAACCAACATTAATTTAATAATTAAAACAAAAACTTTTGTTTTTAAAATTTAGCAGGACCTATGCAAAATTAATTCATGTAAAAAAATATCTCTTAAATAATGCCGACTTTTAAAAATAAGTGAGTTTCGGTAAAACGACTCTTCAAAAAGTCGTTTTATCGAAACTCACCTGTATCTTTCTAACAAAGACTGAAATTCAATTTGTTTTTATTTCTACACAATCTCTGCAATCTGTTGTTTGTTTGAAATAAAATTGAAGTTGTATTTGAATGAAACAAGTTGTTTTTGTAGTGAGTTTCGGTAAAACGACTATATATCAGCAACTATATATTTTGGCAGAATTCACTTATAACTTTTAAAATAAAAACATTGAAACAAAACTTTTGGCTTGAAAATTTTGCAGGACGTACGCAAAATGAATTCATGCAAAAAAATATGTTTTAAATCAGTGATTTTCAACCAGGGTTCCGAGGAACCCAAAGGTTCCGCCAGTACAGTCCAGGGGTTCCGCAAGTTTATATTCAAACCCCGAGTCTAGTTTATAATTATATGCATATTGTTTAAAAATACAGTGATTTTTGATCTATTGGTCAAATGAAACGAAGTATAAAATTTAGGTTAACAGAACATCAACGTTGTATTAACTATCAAAGACCGGATCAATCAGCGCTTCGTGAGCACTCAGTGATTATGGACCACAAGATAGATTGGGAAAACAATTATGTTAAAAGTTGAAACAGAGTAGGCCTACAATAAAAGGTTATTTGTAGAAAGTTGGTTTATAAATTCAAAATCAAGTGTAACTAACAGAAACGACGGCAATTCTATCCCTTTAGTTAATAAAAAATTAGATTGTAATTGAAAAATTTTAATTTGCGTCCTGTTTTAAGTTTTTAAATGTGAACAGTTTGAATTTTCTTAACTAGTTAATTTGGTTTGAAACTTTGTATTGCAATTGTACGGTTGACTGCTGTGTCTTTTAAATTAAAATGTTCTCGGGCTTGTTTATCGCTGTTGGTGGATGCGCTTACGCTCGGGGTCGGTTGATTTCTTCATTGATCACTATCCTTTGCTTCTTTATTACTCTTTTTTGCCGCAGCGATCAATGAAGTTAACCACCAGCTGTTTGACGTTGGACGCATTTCAATTAATAAAATGATGTTTGTTGCACAAGACAATTAAATTATTGCACAGGGGTTCCTCGAGCCTCTGGAATGTTGCATGGGGGTTCCGCTCCTACAAAAAGGTTGAAAACCACTGTTTTAAATATAGCCGACTTTTAAAAATAGGTGAGTTTCGGTAAAACGACTCTTTGAAAAGTCGTTTTACCGAAACTTACCTGTATCTTTCCAACAAAGACTGAAAAACAAAAACTTTTGTTTTTACAATTTAACAGGACCTACACAAAATTAATTCATGCAAAAAAATATCTCTTAAATAATGCAGACTTTATTTAAGAGATGCAGACTCTTAAAAAATATAGTTGCTGCTATATAGCCGTTTTAACGAAACTCATTAAAAAACAATTTGTTTTACTCAAATACAATTTCAATTTTATTTCAAATAAACAACAGATTGCAGAGATTATATACAAAAAAAATAAATAAATTGAATTTTAGTCGACACAGTCTCGGTTCAAAACCTAATCGTGCCATTCTGTTGTATCTTTGGGAAAGACACTTTACGGCACTTTCCCCTGCTTGGCAAGCAGTTCTAAATCAAAGTCATATCTCTCTCTTCAAATTTCAAGCGGACACCAATATCTTGGCATCTCCGGAAGCAGGTCGAGATAATTGTTTGCCCTATGTAGAGCGACTCCGGCGCTTTCTGCGATTCAGAAGAATAAATATAAAGATAAAAATAAAAAATCCAATTAAAAAATTGATTAGGGTGCGCTTATGATTTAAAAAATTACATTTCGTTTAATTGATTTAAAAATCACGTTGCGCCGCGGTTGACATAGTTTTTAAAACAGTGGACATTGCGCTTTACATGAATTTCAAAATCGCATTGTGCTTCTTGCGTTGCGCTTTATATAAATTTTAAAAGCGTATTGCGCTTTATATGATTTCAAAATTGAATTGTGTAAGTTGCGCTGCGCTTTACGTGATATCAAAATCAAATTGCTCAAATTGCGTTGCGTTTTACATGATTTACAAAACACAATGCGCTTTGTATGATCTAAAAAATATATTGCGCAAGTTGCGCTGTGCTTTCTTAAAAAAAAAAATACCTACCGCTGCTTTTTGAAGAGTCGTTTTACCGAAACTCACCTATTTTTCAAAATCTGGATTATTTAGAAAATATTTTTTTGCATGAATTCATTTTGCGTACGTCCTGCAAAATTTTCAAGCCAAAAGTTTTGTTTCAATGTTTTTATTTTAAAAGTTATAAGTGAATTCTGCCAAAATATATAGTTGCTGATATATAGTCGTTTTACCGAAACTCACTACAAAAACAACTTGTTTCATTCAAATAACACTTCAATTTTATTTCAAACAAACAACAGATTGCAGAGATTGTGTAGAAATAAAAACAAATTGAATTTCAGTCTTTGTTAGAAAGATACAGGTGAGTTTCGATAAAACGACTTTTTGAAGAGTCGTTTTACCGAAACTCACTTATTTTTAAAAGTCGGCATTATTTAAGAGATATTTTTTTACATGAATTAATTTTGCATAGGTCCTGCTAAATTTTAAAAACAAAAGTTTTTGTTTTAATTATTAAATTAATGTTGGTTCCGGTGAGTTTCGGTGAGTTTCGGTAAAACGACCTACTCCATTATTAATCTTAGTCTTAGTACAGGCTCTATGGACAATCTAAAGTATGCCACTATTACTCCATTACTAAAAAATGCTAACTTAATCTAAATTTCAATAAATATGAAAATTTTCGTCCAGTATCTAACTTAACATTTATAAGTAAATTAACTGAAAGAGTTGTTTTAAAAAGACTTTTAAATCATATGCATTACAATAAATTAAATATACCCAATCAACATGAATATACAAAGAATCATAGTACTGAAACTGTTTTATTAAAGCTAATTAATGATATTCGCATTAATTTTAATAAATTGAATGCAACAGTTTTGCTTCTATTAGATTTAAGTGCAGCATTCCATACTACTAGTGTAGACATTCTTATAAATACATTGTCAGTTGAAATTGATGTAAGAAGTACTGTTTATAACTGGTTTAAATTATATTTAACTGGTCGAACTATGCCTGTCAAAATAAACAATGATTTTTCTAACCCTGTACTTGTAAATAGTGACGTACCACGAGGATAAGTATTAGGTCCTATTTTTTTAAATATTTATGTTCGTTCTTTTTATAGATACATTGAATCAACAGGTTTTAAAATAAAAAGCTTTGCTGATGATCACCAATTGTATCTTTCCTTTTGTCCCACTTTCGAATATAGTATACTAGTTGAAAAAATAAAAGTCTAAAATAAAATAAAATTCTATTAAACAATTTTTTTGTTTAATAGAAAAGTGGATGAGTTGTTTCTTTCTTAAATTAAATGCTGCAAAAAGTCAAATAATTGTTTTTTCCACTGATAATGTTAAAAAGAATATTTCTTTGAATAATACCTTTATCAATAGTTCTTGTGTGAAGTTTTCAATACTGTAAAAAATTTAGGTGTACTTCTTGACCAAAAGCTTACGTTTGAATCTCAAATTAATAAATGTGTATCATCTATTTATTGTAGACTTACAATTAAATTACTTTCTCACCAACCGTGAACTATGAATATTAGTGTCTTCCTCAATTTTATCAAAAATAGATTATTGTAATTCATTATATTATAATGCAAATAATGGACTTCTTCAAAAATTACAAATTGCCCAAAATAGTACTGCAAGACTGATTTATCATAAACGAAGGTTTGATCATGTATCACCTCTTTTGGATGATTTACACTGGTTACCTATTAAACTAGGGTGGCCATACGTCCCGTTTTAGCCGGGACAGTCCCGCTTTTTAGGCCTTGTCCCGACGTCCCGCCCGGTTAACCAATATGTCCCGTTTTTTTATTGTCTGGTTATATATTTCCAACTTTAAGTGAAGACCTTTTTTTTTTTTTAGAGAACACTTTGATTTTGGGAGAAAAATAGGGAAATTAGATTTGAAATCGAAGTGAAGACCTTTTTTTTTTTTTTTTAGAGAACACCTTGATTTTGGGAGAAAAATACGCAAGCCCAGATCAGACCTCTTTTTTTCTCAGACAACATCAATTTTTGAAAATTCTTGCCTCGGGCCCCTAAATTGGAATATCCACCACTGATGGCAACTCTACTTTTAAAGAAAGTCCCGATTTATCACTTTGA
The DNA here is from genome assembly GCA_963680785.1 of Diplosoma virens. Lineage (NCBI taxonomy): Eukaryota > Metazoa > Chordata > Ascidiacea > Aplousobranchia > Didemnidae > Diplosoma > Diplosoma virens. The sequence continues at coordinate 21,556,767 of OY796887.1, read as the reverse complement.
AAATATGGCCACCCTATATTAAACAAAGGATCATATAGTACAAACTTTGCATTATTGTTTATAAATGTTTGCATAATTCCGCACCTGCTGACATATCTTCACTTTTACACCTTGCCTCGAATAAATATATCAGATTTAAAGTAACTTTTAATCAAAGAAAAGCTAGTGATGGTGCTTTTTCTATTTATGCTTCAAAACTGTGGAACTCTTTACCTGATCGATTGAGACAACTAGATGATTTTAGTGTATTTAAATGTGGTTTAAAAACATACTTATTCTCTCAGTATTTCTTGTCTCATTGATAATATTGACTGCTGTTTACCAATACTGTTATCCACTTATTGTAATATATGTGATTTAATTGTGCTAATTTGCTTTTCTTATTTTGCAACACATTGTCTTATTTTTATTTGCTTGTTCCACAGCTGAGCAAAAGTGTTAACTTTGCAATCATTGTTGCCATTGTTATCACTCAGAATCTGTGGTTAAACCTACTATTATTATTATTATTAGATGGCAATTGATAGCTTTGAAGAGACTCGAGTTGATTAACTCCGTTTATTCATAGTCAAAAAATATATTTTATTGTGTTTGGTTTATTGATATCGAAGGCATTCGATTTCTGCAGCGTGAAGGAATAGGTAGAAGTGTCAGATGGCGAACAAAATTAATCCAGTGTCGCTTCAACACCTATTCTTTTTATTCGTTGTGCATTTAAAAAAATACTTTACTTCATTTTTCTCTTCTTACCAGTCTTTATCAAGCACCTCTAAATTTCAGTCTCAGAATCATAAAAACTAGAAAATCGAATAAGAAATTTCAACAGTACAGTAATACCTTAGTAATACTTTGGCATTTTAAAAACCATTTAAAGTATTTCAAATATGGTTCTATCAGTCAGGAGGATATAATTGGTAATTGTCGTCGATGTTTGAAAGGGCATCCACTTCAGATCAGACGCAAACATGACTGAGGCCGAGGGTTTATTAGTTTATTACCGCAGGCTGCTATACTATTCGGATCAGATGCTGACAGTGATGATGTTGAGTCAGCATCGTCGAGTTTCGTCTTCCAAAACCGTCAGACCTCGTGCTCCATGTGGTGCCGAATGTATGGGGCACGCTATAAGAACATGGTCTGCGGTTTGTTCAGATGCGCCAGTAGTATGTAATGGTTTTCCTGTGTGGTGTTGTGACGTCATCAGTGGAGCAGGCGCTGGAGCGCGATGGAGCACTCCAGCGCTGACGTCATCGCAGGAGCCGTGGCGGAGGGTGGCGCTAGAGAGCAGTGGCGGATCCGAATCCAAATCCTATTTCTAATCCTATTCCTATTTCTAATCCTAATCCTACTCTTATTCCTAATCCTATTCCTATTCGTAATCCTATTTCTAATCCTAATTTTATTTCTAATCCTACTCCTATTTCTAATCCTATTCCTAATCCTACTCCTATTTCTATTCCTAATCCTAATCCTAATCCTAATCCTAATCCTAATCCTATTTCTAATCCTAATTCTATCCTAATCCTAATCCTATTCCTATTCCTATTCCTACTCCTATTTCTAATCCTAATCCTAATCCTAATCCTACTCCTACTCCTAACCCTATTCCTATTCCTAATCCTATTTCTAGTCCTATTCTTATTCCTATTCCTAATCCTATTCCTATTCCTATTTCTATTCTTATTCCTATTCCTAAGAAAGACGATGGTCCTGAGTTCAATTCTTATCCAAGACAATATAAATCCTAAACCTAAGAAAGACATAGTCTTGAGTTTGACTCCCACCCAAGATAATATAAAGCCAAACTCTAAGAAAGGCAGAAGTCCTGAGTTTGATTCCTACCCAAGACAGTATAAATCCTAAACCTAAGAACAGCAGTGGTCGTGAGTTTGACTCCCACCCAAAACAGCGAAGCTGTAAATCCTAAACCTAAGAAAAACAGTGGTTCTAAGTTTGATTCCTACCCAAAACAGTATAAATTCTAATCCTAAGAATGTCGGTGGTCCTGAGTTTGACTCCCACCCAAGACAGTAGAAACAAAACATAAGGTTATTTCAAGACATTCTGCAAGATTTTAAAGCAATAAACTCAAAGCTTTTCCTGTTTTTAAGCGCTCCATAGAAAGAAAAAAAAAACCTGCCAAAATATGTTCCACAAAGGGTAAGTTTGGACAAGTCAGGTCAATACACAGTTTTCCCATGGGGAATTCCTTAGATTTTTACCGGGATTGTTTGTATAGGTTTCTTTGTGCATTGCAAACTTTGTCTTGATTTTTGTTATATTTATGTTCAATTTCTCAATTTTTCCCTAAAAAAGTTTGGTTTTTAGATATTTTTATTCAATTTTAAAACTTTTTTTCTAAAAAAACCTTGATTTTTATTATAACTTTGATTAATTTTTTCTAATCAATCTTAATTTTTTATAACTATCTTCAAATTTTTTATAGGCGAGCTTGATTTTTGTTATACTTATGCTCAATTTTTCAAAAATTTTTCTTACACAACCTTGGTTTTTGTTACACCTATCTTCAATTTTTTCTAGACAAATTCGATTTTTATTATACCTTTGTTGAAATTCTAAAAGTTTTTCTTTAGACAACTTTGATTTTTGTTACACATTTGTTTAATTTTTCAAACGTTTTCTTAGTCAACCGTGATTTTTAGATACCTATTTTAATTTTTTTTCTAAACAAGTTTGATTTTTGCTATACCCTTGTTAAATTTTTCCAAACTTTTCTTTGTCAACCATGATTTTTATTATACTTTTGTTGAATTTTTAAAAGTTTTTCTTTAGACAACTTTGATTTTTGTTATACTTATGTTCACTTTTTCAAAAATTTTTCTAAGAATCTTGATTTTTTAGATACCTATATTTAATTTTTTTTTCTAAACAAGTTTGTTTTTGCTATTCCCTTATTGAATTTTTCCAAACTTTTCTTTGTCAACCATGATTTTTATTATACTTTTGTTGAATTTTTAAAAGTTTATATTGATTTTTGTCATTCCTATCTTCAATTTTCTCCTATACAAGCTTGATTTTTGTTACACCCTTGTTGAATTTTTTCAAAATTTTTCTTTGTCAACCATGATTTTTATTATATCTTTGTTGAAATTTTAAAAGTTTTTCTTTAGACAACTTTGATTTTTGTTACACATTTGTTTAATTCTTGTTACACATTTGTTAATTAACCGTGATTTTTATATATCTATCTTCAATTTTTTTTTGACAACCTCGATTTTCGTTATACCTAACCTTAATTTTTCTCTAAGCAACCTTAATTTTTGTTATTACTACGCTCAATTTAAAAAGTTTTTCTTTAGCCAACTTTGATTTTTGTTATACTTATGTTCACTTTCTCAAAAATTTTTCCTAAGAAGCTTGACGTTTAGGCAGCTTTATTTAATTTTAAAACTTTTTCTCTTAGCAACCCTGATTTTTGTTATACCTAACCTCAATTTTTTCTCTAACAACCTTGATTTTTGTCATACTTTTGTTTAATTTTTTCTAAACAACTTCGATTTTTGTTATACCTTTATTTAATTTTTTTTCTAAACAAACTTAATTTTTTTATAACTATCTTCAATTTCTTTCTTGGCAACCTTGATTTTTGTCATACTTATGTTCACTTTCTCAAAAATTTTTCCTAAGAAGCTTGACGTTTAGGCAGCTTTATATAATTTTAAAACTTTTTCTCTTAGCAACCTTGATTTTTGTTATACCTAACCTCAATTTTTTCTCTAACAACCTTGACTTTTTTGTCATACTTTTGTTTAATTTTTTCTAACCAATCTTGAATTTTGTCATACCTAACCTCAATTTTTTCTTGTCAACCTTGATTTTTATTATCTTATCTTCAATTTTTTTTTAAACAACCTTGTTTTTGTCATACCTATCTTTAATTTTTCTAAACAACCTTGATTTTTGTCACACCTATGTTTAAGTTTTCTTAACAATCTTGATTTTTGTCGCACCTAACTTCAATTTTTTTTCTAAACAACTTTGGTTTTTGTCATATTTTGTTTAATTTTTCTTGGTAACCTTGATTTTTATTATACTTATCTTCCATTTTTTTCTAAACTGCCTTGTTTTTGCTATACCTAATTTCAATTTTTTTCTTGACATTCTCAATTTTCCTTATACCTACCTTCAATTTTTTCTAAACAACCTTGCTTTTTGTCATACCTTTGTTTAATTTTTCTTAACAATCTTGGTTTTGTTGCACCTACCTTCAATTTTTTTCTAGACAAACTTGATTTTGTTATATCTATACTTAATTTTTTTCTTGGTAACCTCAATTTTTGTCATACCTAATCTCAATTTTTTCCAGACAAACTTGATTTTGTTATATCTATACTTAATTTTTTTCTTGGTAACCTTGATTTTTGTTATACCTTTGCTTAATTTTTTCTTGGCAACCTTGATTTTTAGATACCTACATTTAATTTTTTCCCTAAGAAAGCTTGATTTTTAGGTACCTTTATTCGATTTTAAAACTTTTTGTCTAAGCAGTCATGATTTTTGTTATACCCAATCTTAATTTTTCTTTAAGCAACCTTGATTTTTATTATACCTATGTTTAACTTTTTTTCTGAACAAGCTTGATTTTTTGTTACACCCTTGTTGAATTATTTTTTCTTGACAACCTTGATTTTTATTCGCAGTCAAAGTAATTCTTAAAAGTTTTAAACAAAAATTTTTATTGATAGGTTATTCGTGTTCAATAAGCAGATGTTTCATAATAAAAAAGTCGTCTTTTTTCTTTGTTATTTAGTAAACCGAATTCAAACATAGTTATTATTTTTATGGAGTATGAATTCGCTTTCTAGTGTTAACATTTTAATTGTTTCAAAAATCAATTCAGTTCCAACTACATTTAATCTTTTGGTCGTTTTATAAACTTTTAATAATAAGAAAGCTACCCGTAATCTCTGTAAGCGTGACAACGTACTGCGTCAAAATCTCCTCTTACACAGAAGCTGGCCGTATCCTGTTCATAGCGTATTTCGTTTCCTGTTAAAACTGTGACATATTCGTGATAGGAGTTTGAAAATCTGGTTACCTTAATTTTCAGAGTAAAAAATAGAGTAAGCGAAAACTTTCTATGACGCACCTTGATTTTTATAGTTTTTAACAATTTTTTGTAAAAAGGAAATTTCATTACAAACTTGACTCAAAAAATTTGATTTCAAAACACCAACTTAAGCTTAGTTTGATCCCCAGTCAATTGCAACTGTTTATGTTAAAAAGTTTTACATTTTTTTACTTTTACTAAAGAAATTCATCATAAAACTGAGACCGTTTTAATTCACTTTACCAACTAAATTTTCTAAAATTAACATAAAGTTTGAAGTCAAAGAAGACCAACGTAAGTTTAAAAAGTTTTGTATAAGTAAGATCAATTCCAAGAAAAATCGGTTGTATTTTGAAAATATATTAAGATTTATTCTATCAAGTCCTATCACTAGTAGTTCGTATGTCTAAATGAATACAAAACCAAACTGAAATCTTTAAAATAAAACTATTTATATCTTTTTGTCTAGTTCGAAATCTAAAAATAAACTCTTCAAAAAAGCAGGATTTTTAAAAAATAGCTAAAACTTTGCTTTCAGGGATACGCTTTTGCTTGGGGTAACAAACACAAATAAAAAAACCAACAAATTCACTCTTTTATCTTGAACGTTGCTAACCTCTAAGAAAAAGGTGTGGACATCAACCATGTCAAAGAAAACGTCTACGGGTATTAAAAATCAAACTTTTAATTTTCATTTTCCGCAACAACGTTTTGTGGTCAAGTTTTAAATTATTGCACTAGTTTAACCAAAAATACTTTAGTTTTTCTTTAACTCCAAAAAATGTTTTAACCAAAAACTTCATTAATTGATATTTAAAATTGATCCACGAATATAATTTTATACATTTTTCGGACGAAGGTTTTGCGGTTAGGTGTTAAAAATTGTAAAACTTTGAGCCTAATTGTCACCATTTAAAAATTCTCTCAAGAATCGCACATTGTAAAGTTTTTTGTATGGAAACACTAGATTCCTTTAACGTGAAAAAATTTAACTTTTTGAAAGGCCGACCTTTCTTCCAAGTGTCTTACATTTTAAAGTTACGGAAACACTAGCTTACTTAAAAAATCTAAAAAATTTCTCCTAAAAAGTGTACGTTTTTTTCCAAGTGTCACAGAAGTTTGTTGGTTTTTAGAACCAAACCCTAAAAAATTCTACTTTATGTTAGATTTTTACCATTTTTTCAATGCATAGCCAACAATTCAATCTCAAATTTTTTGTCACAATATTGTTTTCTTAATTGTGCAAATGTTGTAATTTTGTCAAGCTCTTTGTATAATTGTTGCACAGAGGCAAATATTTCGATTTTTGCACGGTTCTCATTTTACTTAGTTTTTTCTTTCCAAAGTGAAAAAAGTCGCATTAAAGCCTATACTTTAACAAAATTTCGATTTGTTTGTTTTAAATACTAAGCAACAACACAAACATTTCAAAGTAAACTAACAAAAAGTTGACTAATAAAGTTTATTAGACTCATCTCTTTATTAAAAGATATCAATTTTTGACTTAAAGAGTTTTTTCACCTTGTAACCTAAACGTTTTGAATCTACTTTGCATTAAAAAGGTGTTTAGCATCACAAAATTTTACGAGATTTTCTCAAGTTGAAACCGTCTTGATTGAAAAATATCAAATTTGGCGTTAAAAATTGTTCAATTTGCAAATCAATATCTGTTTTTAGCAACTGTTTATTCCTTATGTAATCTAAATATGATGCTTTAAATTAACGTTATGATAAAAATCAGTCAACCTCACAAATTTTAACTAGTTGAAACCGTTTGTGCCTCAAAAAATCAGAAACATTACGTTTCAACATGATTTAATTTTGCCTTTTTACAAGTAAACTTTTTGAAACAAACCTACATTTTACTTTGTTCACGTTTCAATAGTTAAGTTTGTTGTTTCAAAAGTAAAAACCAAGAAAATTTTTTTATTTTTCAATTTGAAGTCACAACTTGTGTATTTTGATTTATAAACCTAAACTTTCTTAATCTATTATGCACGTAACTTTTAGAGTATATCAATTTCTATGTTTTCAACTGGTCTGTTAGATTTTATTTTAAAAAATTCTCTCGACTTTACGTATTGTTGTCTTTAGTTATAAAAAAATTATCACAATTTACTAAAAAATTTTCTTTTTCATCATTTATAAGTTTGTTTGATGGTAAGATATTAGATAAAAGTTACAATTTGAAAAATTTTCATAATAGTGTTTTTATTGCTTTTGAAAACAAAAGTTCATGTACAAACCTTGAAAAATACACAGATCGTCATGAAAAGTTTTATTTAAACCACAGTGTTGTCTATTTTACCAAGTTTTTTGTATCATAACAGCAATAAACCTGTTTCTCAAGTCAACTGTTGAACTTTGCGTCATAATCACAGTTCTTCTTCTTTCTGTTATTTTCGTTTTCAACACTATCTTTGTCATTTTTGATTATTTTCTTGTGTTTTTTGCTCCATGTCATCATCACCAACCCATACAACCTAGTTAATTTTACACTTTATTTATTTTTGTTGAGATTCATGTGTCTGTTTTTTTAGCTTTTGCTTAATTTTTTAATTTTTTTGGTAATTTTAAAAGGATTCTTGTTTTTATTTTATCTTTTCGAAAATGTGATTATTTTTAGCGGTGAAACGTGTGAATTTTCGACCATTTTTTTCTTGGTTGGTTTAATATTAGTAATTTCAGAGAATAAGGAATAAATGCTTTTAAAACATTCTTAAATGTATTCAAAATTTGTGGTAAAATAAAATAAAGTAAATTAATTTAATAATGGCATAGAAATGGTACTTTACTAAAAGTGTCTTTCAAACCAATTTTATTTTACGTGACAATAGAAGATTTCTCCAATTCCAAAGTGTTTTTATACGTCTCACGTACAACCTCGCCAAAGCTTCATTACTTGAAGTTCGAAAAACGCTTGTTTAAAAAGCAATACTAGGTTTATTGAACAATGCATTTTTAAACACATAAACTTTTTTTTCTATCCTGCTATTTTCATAACAATTTTGTTTAAGCAATTTCCCACTTGTAAAAGTAATCTTAACATTCAACGTGATCTCACTCTACGAGCGTTTGTTTTCTTGTTCATTTTTGAATCCTAATCAAAAGAACTGGATTTAAACATTATCAGACCAACAAACCAATATAAACTTTTAAAAATTCAACAAAAGTATAATAAAAATCATGGTTGACAAAGAAAAGTTTGGAAAAATTCAATAAGGGAATAGCAAAAACAAACTTGTTTAGAAAAAAAAATTAAATATAGGTATCTAAAAAATCAAGATTCTTAGAAAAATTTTTGAAAAAGTGAACATAAGTATAACAAAAATCAAAGTTGTCTAAAGAAAAACTTTTAAAAATTCAACAAAAGTATAATAAAAATCATGGTTGACAAAGAAAAGTTTGGAAAAATTCAACAAGGGTATAGCAAAAATCAAACTTGTTTAGAAAAAAAATTAAAATAGGTATCTAAAAATCACGGTTGACTAAGAAAACGTTTGAAAAATTAAACAAATGTGTAACAAAAATCAAAGTTGTCTAAAGAAAAACTTTTAGAATTTCAACAAAGGTATAATAAAAATCGAATTTGTCTAGAAAAAATTGAAGATAGGTGTAACAAAAACCAAGGTTGTGTAAGAAAAATTTTTGAAAAATTGAGCATAAGTATAACAAAAATCAAGCTCGCCTATAAAAAATTTGAAGATAGTTATAAAAAATTAAGATTGATTAGAAAAAATTAATCAAAGTTATAATAAAAATCAAGGTTTTTTTAGAAAAAAAGTTTTAAAATTGAATAAAAATATCTAAAAACCAAACTTTTTTAGGGAAAAATTGAGAAATTGAACATAAATATAACAAAAATCAAGACAAAGTTTGCAATGCACAAAGAAACCTATACAAACAATCCCGGTAAAAATCTAAGGAATTCCCCATGGGAAAACTGTGTATTGACCTGACTTGTCCAAACTTACCCTTTGTGGAACATATTTTGGCAGGTTTTTTTTTTCTTTCTATGGAGCGCTTAAAAACAGGAAAAGCTTTGAGTTTATTGCTTTAAAATCTTGCAGAATGTCTTGAAATAACCTTATGTTTTGTTTCTACTGTCTTGGGTGGGAGTCAAACTCAGGACCACCGACATTCTTAGGATTAGAATTTATACTGTTTTGGGTAGGAATCAAACTTAGAACCACTGTTTTTCTTAGGTTTAGGATTTACAGCTTCGCTGTTTTGGGTGGGAGTCAAACTCACGACCACTGCTGTTCTTAGGTTTAGGATTTATACTGTCTTGGGTAGGAATCAAACTCAGGACTTCTGCCTTTCTTAGAGTTTGGCTTTATATTATCTTGGGTGGGAGTCAAACTCAAGACTATGTCTTTCTTAGGTTTAGGATTTATATTGTCTTGGATAAGAATTGAACTCAGGACCATCGTCTTTCTTAGGAATAGGAATAAGAATAGAAATAGGAATAGGAATAGGATTAGGAATAGGAATAAGAATAGGACTAGAAATAGGATTAGGAATAGGAATAGGGTTAGGAGTAGGATTAGGATTAGGATTAGGATTAGAAATAGGAGTAGGATTAGGAATAGGAATAGGATTAGGATTAGGATTAGGATTAGAAATAGGATTAGGATTAGGATTAGGATTAGAAATAGGATTAGGATTAGGAATAGGATTAGGAATAGGAGTAGGATTAGGAATAGGAGTAGGATTAGAAATAGGAGTAGGATTAGGAATAGGAATAGAAATAGGAGTAGGATTAGGAATAGGAGTAGAAATAGGATTAGGATTAGAAATAAAATTAGGATTAGAAATAGGATTAGGAATAGGAATAGGATTAGGAATAAGAGTAGGATTAGGATTAGAAATAGGAATAGGATTAGAAATAGGATTTGGATTCGGATCCGCCACTGCTCTCTAGCGCCACCCTCCGCCACGGCTCCTGCGATGACGTCAGCGCTGGAGTGCTCCATCGCGCTCTCTCTCTGATGCCAACTCGGCAACGCTATTCATTTCATTTTTTCAAATAGATTCTGCGCAGCTAACACAAACGGGCGTCTAGGTCTTAGTCTCTCTTGGCAAGCATCTGAGGACCTACTTAAAAGATCATTATTGATGAAAAATCAAATTGCAAAAGATTAAATTACCTCGTGAAGAAGTGGCAGCTGGCTAAGATGTTTTATGACATATTTAAATATTGATCCATTTCTATTTAAATAAGTTTAGAAATGATGATGGGTTTTTTTGTTGATTAGTCGGAAGTACATCTTTCTAATAAGATAATAACAATGCAACCTCGCTTTGATCAGTGATTTCTACGTAATGTATAAAATTAATTTCCTTAAAAAACTTGTCGTTTAAACCAGGTGGGCCGAGTCAAGTTTGTTATAAAAAAGGATCGAGGCGTTGCTCCCGTCAGTCAAGTGACCATAATTGTGCTGAAGGAACAGCAATAATAATTTGCCATGATCAAGTGACCATTATTGTGCTGAATGAACAAGTTTTAAAATTAATTTTGAACTATAATGGCTGAAACTAAAAATTTCGTTGGCGATTTTGTTTTTCTAAGTGAAGTGGGTGTGAAAATTGAATATAACGTTGCCATAATCTAATTTGATATTTGAAATGTAGGCTACATGAAATTTTGATCAAATAAGTCGTGGATATGTCTTTTATTTAGTCTTTTATTTTATCTCTTCATTTATCTTTCTGACTTGCAGGAAAGCGACGGAGGCGCTAATATGTAGGACAAGCAATTATCCCCACATACTTCAGGAAATGCCATTGTTACTATCTGGCTGAAATTTTTTATTTACAGTGTTTTTCGATCTACTTTAGTCCTCTACCAATCAATTTTAATCATGTGTCGATCAATTTTAGTCACTACCGATCAAATTTAGTTCTGTGTCAATCAATTTTAGTTATGTGCCGATCAAATTTAATCTTGTGTCGATCAATTTTAATCGTGTACCGACCAAAAATAGTTATGTCGACAAACTTTATTTTTATTGGTAAATACATGCAAACAATTTTGAGATATAATTTTTACTATAAGTTTTTTGTTAATTAAAGTTTTACAACTACTGCATTTTCAAAAATAAATACTGTAAGAATATCATAATTTTCTAGAATACCTCAAAAAATTTTGTAGGGTTTTTCAATCTAATTCGTTGTTTTTGCAATCAAATTCGTTCCTTTTGCAATCAAATTCGTTTTTTTTTGCAATCAATTTCGTTTTGCAAAAAATTTTATATATATACAGTATCTTTGTATAGGGTCTCCCGATGGGGTCTCTGTATTAGGTCTCCACAATCTATAGTCTCTATAATTACGTTTCTATAATATAGTCTCCATTGTATATATAGATGGGCAGGGCCGGATTTACCAATAGGCTAGGCAGGCTGAAGCCTAGGGCCTCAACATCTAGGGGCCTCGAAATTTGGTTTCGAAGTTTGTAATTTTTTTAAAAACTTGACAAGTTTAAACCCTACCTAAAGTATATATATATCAAGCTTTTCAGAGTAGAAAATTCGGTGGTCACCATTTTAAAAATTCTAAGCAAAAATTTTTTCAATAAAAGTATTTAAAAGTCTTCTTATACTGCTTTCATTAATATCTTACGAGGTAATTATACTATGTTTAGGTTGCCTAGATGTATATTTTAAAACTATTCTCTTTTTTTAAATAATTGAAGAAATAAAAAATCCAAAAAATGTTCTTTTTTTATACTTACATATATTTTTAATTTTAAACACTTTCTATTTATGCAACGCCAGATAAATCCATTAACATTTTTATAGTATTTATTGATATTCATAAAAAACCAAAAATTAGCACATCTCTTTTCTTTAGGTAAAAACCATGTTGTTTGGTAGAAAAATATTAATTCTTGTTTTCCGACTTGTATAATAAACGTTTCCTTTGTAAAAATAGACATATTTTGGATGGAAAATTTATTAATTTTACCTTAGAATCTGGGGGGCAAATTTGACCGCTGATCCGAAAATTCTATAGACAACTGGTTTCAACCACGTTGTAAACAGCCATTATTACGTCGTTTGCATCATAATAAAGGCAATTATTATGCGCATTCTGCTGGAAGCCTCTATGTTAAAGTTCCGTAGTCTACTCTGCAAAAAACAGTATCGGTAGTTGACATGTTGCTGAAATAACTAATAGACATTGTGTTGCTTACTGTTAATGTGGTAAATTATACGTTTTATCAATTGAAATTTACTAATGTTATCGACTTATCTTATTATTAGACGTCTTGGTATTGCTAACCTGCGTTTAGATCAAGCAATAATCTTGTTTCATAATTTTTCGAACCTTAAATTTATTATGAGCAAAAGATTTGAAAGTGGAGCTAGCAAGCGCAAGAGAAAGAAATTTGAAAATGATATGGTAAAGAAGATAAAACCAATCACTGCTTTCTTGCATCAACCTCTGACAGAAGCAACAGGTGCTGGCAGTGAAGTAGGTGCCTTGACGCTAGCACAAGAAAATCAGTGTGACGAAGCTGATCAGCCAACTGCTAGCATTCAACCAGAAGAAAGTCTTACAGAAAAAGCAATGCAGGACGTTGAACAGCAACCTGGTAATGAGGAAGGAGCCATGCCCAGTGAAAATGAAAATACAAGTATATTTCAGAACTCAGTTGCTGCAAAGGGAGGGGAAAAAGAAACACATGAAAGTAGTGGAGATAGTCAAAATTTTCAATTCACACCTGGTGAAGTAAATCAATCCCAAGCTATTACAGATACTTATGCAGATGATGCCGAACATAGATCTACACATACAATGAGTTTAAAGGACGTTGGTTTGTGGAAAGAATTATCAAATGAAGAAATAGCCTACTGGATAGAGAGAGACCCTTCTGAAGTTCAGCACAGTTGTGGACCATTTTCTAGTTCCAAACGAGTGTACAAGAAGCAATCCAGGTTTTGCACAAAAGCTCTGTTTTATGCAACGAAAGTCAATGGTGAAACATATAGCAGAGAGTGGCTTGTATATTCCCCCGCAAAAGGACGGGTATATTGCTTTGTTTGTAAACTCTTTCCAAATCATGCATCTTCTTCGGCTTTAGCTTCTGATGGTTTTGATGACTGGCACAACTCTTATCTTATCCAAGCTCATGAAAACTCAGAAAAACACACAAATGCCATGTTAACCTACCTAACAAGGAAGCGAGGATATACGCTTACTTCAAAGCTGGAGGAGCAAATAAAAGTAGAACAGCAGTATTGGTGGCATGTAATGGAAAGAATCGCCGCTGTAATTTGTACTCTTGCAGAACGAGGCTTACCTTTTAGAGGGGACAATGAACAATTTGGATCTCCCAATAACGGTAATTATCTTGGTCTTTTAGAACTAGTTGCCAAATTTGATCCATTTTTACTTGCTCATATCAATCGCTATAGAAATTCAGGATCAGGAAACCCCTCTTATTTGTCAAAAACTATTTGCGAAGAGATGATTCAGCTCATGGCCAAAAAAGTTAAAGAGTCAATTGTGGCTGACGTGAAAAAAGCGGGATATTTCAGCTTTTCTGTGGATTCTACTCCCGATATTTCACATACCGATCAGTTAACTTTGATTATCAGATACGTGTCTCCTGTAAACGGTTTACCAAGTGAGAGATTTATAACTTTCTTTCAGCTGAAAGACCACTCTGGGGTAGGCATGGCAGATTTAGTGCATAAATATCTCACTACTGAGCTTCAGCTTGATTTTAACAAATGCCGAGGGCAGTCTAATGACAATGCTGCAAACATGGCTGGTAGGTACAACGGTATGCAGCAAAAAATCCTAGAAAGAAATAAATTTGCAAAATTTATTCCATGCGCAGGTCACTCCTTAAATTTGATAGGCCGCGCAGCTGTTGATTGCTGTCTTGATGCAGTGAACTGTTTTGGCATTATCAATGAAATTTACACCTTTTTTTCAGCTTCCACAAAGAGGTGGGCAGTTCTAAAATCATTTTTGCAACCTCAATCAAAGGTGCCAAAACATTTGTCAGATACTAGGTGGGATGCACATGCAAAAGCCACGGAAGCTATTTTGGAAAGTTACAGTGCCATCACTAATGCTCTCAGTCATTTGCACTCCGATGTAAGTGAGAAGGGTGATACCAGACTTCATGCTAACAACCTTTTGCAAAAAATGGAAAAATTGAAATTTGTGTTTATGTTGCATTTTTGGTCCAGAGTGCTAGGTCGTTTTCACAGGGTTAGCAAAGCCCTTCAGAAATCTGAATTGTTATTAAGTACTTGTGCCTAATTGTACAGTTCACTTGTAGACTTTCTAAGCGAAATTAGAGATGAGTTTGACGAGTTTGATCAGCAAGCAAAAGCAACCTTGCCGAATATCAACTACAGAGCTGTCACTAGGAGACAAAGAAATGCACCTGACGCTTTAAGTGAACTCTCTTCAAAGGAGAGGTTTAAAATAAATTCCTTTATCCCTATGCTCGACGCACTTGAAGCCAATTTAAGAAGAAGAGCTAATGTGTACAGTGACATTGCAGAAATGTTTCTCTTTCTTGCTAATCTGAAAGCAACTAAGGTAGAAATTGTACGAGGCGTAGAACGTTTAAAGGAAGTGTATCCAGAAGATGTTGACCCGAAACTTACTGATGAACTTCTACATTTTCATTTGTACGTGAGACAAACACAAAACCAAGGGCTTACTGATACAGAAGAGCAATCTATTTCCTTGTCTCATGGAGACCTTTATGAAATTATGTGCAAGGAAAAAATTCACACTGCCTTTCCTAATGTGGAAGCAATATTAAGACTGTTTCTAAGCTTAATGGTCACTAATTGCTCAGGAGAAAGATCTTTCTCAAGGCTCAAAAGCATCAAAAATAAACTGAGATTGACAATGTCTCAAGAAAGATTGTCTGCACTGAGCATTCTGTGTATTGAGAGTGACAAACTTAAACAGATAAATTTTGATGAACTTTTGCATGATTTTGCTTTGACGAAAGCTAGAAAAAAAATTTTGTAGCCTAGTCTTACTCTATTTGATGGCTGTAACTATTTCTTATGTCCTCGTAAATAAACTTTACAATTATTGTAACGGTTGTTTGATCAAAGAAATTAAAATTAAAAGCAAAACTGCCTTAACTAAATTTTTATTCTTTTAATAAAAATTTGCACCCATGAATGGGGAGAATGAAAAGAACGAAGAGTTTAATGCACTCATATTTTTAACATTAAGCAATGACATGTGATGTTGTTTAGAGAGAAATTCTGAGCTCAAAAATATGGAGAGGCCTCACAAATGGAATAGCCTAGGGCCTCTCATGGTCTAAATCCGGCCCTGTAGATGGGTATATATACCTATCGGAAATCCTATATGGGGACCCAATATTATGGAGACTATATTATGGAGACCATATTAAGGAGGCCTAATACTGTATCTACTATAGAGACTAAATTGTGAAGACCTAATTTTGGGACCTAATATTATGGAAACTATATTATAGAAACCTAATTATGGAGACTATAAACATCGTGGAGACCTAATGATGGTGACCTAATATTGTGGTGACCTAATACAGAGACCCTATATTACAGTATATATCTATATATTTGATAATATAGGGTCTCTGTTCTATTCTGTAATATAAAATAGATCGAAAAACCCTATAAATTCTTTGAGGTATTCTAGAAAATCATGATATTCTTACAGTATTTATTTTTGAAAATGCAGTAGTTGTAAAACTTTAATTAACAAAAAATTTAATAAGGAAACTTTAATTAACAAAAAACTTAGTAAAAATTATATCTCAAAATTGTTTGCATGTATTTACCAATAAAAACAAAGTTTGTCGACATAACTATTTTTGGTCGGTACACGATTAAAATTGATCGACACAAGATTAAATTTGATCGGCACATGACTAAAATTGGTCGACACAAAACTAAATTTGATCGGTAGTGACTAAATTTGATCGACACATGATTAAAATTGATCGGTAAAGGACTAAAGTAGATCGAAAAACACTGTATTAACTTTGTAACGGTATGACTGAAATTTAGGAGCAGGTGACTTGCTTAGACCACCAAGCAGATAAAAGTGCCGTAAAGTGTTTTTCTCAAGGACGCAACACAATGGCGCAAGTAGGTTTCGAACCCAGGACGTGTTGATCTCAATCACGCTGCTCTAACCACTCAACCAAAAGTAGAATAAATTTTGAAATGGGGTAGATAAAAGTTCAGCATAAAGTTTTCTAAAAAGTGATAGTAATAATTTTAAAACCTTCTGTTTTAAGAATAATATTATTGTACCATTGTTTGTGAAAGGATATATGATTTTATAATTTTTATAAATAACTACTAACTCTAATAAGAGCGAAACTCGAGTCTGTTGCTTCTCATTTTCAAGCAGTTTGGTTTCTAGTAGAAAGGATTTATGCGTCATTTGCCTAAAGTTTATTCACTTCTTTCCTTTTTCTTTTTTTTTTTGAAATAGGAGTTTTTCTGCTAGAATCCAATATCTATGGAATCCAAGCACTTAAGTGTTAAAATAGGAGTAATTTGATGGCTGAGTAGTTTGCAGATATGCGGTAAACAAAAGCAAATCATACTAAGTGTAAGAAATTTATTGATTCGTATTTATTTTCATCTCTATTTTGATCCATGTTTTTACTTTTTTTGTAAAGTAAATTAGAAATTTTTTTGGAGAAGACTTATTAACATTTTAATCATGCAGATTAATAGCAGAACACAGCAAAAAATTAAAACAGTCTTAGTTATAGCACTATGTATTAACATGGCAAATAGTGTATGCCAATGAAGCAGAAGTTTTAAACGCTGTTTGATTAATCATACTTTTAATCAAGTATTTGTAGCATTTAAAAGTTTTTCCAATTCAGTTAGGCTTGAAAGCTTGAATTAAGTTAAAATTATCTCAAACTCAATTAATTTAAACAGTTAAAACAGTCTAAAATTTTGGTTTTTCTCAAATAATCAGTGTTAGCCAAATAATTTTTTAAACTAAGTCTATGAGAAAAATTCAGAACTTATTTTAATGAATAGCCTATATCAGAAAAGAGAAAACAATTTTAAATCCTTTCAATCTTTTTTTGTTTGATTTGATGATGATCTAAACAAAATTATAAATTTGCTCTAGAAATTTTGGATCTGTAATAAAGTAAATAAAAATGCTTTGTGAATGTTAGTAAATTTTATTACTTGTTAATGAAATCACCAATTTTATGTACTACGGACAAAATCAGTACAACCAACAAAATTAAGTGTAAATACTGGAATACATGTTTTGGTATTTCTCCAAATTATGGATTATAATGTTTTGAAAAAAGGAATTCATCCATTTTGTATCTTTAACTTTTTGTTGTTGTCAAATGTTCTTTTTTCTCATTCAACTGAAGGTGTTCGTGAGTTTTCAAATGAATGGGCTGTAGAAATTAATGGTGGTGATTTGGTTGCTACTGAAGTTGCTAATCTTCATGGATTTCTAAATCATGGAAAAGTAAATAATTTAAACCTTTTTTTGTTAAAAGTTTTTTGGATCAGTTTGTTTATATGTATTTAAAAGCTAAACATTTTCTTAAGTCATGTCATAACTTTTATTCAATAATGAAATTATAGCCAATTGAATAAAAAAAAATTTCTGTTATTTTTTAACTTCATTCTTTGTCATGTAAATGTGTATTGGATATTTTGGAGTATACCACACTATTAAGTGTTTAAATGCAAAATCCTTAGTATTGGTTCATTAATATGTGTGAAAATTTTTAAATGATGCAAGTGTATTTATAAGTATAAACTCAAAAAAATGGGTCTCTTTAAGAAATCACCATAAGCGACTTTTATAAAACTAACCTGGATCCCTCTATGATTACCATTGCTTTTGGAAAACATCCTTTTTCTGTTGATTTCTTTTTTATTTCATCCTAGTGCTGTTGGGAGAATTCTGGGTTAGTTTTATTGAAAAAAAATTGCTTACTGTTACTTCTTAAAAAGACCCCATGGAATTTAGTTTTGACCTTAATTGTGTTATGACTATTACTATTACTTGTGTGATAACTCTGCCTGTTATGACTATCTTGCAACCAGACATTTTTTTTATAATATCTGTTGGTCACAATAATTCTATGCAGTAAAATTATAGTACAGTACTGAAGAAGCACACCAGGACTTCAACAGTTAAGCATAAAATGACAACAAAATGCAAAATTCATTATTTATTTCAAATATTACTATATAATATTCAAATAATTACTAAAAATAACATTAGATTACATGTTAGTAGATGAACTATATTTTCATGTAAAGAATGCCAAAAAACACAATTGGATTGCCATGTCAATTGTCTGCATTAAAAAAAAACTGCTGTAAAATTAAAGAAATTTTGCAAAATTCTGCAAATATTAAAACACTGACTGCAATGATCAAAGTATCCACAACAGTTTTTTCACATTGTGGTGATACATATGAAATGTTCTAAGATGAGTGCCTATTTGACTTAATGCAATGTAAACAATTGGATTATAATCAGTGATGGGATTCAAAATTTTATAAACAGGTTCTCTTTTGTCTAGAACTCACTAACAACAGGTTCTCTCATTATACAGATATATACAGATACAGAGATTACGTTAAATTAAGAATGGGTTTGCTGAAAGTAATGACATTCCAAGAATAGGTTCTCGCAAACCCCCTGAATCCCACTAATTATAATGTTAAAGTTTACATTTCTTTAAAGTTTTCATTTAAAATAAAACTCATTTCAATCTCTTAATTTTCAGATTATCCAAAATGAAAATTTTTACTTATTTTCTCATCCCAAATTGAAAAAACGATCAATTGATGCCAGTTTATATCATCAGACCAATTTACTCTCGCATGGAAAAGTGAGTGGTGCTGTTATTGTTGTACTAGTTAATAGTTTTTAAGATAAAACAAACTGTTTTACTTATTTTGAGCTTGTATGCACTGTCATGATTGTATCAAAATAATATTTTTAATTGACATGTTGTCTAGATATTGTCCATGGATTACAGCAGTTTTGCAATTTTTTATTATGTAACTATACATCTTCAAGTTAAACTTATTTGAAATGTATCTCTGCATCATTTAATTATGTGCACTGTACAGCAGTTATATGATAAGAAAAAGTAACTATATCGCATTAAACATTTTTGCATTTGCATTTTACATTATAAATCAAAGAAAAACTCCCTAATAAAAAAACTAACTGGAAGAACTTGGGGCACCTTACCATCCGCATTGAAAAATTCTTCTCTGGTGCTATGCTATAATGTTGCTGAATTCTGTGCTCCTGTCTGGGGTCATAGCTCACATACACCACTAATTCACTTTCAACTATGTTAGACAATGTGAATCAAAGCAGGTACTCTAAAATCTACTCCACTTTTTTGGGTTCTAACACAAGCTCCATTGCACCACCTCACCTCAGAAGGAAACAGACAACTCAGCAGCTGCATAATCAATTAAACTTGACAGAAACTGAGAGTCTATTAAAACCAATAATGAAGGAGGATTTCAATTTTCAACAGAAATGAAAAAAATAAGAATGAACAAACAAGAATGGCAAGAAAACTTATCGACTGAAGGAGACCTTGTTAAGGATCCAACCCATCCACAACCTGGCTTTTTTTTTTTTTTTTTTTTTTTTTATCTCTATATTTATCCTCCTGACTCACAGGAAAGCGACGGAGGCGCTATACATAGGGTAAGCAATTACCCCGACCTGCTTCCGGAGATGCCAAGATATTGCTGTCCGCTAGTGATTTAGTAGAGATATTACTGTAATTTAGAACTGCTTGCCAAGACTACCAAGCAGGGGAAAGTGCCGTAAAGTGTCTTTCCCAAGGACACAACAGAATGGCGCAAGTGGGTTTTGAACCGAGACCATGTTGATCATCAGTCCGGTGCTTTAACCCATCGACCACGCTGCCGACAAACGGTTCCACTCAAACATGACAAACATGACGCTTCCACTCATTAGCAACAAAACCATGGCAATACCCAACAAAATCCAAACACAAAGTGGCACAGAACAGCTGCAAACCTACATCACTGGGATTATTGGGATTCCCCCACATGCCTGAAGTGCTGTTCAGACATTGTCCAAAAAATGTCCAAAAAAACATGGGTCATACAGATACAATGACTTGTCCTATTGGAAAGGTGATACAAAGTTGCCTAACACTTGACAGAGACTAATAGCCAATAGGAACTGAGTACAAGTTGTCTGCAGTTTTTTTGTTAGTGCTTCTGCACTGTCCTTCCAATATTTGTCAAGAGTGCTCCTGCACCTGCTAAATGCACATAAACATTGAATATTATTGCCATATTGAATATAACAAAAGTATTTATATTTATTATACCTCCCACTCCCCCCCAAAAAAAACTTATAACAATCAATAAAACCAAATAAAACCCAAAAAACACAGGTTTTTTTAGCCCTGATTCAAAGTGCCACAGTTAGCCAAAAAAAGTGTGGCTCTTAGTCTGCAAAATTTAGCTTGCAAGATGTCTAAAAGAATTGGTAAATATTTCATCAGAGTTATATTCTATCAAATTTGTTCTGTTTTAGCCCAAGATAAGTTAGGACAGAAAATAATGGTAGAGGTTTACTATTGTTGGTGACTTTTGGCTCACTTCACACATTAACATAATTAATTGTTTGAATAAAAGGCATTTTAGCGTGACTGAATTTTAGCATGCCTATTTTTGTGATATGAAATGATACATTTGATCAATTTCCATAGTCTTTTCTTATTTGTTTAGTTCAAGTTTTTATCCAGAAAAAATAATTATTGATTAATCCACTGAAACTATCAATGCTATTTATATTTGAAAGTATTCAATGGATGTGATTTGTCGCAGTTAAAGTGGTGTTTTTTTAAATTTTTGTAATATATAATTAAAAGTTTCATAATTCACAAAAAATGTATTCAAATATATATTTTTTTGTTATAATCACTATTAATAATACTGTATCTTTTATTTATTGTTAGTTTTCAAATTTCACACCTTAATACCATTGTTTTTATTAGTGGAAAATTGAGCTATTGAAACAATTATATATACAATTATGTGTTTCTTCTGCTTGTTTATTTTGATCTGCAGCCTTATATTTTTTCGTTTCTCACTTAATTCCTATTTTAGTAACCTTGCATAGATTTTTTTTTAATTTAGTTATCTGGACTAAATTTAATGCATTGTTATTTTGTGGGCTTATTTTGTGGAGATTAACCTGAAATTTATAAAATCAAAGGCCAAATTATTTAGAAAAAACTTCCATGGAGACTTTACTATGATTGGTGTTTTAGCTTTCCAACAGTCAGAGTGATAGACACCCTCGAAAAACCTAAGATTTGCATTTATATTTCTGGAGATTTATCAACATTGACTATTTGCCATGAACTTCATAAAGCAAGCTTGCCCATTAACTTTAAGGCACAACTGCTTTATCATAAAGTTTTACAGTATATTTAATTCGTTTTTTTGTGCTTAAAACTAGGTTTTGAATATGCATGTACTTTTCTTTACCTTGTATTTCCTAATGTACAACATTCTTTAATGTAAGTGAGATTGATTGGAGTAATCAATTTCAATCACTACTTAATAGACAAATGCTGTAAGACTGTGCTTCCTGCTTGAGAAAGAGTTAAGCAGTTCAAGTTTTGGAAGTACTAGCTTCTCTGCAAAAATGCTTGAATCTCTTCTTGCAATTGAAAGTGCCTAAAGCAGTGTTAGCAAGATTATAAAGAATGTTTGTCTATAATTTACTGTTATTGATATCGTTTTAATCTGAATTTTTTGGGACTTAGTGGTAAAAATAGCTTTGATACAATTTCTTGGTTAGTTCGTAAGATCTTTTTAACACAGCTTCCCTTCTTAAGCTTTGCTCCCAACATTCTTAAGTTTTTGAAACATAACAGTCAATAAAAAAATAATTTTTTCTTTTTTTTCTTTGACGAACGTGTTTTTTTGAAAAATCGTATGAAAACAAAATAGCCCTTTAAATATTTTTTTATGTATTTATAACGTTGAAAAGTTGCATTTCTGCTATTGCTTTAAAACAGTTTATGTTTTTTAACCATCTGCTGAAAGTCAATGTTTTTGCCGATTTGAGGGAAGCCTGGATCAGTTAACTCATTTCTATATTTCTTAAATTGCAAATAAATTCCAAGGTCCTTTCAATGCTTGATACTCGTTCACACTCTAGCGTTTTTTCAATTAGTTCTGACTGATCTTGAAAATGTTCACAAGTTCTTGTTAATGCTAAGTGTAGAAAGGAATAAGCTGTTTAAACAAAAGATCGAACTGCCAACGATATACGTGAAAGTTAACGTGACTACTGATCACATAACCTTACCCCTTACCTACATCTTGCTCACAAACATTTAATCCTCTAGCCTCCTAAACCTCTCTGGTCTACCCCTTCTACTTACACCATCTCACTCCAACTCTCTCCCCATGCTCTTGTAATAACCCCCTCCCTTTGCAA
Source organism: Diplosoma virens (assembly GCA_963680785.1). NCBI lineage: Eukaryota > Metazoa > Chordata > Ascidiacea > Aplousobranchia > Didemnidae > Diplosoma > Diplosoma virens. The sequence goes on along the minus strand of OY796887.1, from coordinate 21,534,182 downwards.
TGGCACAGCTGCTTTCCACCTATCCTCCCTACCCCACAGTGACATCACTGCCTAAACTGACGGGGTGATTCCTGGCAGGCTGGAATATGGTGGTGCAGGGATCCACATTAAGTGTACAAAGTGTGTCACTGCTACCTCCCTCTCCTTCTCAACTGGACTCTGGGCCACCAGTTACAGTGCCGAGACTTATGCCATTCTTCATGCTCTTGAGTGGTGTATCTCTCACTCCAAGGCATGTGCTTTTCAATCCACACCTTATTTTCTGACTCTCTATCTATCCTATCAACCCTCTCTGCTCCTTTACCCTACTTAACCCCCAAATCCTTCTCTGACACACGATCTTTCTTTAATGTTCTATCCAAATCTAAGGTGGTCCACTTTCAATGAATATCTGGTCACACTTCCCTCCCAGGCAACGACTTAGCTGATTCTCTTGCTAAAGTTGGAGCCTCTCTTGACCCCTCCAAGATATCAGTATGCCTTTCACCCCTTATTTTCTCACACAGACTATCCCTTTACATCATTTGAAGACGTAGTATCCAATCTAGCCTCTTTCAACATTAAATCCTTTCTGTGTCTTCCGAGGAGCTTACTTTCCCTCGCTCCACTCGCTGTGCTCTCTCTCTTTTACGCTGCAACGGGCACAGCACTTTCCTTGGCGGTTATCTCCACAGGGTTAGTCGAGCCGGGACTCCTTCATGCAGCAACTGTGGTTCTGAATCGCAAGACCTTTCCCACCTCGTGCTAGACTGCCCTGTACTCGACCATATGCGTCGGGCCATATTCGGCCACTCCCTCTCCATTCTGGACCTTTGGTCCGGTCCGTATGAGTCGCCTGATTACTGGGACTCCTGGAGTTGATCCGTGCCCCCATTTCCCAAAATGGGTCGGGTAAACCCACCACCACCACCACCAAAATTAATGCGAAGTTGCCACTTTGATTCTAATCTATCCGATTCTGCAAGGCGATGCATTTGGCGATTCGCAATTTATTTATTTTTATTTTATTTTATCTCTATATTTATCCTCCTGACTCGCAGGAAAGCGACGGAGGCTCTAATACATAGGGTAGGCAATTACCCCGACCTGCTTCCGGAGATGCCAAGATATTGCTGTCCGCTTGTAATTTAATAGAGATATGACTGTATTTAGAACTGCTTACCAGGACCACCAAGCAGGGGAATATGCCGCAAAGTGTCTTTCCCAAGGACACAACAGAATGGCGCGAGTGGGTTCGTTTCGATAACTTCGCGGTTTTTTGTGAACTTTTGATCTTCACCAAAACCGACAAATTGCAACCCAAACTCTGAGAAACTATCTGTCATTTTAGCAAACACGTAAAGTATAATGAAACAATACAAAAGACAAGTTAATTTATTTTACAGATTAAATTTTTGTTTAACTAATAATCGGATTGAAATTTTATTTTTAAACCATCTTTATAAATCTATAAACTAGGGTTGCACCGATAATATTGGCCATATCGGCCACTTTGCTGATATAGGGGTATCGCCCATTTTTGTCCGATATATATCGGCTAATCTCGTAGATCTAGTGCAAGTAGTTAATACAGCACACCCCACTTCTCTAATCGTGTTTCAATACCATTACTTCTTTATTTTTTCCTTTACTTCAATGAACATTACATGAATAATAGCGATAGTCATGTGAATAATGCACACATTTAAATTAATAGTGTTTTAACGCTGCATTAAACGTAACTACTTTCCAAAGATTACAATATTTATAGCATTGTAGTTGTACGCTTGTTAAGTTATAAAACGTCGACAAACTTGTACAGTTAGGCTTAGCAACAATTGCGATCAGCTATAATTTTCAGAGTGCAAAATTGAATCCTTTAACACACTTTATATAGCAACAGCTGTGTTCGGTAAAAAATACACCCAAATATATTTTTTATTTTTATTTCATTAAACCTTTATATCGGCTGATATGAGCTGGCCGATATATCAGTTATTGGCCAATTTGCATATCGGTGCAACCCTAGTATAAACACCCAGAAAATAGTAGTGATAACAGTAAAATGGCAATAAAAAAGAAGCGATTTATTAAATATAAAGCTATATCAAGTAAATTATAAGAACAATTTAAATTGTTGGGTAATGGTAATATAAAAATTGCTGACGATGTTTATTGCATTCATTGCGACCAATCGCTTGCATACCATGGATCTAATACGTCGCTTATTTACCACCTTCAAAAAAAACACTACCTTCAAAAAAAAACACCTTATTTACCACCTTCAAAAAAACACAACCTTCAAAAAAAAACACCTTATTTACCACCTTCAAAAAAAACACCCGCTACAATACTGAAAACTTTAGCATGCAAAGTCAGCTTCATTTAGCCAGTTTGCAGCGGCAGCGTCATCTACTTCCAAGCAAACTACTTTGAGTCAATTTTGTCGTCGAATCGATCAACCGTTGAGTGCTGCCCAGGGGCGCCGGAGTTTTTTTTCAGGGGGGGCAAATTTCAAAAAAAGGGCACTTTTTGTTAAAAAGACACTCTCAAATTAGCGTATTCTCTAAAAAAAAAAGGTCTTCACTTGTAGTCGATCTCCAAGTTTTCTGTTTTAGCCCCAAAATCATAGTGTAAAAAAAAAAAAAAAAAGAAAAAAAAGGTCTTCACTTATAATCGATCTCTAATTTTCCTATTTTCCTCCCAAAATCAAAGGTCTTCACTCAAAATCGTTCTTTCACTCTAAACAACCATCTGCCTCATTCGCCTCACCCAAAATCCATCACTACCTAAAACTTAGGATTTTCGCGACTTCCATTACTATACCATGATTTACGGATGTCTACTATACCATGATTTAATTTCAGAAACATCGTTGCATTTCTGTAAGACAAATTTCAAAAGGCACAATCTGCCCCTTTGTGCCCCCGTGTTTTCAGAATATTAAAAGGCAGGTGGCAATTGCCCTTCCCTGCCCCCCGCTTCCGGCGCCCCTGGTGCTGCCATACAATATGACTTTAAAATATCTCTTGCAAACTGGATAGCTACTACCAGTGGCAGACCAATATCAATAGTAGAAGATGACGGTTTTCAGCAAGTATTACTTACAGAGCTTCAAAATGCCGAATATAATAAAATATCTTGTCGACCTACTATTGATAAAATGTTGAATCATATCTATAACATGAAATCTTATGTATGAATCATATAAATCACATGTATTTAAAGCTGCAGATACCGAAGTATTGTTTGTGAAATGTCAAAGATCATTGGACATTTTAAACATAGCCCTATCAACACAACTGAATTGCAAAATTGTCATGATTTACCAATGCGTAAGCTACAGCAAGATGTTCTAACAAGATGGAATAGCATTTTTGAGATGCTGCAGAGTCAGTTGCGGGCTAGGAAAGCATTAACTTTACATTTCAGACGAAAGGAAGCATTATAAAAGTCCAAAACTATTCGATTCTGTTTGGAAAAAGATTTCAAAATACGTCAAAGTTTTAGACATATTTTGTCAGGCTACGGTCCTGCTTGGTGGTGAGAAATATGTGGTATGTAGCTGTGTTTTGCCACGTTTATCGTCTTTGACAAAACACTTGACGGTAAATGATGATGATCCCGGCTATATAGCTAGATTTAAGGAAGCCTCTGTTTATAATTTTAAAGATTGCAACAGCACTTGATCCACGATATAAAACTTGAAGTGTTTATCAGCCGATGCAAAAGAAGAAACTTAGTCGCTTATTGAACAACAAATAGCAAGTGATAATTTGTTGAAGACTAATGTACATGATTATCAATAACATTATCTTCGAACCTAAAGAAAAACGTTTTAAGCTGAGGCAGTCTGACTCCGATTCAGAAGAGGGTATCAAAAGCGCTTCTAACGATATAAAACGGAGAAAAAAAATTTCTGAATCAGTTGATCCACTACAATGATGGAAACTTAATGAATATTGATAGCATCCGTTGCCAAGACTGCACTTTGTATACCGGCTGTGAATGATTATTTACTTCTGCTGGCTAGATTGTTAACAAGAAACGCTCATCACTTAAACCAATTACTGTTAATATGCGTGTGTGTTTGCGTTGTTGGTTATCTGACATTATTTGAAAGAAAAAACGCTTATTCCATTTCTTGTTTTTAACTGAAATTTAATTGAAATACATGTAGAATAAATTTGTCAATAAATGTACGGCAGAAGTTTTGATTTAATCGAAATGAAATATTAATTACTCATTAATTCCCTAGAAGTTAACTATTAAAAATGAATTCATCGTTACCAGCCCTACTCTAAACGGGAACCGAAACTAAACCATTTAAAGTAAAATTGCTGAACCTGAACCAAAACATTATTTTAAACAGTTTGACGCATGCTTAAAATGTGCAAATGAGATAAACCTTAAATCTACCTGTAAACCTATCCTGTCTACAAATTTATAACAATAATAAAGGTATTGAAAAAATTTAGTAACTCTATATTCTTTAAGTTTCTATGACATTATACTTAGCAATTGAGATTGCATGTAAAATAGTTCTATGAGGGTGATTTTGCGTTCCAATGTATCACCAATTCTTTGGGAATCAACAATATGTCGAATTGAAGGATTTTACATAGTTTATATAGGCCGTTTTAAAACTTTGCTTCTTTGTTTTTTAATTTTTACAATATTTTTAGGTCAAATGGGCTGAACAACAACTGGTTAAACGAAGAGTAAAAAGAGATGTCTATGACCCGCATAAGGAGCCAAATGACCCCATGTGGAATAACATCTGGTATTTGGTGCGTTGAAACATAATGCTCTTAAAAACTGTGAATTGTAAAAAAGTGTTTATCAGCTTAAAATTTTTTTCCCAGTTTTAATCGATCGCAGTTGCTCGATAAACATTCCTAAGCAAAAAATTTCTACCAATTTGTGATAGCGTATTCTAAAATTATCAGCAAAATGATAATTGATTTTTTTGGCACTTTAGAAGATTTTTTGTTTTCTAGCATCCTAGTACGCATCCAAATATGCACGTCAAAGAAGCCTGGGAAGAAGGATACACTGGAAAAAATGTTTCGGTTACTATACTGGACGATGGAATAGAACGTACTCATCCGGACTTGATAGCCAATTATGTAAGTTGATAAGTAATCAATGGTAAGTTTGCAATAACGAATCAACAAAGGATTTATTAAGTGCGACTTTTGCTTTCTTTATAACTAAATAAATACGAAGTAATTATGCAAAGGTAAGAGTTTGTTGGCAAAGCATTCGATTTTCCATGAAGCAATAAGCAAAAATGACAAACTAAAGATTTTTTCTGCTTTTCAAAAACTGCTTTTCTTGTCGTTGATCAGTTACTCGTATGTGTTCGTAAAAGCCCGAAATAAATACTTCAACTGAAATGCAAGTTTTCTTACTCTCGTTAAATGTCATCGCCTTCTTAAAACGAGTTTTTTTCTAAGCACTACGCTGTTATATTTTCTGACCGAACCGATATCACTTTTTAGGATCCACTTGCATCCGGAGACATCAACAGCCACGACTCCGATCCGTCCCCGCGGTTGAACCCGAGCAATGAAAATCGCCACGGTACGCGATGCGCCGGCGAAGTGGCGGCGGTCGCGAACAACGGGATTTGCTCGATCGGAATCGCGTACAACAGCAAAATCGGAGGTGAGCTTTGGAAAAGCTGCGCATTTGACATTTTAAGCACGCGCGAAATCGCTATTTTGCCAAATTCTTTCCAACGTTTTTTTCAATGCACATGCCAAGTGCCAATCTGTCAGTGATGTTGCAGAGCAAAGAAATGATATATTCGACAATGATCAGTCAAATTTGGTTGCAGTTCGCTGTTTTAACGTAAAACCAAGCAAGTCATGGCAACATTGCACGCATGCTGCAATTCCCGAAACAACTTCACTGTTTGCAAAGAAGGCTGCTTTATCATGATGTTTTATATTTAATTCTTTTTTTAGTGCTTAAAACTAGGACTTGAATATTCTTTTCTTTACTTTAATCATTTAGAAAGCTTATAATAATTTTGTAGTTCGGTTCTTGCATTTGTCTTCTGTTTAGTACATTTGCCATGATTATGAAGTTTTTTCATTTTAGTTTTTTTCTAGTTTTATTCAGTTTTTTTTTAACACTGTTTGACAGTTAGGTCTTGTAGCTTTGTTTGTATATTGGGTTTAGTATCACGCACGGCAAGGGTAAACCTGGTGTTTCTGTCTTTTAATTTATTCTTTGATATTTTTTGTCAAAGTCACACAAATTCTTCTTTTACGTTGAATAATTTTTTTTTCTTTCAAAACTCTCTTCGTTAGTTTTTGGAAAGTGCAAATTTAGAACCAATTTGCATTGGTTTGTTCTATTTCGTGATTTGACAATCAGTTTTCCGACTTTGTTTGGTTTAAACTTCAGCGGAAATGGCCTTCAGTGCAGTTATGAGCCGAGGTTACATTAATTGCTAATGGGCACTTGAAGTAGGGAGTTCACATAATCACCGCGTCTCGTTGTTTTAAATGCAAGGACAAACTGGAGAGAATATCTATTTTTAACGCTTTATTTTTTGTATACATCGAAGTGATATGACGACCGTAAATCGTGTATTACGTCTCTAAGCAGGGTCTTTTTTGATTGGTTGAGGCTGCTGTTTACGTGATAACGGTACACTTTTGCGCACATCATTTTCGCACTCAATATATTCAGCCACAAGTGCACAATTTGTTTGAATTGGTATTTGATTTGACTTCTTAATATTTTAAGGTTCCTTTCACTTCGATCACGATTGTTTTCAACACTTTTCATAGAAATGTGATCCATTCCACTTGTGACACCCCGCTTTTTAACCCTTCTATTATTAACTGTTGTTTGAATTTACGTATACAATCTAAATAAAAGGCTGTTGTTTGGGGAACAAATTTGTTTTGGAAATTATCTATAAATAATAATATCGTATTAGATATCGTTTAGTGTTTTCGTTTCTAATTATCATTTTTTGAAGTAATTTCTTGCTGCAATTCTATTTTTGTGATAAGATTTACAGAATTTCTTTGTTTCAGATACTTAAACAATTTTATTTTAGACTTGCGAAGTTTTTTTGGTTCTTCAACGAATTGCTTCATTCTTTTAAATCTTAATTCTTAATATAGTAGGACTTTTCTAAAGACTATGTGTGATTAATGAACTAAAACAAGATGTTCCAAGTTTTTCACGCTTGCTGGCCGCTTGGTAAAATGTAAAGTCTTCGAGCCCGTAATTAATATGAAAGTGTCCAATTAACTCAGTTATCGCTGTCTTAATTGGGCAATTTCTGGCCACTTGTCGGTAGGATAACTAAGTGCGATAACACTCTGACTTGCGAGTAGAAGGATGCGAGTTCAATCCTCACTCTACCTGGGTAGTTTTTGTTGCGCCAACGGAAAGGCGCTTTAAGACAAATTACTCAAAAGGATTACGCTGCTTTTATGCACCTGGCTCCGCTTAAAACAAAAGCAGCATCAAGCCTGAATATAGCGGCCTGAAGCTATAATTGATAAAGGTCTTTCTTTAAATTGATAGAAAAAAAGTGTATTTTTATTTAAAAAAAGAAAAACATCTTACTCGTTTCGACCTTCGATCAGGTCAGGATGACTAAAAAAATTTTAAGTGGACAAGATTAAGATTGCCTGAAGTTACTCGGCGGGCTAAGGAGCTGCTTTGAAACGCTGCAGTGAAAAAAAGTTTTTTAAATGCAAAACATTGTTTTGTTTATAAACTAATATGCTCTTATTTATTGTTGCCACTGAGCCAGTAAACTACAATGTAGATTTTACTTGAAGTCGTCGTCTTTTAAAGGACATTCACTCTTGGTCAGAAATAAACAGGACTTGGGCCTAGGGTTAGTCCCTTTACTCTCCCAGGCTGCTGTACTTCCAGGATCAGATGCTGGCAGTGATGGTGTTGAGCCAGCAACAGGTTTCGTCATCCAAAACTGTCAGACTTCGTGCTTCGTGTGGTGCCCGATGTAAAAGTGTTTTTGCTTTTCAAATCAATTAGTGTTTCGAGTTAAATATCTGAATATGGAGTGCTTGGCTTCGATTGGATCTTTTTTTTAACTCCGATTTCGTTGAGCCTTTTAACTTCACAACGCTGTTAAGAACTTTTTTTATTTTTCTCTCTTCGTTTTGCCCGTATTGCGTCATTTTGCCGTTTTAATTTTAGAGATACCGCTTTGTAAAGTTTTTAATGACGTTATTGTAGACCAAATATTATGTTTTGCCAGGCGTGCGCATGTTGGACGGACAAGTTACAGATGCCGTGGAAGCGGCCTCCATCGGCTTCAATCCCGATCACGTGGATATTTACAGTGCTTCGTGGGGCCCCGACGATGACGGTCGGACGGTAGATGGCCCGGCCAAGTTGGCTCTTCATGCTTTTACAAACGGCGCAAAAAATGTAAGTTATCGACGCTTACGACTGATCAGCTGTTGATTTTCGTACGAAATCTCGCTCGAGGCTCCGTAGATGTTTGACGGACAAAAAGTTCATTTGCATATTCTGGTTTCGCGAAAATTATTTTTGGCCTCACGAACCTTGTATCGCGATAAAATTTTGTTTTACATATATGATACTCGTCAATTGTTTTTATTTCCTGATAGGTTTGCAAGCTGTAGGTTTTTGATAAGATTGCTCTGATTGCAGATAATTATACTGTTAATTATGTGTTTGTTTTAATTGCTTTAAATTTGGTAAGGCTTGGAAAATACATTCGTTAATCGTTACGATCCTTTAAAACATTTTTGAATTTTGACCTCAGTTTATGCAAATCGGGGATATAGTTTTGAATTGAATTGAATAATAAATTGAATAATGCGCTTCAGAATAATAAAGAAAGAAATTAAATAATGCGCTTCATTAAATAGTTGATTAGATTCATAGGATGTCTTAATTACTTTCAACTTTTTTTCGCTGTTTTTTAAATTTAGCCAGAAAAATCTCCAAGTTAAACAGCTGAAGTCGAGAGTAAGCATTCATTTTCTTCTCCAGTCTTGTCCGAATAAAAGCAAACTAAAAAAAGTTTTTTGCCTTTCAAAATCTTTTTTGGTCTGCACTTGAGATTCACAAAAGCTCACTTTACTCATTGATATAGAATATACAATGTAATTTTACATGGTTTAAATTGTTCAAAGTGCTTTTAAGTAGCAGTTGTAAAATTTAGTTAAACGTCTTTTTTTCTGAAAAGCTAATTAAAATCGGTTTATTCTATATATCCAAACAAACTTATGGCGTTATAAGTAATTTCAAAATCCGCTAATTGCCAATTGAGAACATATGTCGCTTCTTAGTTGCAGTTAAAACGAATTTTTTAAGCTTTAATGCGCATTAATTGAAGGTTTTAAGCAACTTAAGCCGTTACAGATTTACGCTGATTGCCGAAACCTCGAGCCCAGAGCGATTGTTTTTGACAGGTATTAAGCAATTTGCTAGCCAGCCCTCAATTTTTACGTCTTTCCGAATCGATATCAGAAGCTTGCTGTTAGAAAAACTGCTGACTTGCAGCATCGAGACCAGGTTTGCACCTTGCGTATACGCTCGGCCCACATTTGTTCGTTTATTGTATTTCAGACGCAGAGCCTATTGGCCGAACGTAGAAATTTTAATGTACAAACTAGCGTACGTCAAGTTTATACGCCTGTTGTAGACCTGGTTTAAAGTGTCGAAAAAGGAGCGTTTAACTGAACGAGACGGCTATAAAATTGAAAAATACATGTCGTCTGCAGAAATGTTGGTCATGTTGACAAGTCATAAATAATTTAGATGTGGAATCCTTTTTTATTCGATTTTAACTCACTATTAATGCATTTATCAGCGTGCTGCTTATGTTTAACTGATTCAGTTTCAATATTTTGATAATCACTAGTCTGATAAATATATGCTATTTGATGGTTATCATAAATTTATGGATTTCAAGATGAAAAAAATCAGTTTTATCTTTGCTTTTTTGTAATCAAGCTACCATTTTTGTGTAAAAGAAGTTTCTTAAGCTTTTGATAAAATTTTTCATGATTGCTTTCGATATTCTTTTAGATCTTTTTTATGTTTGTTTTGAAACTTATATTCCTGTCACGTTTCTATTCACATATTCTTAAAACTGATGGAATATCGTCGGATATTCAAGTGGTAATTTTATGACGGAAAGAAATCAGAATGTCCTGAAATGTTGGACTAAAATCACTGTGTTCAAGCGTGACAAATTTAAAAAAAATATCTATAAAAAAAACACAAAGTACTGCAGTCCTTGAGGTTGTGGTTTCCAATGTTAACTCTTGAAGGTTTCGATAAAAATCAATGAACCCCTTGCGCGGCCTAACCTCGATTGTTGTAAACCTTTTTATTGAACTATACTTTTTTTAACTGTTTATATCTGTATATCGGTACTGAATTATACTTGAATGGAAATTGAATTATTGGATGATCATGCATACATTTGCGCGTAAAAGGTTTTTTTTACTCCGTTGCTTTCAGCTTTATACAATACCAATAAAGCCTCCGAAAATCTTTTGTCCGTTGGGGTCTTAAACTTACGATTAATACCTTATGCTAGATATTTAAAAAAGTTTATTCAAAATAGCAATATTTCTATTAATAATATGCGACTTGCTAATATTGATTTTTTCAAATGTAATATTTTTAGGATTTTGGTTTAGTTCTTTAGCTATTTTTCATTTTCAATCACACGTTTCGTTTCATTTCTAATACTCTTAAAAGTGTATCAATTTTGCTTTTGGTTCATAAAATATTGTTGTTCGGTTTAAAACTAAGATTTTAGGTGGTAATTGCAAATTTTTAAAGATTATACAGTGTTTTATTACTTTTTTTTGTAGGACACTAGTTTTCATTACAATTTGTTTCATGTCAGTAGATTTTAAGAGTTTGTATTTTTTAATTTTCACAGAATTTTTTTATTTTACCACTGTTTCGCTCATTAATTCTCAAACTTATTTCTGGGGTCCCAAGGGTCCGTGAGCAATTTTCAAGATATCCACTTAAAATGCTCCGTTTGAATATACAGTAGACTGATTTTTTTGTTTTTACTACGAATTTGTCGACTAACAAATGTGCTCAGTTAAAATACATGAAAGCTGATGACAATTTGTTGAGCATTTTATTACTTCAATATTTGTCTTGCTTTTTTTGAAATGTAATTGCTTCAATAATTATTAGGGTTTACCCGTTATTTTAAAAAGGCAAAAGAAGTCCTCATGCGGGAAAAATTTGTGGATCACTGATTTAGCTGAAGTCAGCAAATTTGCCACAGCCATCGACGAGTCATGCTTCTTAATTTTGTTTTTAGATCTTTCTATCAAACCCTTAGCTTTAAATCAAAAAGCGTTTGGCAGATTTCGTTTGATATAATTCTGATGCCGTTAATTTTTCGTTTACCTACTTGATGATGGTAATCTCTTTTCATCCTATTTGCTGACGCATTCACGTGAATATTGGAGAGTAAATAATAATTTTCTTTATTGATTCAATTTATTGGCTCAAATTATTTTGGGAGCTCGCTTGTGGATTGTTCTTTTTTGGTAAAGCAATGCCTGTTTTTAATGATGCGCTTTTTGACGTCATAATTTGGTTTTACAGTACAAAGTCTCGAATTGAGAACTTAAATTAGATCTCAATTGAATAAAAGATGATACCGATTAAAACCCGTGTGACTCGTTAATTTTCAAACGACCTGCCGTCTAAAAATCTCGTTCGATTGAAATCATGTTGCTCTTTCTTTTTTTATACCGAAACGTAGTCAAGAAATGAAAATAGTTTCGAAATCGACTTAAGATTTAAAATTATCGGCTAATGACGTTATGAACCGGATGAAAAAGAGCGATTGAACAAAGGAATTGAGTTGAAACAAAATTGTGTTTTTGCGCAGTTTAAAAGTATGGTGGCTGTTATAATTTAAAATTAATATACAGTATATGATAAATTAAAAGTTGCATGCAAAATCCTAAGTAATGATTGCAGCGGCGGAAAACTAGAAACTCACTGATTTTCGGGACGTTTTTTAAACCTTACATTTAATGATGACATATTATGATGTTGCTGCCGTGTTCTGTTTTCATTTCGTTGGGCGACTTGTTGAAATTCAATGGTTCTTTCTTTCATATAAATCCCAATTCTTCCAATATCTCCTTTTAGTTTTTCTTTTTTTAAGAGAAAAATAATGAAGACATTGCGAAAGTGTCATTTTAATTTGGTTGATTCACCTCTGATTGCTTTGTCCAACATCAGCTTAGCGAAATTCAGTCTGCATTTTAATGAAAATTGTAACAAATCGAGAGAATTTTTGATTTTGTACCAAGAGTCGGTAGTTTTTTTGCACTGATTATTTTCCAGCGACTTGTCAGTTAAGACCTGTTTCTATTCGCATACAACCTTTACCTTTGAATGCACAGATTGGTTCATAGAAATTGCAAAACTAATTTAAATTACAAACAAGGAAAATCAGTTTTACTCTTATAACATAACTACGAAGTCGAGATTTAATTTAAAAATATGAAGTGAAAATGGAGATATTAATAAAAAATGTAATAAATGAAAATAAAAATTGGATGCCGTTTTATGATCATTTTTTATCTTATTAAAAGTCTCCTTATATCTGTGATTTGATCGTTTCCAAGGAAGTTTTATTAATATTCCTTGTAATTTGTTGAATTAAAAAAAACGAGACTTTTGAAAAATCGATTCTTAAATATTTCCGGTTAATAAAATGTGATTTGATTCAGAAATTTAATAACAATTGGAATTTTCAAATTTTAAGCATTTTGTCAAAAATTTATCTAAAGTATAACAATGCAAATATTTTTTATAAAAAGAAATTGTATTTTATTTAAATTAACGGTTTCCTTTTTTCATCACGAAAAACAATTTCAAATGGATACTTTCAAGTATTTGTTTTCCAACTGTTTAATATTTGCATAATTACAAATGACGTGTATAGAAAAGAAATACGAAGCAAAATGTTTTGTTACTGCACTAAAGCATAAACACGTTTTGCTGTTTTTAAGAAGCTTTTGGCGCGTCTGATTGCTTAAAAATACTTCAAATTAATTTAACTGTAAATTTTGTTTGAGCTTGGGAAAGTATGGATTGTTTTAAACTTGTTTGCTAATTTCGGAAAAGCTTGCTTTAAATAGCATTTCTGAAAGAGCTATTTATCGTCTCGTTTCCGTGTTTTTTATTTTATTTCCTAATTACATTATTCAATAAAAACAGATAAGAATAAGAAAAAAATTTTGATGGTTTCAAATATCTGTTTTAAAATTTTAATCTTGAAAAATCGGTTCTCGTTCACTATACGCCGAGTTTAGTTCATTAATTAACTCTTAAATTTTCGGAAATCGTCAAAGTATGCGATGTTAGTAATGGCTAACAGTGAATGAGACCCAAAAAATGTACCTAATTTCTCACCCAAAATCATGAAATTTAACTTTGTGAAACAATTTTTACCTGTTTACTAACACTGAAGTAGAAGATGTATAGGAATTTTTTGTCCATATTTCTTAAGCTCACTCATGTACAATGGGCGATTGCACGGTCGTGACGTGTTTGTTTTGGATGTTTTTCTTCGCAAATGACGACATTGAATTTTCAATCATTTAATTACACTTAAGGGACATGCTTTGAGAAAACGACTGTACTTAGGCTACAAGCCAAGAAAGTCAAAATCTTTTCTCTCGCGTAAGCAACCTTCTGTTTACTTGAAGCATATCGTTAAGTGTTGGGCGACCGGTTTAATTAGCATTGTTTATATGCAATTTGTAATCATTTAACTTTCGATTATAAGCAAGATTAAGCCATCATTTATCAAATATGGATTACTAATTTTTTCTGCTATCGGACTTTAAACAAAATTAAGCATATAAACAGTTTCTCTGAATATATCGCTGTTTCTAGGCGTTGCGACACCAAGATTTCCATTTTAGAATGACGTGGCCAAGAAAATTCCATAATTATTTCAAGTTTGTTTTTTTTAATCAGCTTTTATCCAAAGGGAAAGTGACTAAAAAATTATATTAGTATAAATCGAATTTGTCCAATAGACGTAAGCAAAAGTAATTGGTTACCTCTCGCAATTTTTAATCTCTTCATAGTTATATGAAGTTAAGTAAAAGATCAATCATATTTTGAATTGTTCTCGACAATTATCTAACACACGCGAGTCCGTTAGACATTAGTCAACTTCAACTAAAGTCCCCTTGAATCGGCAAAAATTTTGAAAAAGCGGTATTGATCCCGAAGTCACAGTTGGGGAACACCTGCTTGCATTAATCGCCTATTTCACGTAGGGGCGCGGAGGCAAGGGATCGATTTTCGTTTGGGCGTCGGGAAATGGCGGAAGATACGGAGACAATTGTAATTGTGACGGATACACGGACAGTATTTACACGTTATCGATTAGTAGCGTGACTCAGCACAAAGTAAAGCCCTGGTATTCCGAGTCATGCTCTTCTACCCTCGCCTCTACGTACAGCAGCGGATTTCCGGAGGACCAACAAGTGGTGAGAAAATGTTTTGTTCTTTTTGAAAACCTTGTTTGTTTGATATAGGTTTATGTCCTTTATGTTTTTCGTCGGTTTTCGGAAATGATCTTGAACGTGTGAAGTATTTTTAAAGATTTTAAATATACCGTACAGGAAAACGTACCTTTCCAACGGTAAAACTCCAAACAACTTTGTTTAATTGAAACCCACAGGTTTACAAACTCTATCAACTTGATAGCACAATTTCAACAGTTTTTTTTCAAATTTTGTCATCATTGATTTTATAGCCTTGTTACCGACAGTGCTCTGAGTCATCGCTGTTGCTTCGTCTCGACTGAGTGACTTTATGGGAGTTAAAATGCTTAATTTTTCATTTTAGCTTTTGTAATTCATTTTATTCAAAATAGCTTCTTAAAAGCAAAAAATGAATCATATTATGAAAAAGAACCTGGTAGCCCAGTTCTAAATTTGAGTTTATTTATTTTTTTCAACCTCGAAAACACAGTAATCCATTGAGGATCCTCCGCAACATCTACAGTTCGAGACGAAAAAATCGTTATTACTTTTGATGTCGGGTCCAAATTTCAATCTCGACTTCAACTAAAAAAAACATCATCATAGCTTGTTCCTTGAGAATCTGAAATTGTTGGTCAACTATCTCTATATAACAATTAGCCAGACAATTATATAATTGATTTAAACGAACAACTTTACTTTTCCCGAACGAAAAGTCTTTAAGAGGCCTCGGAAGGTTTATAAGTCCCAATGTTCCGACTAAGGAAAACTTAATGCTGATATGCTGAAAGGTTTTTAAAACAATCTCTGTCAGGGCGTAAAAACATTCTTTTGACTGGTCTCGATTTTCCAAGACATGCCTGCTACTGCTTGTTCGTGTTATGTGTTAGAGAGCGCGTGTTTGTCTGGCGCTTTCGAATAGCTCGTTCGTTCTACCCTGTGAATTCGTTCAATGGGAGATCACGTGACTGACAGTAAGATCGGAAATCGCGCAGTTATGTTGCATTGTTCGCGTTCGATCGAGCGCTTCAGCTGCTGTGTCGGATGTGAGCTTTCGGATGGATGTGTTAATTGGGTTTGTGTTGTCAGTTGGGAACTTTATCGACATTAGATGTTCCTGAGTTTGACTACTTTAATTAGACTCCTGTTAAAGTCGATTTTATGAGAAAGCATTCTAAGTTTCCACTGCCTCGCAATAATTATATCTTCATTGAGTTTTAATGAAAATTCGAATAAAATCGAAAACAGAATTATCTCATCGAGACAAGAGCGCGGAATGATGAGCGACTGATTTGTGATCGGAAGAACACGCGTTCGCTTCTCATGCTATTCGCTGCTGTTGTGTTTTAGCTTATGGTCATAAACCTTCATACGGCGTTGTTAGGCTTTCAGAAGTACCAACAAGTCCCCCACATTTCTACACCCTCGAGCACGCGATATGAGACTCAGTGAGAACTAATTGTGTTAACAATCAATCTATCTACGCAGGTCACTACCGACTTGAGGCACGGGTGCACGAAGACTCACACCGGGACGTCGGCTTCGGCTCCGCTAGCCGCCGCCATTTGCGCCCTGGCGCTCGAAGCAAAGTGGGTGCTCGTTAAATATCGCGTAATTACTGTAATTAACTTCGAGTTGAATGTCGACTCGATCAAGTTCGTTTTTGTTCTCTGATCAAGTAGCGTTTTTTTTTTTTAATTTTCACTTCTATTCAGCTTTACCGCTTTGTGTCAACAGGCTTTCCTTTGTTTTATAAGTTATTTAAAGAATTTGAAAGAAAATCTTGAAATTGTTTTTTTGAACTGAATTTATTTTCACATGTTTTGGTAAAAAAATTTTTGACTGTGAAAATTTCTTGGCAGTCCTGTAAAAAAAACACTGCGCGTCGGTGTCAGATATTGCTTTCGTTTCGCAAACTAAAAGTCAAATAACCACTGTTAGCGTAAATTGGCTCGCAACTTTTATTAATATTTAATGGGAGGTTAACTCTTGTTGCAATAATCTTTCCCAGTCGTGTTTGACGCACAAAGGGTTACTGATGAAAAACAGATTACTTTTTTCTATGCCAAATCACTGTCAATCAGATCGTTAAGAAAATTTGCATGCCCGAGCCTCCTAAATTGAGCAGTCGATTAGTTGCAGTCGAGCCAGATACTTCAATGCCACATTATGTTTCTTGATCCTTGTAAATTTGTTACTTAAACAGCATTTATTCCACAAGTTTTATTTAGCAATGCCAAGAAAGGAATAGAAGCGACTCGATTGAGATTCATTTGTCATTACTTAATGCTTACTTATTGCAGCAACAGCTTTCAGCACATATTTTTAGCTGCATTTCGATCGTCATTTTCGCTTTTTATATGATTGTCTGTCATTTGAGGTATAACATTAAGATAATGTTTGAAAGAAAAAGACTAATAAATAAGCCCCATTTAGCCTTTCATAACAGAAGTATCCGATCACATTTCACGACCAATATGTGAAGGGCTTTAATGAATAATTAATGAATAACTTTTCTGCTTTTAGTAAAATAATTTTTATTTCTGGCAGCCCGAATTTGACCTGGCGGGACATGCAGCACTTGGTCGTTCAAACAGCTCGCCCCGATGGGTTGGTTGCTGATGATTGGGTCGTTAATGGAGCGAATAGAAAAGGTTCGTTTTTGCTTTTATATCGAATAAGATAAAGTATCCACTTCGAAAAAGGTTTCCGTATGCTTTATGTTTTATGAATGCCAGTTCACTGAAAAGAGTTTTGTTTTGAATTTTCATATAATATAAGTATTAAGTTTCGTTCGCTAAGTTCACTATCAAGACGATCGAACACAAAACAACCTTTTCCTCCCGAACTTGTTTTTTACTCTGATTTCCTCGCTCTTGTGAATTTCGTTACTTTATCACTCGTATTGATGTTCCAATGTATCCATCCCTCACCCTCGGATTCAATTTTCAATAAAAGCATAGGAACCAGTGCGACTTTATCCGATAGCTTTGTCACTGCTTTTTCCAAATAAACTTTTTTTGGAAAAACTTAATTTAGAAAAGTTTTATACTTTTTTCAACTTTACTTTTAGTAAAAATTACCTTTTTTTTTACTTTTTCCAAATTAAAATTCTGCAGAAAACGGAACGAAGTTTTATAAAGTTTTTATCAAATTGAATAAAAAGTTAGTTAGAAGGAAGGCGTTTTCTGATTTTTGCCTGCTGGTTTCTAGTTTTCACACTAATAATTTCTTTACATTTGAAACTTCATATATACAAATACATGGATGAAAAAAGCTTGTTTATAAATAAATTTCAAAGACTGTTTTTATGTCCGATTGAAAAATTTTTTGAAATTTCTGCGATTTTTATTTTAAAAGATTAAGTTTTACCGCTGTAGAATTAATAGGAGTTTCTCCTTCAGCAGCAAGGAATTCAATTACTGCCCTTTGCTTCATACGGACTTTTAACGGAGTTGCTATTTTACAGTAGGTTCAGCTAAATATACTGGGTGTTTTAAAAAATTTCACATCATTTGACATGTAAATATCACGGAAACTACGTAGTCGAATCAAATGAAATTCAACAGGTTTAATGTTGACCAAAACAAAATTTATTTTTGTAAATTTGAATAAGAAATTCAAAGGCACCTGAATTTCATGGAAGGTTTTACAAATATGCGATACCGCCTGTGACACGGCACACGTGAAGTCGGTACTCTGGCTCCTCCTAAACATGCTGCAGCATGTCTTGGGTAACAGTCTCCAGTTTAAGTCTCGTGCGAGACAAGTAGTTAACAAAGAAACACCACCGCACTACAGACTGTTACCCAAGACATGCTGCAGCATGTTTAGGAGGAGCCAGAGTACCGACTTCACGTGTGCCGTGTCACAGGCGGTGCGCATATTGAAGATCTGTAAAGCCTTTCATGAAATTCAGGTGCCTTTGAATTTCTTGTTCAAATTTACAGAAATAAATATTGTTTTGGTTAACATTAAACCTGTTGAATTTCATTTGATTCGACTACGTAGTTTCCGTGATAATTACATGTCAAATGATGTCAAATTTTTTGAAACACCCTGTATATGTGCTTACTTGTATCCAAAAACACAAGAAACACTTGAATCTCACGAGTTTAAAACGCCTTAATATCTATATCAAATTTCATGAGGAGTTATTAAAAAACCTGTTTCTTGTAACAAAAATTGCATACGACGTCAACCACCTTGTTAAAAATTAAAATACTTTTTACAAAAAAAGGAACATTTGGGTTTGATTATTAAAAAAAAAAATTCATTAAGATACGAATTAAACAAAAATTTCAAATTAATTTGATCTAAGCGTGCAACCGGAATTGCTGTGAAAAATCTAAAGCTAACGTGAAATGGGCTGGATCATTTGTTGAAACGTAAATAAAATTCAAAAAAATATCAGTTTCTTATTTTAAAACCGTAGTTAACTGAGTTTTGCTCTGACGTCATTTGTTGTTTCCTCCATATTTAAAAGCAAGCAGTTTTTGTAATTGTGTAATTCGCGTAGAAACGGTAGTTTCCGTTTGCGTTTATAGCAATGCGTTGCGTAAGCTGAGTGAAGTTTCTGTAAACGTAAAAAAGCTATTAGATTAGAATAACTTTGGGGCAAGTGTTTTTAAAGACATTGAAATTACATTGATCTACCGTGTGTGGTTTTTGTTTTTAGTCAGTCACGCTTTCGGATACGGTTTGATGGACGCCCACGCGATGGTGAAGAAAGCTAAAAACTGGACCTCCGCGCCTGTCCAGCGCCGCTGCAGTAAATCGGTCGTGTCACGTGACCACACCCCCCGCGTTTTTTCTTCCGGCCAGCGCATGAAGATATCAGTGAGGGTAAGATCGCTGAACATGCGACGTCACTCTTCACAATTTACTGAAGAAATGCTGTTTGTTTTGGAACAGGTCCTCGCATGTGACAACAACACTCCGATGATTGACAGATTGGAACACGTCCAAGCTGTGCTGACGTTGCACAACGCGCGACGCGGAGACTTGGAAATCTTCCTCACATCGCCCCAGGGCACGCGGTCGCAGCTACTGAGCAACAGGTAATTTTTTTTGTGCCCTTTCGACCAACTTTGTCGTTACAGTTTTAAGTATTTACGTCAAGACCAGTTTGCAATTTCTTTTTCTAGGTAAGTCGAGCGCCTTTGTTAATTTTTTCGTTTCTATAAGCGGCTTCTTTCAAGGTATTGAAAATAAAATTAGCTTTCCCGTTATTCAACTTCAATCGATTCAAGCAAAATGTTAATCTAATTTCGACGTCGTCAATACGTTGACGTCAATTAGGACACTTTTACAGCTTTAAGTATAAACCTCATTCTAAAGTTTAGAGCTATATTGTCAGTAGACTATTTGTTTACGTTTGATTGTTTTTGCTAGGCGTCAGGACTCGTCGTCACAAGGGTTTACCGAATGGGCGTTCATGACGACACACTCCTGGGATGAAAATCCATTGGGAAATTGGACGTTGGAAATTTACGACAGAAATTCAAGGCCTGCAACTGGTGGGTTGTAGCCACGAATGACGTCAATTATATACGTAGAACCCTGCAAGAAAAAGAATTGCTTAATTTATTAATATAATTATTATAACAAGAATAAACTCCTTGATTTAGGCATATTTTAAAAGAATAGAGTTTTGTGCATCCAAATATCTTGTATATCCAAAGATAATTACTTTATGACCTTGATGTTTGCGCCTCTTTATTAAAAATAACTTCAATTATTTCCTGTGAAAATCAGAATCTTGATAATAATAAAATTACTTTTGCTATTTGTATCCACCTAATGTGCTTTTTTTCTTTTGTCATTGCATTTTTGCAATCTTAAATACTACAAAAAAAAAGAGTATCAATTAATTCTTTTCGTTATATCAATTAGTTCTTTTTTGATCGTGAAAGGAATTTCTGGATCTTGCATTTTAAACAAATTCCTGTTTCCTACCAGGCACATTGTCGCTCTACAATTTAACCATGTATGGAACGAGGCAGTCCGATTGGCCGAGTGGCTCGCGGAAGGTTTCCGAAAAACCTCAATCCAAGAAGTCGGGCGTCAACTTGCCCTCTGTCAACGTTTCGTCCAATTCAAACGCAGGTAAGCTTGATGTCTGTAGGCTCGTGGTGATTTTAAGTGCGCCGGAAAAGGGAAATGTCCCGGTTATATGGCCGTAAAATCGCCATTCATGGCTGACCGAGGTTTTACTTTTCCTCTACGAAATAATAATGACGTCACGTTTCGGCAAACGCGTGGTCCAGTTTAAAACCTTTGTTTAACTTTTTGTTCAGGTTGGGGAAATCAAGCGATTGCTGCCGATCATAATTGCAGAATTGCGCTCAGCGCCAACAAAGGCTGCTTGGGTGAGTATAAGCTTTTAAAATTGTTGCATCGACGGTTCGTTGTGTAGTGTGCTTGATTCTGACATCTTCTGTATGATGTGTTTTAATTAGAAAGGACTACTAGAATTTATTTGACAATGTAATGATTCCGAATTGCTTTTTCGGCTTTAGGAAAGCATTTGTGGAAAAGTCAAAACCTCATTGAAACTCAGTCTGAGATTTAGTTACGTCCGTTGAGATGAGCGTCGAGTATTCTGCTGTTGTGATTGCTTGTTATGTAGATTTGCCCGTTGTGAGTCTGAGTTGGACTTACGGACTTGCGCGTGATAATTTCAAGTTGGGCGGATGGGCGTGCGTGACTGTTTGCGTTTCAATTAACTATTTCAAAAGACTTTTTTTTGAGAGGGAGACCTAACACAGCACTGCAAGCGACCACCCTGCGTTGCTGCTTCAAGGAGAACCGTTTTCGTCGTTTTTGTCAGGTTCTCCGTCAAACAAGAGCTTGTTCTTAGCGATTGCTTGTTGTGATTTGCATGCTGATTTTTTATTAACATTTAATTGCAGCGATTTTTTTTCTCTGCTGTTCCTGCGCACGTTCGCTTCATGCTCGGGTTTGCACAAATTAACTTTTCTTTTTTTAACTATAATTTCACTCACTCGTAATTAGCTCGTTTAGCACGTGAGAGTTAGTTCGATTATTTGCTTGTATGCGAATTATCTTGATGGTTGTACTAGAATTCGCTTTTGTTTTTTGTCTCGTTCTTATTTGTATGGCGAAAAGTTTGAATAGTATGGCATGGTTTGTCAACAGAGATTGAAATGCTTTGAAATCACAAGGTTCTTCTCACTTTGCCAGAATGAACCTCGCATGTTTTTGTTCTGATCAGTTGTGTAAAGACCCATGTTCGTGAAAGTGCTCTTTCGACTATTCGAGCACGCAACTAATTGAGCCGTTTGAAAATCACATTCATACTAACGGTGCTTTTCAAGGCATGCACTGGCTTAATGAAGAGTTGTCGTGCTGCATGTTTGTCGTCTAATGGGTGAAAAACACTTAACGTTAGGCACGGGGTCATTGAGGCCACTTGTTTCTTCTAGTGTTATGACTTGACCCGAGGGTGGTTCGTAAGCAGTGCAAATCAACTCCCCGTTAGTAATTTGTTTGTTTTTCGCTTTTCTTCCGCTTTCCGTCCTGGCTTCCGTTTCGTTTCAACTGTGATGCACTGTGTTCCGTCAATCCGCTGCAATCCGTTCCGTCGTCACTGTGTCCGTTCTGATCGTCATCGCTCTCGAATCCGTCGCTCTCCGTTCGTTCTTCACTGTGCCTCAATTTTTTATTGCAACGTCCGACCGCCACTTTATGTTTTCCGATGACGTAATCGAAAATCCACGAAACCTCTTCAGTTTGCAAAGAGCCTTTCTTTCTCGATGTCGCCACTAAGCTTTGCGTGACAACGTGTTCGTCGGGTCACTACCAGACGCTAGAGCGAGTCAACGAAAAGGGGGAGAGGCAGAAAATAACCGCCCCCCGCGGTATGTCCTCCGAATATCACTCTGAAATCGTCGAAGAGGAGACTTTTGAAGACGAAGAGCGCTTCTACAAGGCGCTCAGCTGTCGTCCCTGCTCCCCACACTGCCACAGTTGTTCCGGGCCCTATCCTGACCAGTGTGTGCAGTGCGTGATCGGGGCCGAGCGACAAAACAACAAGTCTGGCTGCATCCTGAAATTTGCCGCTTCAAGAAGAAAGTTCCAGATGTTCAATGTCCTGATCGTCATCGTGCTCGTTTCTTTCGTCTCTTTCCTCATCCTGTTCTTTTGGTCGTATTTCAAATCTTTCTTTTGCTGCAAGTCGTCGGAGTTCAGCTACAAACACCTTCCCAGCCTCGACGAAAACATTGAGTACCGAGACGACGACAATAACGATGACGTCACGTCCGTCACTGTTAAGATAAACCGAATCGAAAATGGTAACTATTGAGCGAGATCTGTTTTTAAATACGATCAATTTCGAATATTCGAAAATGTTTTTGCGTCGAAATTTTGCAGATATCTCGGATCCCACTGAGCAGTCAGACAGATATTCGTCGGGAATCACCGCATCATAGTTGTTTGTCGTTAATAAATCGATTTCAATAAAAAATTATAATGAAAAAGTAGCTTTAGACCTATTTGAAACTTCTTTTTGGCACCACATTTTTTGAACGTGATCAAATTTGCTGTTTTATCGATTTCTTTTTATGCTTTTGTTGATGTTTTTTCCACCATTTTCATTGTTACTCATATAACTTATGTAGTCGCAGACCTACGGCAGTATTTTACTTATTCTTTTTAATTATTTAATGGTTCTAAACCGTGGTTACTCGATTTATCAACTATATTCTACTGATCGTTTTACAGAAAAAAGGGACTCTTGAAAATTGTAATAGCCATATTAGTCAATGTCTCCTAATAGGATACGTGTTTTTCTCAAATATTGTTTTTTTTTTTTTAATTTTAACGTAATGGTTGAAACTTGTATTTCCGGTGTACTTTTGGAAACGTTTTTTTGATTCAAACAAAAATCAATCCAACTTTTCTTGGTAGTTATAGTATAGCGACGCTCCCTATTGCTTGGTGGGTGATGTCGAGTTGCAGCCGTCGACTCGTATTATACCTGCTCGGTTTGCTTCGATCACGTGACCGTTTCAGGGGCCTTAAGCCTTCTATGCAGACCGATATTTGAAGACACGCGATGTCGATTGTGCAGAGGCAATAATATGATTTAAAACCTTCAAACAGCAACTTTCTTTTCAGCAGTTTGTATTTCAATACTGCCAACTGATACTAAAAATAATCTTCGTTGTGTTTGTGCTTCTGCTTTGTTCAATTCGTAGCTTGATTTTAAAATATGTGCGTCGAAAAAACCTGTTTGCCTTAAGCAGCGTTTTCACGTATGTCCTTAGATGTAAAAAAATCAAGCTGATCAAACTTGATTTTGACTTAATTTGTGCTGTTTGGACCATTCGTGAAATAATTTTTTTGTTATTGTATTATGCTGTATAATTTATCTTTGCGAAGTAAGTAGCTGGCAAATTTTGTATTCGGTTGTTAGTATTTTCTGTATTTCTGTAAGTTGAATAAGAAATAAAATTTCACGCAAGTTTTTTAGCTTGTGGTCAGTTATTTTTGATTGATTTTGATTATAAGTTTTTTATTGATTTTCCTAAAAACTTTGCGCAGTTTTATGAACTTTGACCCCGTTTCGCGTAAATCTTAAATTGCCATCCGGCTAATATTCGTACAAAAAACAAACTTATAATTTGAAAGCGATATTCATGGATTAAGTATTTTGGGTATTTTGTCAATGGAAGTACTGAGTGATATAGCGGTGCGACGAAAGCGTGGTTAGTACAAAGTTTTAAAAATGTCGCTGAAGAAATTTGTTTTGCAAACAAATGACGTTTTTACGCACTTTTTTAGGCGTCTATTAATTGTGTGATCTCCACTCAAATGCAAAATAAGAGTGAGCACGTCTTCGTGTGTGTTTGTATTGCGGTAAACGTGCGCGTTATTTGCGTATGCCCTTTTTTAAAAGGCAATATCGAATACAATTGAATTGTTTTTTGAAGTATTAAGATTTACCAATTTACGGAGTTATGTGATAATAGTCTTTACTGCAGTAAACACGGTATTTTGTCAAGTGAAAGTGCCTTAAAAATAGCTTACTTGAAACTTTTATTATAAAACTCCGGGAAATTTTAACAATTTTTGACACTATACAATTTGTCGTTTACATAATCAACTAAAGGCTTAATTTTTTAAAATGTTAATCGTAAAAAAATGTAATCGATAGTCTTGTTTCCGATCATATTTTCTTGTTGCTCTACTTACTTGTTTGCTGTTTTTTTGATAATAAACAGTACCCATGTTATTGTCTTAATTTTTTTGAGAGATAGCATTTGGCTGGAAAAGAAAAAACGAGAAATAACCAAACCTTTTGTTTCCAAATAACAATAGGCGTGCACATTTATATAGAAAATTTTACTGAAAATTTAGTTAAATCAAAGGCGCTGCAAATAAAAGACACAAAAAGAGATAATAAGATCTTACAACATTACCACAATATCAATTGACAAGAGCAAGATCCAACCCGGGCCCAGCTGGATATTCTCCGAAATAACGAAACCTAAGTAGCCAAATGATGTTACAAGTGAAGACGTTTCAATAAAAACGGTATAAATGTTAATTAATAGGTGTACTCTGTTCGCAAAATACAATACGTTCCCCTTAAAAAATGCCACAGCGATGCATTTCCAATTAGATCATAAAGTGGAACAAGATTATCAATTACTGCGGTACAACCTGATATAATAATAATGAGAACACACCAAAAAAAAAAATTTTTAAGTGGGCGTCATGCCCGAATAGACAGAAACGTCGTATTAAGGTACAAGCCAAATACAATCAATATGGTTGCAGTTCAAAATCTACTCTTGTCATTTTTGTTGTGTCCAAGGAAAGACACTTTACGACACTTTCTTCTGGTCAGCTGTCAGCAAGTAGCTCCAAATTTCAGATATATCTTCCAATAAAACAAAAAATTTCAACCGGACAGCAATATCTTGGCTTGTTGAAGTAACTGCATGACGGTTGCCGTTGCTCTATATATCACGCCTCCCACGTTTTCTTGCGCGTCAGAAGGATCACCAAAATTGATAAATAATTAAAAAATGGACTACAGGTAATTATTCTTGTTCATTTTTGTCTGGCTGGTTGATATTCTCAATAGGGGCGTCGTCGCCGTCGTTTGGAAGGGCATCCACACCAGGTCAGACACAAACAGGACTGGGGTCGAAGTTTATCCTTTTACTAACCGTGGCTGCTGTACTGCCCGGATCAGATGCTGGCAATGATGTTGTTACACCAGTATCGAGTTTTATCATCCAAAACCATCAGACCTCGTGCTTCATGAGATGCCCAATGTATGGGGCACGCTATTAGAAGGTAGTCTGCGGTTTGTTCAACGGCGCCGCATTTGCAATTCGATGAAGGAGCAAGACCCCATTTATGTATGAACGAATGGAATCGCCCAACACCAGTTTTCAAGCGGTTGAGCTTAACCCAAGCTGCTCGGGACAAGCCAAGTGGGAGACTGCTCGGGACAAGCTCAACAGGCTGGTCTCGGGCACAAAAACACGGAGCCTGGAAGCATTTTCACAGTACTCCGTATTCCATTTGTGATTTGTCCACTTAGAAGCGCGAATGCCAAGTCTGGCAAGGTTGTCCAAAAGATTCCGCGCAGCTGGCACAAATGGGCGTCTAGATCTTAGCCTCACTTGGCAACCATCTGAGGACCCACTTAAAAGACCATACAAGATGCGATCAGGATCCAGAGATCCATAGTGGGCCAAGGAGAGTGTCGCTCCCATTCGGCGAAGTTCAGCTGGCTGGATGCCTGAAGTATGGCTAGGTGCTCCGTTGGAGTGGGACGCAGGCAGCCAGTGACTATGCGCAAGGCGTCGTTCAAGACACTGTCGATAAAGCAAGTGTAAACGTTGCGAAACCACACTGGTGTGCAGTATTCAGCTGTTGAGTAGACCAGAGATAAGGTGGCTATGCATAGTGTTTTGGCACCGACACCCCATCCCGATCCGACAAGTCGCCTCAGCAGTGTGGCGCGCGAGGATAGTTTTTTGCGCAATGCCAGGCTGCCGTCACCGTCTTAGCGTGACTAAGCTTGAACCTCCAAGTCTGGAGATACGCTAAAAGTGTAGACATGTCTTGGCTTAAAGTCCCCTTCAAGTTTTTTCATTTCCCAGAGGAGTGCAACAATGCTAGATCCTTTGCATAAGCAAACTTTCTGGAAATCGTGGAAGGCAGATCGTACGTATAAATGTTAAATAGGAGGGGAGCCATGACCTATCCTTGAGGAACGCCGTTTTTTAGACTGCGTAGTCTGCTTTGTTTGCTGTCACCGGTAGTAAGGGTGAAACTTTGGTTTCGAACAAGCTTCATTATCATTTTGACCATGTGCTTATCGGGCAGAAGCTTCACCGTATGGTGGTATGCAAAATGGTTCTTATGTTGAAAAAGAAAAAGCAGAGAAAGTAAAGCCAAAGATATGATGGTGGAAAGAGACAAGCTGTCAAGAAGCGTTTAGACATGAAGTGACCAGGATTTTAAAAGGCAAGGATGGGTTACCTGATGAGTGGGACAAAACAGCAGAAATGCTAAGAAAAGCAACTGAAACTGTCCTGGGAGTGACATTTGGGAAACGAAAAGGAGACAGGGAGACTTGGTGGTGGAATGAGGAAGTTCAGGAGAGCATAAAAGAAAAGAAAGAAGCAAAAAAAGCATGGGGCAAAATAAGAGATGAAAATACTAAAAAGATCTACAAAGAAAAGGAGAGCAAGGCAAAGAACGGAGTTGCGATGGCGAAGGGACGTGCATATGACAATTTGTATGCTAGATTGGAAACAAAAGAAGGTGAAAAAGAGTTGTACAGATTGGCTAGGCAGAGAAACAGAGCAGGGAAAGATGTACAGCACGTGAGGGTTATAAAGGATGAAAACGGTGCTGTTATGATAAATTCGGAAGCAGTGTTAAAGAAATGAAAGGAATACTTTGAGAAACTGATGAACGAAGAAAATAACAGAGACCCAAGGACAGAGGAAGCAGGTGTGATTAACGAAGAGGTAAATTGTGTCAGTAGAGAAGTAAAGAATGCACTAAGAAGGATGAAAAAAGGTAAAGCGGTTGGGCCAGATGACTTATTTTAGGCCCCCTTTTTCATTACTGACAAGCATAGTTATACAGGAACCAACTTATACTGACAAGTAAATTGTTGAATGATTTCAGTTTTGTAATTTTTCATGACTAATGTTATTTTATTTCTTATTTTAGAGCCTTAAAAATGACCGAGAGAAAATTGATAATTTGTGCTTGTCTGTTGTACGAGTTTAAACTTTTGTTTCTCCAAGATAATGCTCGACCACACGTTGCAAAAACAACACTTGCCAAGATAGCAGAACTAAAGTGGGAGATTATGTTGTATCCACCGTATTCACCAGACCTCTCCCCAACGGATTTCCACTTGTTTTTGAGCTTAGATAGTCATATGAAGAACAGGACATTCAATATTGAAGATCATTTGAAAACGGAAGTGCATAACTTTTTCCAGAGTAAAACGAAAGACTTTTACAAAAATGGCATTACTAAATTGCTGAACCGTTGGGAGAAGGTCATAGAATGTGAGAATTTATATTTTGATGAATAAATACACTTTAATACTTTAACTATGAATCTTTAATTTCCTTCATAAAAATCGGCAATGACTTTTTTGGGCACCTAATATATTACCACAATGATTCGATCGATTACCACAATACACGCTAAATTCCCATCTTGGCTAGCTGTGCCACCCATCGTCATTACGCAGCCTAATCATGCACTGGTTATTTAATCGCTCAGTTTGTTTGATAATACTGTATTATTATAATGCATTTTTTTCATTTTTACTTCTTATATCTTTATTTGATTAAGGTGTTGCGGTCATACTTTCTACTGTCTTGTGCTTTTATTTTCTAATTATCTTATGCGTGTTTTAACGTCTGACGTTGTGCTGCTTCTTCCTTTTCTTGATCTTTTCAATATTTATAATTTTTGTGTTAAACTGTTTAATAATGATCGAGAATAAAAACGAATGAATGAATGATCTAAATTATATTAACAAAGAACGTAATTTTGCTGTTACTTCTAACCTCTCTGCATTTAACTCAGATATATTGTCTGAAGATGTAGGGAGCTATTCATGCACAACACTGAATTTTGTGGATGACCTTAAAAGAAAGGTCAATAATAGCGAATTGATAGAATATTGTAGTTTTTGTTTTAACTTATAATCTAAATATTTAGAAACTAGTCGATTGAAATTTTGTAGTTTTCTGCATTAAATTATATCAATAGCCAATTGTTTGGGTGGCTGCTTTGTCTGGTGGCAGGCATAGGTGGATTGATAATTTTAGCGCAGGTACGAATTGCCGTTAAATTAAGGATACTTTTATTCAAATAGAGTCACTGTAGAAAGTCATTTTGGATTGTTACACCATGACCTTTTTAAACAGTCCTCACCTTGAAATTTGGTAAAAAAATGGGCGATTAGAAAGTGAAAGATTTTAGGAGAAGAATTTTATTTTCTCAAAATTCCAGAACTTTTTTAAGGGCAATTGATTCTATCTTTATCATGACTAGCGCGTTTTTGCCCCTCCCTCCCTCCCGTAAAATCGGTCTACCCGGCGCATTTCGCAAGTGAATATGGAGTTTGTGACGTGCTGTAGAATTAATTGAATCTCAGGTCTATCATAATAATAGGCTATTAATTTTTGATGTTATTTTAGAAAAAGTATACGTTTATTTTCATAAATAGTAGCTTTCAGTCAAATAATAATTTCATTGATAGTTTTGTAAACTTAGATGTTCTTTTTTAATCCCATTTTTATGGCTTTTATAAAAATCTGCTGTGCATCTAAATTATTCAGCTCATGTTGTACTGCAGATTGATGAAATAGTATTTACTTCAATGCACTTTTTTTTCTTTTACAGTTGTGCTTAGTTGTTATTAATGTTTTGTGTTTCTTGTTCGTATGGGCTCTAAACCTGAAGTAAGTAAATGAATAAAACAAGCGTAACAATGATTTCGTGAGGCATATGTTTTGAAATTAAAGCGTTTTATGACAATTCAGAAATTCCTAATTTTTCTGCCCTACTACATAATCAACGATTTTTTCGTAACAGTATTTTAATTTGTGGGATTGACGCTAATGTTGACGCTGACGCTGACGCCGCTAACATTTTTGAGCGTTATTGGCGTAACTGACGCCGATAACAATTTAGAGGTGACGCTGACGCTAACGCCGTCAAGATTTTTGTTGATGAGCACAACACTGCATAATAGCTTAATGTGCAATACCAATATGAAGAGAAAACAATGTAATTTTAATGCAGTTACACAATTTTTTTGCAAATGGCCTTTATTTCTTCACTTTCTTACACAAAAATAGGTTTAAACTGTCATATAAGATTAGCAACTGAATTACAAACTACTTTTTTTGAGTTTGTACACTCTACTCAATGGTGCTTTGGTTTTTACATTTTTTCAAGATATTTTGTTAAATGCAACATGTTATTTGTGTGGTGCATGTATTTTAAACTATTTTAACGATTTCTCACATGCTACAAAAATAATGTCTTTATCTCCATTAACACATTTTGTATGACCCCAAATTTAAGTTGGCTTTTGTTAAATCACTAAGTTTTTCAATTTTTGACTTTATTATAATATATAAAGACTGCTCTAAACTTTGTCATAACTATGCTGAGAATAATATCATAATACTTTTTAATGCTCTACTGAAATCATAATTTACATAGTAGCATTGATGTAGCTTTAAAAAGTATAAAGATATTGAGACACCACCAAACAGACTTTGAAAAACTCATTTAAGAAAAATATTTACTACAGAGCACTTTTCGGTTAAACTTTAAAAAACAAAAAAAATTAAGAAATATCTACAAGTTGCTAAAATTAATCATTGAAATCTAATTGCTTATTAAAGGTTTGCAACTTCAATTCTACATTGAAAGGAGTTTCTAAAACTTATTCTACAGTTTTATGTCTCGTTTTATAATCTGCTTTTTTGTTTTTCTTAAATTGGTTCTTCCTATATAAAAAAAAGCAATGATGTTTAAAGTTTTGGGCGCTTTTTCACTAAATGGCACAGTAGGCTAATTTGTAAAGAAGGTTTATTAGGCTAAGTAATAATAATTGGTTCCCGTTCACTATAACCCGAGTTTAGTTGATTATCTTTTAAATTTTGGAAAATCCCCGAAGTCTATGAGGTTATTAAGGGCAAACAGTGGACAAAGCCCTATTAATGATAAAAAAAAAACATGAGTTTGTTTTGGTATTGATTAATCGGCTAAAAGATATAAAATAATGCGAATGCCAAGTTGATCAAAAAAGTGGGGAAGCTTCACCTACTGTAATTCAAGTTTATCTTTAAAATTCACACTGCTCATTCTCTATTCATAATATTTTTTACAAACCTTTCTCTGCTGTTCAATTAGATTCCATTGCTTTCTGCAAGTTTAAGAACAGTTCACCTTTTTTTTTATTGATTTTAATTTTTCTCATGATTCTTTTTTCTTTTTTGCTGCTTTACGCGCTATTTACATTATTTAATTACTATAGAAAGAAACTATTTAATTGATAATGCACCTGGCACTTTGCTTTCTGTGACTGTATTAATGAAGGGGAAGCAACTAAACAGGCCACCCAAGCAATAACATTACGCCAAATAGGATTTGCTTAAAATTTAAATGTAAACTTTTCATAATTTGCACGCGGCGCGGTACGCGGCAAGATCCTACAAAAGAGGTTACTAAGCTGCACTGCGCGGTTGACATTACTAGTAAGAACCCCTGCAAATCTGACTTCATCTCAAAATTTTAGAAGAAAACTAGAATAATCGATAAAAATCTTTTACCAGGCTTTTAACAGCATAGAAAAGCTTGTGTTTCATTTACGTAATTCTAAATCCTTTTATTAAAAAAAAATAAATTTTTTTCATTAATAAAAATTAAGTTTACTTGTAAAAAAATCAAAAAATTTTTTTAAAAAAATTGCTGTCTTCACGGTATTTCTGCAAATCTAAAATGAAATTTTTTACTTTTTTTTACTCGCTTTAACCTATTTTCAGATCACTAATTTCATTTCAGGCATGGTCATTCAACTTCACACGTAATTACTTTGTTAATTGAAAACATTACTGCTGCTTTTGAGAAAAAACAATCAACTTTGGGTATTTTCCTAGATTTTTTCCAAAGTTTTTAATACCATCGATCATAATATCTTATTAAGCAAACTTGAACATTATGGTGTTCGAGGCAATGTTTTAAAATGGTTTGAAACTTACCTTATTGGAAGGATTCAGCAGACCGAGTGTTGTAGTGCTAGATCAACTACCATAAAAAATTAACTTCTGGTGTTCCTCAAGGCTCTGTATTTGGCACATTTCTCTTTATTATCAATGTAAACGATTTTCCTCATTGCTTAAATCAGAGCTCTTGCCTGTCCTTTGCAGATGATACCATTATCCTACTGTCTGACAAAAATACTAAATGCTTATTTAAAAAGGGTAGCAACGAACTCCTCAACATTGATAACTGGCTAATTGCCAACAAACTTTTTCTAAATTCTAACAAGACCAATGTATATATGTCTCACAATTTATTACCTTTTATTAAGGCTTTAAAAGACTAAATTTAAGGCAAACAGAAATACAACAGACACCATGATAATTGCTAACTAACTGAAATAACGAGAAAGAAACATGCAAGGCAAAACCTATGACGTCACCAACGCTGCACAAGAAATGAAAAAGGCAACTACCGTAAAACCTCTAATTGAGCGCCACCCTGTTTTTTCAAAAATCAGCGTAAGCGATTTACTAACCCGGATTCCCCTGCGGTTACTATCGCTTCTTCAGAGATCCATTTTCTCTTGTTTTTTTTTTTTTTATTCCATCCTAATGCTGATGCTGAAAGAGGCATTTCGGGTTAGTTTCACCGCAAAAAGAAATCGCTTACGGCGACTTCTTGAAGAAACAGGGTGGTGCTAAATTAGAGGTTTTACGGGTAATTATTAGGGTGGAGTGAAAAAAAAATTTGAAAAAAGTGTAGTTCTTAAATCCTGCCAAATAGGCTAAAACTTCAAAAAAAATTGGTTTTGGCGAGTTGCTACCTTTGGGGGGCTAGCAACCCCCCAAAATGTGTTTTTGGGGGGTAAAATTGACAAAAAATGTCGTAACTCGGTAACCGCTTATCGTAGAGGCATGATTTATGGCTCAAAATTTGCAGAATCATCATGTTTCTATATGTGCTAAGAGAAAGTTTGTCTATTTCCACAAGAAAAAAAGTTATAATCGATAAACCGTTTTTTATGCTCAATACTCGAAAATTGCGCTGTATGGAAATAACTTTGATCTAACATTTGAAATAATATATGTCTAACTGATAAGGACTAATTATGACAATCACAATATTAACAAGATGATTTGGGATAACTTTGGTCACCAGACAAAGTACCTAAATAGGCCTACAGAACGTGCTAGCTTTACTGCCCATAAAATGTTTAGTATTTCAGTAATTTAAAGAAAATCTGTTACATCTCATTACTTTCGAACTGTTGATGCTGATATTGGGTTGTTTTGCCTAAGGAGTGAGAGAAAAATAAGAAAGCAAGTTAGAGTACACCAAATACCCTACGCAAAATGAAGCGCATCAGAATTGCACTTTAGTGTCCTCAAAAGTTTTCGAGATTTAATCTTCTGGCGAATCAACCCATCTCTTCGCTCAAATCCTTCAACTTGTGCTGCGGCCTCTGTTACCATTTTGACATGGCGCTCTACACATTGGTTGTGACATGGGTGGTCGAGCTACAGTGGTCTTATCCGGCATTGTTCAATATCTAAATCAGTTAAATGTTCAATTACCGGAGGCTGCTGATGGCAAGATGTTAAATTCACCATCTTGTAGTACGAGTTCACTGTTAGATCCAGTGTGGGCGGTTCAAACAGCCGTACAGTTGAGGCGGTATCATAATATTTTGCTCCTTCCAAAGAATATTCTTCACTGCGACTGTCAACCAAGTCATGATTATCAAATGAAACCGTTGATGGCAAGTTTCCACGAATCGAAAGCACTTTGTTCACTCCTCGCATTCGTATCTCCTCATCGTTGTCACCCAAAATGGCGATCAAGACATTTTCCTGGTGTGCGAAAAATGCATTTCGTTGCACAACTTTCAGAGCAGTTTTCCGAACAGCTTCGTCAGGCACCTGAAGAATTCGTTGGACCAAGTTGAAAAAATTTCTAGATCCGCAAGTTAGTTGACTATTTAACTTAATTTCAAACCAACTTGGAAAGTAAACTTGAAGACAAAACTTCGTCAGAGTTTCCAAGTTTGAGGAGGGTTCATCCACCGAAACATAATATCTGAGGATTCGACAGCCCAGAGTTAGCCAGCGTGAATGCACAATGGGACCTACTTTTAAATATTGCAAGTCGCTGTCGACAACTCCCATGATTATTGCTGAACATATCTTGTAAGCATAGTGTTGATCAGTACTCAGATCATTAACAACTGATTCTGGCAACTGTACAAACTGAGGGTTTGAAATTGACTTAAAATTAGCAGCAACCGACCAACTTGAAACACCTCCAGTTAAACACTTCCCAATTGGTCCTGCAAATGTGTCAGGACTATTGGTGGTTCCATCAAGCATAGTAAAGACATGGCGCAAGGGTAGTTCATTGGTATGTAGTAGGCAAATTACCCATTGTAGTGGCTTGTTCAATAGTTCTTCCAACTTACGAATGCAACCATTGAACTTGCCTGTCATTGCTGCAGTTCCATCAGTGCCAACTACTGTAAGCTTGTCATGTAATTCGGTGTTGGCAATGGTGTTGAAGATCTTTTGTGCTATGGTTCTTCCTTTGCCATCCTCTGTGGAAAAATGAGAAAGATAGTATTCACCAGGCTGCCCAACCATTGTATAGTGATCTTCAAGTTGCACAGACCTGTAAAACTTGTCATTTGGCCCTTGGATGGTGACCTGTGTTGCATCTTTGCGCCCATCAAAGTATATGGCATTCACTAACTTGAAATTTTCTTGCTCCTTTTTCCTAATTTCAGCACGGCATCGTTCTCGCTCTCTTCGAAGCTTGCTACGATCAATAACGTATGCCTTGTCATCATCAGTAATTAGACCCAAATCTTGCATCACACTATTAGCGATCGCAGCAGCAGCTCTGTCGGATATTTATTTCCATACAGCGCAATTTTCGAGTATTGAGCATAAAAAACGGTTTATCGATTATAACTTTTTTTCTAGTGGAAATAGACAAAAACTTTCTCTTAGCACATATAGAAACATGATGATTCTGCAAATTTTGAGCCATAAATCATGCCTCTACGATAAGCGGTTACTGAGTTACGACATTTTTAGGAAATTTTACCCCTCAAAACACATTTTGGGGGGTTGCTAGCCCCCCAAAGGTAGCAACTCGCCAAAACCAATTTTTTCGTAGATTTTACCTATTTAGCAGGTTTTTAGAACTACACTTTTTTCAATTTCAAAAAAAAAAATTATTTTCATTCCACCCTAGTAATTATGTGACACGTGAAGACGGAAAATTACCACAATTTCCCCCGTTAAAAATAAATGTTATTACCATATCTGTCGATAGGTCGGCGAATACGTGAAAAACGACGTAAATTAGGAGTTTCGTAAGGTGCATCAGATGATACGCTTTCAGTATCGTCCGGCGCTGCTCGACCGTTGCTAGTTATGTCAGGTTGCGAAAAACGAATTAGACTGTTATCACTTTGCGGTAAAATTGTGTTTTCGGTACCGTCAGAATGCGATGAAAGATTTGTATCATTCGCAGCATCAGCAACAGGGTTTCGAGCCAGATCTCGTAGAGAAACATTAATTTCTCTTCCGTCATTTAATTTTACATGGGCGTAATGCGGGTTAGCCTCAATGAGCTCAGCTTCTTCAACTAGCGGGTCATTTTTGTTGCGAACATGACATTTCACATAAACTGGCCCAGGCTTCACCCAGGAAGGCAATGATACACCATTAAATGATTTTCGAGAGTGCGAAAACATACGTTCATGTGGTGTGCAATTGATAGCGGTACATAGCAGAGATCGCATAGAATGAAGTACATTAGTTAGAACGTATTCCCAGTGAGTCAGAGGAAGTTTTTTTGAACGCAAAGCTAATAGCACAGTTTGCCAAATAGTGCGGTTACAACGCTCAACTTGTCCGTTTCCTGCGGGATTGTATCTATTTGTTCTACTTGTCGGCACCCCAAAATTATGAAGCCACGATTTTAGTTCAAACGACATAAAACTATACCCTTGATCGCTATGCACATAACCAGGAAAACCAAATATGCTAAACAAATCAGTAAGTTTTTCGATAACGGTCGCTGATTTTATATCAGGGCACGCATACGCAAAAGGAAAACGTGAAAATTCATCAACAATAACAAGCAGATACTTATTTTTTGAAACGGATAAAAGTGGTCCTTTGAAGTCGATACTAATTCTTTCAAAAGGCTGGGTTGCCTTTATTAAGTTCATTTTGTCTTCTGGTTTCAGGAAAGAAGCTTTTACTTCGCTGCAATCTTTGCAAGCTTGTATAACATTTTTGACATCGCTTAACGAAAACGGCAATTCTTAACTTTGACATAGTGAGCCAATCGAGTAATTCCAGGGTGACACAACGTTTCATGTAAATTGGTTAACAACTTCAATGATGGAAATGATACGGATGCGGAAATAGCGCGAGAAAGCTTATCTGGAGCAAAATTAAGTTTACCCGGTCAATAGATTATCGTAAAATCAAAAGCGGCAAGCTCTAATCGCCATCGTAATGTTTTATCGTTTTTAATTTTTGATGTATGCCTCATATCA
Organism: Diplosoma virens; assembly: GCA_963680785.1. Classification (NCBI taxonomy): domain Eukaryota; kingdom Metazoa; phylum Chordata; class Ascidiacea; order Aplousobranchia; family Didemnidae; genus Diplosoma; species Diplosoma virens. The sequence continues at coordinate 21,497,792 of OY796887.1, read as the reverse complement.
AGCATAAACGATACACTGCGCTGATCTGTGATCAGTGTAAAATGTTTTCCTAAAAGCAAATGCTTCCATTTTCGAAGCGCTTCGACAACAGCGTACGCCTCTTTCTCCACGGCTTAGTGTCGTTGTTCCGATGTCGAAAGGGTCCTAGCGTGAAAGGCTACCGGTTTTCTATTTTGATTTAAGGTTGCAGCAATGGTAAAATCGGACGCGTCGGTTTCAACGGTAAACGGAACTGCTTCATCTATCGGCTGTAAAGTGGCGTCGGCAAGCTTATTTTTCATTAGATGAAAGGCAGAAATGGCATCGTTTGATAGTGGAAAGGCTTCGTTTTGAACTAAAGGCCTTATAATTTTTGAAAAATTAGGAACCCACTTTGAATAGTAACTGAATAAACCAAGAATCCTTCGGAGTTCTTTTTTTGATTTTGGCACTTCTAGATCTTTCAGCGGTGCAATGCGCTCTGGATCGGGCTTGATCTCGCTGTTTCCCCCTAAATGGCCTAAAAGTTGAATTTGAGAGCGATTGTATTGGCACTTGTTTTCATTAAAAGTAAATTTTTTTTTGCAGCTTCCTTTAATGCATTTAAATTTTTGTCATGAGAAGCTTGATCCATGCCGCCAACTGTAATAGTATCTAAATATACATTTACTCCTTTTAGTTTGTAACGGTCGATAAATTGATTCATCACGCGCTGGAAGGCAGGCAGAGCATTCGCTAAACCAAATGGCATAACTTTCCACTGGTATAATTCTAATCCAGATTGGAATGCAGTGTAGGGACGATCTTTAGGATGAATTTTAATTTGTTGGTAAGCCGATTTTAAATCTAGAGTGCTGATACGTTTCCATTTGGCAACTTCGTTAACAATGGATTCGATACTAGGTAGAGGGTAGGCATCTAATTCGATAAACAAATTAATTGTACGACTGTAGTCAATGCACATCTTTTGCCTTCCTTTCCCATTATCTACAAGTGGTTGCGCTTGCCAAGGTGAATTACTTCTTTCAATTCAATTTTCGTTCAGCAGTCTATCTGTTTCTACTTTTATGAGTGCTTGATCAGATGTTGAGAATTTTCTAGTCTTTATCGCAATAGGTTTATAGTTTCGAGGAATGTTGCAAAATAAATCAGGATATGGTACATGGGCAGTCAGCATAATTGTTGAAATGTGAAGTTCTTTTTTCTTTCCACGAAATTCAAAAGTTACACTCTTATGCTGTTGTAATAAATCATCTCCTATAATTGAATCGGCAATTAGATTTGACATAATGTAAAATTTAAAATTTTTATAGTGGTGATCAAGAAAAGTTAGATCCAAATAAGAAACGCCACAAATTTCAGTTTTAAAAGATACATCGGCCATATTTGCAAAGTACTTTATAGTTTTATAAGGAAGTTTATTTCTCTTCATAAATTCTTTATTTAGATAGCTGTTGGCAGTGGTGGATATTGGGTGAGGTGAGTGAGGCGATCGCCTCAGGCCCCCTTTTTTACAGTTATTGAGGGGCCCCCCTTTTTGAAAATGCCGCATGTAGTTTTATTTTGTGGTATTTTACATGGTTTCATAAACTTCAAAGACTCTCAAAAGTTTTCAGGAAATAGGTGAAATTTATGTCACATAATATGGCACATTGAGTAATGTTGGCAGAACACTTAAAATTTAAAACAACAATCCATAAAATCTCTTCAGTTTCTATATATTGCAGAACAACTACATAATGTAAACTATTCTTAATAGTCAGATTGCTATAAAAGTTATCCAAAGATGATTGAAATTTAGCAGTAACAACTCTACAACTAAAAATATGTCTAAGAAAAAGAGAAATCTTGTTTTAAATTTAAATTTTTCTATTGATAAAAACACTACTTAAAATTAGTTGTAATTATGCATACAATATTAATTACTTTCCATAATTGCAACGAAATAATGACTAAAAACAACATAACTAAAAAATTTACAAACACTAGTGATAAAAAATACATTTTTTTTCTTTTTGTAACAAATGCTTCATGTATTGTACAATAGAAACCAATAGAACATTAAATCCAATCTGCAAATGTTTTACCATTAACCAAATTTATATGAAAATTTTTACTTTTTTTCAAAGTTCTAAATTGATGCATATGCAATTTATTCATTCACTTGACTTTCAAGACTTGATTGCAGCTTTTTATAAAGGGTTTAGCATTTTTCAAAATTGACATTTTAACAACTGGTTTGTAAGGTGATCTGGTAAAAATAACTGCTTGATTAAAGTTAAAATTTTATATATTGTTATTCTGAAAAAATTGAATTAGAAATAATTTAGGTAAAGTATTTTGATTTTAAATGACAATTTTAAAAGGTAACCTAACATAGAATAAGCTAAATGGCTTCTTACATTAAATTTAATTGTGATTATCAGTTGGTCTATCTTGCACAAACAATCATAATATTAAATGGCTTTGACAATATTTCACAGCACTTTTATTATTTTTACAATTTTAGTTTAAAGCTAGCTTTATTACAAGTTTGCATTGCATATTTCTATTCCTTCCAGACAAAAATCTTCAAAAGATTTAATTAAAACAACACAAGCTGAAATTATTAAATAAATAATTGGCTGCTTTATAATATATTAATCATTACCAAATTTTTATTTTGAGTTAGTTTTTTTTGAATCATTTGCCTAAAAGTAAGCATAATTACATTTTTTTACAAACTTTGTTAGCTTTTAAATGTAATTTAAATTTTTTTTATAAAAATTAAGGTATTTATATTTCACAAAAGTTCGTATTACCAGCATTTCTTAATCTTTTTTGTGTTAAAAAAAACATAACTAAAGCTTCTCTTTCTGTTTTAGGCCATAGATGTTTTAGGCCATAGATTTTTTTATTCTTATGATAAAACTTGTTGTACGTTGTGGAATCGGCATAATTGTTGTGATTTAACTTTATTTTGCTTAACTGGATTAAATGATATTGTTATATATATATATTCAATAAAAAAATTGTTTTTGTTGTTGTTGCTATGTAATCGGGGTAAATTTGTTTTTACAGTAGAATTTGCCTAAGTCGCCACCTCAAGGGGAACAGAAAAAGTGGCGACTTAGGCGAACTGGCGACTTAGGCAAACAACAGATTAATATGCTTAAGCCTACACAGACTTTAGATCCCTTTGTTTCTGCAGAAGCTGAATATTTGAGAAATAAAGAACACAAACAGAAAGGACTGTTTGGATTGCTGTACAACAACATAATATTTATTTAAACACTCAAGATGCAGTCTTAAAGAAATCCGAGATTTTCGACTGTTTTGCATTTGCCAAGGACTTGTCCACTATGTACGAATGGATTTTGGTCAATGCACCATATGATTCTCCCCCGTCTTCTTGACACATCATAAAATGTTGCAGCTTCTTTGCCATATTAAGAGCTTCTTTTATGGATGGAGGTGGCACTAAATCTTCTTCTTCTTCATCATCATCTTCTTCGTCTATTTCTTCGATTATATCACATGTTTTCTCTTTGATTTCACTCAAAATGCTTTCTTCTGTAATGGTCTCTCTGTTTATCAAATTTTCGTCAGCGTCTGTGTACTGCGAAAAGCATACTGAGGCAGGAACAAGCTCAGCAGCTTGCAGCATTTCCCAAATTCTTTCTGCTTCTGCATCACTTTTTTCTGTACTTTCTTCAACTCTTTCAGTATCACTCAGCTTGAAGTTTACCTTCCTAAAACAGTTCTGGATGGTGACAGGAGAAACAGCACTCCAGGCTTGACTCAAAAAGTTCATGGCAGTCAGGATGTCAATTTTAAAATCTTCAATATTTTCTTCCCACGCAACCAATCGTTCTTTTGCTAAATTGCTTCTGTAATGGGCTTTCAGACAGCGAATGACACCAGCATCCATAGGCTGCGTTTTTGCTGTAGTGTTTGGAGGTAGAAATATCAGTTTGACATTAGCCAAGCCATTTACATTTGGATGAGCAGTGCAATTGTCCAAAACCAAGGCAATTTTTCGGTTGCTGTTTTGCATCAGACTATCCAGTTTTCTCAGCCAAGATGTAAAAATACTGCAGGTCATCCAAGCTTTGGAGTTGGATTTATACTCAAGTGGAAGTCTTTTTACTCCTTTGAAACAACGTGGCTTTGCAGATTTTCTGATTACAAGAAGTGGAAGTTTTTCTCCCATCATACTTGCAGAGATAAGTACAGTCAGTCTTTCTTTGGACATTTTTCCACCAGCACAGTTTTCATGTTTTAGCACATGTGTTCTGTCAGGAAGACACTTGAAAAAAAGGCCAGTTTCATCTGTGTTGAAAATGTTTTCAGGTGCGAATTCTTTCAGAATTTCAAGAAGTCTGCTGTTTTGCCAGTTGTCCACAGCTTGTTGGTTTACAGATTCGGCTTCTCCATGCAGTTTCTTACAGACTATTTCATTCCTAAATTTCCACCTGTTGATCCAATTAGTGTCTAGTGTCTTCGGATTTTCATAACCACATGCTTCAGCAAACTGTTGAGCTTTCAGCCGCAAGTTATCTCCACTAATTGGTAATTTCTTGTCTCTGGCAGCTCTAAACCACTTCAACAATGGCTCATCCACGTCTTCAAAATTGTGCTTCCTCTTTCTTTTTGATTTACTGTTCTTTCCATCTTCGTAGTCAGAAATAATTTTTTCTGACACTTTGATGATGGAACTCAACGTTGATCGTGGGATGTTGTGTTCCATAGCAAACTGTGCCTTGTTCGTAATCTTCCCGCTTTTGTGCATTGCTACGATTTCATACTTTTCTTGCAAAGTTAAAGTTTTGAGCTTAAGATTTTTCCTCGACATTATCAACAACACTAAACGATTAAAACACAGCACTGTGCAGAAAAAACTGCGCTATAAAAAGCTTTATTTATTGGCAGTGGCGAGAATGCCGTTAAAGAACATTTGTTTCTTTACACAGTACAGTACAATCTACTCTATGCGCTTATTCTTCTTGCTCTGTGCTCTTTCTGTCTTCTTATTAATCTATTCTCTGCTGTAACCTTATTTTTTGCCCATTCCCTAGTCACTAAGTACTGTAATTTATTGCAAATAAGCTGATAGCTTTTCTAACTGTCATAGCCAGGCTGCTTCACATGGCAATAAGATGGCTAACTGAACGGAAAATAAACCTGGTAAAAACAATCTAAAGTGATGAAATAATGGGGTTATGAAGGAAGTTTGTGACGCACAGTGGGGTTGTGTTACATCAGTAGGATCGTAAACAGATAGGCGAAACAACTGTAGTGTAGTGGTAGCAGACTAAAAGTTTGGAATATAATCACGCTGGCAAAGTTTTTATAGGTCTGACAACTTAGGCAAATTTTTTTGCTCATGGTGAGCAAAAACAGTGGCGAGTTAGGCGAATTGACGAGTTAGGCGAAGACAACTTAGCCGAACTTGATAAAACAGAAAACAATAGGCTCTCAGCCGGGACCAAGCGATATGTGGCGACTTAGACGAACTGGCGACTTAGCCGAAGTCGACTTAGGCAAATTCTACTGTACTACCATAGTACTACTGTACTACCATACTACCATAGCGACTATGGTACTACTAAAAAAAGATCAGATTTTTGTCTGTGATAGTAGCCTACCTATTTAGTCAGTTTAATTTTAATTCTGTTGAAATGTATTTTGACAAATTTATTATTTTTTGAGACTATTAAGACTATGGTACAAATGTTTTATGACCTTTGCACAAGCGTTTTGGTCAGACGCTTGCGAAGGAAATATTTATTAAACGCGCTTTCGGCTCACAACACCTCTAGCGGTTTCTGCATAACAACAAAAACAAATTACACATTCGAAATTTCATATGCAGAAACAAAAATGCGGTTTAACATAAAAAAGCAGTTAATATTTACACGGCGGTAAAACTACAAAGTCAGAAACAATAAAAAATCGCCAATCAAATTCGTTACAATAACTCACCAAAAATTTTCTTTGACCAAAACGTTGCACTACACGTGTTGGACAACAACTTGCGCAGCAAAGCACTTTCCCTAAATTTTCTATCAGTCGACACAAATCACTTACCAATTACAATTACCAATGATTCTTATTCAAATAGAAAATAAATACAAGGTTAAAACTTTGACTTGGTTGCACATTGCACTACAAAAAAAATCCTACAAAAACAAAAGACTTATTCTCTAAAGTTAAAAACTGTAGCTTAAAAACATGAGGCTCACTTTAGCTGAGTACAAACAATATCAAACATTCCCACCAGACAGACGTCATAAAGGAAACCAAAGCGACGTTGAGGAAAAAAGAGAAACCCTAGAGACTTACGTCATAGAACAAAATTAACATGTTTAATATGTAGTGGTGAGAAAGTTTCAAAATATACCTTTATAGATTGTGTGCATGCTAATAGTAGTCCAACAACTTATAACTTTCAAATTCGAACCAAGTTCGAGTCCTTTTCAAAAAGCTCAAACCGATTCCAAATCCAAGACTACCAAAAATGATGTAATTTTAATATAAGTCCATGAGAGCATGAATCTGAATGTACGAAATTCGAATTTTCAAAACCATTTTCCCAATTCGTTTCTATACATTGCATATAACCTTGCTTACTAAGTACACAAAACCAATTCCAAGTCAACAATTATTGATTTGAGGACTTGGTTCGAGTTCTTGTTTTTGTAAAAAAGGGTCAAATTGAGTTTAAGCAATTATGAAATTCAAAAATTAAAAAAAATAAACAGGTTCTTTCTCCTATAGTATAGAAGTTATGAATAATAGGTTCTTCCATCAACAAAGATATAAAAATACAGAGATTACGTTAAATTAAGAACACGCTCGCTGAACGTTATGACATTCATAAGAACGTGTTCGTGCAAACCGGTGCAAACTTCCTGAATCCCATCACTGAATTCAAGTCTGTCCAAGATGTTTTCAAGTAAAAAAAAATTTTTGTCATAAGCATATGCATGCGAGGAAGGATTTTAAGGGTTCCTTTAAACTTTTAAACTCCTTCCTCCCACTTTGAAAAATGAAGGATATGCAGACCAATTAAAAGACAATAGAACAGTAAAAAAGTGTAGAGAAAAAAAGGCTTTCACATTATTTTAACTTTTATACTAATTGTGTTTTTAGTTTGTAAACCCGGTGCTACAACAATTGATTGAATGACAGTTGATCGAACGACAGTTGATCGAAACGACACTTGATTGAAACGACACTTGATCGAAACAACATTTGACCAAAACGACACTTTATCGAAACGACATTTGATCGAAACGGCACTTGATTGAAATGACAGTTGATAAAAAAAAAAGATTTATTTTTGTATGTTTCTGCAATTAAACAATCTCTTTGTTACTGTAAATTAGATTCATAAAAAGCAGAAACCAACAGTAAGAAGACAATTTGTTTTTATTTTTTATAATTTTTTGCCAATGTCAAGGTCAAGGTTTTTTAACAAGGTCTCTGGGCAAAGGGCAGCAACAAGTTTTAGTGGGGCAACAAGTAGATCTTTTGTCATGGTTATGTTTTATTAGGTGCTTATTGCTATCATTTTTTTGCATTTTTTTACATAGTCAGTTATTTAAAGGATTGTGCCATGGCTCCACCCTTATAGACCTCTTTCAGAAATCAAAGACAAATTCACAGAAAAGATCATATTTTTAGAGATTTATGATTTTGGGACAAAAAATCAACAAAACCGGAGCAGATTTAAAGTAGTATCTTTTTGGAACAAAAAATTGACAAAATTGGGATAGATTCAAAGTCGTAAATTTTTTCTTTCATTATTTGATCAAATGTCATTTCGATTAAGTGCCATTTTGATCAGGTATTGTTCGATTAATTGTTGAGTCACGTGTTTTATGATAACTTTCTGTGTCTGCCACTGATTTGAGTTATTTGAAGTTTCGTATCAGAATCAATTTTTTTCCAATATTTCGTAGCCTATCTTTCTAGATGGCATTGGTAAAACGGTAATCGAATGTGACATCATTGCGACGTTATTTTGGGGGCCCTAATTTGGATTTTGCCTCAGGCCCCTAATTTTGAATATCCACCACTGCTGTTGGTACTGCCAGTGTCTACCAACGCTTGGCCAGATACGTTATTAACAGTAATTTCAGCTAAGACATTTTGTGAGAATGTGGATCGCAAAGCAGTGGTCGGAGCTAAACAAGGTTGATCTACGCAGTTCAATGAATTTTTGCGTTATAAACAGCATTTTGCATAATGACCTACCTTTTCGCAAAAATCACAAATTTCGTTTTTAGCAGGACAACGACTGCGGGGATGCCATTTAGACTCTATACAAAAATAACATGTAAAGTTTCAAAATTGTTTTTTGAAGCTATTACGCTAACATTGCTTTCCTTCGATTTGGTTTCATCTTTTTGGAGTGCGCGCATCTGTCGGCATGATGTATCTTGGCAGGTATACGTTTCGCAACTTAACTTTGCCAGTTCAATTGAATGAGATTTTTCATGGGCTTCTGTAAATATTAAAGTCCTGTTTTCAAATAACCGCTGTCTAATAAAGTTTGAAGAAAGTCCGTTTATAAAAGAATCTCTTTTCATGTCATCTTTATATTCTCGAGCACTTACAGTGGTAAAGTCACAATCTTGACTAAGTTTGTTAATACCCAAAATAAACTCATCAACTGATTTGCCAGTGTCTTGTTTGGCTGTTGCAAGCATGTGCCGCGCGTAGATTTTGTTCTTTGGCTTTACAAATAAATTTTGTAATGCTCTGCACAAGAAATGAAAGAAAAAGGCAACTAATTATATGACAAGTGAAGACGGAAAATCACCACAACCAAATAGCTACATATCCAAACCATATCCAAATCTACTCAAAAACATCAAAACGCTTAACTCAAAAACACCTCCAATTAATCTATTTTTAACCTTTAGATGATGCAATATAGAAAAGGTGTCATCAATAAAACTTTTAGGCGTTATTGTTAATAAACATTTGTCGTGGAAAGAACACATCCAGGGGCGGATTAGCAAATTCAACCGGCCCGGAAACTTTCAAATAAAACCGGCCCATTTTTGACAACTAATTGCAAATCTTACCAAAACGTTACACTTTTCATCTTACAAACTACATCATATTTAGCCCATTTCAAAATAGAATATTTAGAATAAACAAACAAACATTATCAAACACTATTTATAGAGCAACAGTCTTCGCATTTCTGCGTTTAATTTTGCTAATTCGTCGATGATCGTATGGTTTGAAATGCATAACAAAACGTCTCGTTCGACGCGCATCAAAAGAAGGAAATCCAACCGATCTTCGCTTAGCTGATTTCTTAAACGTTTCTTTACATATCTCAGCTTGCTAAAGGTTTTTCCACAACCAACTTGTGTAACGAAAAGAGTAAGAATTACTTTGTATGTCTGATATAGAAGAGGATAACTTCTGCTGTACATTTTATATCTCCGAATCACAGTATAACAGCATAGAAAACAATTTTAACAATATAACAGCATAGAAAACAAAAGGTCAAAACATTAACCGGTAAATAGTGTAGAAAATGAAATGGATCCTAAATCCTGCTGCTTATTAGTTTCCGTTTGGTGGCGTGGTTTATGTCTTCGACCACGAGATAATTTAAACTAGATTTCCTTTTCCCTTTGAATAAGATCGTGGAAGGAATAACCTTTTCTTTAATGTTCGTTTTTTAGATTAAACACTTGGTATGTTTTGATCGTTTGTGCCTTGTGTGTTATTGTATACATTATACCTGCTTTTCTGCCGACTCACTGCGACTGATTTAAGTAAGTGCTTAGGGCTAGGAGGCAGTGTGTAATAAATAGTTTATCAATAATAAAATCAAAAAAAAATGATCACCTGCTTCATCCAATTCAGCGCAGTGCTCCGGTAAGATCTTTTTTAATTTCGGCCATTTTGATGCGAAATTTAAGAGCTCTTGCAGAAGATCTTGCTGAACAGAAAAATCTGAACTTTTATTTCGCAGAAGGTTGCGCATCATATTCACAACTGAGATAGGAATCCCATGAAGATCTGTTTCAGAAAAGTGTTTGGGATCAAAGTAGCTTAAGTCAGCATATAAGTTTTTATGCGTAGCAAATCTTCTATGCAAATTTTAAACCACTTGATCTAGAATTTTTTTATGTACATCGATCTCAAATTTTTCATTGAGTCTGAAAGACATTCATCCAAGGGTTTATTTTTATTTTTTCGAACCCGTTTAGCAGAAAAACTGCTTTTGATCAAGACATCACATCCACGTTCTTCCAGAACTTCATAGGCATTTTTAACAAAATGGTCAGTTTTGGTTACAGGCATTGTGAAATCGCGAATAATCTGTTGAATATCCTTTTTCGTAGCTTCCACCATATTAAAAGCATTAATGAAATCTAGTCCAGAGGTCTGCAAGTACATTGAAAGTGCAGAGGTTATCTCCATGATGCGTAAATAAGTAATGGCTGTCAAAACATATTGGTATCGAATCATATTATCTAACATGACACTGGCATCAAACCGCGCTTTAACACTTAACTTTTGAGAAGTAGAAACACAATACAGAACTTCAATTACATCGCAGAACATGCCGCTCGAACCATCTTCAAATATACCAAAAATTTTTTGAAGACATTCGTACTTAGATCATTATCTAGTTGCTCCGATCAAGTTTAAACTACTCTGAATATCATGACCATGTCTTTGGCTCATCTGCTCTTTCCACATGTCCATTGGCAAATATGATTCTCAAAAGAACACTCCAACCTTTTCAACTAATCCAAATAGAGATATGAATGCATGATTAGTCGTAGTAACATCACAGAGAACCCAATTGAGATCGTGGGCATAGCACCATAAGTGAATGTGACCTGGAGATTCTTTTTCAAGAAAAGCTGTAAATCCATTATATTGCCCACATGTTTGATGCTCCATCTGTACTGTCGGAGATGCATTTGGAAACGTCTATGTTTTGCTTCTGCAAAACTTTTTTCAACAAATTGCACAGGTCTGCTCCAGTTGCCCAATGACTGTCAACAACGGCAAGAAGTCGTTCTTCGACGTTTTCCCTAACAAAGCGTAGAATAACTGAACATTTGTCGATTGAAGTTATATCTTGAACTGAATCGATTTGAACTGAGTAAATGCCTGCTTCTCTAACCGAGTTTAAATTTTTTTCTTTCATTAGCTTAGATATAATAGCAATGATAGAGTGTCACACTTCATTCCTAATAATTTTTATCATGGCGATAGCTTATTTTTTGCCTAAAATAATTCAAAGTTTTGCTATAACATAGAAATCGTTTGGGCAAGAGATAATCGCTTTCGTACTGTGTTATTTAATTATCTGCTTGCAATTGTTCAAATGCAACTCTCTTTCTCTTTCGCCAGACGGTGGTGCGTAATGCGCTATATATATATATATATGAAGGCGAGGCGAAGACGTCGTCGTCATCGTCGTATGAAGGGTATCCACTCCAGGTCAGACATAAACAGGACTTTATCCTTTTACTACCCCAGACTGCTGTACTGCCTGGATCAGATGCTGGCAGTGATGTCATTAAGCCAGCATCGAGTTTCGTCATCCAAAACTGTCAGACCTCGTGCTCCATGTGGTGCCCGATGTATAGGGCACGCTGTTAGTACATGGTCTGCGATTTGCTCAGAGGCGCCACACTCACCATTCGGTGTAGGAGCGAGACCTCATTTGTACAAATGGAATCGCCCAACACCAATCCGCAGGCGGTTGAGCTTAACCCAAGCTGCTCGGGGTAAGCCCATCCCAACAGGCCTGGAACCGGTCTCGGGCACAAAAGCCGATACGACGAAAGAGAGACAAAAACGAGAGAGACGCATAAAGCAAAAATTGTCGCTTTTGAGAAAGTAGAATTTGGGGCGAGCGTTGAAGTTATTTTGTGCCAGTGTTTTGAAGTTGTGTTCTACAGAGGTAGAATTATTTGTGTTGATTGAATCAAGTTATAACGTTGATTTCGCTTTGCAGTTTGGCCAAGGTTGGAATAGAATTTTCGTCGGTCGTGAATTTTATAATACATTTGTTTTTATTAGAGACAGTGATCTCTGTTTGTCTGAGAAGAAAAGTCTTCAACGAAACCGATCCGAGCTTTTGTTTAAACCAACAGTATAAAAGCTTTAAGCTCAGAACAGACTACTTCTTGAGCCAGAATAAAATAGAGTTAGACACAATTTGTTTCAGCGCAGGTATTCGGGTTACCTAGCTCAACTGATCCTTTAGGATTCCCAAACAAAGTCTGTGACATAGAGTTAACAGTAGTTTTGGAGATAAATGTATTTCTGTTTGCACGGTTATGCTTGTGCTTGTCGGGTTTGTTTTGCAAACATTTTTTAATAACATTTCCCAAATGACACTTTAAGAATGTTATCGTACTTCGCAAGAAGTACAGTCTCTAAAAATGTTTTTTGATCAACTTTTTCATCACATAAAGTAGACACCGCTTCCGAACTCCCTGTTCCCCTATAGCTCGCTCCCCGTTTTCCAATCATTTTTACAATGGAGACAACTCTGTCGAAAATTTTCCTTCTTTGCATGACCTGTTTGTTGTGCAATGATGTTTGACTGACAGTAAGCAGGTCTATTACTGTCTTATTACTGCTGAATTGTATGTGAGCTACAATACATGCCTTGTGTTTTTGAGAACTTTCGACTTCATCAATTCGTTGGTAAATGTGTTTCCACAAATTGAAACCCGTTAGAAATTTGCTGGGGTTCTGATTGCTCAATGCAAAGATAGCAAAATAGAGCTTCTTTTTCTTCACAATACGAGAGCCATAATCGCTGCAAACGACCTCCAGCGTCATCAGGTCGGAAGTACACATTTGTTGCGTTGAATTTGGCTGTTCTTGGTTGATGTGGGTGAAACTTGAAATATTCGGTTTGTTTATCTCGTTTTTGTTTTACAAACCACGAGTGGTACGCTATCACAAAAGGAATTATAGACTAATCTCGTTGAACTTCTGAAACTTGCGTTAGGGGAGCAGAACATACTTTAAGATTATCTTGGCTGAGGCTGTCTGGTTCTGGTTTATCAGTATACAGTCTGGACTTTGCTTTCTGATATATACTATATGCATAGTATATAGTCTGGACTTTGCTTTCTGATACTGGCAGAATAGATATGTCAGAGCAATTTTGAATTACTAAATCTGATACTGGTACATCATGATAACTTACAGACTGATGTTGATCTTGATGTTCTAATAGCAAAGCGGGATTAACTATCCTTTGGCTTTCTGTTGAGGTGCTTGCTTTTGCAAGTGCTTCTTGAATGTTTATACATTTAGCAGCAATTTCTTTCAATTTTTTTTCTTTTTTTCACGCTCTTTCTCAGCTTCACCTTTCCGGTTTTTTTGTTTCTTTTTCCATTACTTAAAATTTAGAAAGGCCTGGAGAATGGATGGTAAACAACTATGTGGCATACGCGAATCAATTCTCCTGCGACTCTTTATTACGTCATAGTACTGCAAATTAAGGAAAGAAGTTACCACTGACGCATTATTTATTATTTTACGTCAAGTCACGACAGTCACAAATCACAATAAGAAAATTATAGATACCGTGTCACACTTCATTCATAATTTTAATCATAACGATGTAGTATATCCCCGTTAAAAGCAGTTCGTAGTTTTATTATAAGAGAATAAATGCGGCTCTTTGAGCGCTGTCTGCGATATACGTCCAATTTGTTATATGGCTCGATACATGTATCTTTTTCTCTTTTTTTCTCTTTGTATTGACGTAATATGTTTTTGACTAAGGTCATTGTACTGGAAAATTCGCGTATATTCCACTTGATCCGCGTAACGAACTCTCCAGGGGTTTCTGGCTGAATCTTGAATTTACGAGAAAGTTTACGTCACGTGATTTTGTTTTCTATATAAAGCCGATGCGTAGCGAGAAATTATGATGATGATTATTATCGTTGTGAGGTAATTTGAAGCGACTCGAGTGGCGGCTCGAGCGAAGGTGATTTTATTTGGCCACAGGAGGTGGACCGTTAGATTTTGTGTCGGTGGACAATTGTTGAATTTATTTTGTGCCAGTGGTTGGCAGTTTTGTTCTACAGAGGTAGAATTATTTGTGTTGATTGAGTCGAGTGATAGTGTTGATTTCGCTTTGCAGTTTGGCAAAGCGTGGAATAGAAGTTTCGTCGGACGTGATATTTTCGTAATACATTTGCTTTTATTAGAGACAAGGGTCTCTGTTTGTTGTGAAAAAGAATCTTCAACGAAATCAATCCAAGCTTTCGTTAACCAACTGTATAAACCGTCAGGCTCATAGCAAAACTACTTCTTGAGCCGGAATAAAATAAAATTTAGACACAGCTTTGTTTCAGCGCAGGTATTCGGGTTACCTAGCTCAACTGGTCCTTTTGGATTCCCGAACAAAGTTTGTGACATACCGATACAAAAATATTGTTATTGAAAAATAATTGCGAAATCATTATGTATGAAACTGGTTCATATTCTTGATCATTTGTTAACTTTTTAAAGTTATTTTTGAGGCAGCCCAGTGAATCGCTGGACCGGCTCACAGTCGAGCGGCCCACCGGGAAACTCCCGAATTCCCGCGGGCTAATCCGCCCCTGAACACATTATGTTAATATACAAAAAATTAAGACAAATTTTTTGCGTAATAGCAAAAATGAAACCTAATCTAAATGAAAAAACATTGCTAATGCTCTATAATTTTCTTTTTATGAGCCACATACGCTACTGTATATTAACTTGGTGCTTTGGAAATGAAACATTGATTGACAAATTACAAAGACTGTGCAACAAATTCATAAGAATAATTTTTAATCTTCCTCACAGGGAAAATGTTAGTCGCACGATGTCAGAACACAACTTAAATACTATAATACATATGTACAAAGCGGAAATTGGTATTCTTATGTTCAAATATCATAAAAACCTACTGCCTCGATCTTTCGACAAAATATTCATCCAAAAATCATTTCATATGAAAACCAGAAGCAGCGGTAATGTTGTTACCAGCTTTTGCCGATTTACTGTTATTCAACAATCATCAAAATTTATTGGACCAAAAGTTTGGAATAATATTCCTCTAATAATTAGAGACTCTAAAACAAACAATGTTTTTAGACAAAAATGTAACCAATTCCTTTTAAATTCTTAACATTTTAGGTCAATTTTCTTATATTTATAGACTTAAAGATTCTCACCTCCTGGTGCTTGCTTTTGTTGCTTTTTTTCAAAAATTTGTGCCCTATAAAATGACGCACTCACTTCTACTTTCCTTGCATTACATGAATAGAAGACTTTATCACAAAGCAGATTCAAATATTGCTTTTATTCCATTGTAAACCTTGTATTATTTCTAAAATATTTGCGCATTGCATCTTGTGTTTTCCGTTTATTTATTAGTTTTTTTTTTTGTGTGTGTGTGTGTTTGTAATTTTTAATTGTTAATTTTTTTCCCTTGTCATATGAGTGAAATGGTCCTTTTGACCGCGACAGGATTTCTTTGGGTGGGTTTCTTTGCCTGTCAGGCTTTTTTTGCCTGCGACCTGTTGTGTATCCCATCACATTTTCCGCCGACACAAAAGCGTCTACATATGACTCGGATGACGCTTTTTCTTTTTAGTGTATTTCATTTTCTTTCTTTCATTTCATTTCTTTTTTCTTTATTTCTTAGTTTCTCTTAAAAGGTGCTGCAACCATGCACACTTGTTCTTAAAAATCTCTTCTTATCTTGATTGCATGCCATAACGTTTATCGTTTTGTTGCCTCTTCCTTTTTCTGTTCTGCTTTCTACTACTAACAAATTTCCTACTTCACTATGTTTTTTATGGCGGAGCTGAAATAAAAGATACTAAAAAGTGATACTGATACTGAAATTGATATATGAATATAGCGTTTCAGTATGACATCACTATAAGAAAAAAATAAAAAATAAAAAACAAAGGCGCACTGTTGGAGGCTCTCCCCTAATATTTTCCTTCATGTCTATAGGCTTGCCATAGGCTACGTCCCAATTTTTGCGGGACAGTCTAGATTTTTTGGGCTCTGTCCCGCTCATTTTGGCAGAAATCGAAGATAGATTCCATGTTCAGATCCCCTTTTTTCTTGATTTTATCTGAGAATGCTAATTTTCAGAGACAAAAATTATGAAATCCAAGACAGATTCAAAGTGAAGACCTATTTTTTAGAGAACACTTAATTTTTAGGACGAAAATTATGAAATCCGACATTGATTTAAAGTGAAGATCTTTTTTTTAGAGAACACTTCTTTTTGGGACAAAAATCGTAAAATCTGAAAATGATTTTCGAGTGAAGAACTTTTTTTTGAGTGAACAGTATTTTTTTGGGGACGAATTTTTATTGTGTTAACAAGTGTCCCGGTTTTACCCTTCAAAAATATAGTGTGCCTGTACATGTCGATAAACTGCATAACTAAAACCGAAAATCACGGCTTATACTGGTGTAAAAGTTGCTAAAGATGATTCTTCTCGCTGCAGCAATGTATTTTTGAAAGCCACAAACCTTTTTTTCTTTATAATGAAATTTGCATTGCTTGGGATTGTTACTGCAATCACCCAATCGTAAAGTCTTTTGGCATACGATAGCTGTAAAGAATTTTTTGAAAGTTACTAGTTAATTTTTTTATTTCGTATTGCCTCTAAAGGCCCGTTTCCACTACGAGCGTGGAAAAGAGCATTCTTTGTCTCTATTATTGATCTTCGATTGAAGTGAGCGGTTAAAATTGAAGCGAGCGCAAAAAAAAATCAATAAAACAAACAAAGAATGCTCTTTTCCACGCTCGTAGTGGAAACGGGCCTTAATGCTTTGTTTTCCGCTTAAAGGCCCGTTTCCACTACGAGCGTGGAAAGATTATTCTTTGTTTGTTTTATTGATTTTTTTGCTTTGCTTAGCGCTCGCTTCAATTTTAAGCGCGGGAAGATCAATAAAAAAACAAAAAATGCTTTTTTTCACGCTCGTAGTGGAAACGGGACGTAACTGATTGTCTGCGGAAAACGGCCTACTATTATTGCTATGCAACTAAAATAATTCAATTGTTCTGCTATGAATCTGACAAAGTTGCAACTTACTGCTATTGGATGTAGTTGTTTTGTTATAGGTGCTGGTGTAGGTGCGTGTTTTATAGTAAAATCAAATTACTTTTTTTGGTACATATTGAGAAAAGTGCGACGCGTTTGGCCATTTGTTTTAAACAGCATTAGACTGACTTGTAGTGAGAAAAAAAGAATAAAAGTTATAAAATCGAAAGAAGAGTTTTTAGATGTTATTCCTGAATTAGAAACTGACTTAAATTATGTAAGTTTTTATTTGGATTTTTTATTTTACGGCACATCCCTTACCCAATTTGAGCATAAAATCGCAACATATTAGAATTTAAAATTAAAATTATAGTTGTTAAAGTAGAAAAAGTTATTTTAAATTGCATTTTTATTGTTTTAGTAATTTGTTATAACAACAAACATGTTTCAATTGAAATAGCTGTTACAGGTAGCGCTAGCAATTTTTCTTGCTTTCGTTTGTGGGTCTTTTTAGTAAGTCACCGTAAGCGACTTTTTTTGGTGAAACTAATTCAGTATGGAATAAAGAGAAAACCAAGAGAAAAAGCATCTTTCAAGAAGCGATAGCAATTGCTGGTGAATCCGGGTTAGTTTCACCAATAAAAATTGCTTACAGTGACTTCTTGAAGAGATCCCAGTTTTTTTCATACCTTGCTTATGTTGTAATACCTGCTGTGTTAATGATAGAAATCACAATTTTTGTTTTGTTACCGTATATACTCGCGTATAAAGTCTCACTTTTTTTGAACGAAAAATTGTGCCAAAATCATGGATGCAACCTATCAACTTAGAATGGGCTGTGTAACTTACCAGATTATCATGCAACCATGCACAGGTCAACCACAAATACCCACTTTAACAATCACAAACTAGAGTTGCAATCTATTTTCTGGTGCAACCTATACGCAAGTATATATGGTAAACCAATTTCTAAAAGTTGTGTTTAATTAGTGACGTATTAAGTATGTTGTATTGTAAAAATTAGCATTGCCTAAACTGTAATCTGCACGCTGCAAACTTGCTTTTAACTTTCAAAATTTTCTTTAGCAATTAGTTTTAGATAGTTATTTTTTTAGTGATTACTGACCTAATTGTCTGATTATGTCAATAATAGCTAAATAAATAGCTAACACTTTTTTAAAAATAGTAGCCTTTAAAATTTGAATCATCCAATCTTTAATCTGTTTTCTTTAACCTTCAAATTTTTCTTTCAAATTTTTCTCTTTGTGCTCAATATTGTGTTGTTTTTATTCATATTTACAATCAATTTAAATTGAATTAAATGTGGTAACATAAAAGTGCTTAGACAAAACAATACTAATTCAAAAAAATTAATAAAAAGTAGAAGCAGGTTAAAAAAAAGCGTTTGAAGTTTGCATGGTCCCAAAATTTTGCTGAAATGTAGCTTGCAGATTCATTATCTTGTTTCTTCATTTACCAGTAATTTTTCTTTTATAGATTCAAATTTTAGGATTTGACTGTGAGTGGACATCATCTGCAAGGGAAACATCTTCTGTTGCCCTTTTACAATTAGCAACTTTTTCTGGTCTCTGTTTATTAATTAGATTGAGTTTATTTGACAGAAACTTTCCAGTTTTTCTTCAAGATTTACTCAAAAATAGAAATATTTTAAAGGTGTGATTGTTATCAATGCATATTTGATTAATTTTTTAAACTTGGTTAAATTTTATACAATTATATTTCAACAAATTGCATTAGTATCATACTTACTTCATAAAAGTATGTTTATTAAATATTAAGTCCAGTACAGCCGAGCTAAGATGAAACAACTTAACAAAAATCCAAATATAAAAGTTTGAAATTTGCTTTAGTCCAATTATTACAGTTGAGTATTTATGTGGTCTGTCCAAAAAGTAATGAGACTTTTTTATAGTGCTTTTATTTATGATTAAATTACACATCAAGTCTATCTCCTTCAAAGTAATTTCCTTGGGAAGCCACACAGTGTCGGAAAAGTTTCTCCCGCTCTTCATAACAGTGCTGGAACTCTGAAACTGGAATGCTCTTTAGGAGGTTGGTTACAGTTTTCTGGATGTTGTTCAATGTGCTAAAATGACAACCTTTCAAACATTTCTCCAATCGTGGAAAGAGAAAGAAGTCACAGGGACTAGAATATGGTGAGTATGGAGGCTGCAAAACTACAGAAATGGACTTCTCTGCCAAAAATTCTGTGATTGGCAAGACCATGTGACAAGGCACATTGTTGTGGTGCAGCATCCATTTCTCTTTGATGTCTGGCCTCACAAGCTACGCATTTCCTGAGCCGTTCAAGAACCTCACAATAAGAATGTTGATTTATCATTTGCTCTTGAGGAACAAATTCTTTGTGGATGATTTCTGTATTGTTCATGAAGCAAATGAGCATGCACTTGAATTTTGATTGCTCATTCTTGCTTTTTTCGGCCTTGGCGAATTTGCTGTGCACCACTTCAAACTTTGCCTTTTTGTTTCTGGATTGTCCTCAAAAATCCAAGATTCATCACTTGTAATAATGTTTTTCAGAAAATCTGGCTCATGTTCAATGTGTTCAATGATATCAGTGCAAATATCTTTGCTGTTGTCTTTTTGCTTCACAAATTTTTTGGGACCAGCTTTGCAAAAATTTTTCTCATTTTCAAGTTGTTTGTCAAAACATCATAAACAGTTGATTTGTTCAAGTTCAATTATTTCGCTATCAGTCTGATAGTTAAGCGGTGGTCAGACCAGACATGACTTTTGATTTGTTCTACATTTTTGTCAGGTTTTGATGTTGTTGGTCTCCCTGATTGGGCTCATCTTTAACCGAATCTTGACCCACTGAAAAATCTTTGAATCATCTGAAAATTGGGCTCATGGCAAAGTATCTTCCCCATAGGCTTCCTGAAGTTTTCTGCATGTTTCTGTAGCGTTCATTCCAAACAAAATTTAATTGCATAATCTTGCTCAATTTTGTAATCCCTCATTTTTTAAAACAAAATGGCTATGAAAAATTAACTTTTAATATCTGCAAAAAAATGACAAAAGTATCAATTTTTGTGACATGCATGACAAAGTGGGTTTGCAAAAATTGCTTTCATTTGCTTCATGAAAAAAGAAGATTTTTGCTGCATGAAATAAACTTCTGTTAGTGGCTGAAAGGTTACTACAGGAGAGGAATTTCCTGCTGTGCTATCATATGAACAGTTATGAAACCAGTGTCATTACTTTTTGGACAGACCTTATTTATATTTTTACACAAAAATTGTACTATATCATATTATACAATGGGCCATTACCTGTTGTCATGCAGAGCAATATACTTTGCAATAAAGGTGGCGATAATTCCAATTTTACAATCAATCAAAAGGTTTTGTGACAGAAAACAGAGGAAAGGCAGTAAAAATGACAGAATAAAAATTAAGCTTGGAAAAATTACCTTTGTGAGCTTGGTATTAAATAGACTATGCAGTGACAAGATAAACTGAACTATTCACAGTATTTAAAAAATCAATGTGATTGCATGCTTTAAGAACTGAGTGCTGGAGATAAATTTGCTATAGCATAAACATTATTTTTTAATCAACAACATAAAGGCTTTGCTCTAGAAAATTATGTCTTGAACAGCTAATACGAGTTTTCAATTTTCTGTGACTTAAACAAGTAACTGATTTTTTTGTTTGATTTTTATTGCATGAATAAAATTATTGGTTTATTTTTCCTGTTCATTTTTACTGTTAAAATTTACTGAAATCTTGAAATAATGACCATTCCTGCTGACTTTTTTGCTTATGACAATAGCAATCAATGTTAAATTAAATTTTTGAAATTACTATCAAATATAATTTCACCAAATCTTTACTTTAAGTAGATCACAATTTAAAAATACATTACAAGTTATTCAATGGGAATGTAAACAAGTTGTATGTTTTCTGCCATTTTTTGTATTAAAAATGCATGTTTTAAAGTTACTTCATCTACTAACTTCTTTCAATGTTAATTCTAATTTCTTAAATATCAAAGTTTTAAGGTTGGTGTTGGTGCTATTGATGATGCTCAGAAGTTATTTCAAGATTATGGTTTTATTGTCAATGGTTGTATGGATTTACGGTTTATTGCTGAAAAAGACCAAACAACTAAGTTAGTTTTTCTAAGTTATATTTTTTTGTTGTTAATTTTTGATTTGCTTTTGACCATTTATAACTAATTAAAAATTTTATGTCTTTATATAATGTATTTAACTGTAGTTTTTTTGATCAATTTATTTAATTTACCTTGTTTTATTTTTAATTTTCATTCTGTCCCTTTTCGTTATATTTTCTTCCAATATATTCATATTACTTTAAGTTACAATAGCCACTCTGTAAATCAGGAGTGGGCAAACTATGGCCTGTGGGCCGCATGTGGCCCCTGATGACGTTTTGTGCGGCTTGCGGAGCTCTTTAAAAAATGCATACCCTCACTTTGAGCCACAGTTGCATAAAATTATGTTGGGAATACCCCAGTTTCAGTTTCTTATGTTTTAATGCTTTTAGAGAACACACCAAGATTTTCGGAGAGAAATAGTGAATCACAGATCGAATGTAAGTGAAGACCTTTTTTTTTAGAGATCACTACAATTTTGCGAGAAAAATAGCGAAATTTCAGATCAAATTGAAGAGAAGACCTTTTTTTTTTTTAGGGATCACTACGATTTTGGGAGAAAAATAGCATAATTTGCGACCCGCAAACAAATTCAACATCTAAATGTGGCCCTCAGTTAGCTTCCATGGCTGTAATGCGGCCCGCAAGCGAAAACAATTGCCCACCCCTGCTGTAAATGTTGGCTTAATTTCTAAAAGTGCACAGTATAATTTTTTTAATCTCTATATTTAACCTGCTGACTCACAAGAAAGCAGCAGAGGTGCTAATACATAGGGTAAGGAATTGCCCCAACCTGCTTCCAGATATGTCAAGATATTGCTGTTCACTTGAAATTTAATAGAGATAGGACTGAAATTTAGAAATGCTTTCCAAGACCACCAAGCAGGGAAAGTGTCTTTCCCAAGTAAACAACAGAATGGCGCAGGTAGGTTTTGAACTCAGGCCATTTCAATCACAATCGCAGTGCTGCAACCACATGGCCATGCTGCCGACAATTATCATGTAGTTGAAGCTAAGTTCATGATTCTTTTTTGCAATTGTTGTTGATATAGATTTGTCATTGTCCTGGATAATTTTTCAACTCTATAGACAATTATATGTTTGTTTCAACCTTACATTATTATGTTGTTATTACTTTCTTCAATAGAGCCAATTATGATTACTATGTTTTTGTTGGGTTTTAGACTACCATCAAAAAGTTTGAAAAGTCTAGCATTATATTATTTGCACATAACGATGAACAAATCTATGGCAATAAGATGCAGTGATTGGAATTCAAACATCTTGAGCAAAGACCAAGTAACCTATAGGTTTTTTATTAGTTTTGTGTAATTGTAATAAAAAAAGCTTTTTATTATTGTTACAGATACAATATGCTGCTGATGATGCTTTCATTGGTCTGCAAGTTTTTTTTAAGATGCTGCAAAAGATTTTTCAGTTTGCTAATGGCAATGATGTCGCATTTGAAACAATTCTCGTAAAAGGACTTGGACGTGTAATACTTCAGTATTGTTATGAATTTATTGATGTGAAATACAAAAATAAAGCACAAAGCAAAAATACGTTAAAGAATAAACGAGAAAAACAACTTGATTCAATGCTCAAAAAACAACTAAAATCTTACTCTGGCAGGTTATTGGAGTTTTTATTGATCAAATGTATATTACTGCTGATTTTGCGTGAGGTGTAGTTAATACTTAATTTAAAAAAAATATTGTTGTCAATGGTACGTTGTATTCCGAGTTAAATGTGTCTTTGTTTAAAAGTTGCACCAACTAACTTCATCCTGTATGAATACATCAGCCTGGTTGCAGCTTTCTATTTTAAGCGAAGTCGCCATGTTATGTGAGCAGCTGTTAGCGATTTGTTTTCAACCCAACTTCCTTAAAGCTCAACGGAAATCACTCAGCTAGACTTAGCATCGAACTCGCGACCAGAATGTTACTACACTGAACTATCCCTCCCCGATTCATGATGACTCTTCTTTGATTATAAATCGAGCAAACCGGTGTAATGCGGTCAAAACTAGCTTATATTTTTGAAACAAAACTATTAAATCAACGATCAAGTATTAACTATTGGATAAGGTTAATTTTTTATTACTGACACGTAGAGCGAGCTGATTGATATCTACACTTGTGGGCTGTTGGATCTTTTGTAGAAAGCCCCTGGTGAAACTAACCCGAAATTCCCCTACAACACTAGGATAAAATAAAGAAAAAACTTGTAGGGAGGATTCCGGGTTAGTTTCACCAAAAAAAAAAATGACTTGCTATAGATGGTGGGGCGATAAAAATTACTCGCAGTAGATGGCGGGGGCTTTCTACAAAAGATCGGGGTTGTTTAGCGCCATTGTAAGAATACGATCATCTGTGGAACTGAAAAAAGTAGAAGCAGACCTTAAAATAAGAAGCTTTAAAAAATGATTAAAGTTAAAAATGGGAATTTATTTTTGAAAAAATTCGGACAAGGTGCAATGTTTCTCAACTTCTATCAACCCGTGTCCAGTTTTTAAAATTTCTTTGTTGAATTTTATAGCTTATTTCCCTTTTTGTGTGCAACTTGATCGAACGTGTTTCTGAAATAGTAATAAAAAGGCGTTAAAGTGTTATTAATAGAAGTCACAATCGAACAAAGTTTGTTAAAATTTTTCAAGAACGAACGCCTTTACAATTTTTGTTTTTATTATTTTTTCAGAAAAGCTGTTTTATACGATAATTGCAAATTACAAGCTCCTGACGGCGAGTTGCTGACAACTTGTGACAAGAAGAAAGCAATGTGGTACATTAACAAAGAGCTGGCGGGTTTGTTGTCATAAAGAATGCTTTTTCTAACCCACTGTACGGTGCTATTTTCATTAAGATTACGACCTAAGTTAATTGTTTACAAAAATTGTAAATTTGCCACATACACTATTTACTCTGATCATATGTATGGATAGATGCAACTGGTGGATTAATCCTTTACTAACCTCCACAGATTCACCCCGGATTACTTGTTGAGAGCACAGGTTGATTCCGATTGAAGCGGACGCTAAAAAAGCAAGCGGAAAGCGGAATTTTCCGCTACATTTTGAAAAATTACGCTTTTTGTTTGCTTTTTCTGCGTCTGTTTTCTGCAGGTACTTTTAATCTTAACCAAGGTGAAAAGTTCAATTATTTCTTTTCCAGCTAAGCAATAAAACTTTTTGCGCTTTCGGGATGTTTTCATGTTCATGCTTTTCACTTTTAGTCTGAACAGTCTTTCAAATTTTTTTTCACTGTTCCGCCGCACGCCTTATTTTTTCCGCGTCCGCTTTCAATCTTAATCGACTTTTATGATGTCGGCATCTAGTTTCATCATTCAGAACCTTCATACGTTATGACTTTCACGTTGTATGTGGTAATAACATGGT
Organism: Diplosoma virens; assembly: GCA_963680785.1. Taxonomy (NCBI): domain Eukaryota; kingdom Metazoa; phylum Chordata; class Ascidiacea; order Aplousobranchia; family Didemnidae; genus Diplosoma; species Diplosoma virens. Next base: position 21,473,213 of record OY796887.1, on the reverse strand, counting down.
TCATGTTTGTTAAGAATCAGAGATGCCGCACTCGCAATTTTGGGAAGAAACGAGATCTCTTTTATGATTGACTACAAATTTATAGCCAACAAGCTAGTCTGGTTGTTTTTAACTAATCATATATGTTTTCTGCATTAGATCTGGTTTCTGATGAGCCGTTGACGGTGAGGCTTCGTTTTGAACCCGCGGGAAGGTCAACCTCCGATGAAGATTCATATTATTTGATCGATAAAGAGAATGTTTGTGTTGTCTGCGGCTCTCCGGGTCCGATTGTTCGAAAGAACGTTGTCCCTCAAGAATATAGAAAGTTGGTGAAATCGTATGACGCATTTTAAAACCGAATTGCATTTTAGATTTGTTTGAATTTCTCGGAATTGATTAAAAACATTCAATGCCAAGTTTTTTTGCTTTTACTTTTTCACAAAAGATCATTGTTTTTTTAACGACAGGCATTTTCCTTTGAAAATGAAAGATCACTCGTCACACGACGTGGTTCCACTTTGTATTCCCTGCCACAGGAACTCCGGGTTTCACGATCATTTCCTACGACGAGAACTTGCCGAAGCTTTTCATGCGCCGTTGGTAAATAAAACTTTCGGTCAACTTCAATTTCAATACGAGTTTTTTTTTAAATGCGCATAAAGTCTTTTGGCGTCAGTAAACCCGCGATGCTTAGCGTGACTGGGCTTTGGATTCGTCCTTGTGTCTTAAAGAGGAGCTTGTTGATTTTTATCGTAATATCTTTTAGATAGCTTTAAAAAGCGTGTTTGCTCATTCCTCGAAAAATTTCCATCTGACACTCGTCGCGAGGAATCATCAAACTGAACTAAAAGCAATCCTATCCTATTAATATAAAAAACCAGAGCGCCTCTGATTGGTCGAGATAAGCGACCAATTCCTAAGAAATTCCTTGTGTCGACATAGGTTAGGTTGAAAAGATTTAACAAAAAGAGTGGACAGGTGGAAAGAAGTACGTCCTCGGGCAAGGATAGAAAATTTGGTATAACTGTGTTGGCTGGTACAAGGAATATTTTGTAAAAGATGCTGTACAAAAGCTGAGTCATAGGCGATAATTTGAGAGGTGCTGTCGGTCCTGCAGGCACCAGAAAGATTAAAGCGGTCTTGAGAAGAATGATGGTTTCTGACCGACCTGGGAACGTGTTGCTTGATGCGTTCTTGCAACCTTTGGGATGTACGTCCTACATACCGACTGTCGCAGTGGCATATAAATTGATAAATGACATTGTTGCGTTGATGGGCAGGCAATACATTTTTTTTGGTTGCGGGTAGAAGAGGCTGCCAATCGACTCTTCAAGTAATATCTTTTGTTAAAATCATTCCCTAACTCGCATACGTCTCTTTTTTTCTTAGGTACATCTTTACAATGATCTTTCAGAGGTTAACTTTGCTTTTCCGACAATTTTCTTTGTTGTAAAACAGCTGGGTCGAAAACGTAAAACTAAACAGAAAAAACATATTTTAACTGGCTGATAGCTGTTCTAAACTGTCATAACATCGCCAATCTGTAGTTGATGATTATTGCTTACTTCCAACTCGAAAACTCGTAGAACAAAAGCTGAGTTTGCTTTACATTTGTTTGAACTTATTCAAAATGCAAAAAAATTTATTGAATTGGACGCTTAATCAAACAATCTAAATCGCTTTGTGGTTTCATGCATCTAATTTAATATAATTTAAACTTAATTACTCAAAACTAATTTTCGGTTTTCAGAGCTTTTTAGAGCGAAATAATTTAGACCGGATTTTTATGAAATAATCAGATTTTTTCTGCAACCGAATTTGTTTACATTAAATTTAGATTTTTTTTGATTTCCAGTCGTAATTTTTGACACTAGTTATGCCAAGAATGTCCAAACTTTTCGAGGCGGAAACCATTTCACCTTATTAAAAATATGCGGCCTAGAAAAAGTCCAAGTAAATAAAACATTACTAGTAAATTTTGCAAGCAAATTCTTTTCTCTTTACTCGGAATTTAGAAATTTTCTAACCTTGAAACTCGAGGAAAGAGAAAAAAGCGTCTACACTTGTCCGACAAGGTTTTGCAGCATGGCTAAGTTTTCGGTTGCACGCTTTAATTTAATTTTTGTCATTTCGGAAAATTTCTCGCGGATCACAGCGGTTGTTGGACAGGCCTTGTGTTACGCTATTTGCTGAATTGAAGTTAAGACATTATTTTTGAAAATATGATTATTGTATAATCCAAGACATTATTTTTGAAAATATGATTATTGTATAATCCACAACTTAAAGTCACCATACTATTGTGTTTAGCTTATTTAATTAATACATTAAAATATTTGTTTCAGTAAAAGTTAAAAAGCGTTTTTTGCCGTAGTCGTGTCACCCCAATCAAGAACTGCAAGAGCAATAATTTACACTGTACAAAACGCAGCTTTGAATTTAAATTTATTCTTTATGTGCTTTAGCAATTAAGATTGACAGTAGATTACCACCTGACTTGTTCATTTGTTGGGTTGGATAAAAGTCTTGTCATTCTGTTATGTCAGGGGTTCCCAAACTCGGGTACATTTTGACTTTTAAAGGGGTACATTAAATGTAAGAAAAGATCCTTATTTAGTTGTTTTTGGGGTAATTGATTAAATTTGGATCTAGTATATCTTACATGTATTCTCGCTGGTTTCCTATGATTTACCAAAATTGAAATAGGCTAATACAATGCTTTTAAGTGGTCCCTCAAGAAACCATTTTATGGAAAAATTTTTGAGTCAAAATGCATATTGTGAGACCAAAAGCTTTACAGAATCGGTCACTAAATATCTAATGAAGTTTGAGAAGGAAATTGATGCATATTTTCTAAATCTAGGTAAAGATGGGTTTGCATACCGTACATTAGAAATCCCTTTCACTGCAAATACTCAGATGCTGCAGACTCGGACAGGTACTCACGAGAAACTGGTTAAACTTCAATATGATGATTTTGCGCACGATGTGTATTCTGAGAAATAGTTATGTAAATTTTTGGTTCGTGATGTGCTACCCATACAAAAGATTGCTACACCTGCTATTCAACCATTGTTGTTGCTTCCGTCGTCACGGCTATATGAATCGGCATTTTCAGTGCTGATGGAAATTAATTCAAAATTAAGTAAAAATACCTGAATATGATCTTTGTTGTGCTTTTGCTGATGTTTCACCTCGTATCTATGAGTTTGTTGCTAAAAAACAGGCTCATTCATACTGCCTGCTTATTTACATTACATTGTTAGTTTGATTGTACTGTATGTTTAAACTTGTATTACGTGGCTTTAAATGATTTTGTGTGCTTTTTATTATTTTGTTCATTTAAAATTTAATTTAATTAATGATAATCACTATTTTTTTGTTTTGTTCTATTTCATCTCTAAATTTATCCTCCTGACTCGCAGGAAAGCGACGAAGGCACTATACATAGGGTAAGCAATTACCCTGACCTGCTACCAGAGATGCAAAGATATTGCTGTCCGTTTGAAATTTATTAGAGATATGATTGAAATTTAGAACTGCTTGCCAAGACGATCAAGCAGGGAAAAATGCTGTAAAGTGTCTTTCCCAAGGACACAACAGAATGGCGCAAGTAGGTTTTGAACCGAGACCATCATCACATTTTTTCTATTAAACTAAAGTTTAGTAACTAAAATTGTAGTGATTAATTTGATAGCCAAAAACATAATTTTATATTTTCACGTGAAATCCAATTATAATTATTGTATTAGTTATAAAATTTGGTATCAAGCGTATAATTTAATTTTCCTATGCGCCATTTCTATACATCTTCAAATTTCACATCTTGTCCTTCCATATCGCATGATCACCTGATATTACTCCCACATTCATACAACGATGTGTCTTTGTTGCAGATCGTAATATATAAAGTTACTCTCCCGAAAACATCAGTTAGATAACTTTAAGCTTCTGGTTTAATAATGAAAAATTAGTTTACCAAAATAGTTTAGTTGTTTTGTTTTTCTATTTGAATAAGAAAATAAATGTAAATAGAATCGAGTTAGTGGTTAACATCCTGAGTTTTAACTGCCACAATAAAACTCGAAGATAACGCGCTAATCACTACAAACTACCGATTTTAAAGATTTTTTTGAAGAATTGATATGGGTTGCTTAGCTATTAAATGTAAATTATGCAGCAGAGCAAGTTGAGCTTAGCGCTAAAAATGTGACAAAATCGTGGTGGTACATGCGAGCCTATAAAGTGTCGAAAGGGTACCGATAAACAAAAAGTTTGGGAAACCCTGTGTTATATGCTTAGAAAAGACAGCTTACTGTGTTTTCTATCTATATGGGAGTCTAGCAAGCACTAAAAAACAAAATATTAATGAAATGATCTGTCTTTTAAACACTATTCCTGTTAACTTCGCAGTGAGGTGACAAATTAGGTAGGACAACGTAAGATCTCTGATGCTTGTGACATAATTTTTTCCAACCTGTGACAGAACTTGTGTCTGCAGTAGCAAAAAAGCGTTATTTTATTTTTCAATAACTTGAACTTGTACTTAAAAACTTTTGAAATCATTAGTTAAACTTTGATTTTTAGGGTTCAGTTCAAGCCGTTCAAGTATTAGAAGATCCGGAACGTCGTTCTGTTCGTTCTGCCGGTAGGTTTGAAGCTAAGCTTTTGTGTTTGGTGTTAGTTTTCACCGGTTTGCGTAGAAGAATAATTTTTTGTCGGACATTGACAAACTATTTCTCATTTTACTGATTAATTTGACCCGATAAACTATTCTAATTTGACTTCTTTGAGTGAATTTAAAACATAATCCATTGTGGTTTTTTATTCGGTGCTATTTAGTCCGCGTTTAAAAATTAGTCCCCAGAAAAACAGCTTGCCAATCTCCTAAGTGAATGGTACATTGCAGAAGTAAATGTTGTCGAAGGTTTGCTACAAATCTCACAAGTTAATTGTATTTGTCCATTTTGCTGGTGCTCGTGTTGATTAAAAATAGTATATTCTCTTAAAATAAAAAGTAGGTTTATTGCGTCAGCTGAAAGAAGAGTTTGAAGCCATACAATGTACTCTTTGCAAGCTTAAAGTAGACGAACGTTGCTTTTGTCAATCAAGATTATTTTTGAGTCTAATTGGTGTTTGAAATTTGATTTGAGGTTGGTTTGCAGGTCGCGCCTTATTGCGAGCTGGAATTAATTTGCCTCTTAAGAGGAAAGACGAACTTGAAGCTGTCTTAAAAAGTTATTTTCAAGTTGATCACGTGACAAACAAATTAATTGATGAAGCCTCAACATTGGAAACCAAGTAAAACTTTTTTATTAAGAAAAATAAATTTTTAAGCGACTGGTTCGGTTTATCTTAGCGCTATTTGTCATGTTTCGAAAGAGATTGTTTATAATGTGTTCTTTTGTTTGGTTTGAACGTCACGCCAAGTGCAATCACACAGACGTAGACTACTGAAAAATCCACACCCATCTTGATATATTCATCAAGTCTTTGTTATCATCCATAACAAATCAGATTCAACGCTTTAGTTGCGAACACTTCGGGACTTTGCAGTTAAAACCTTCAGCGTTCCTCCCGCCTTTCCTTGTAAACCTGTTGTAAATTCCATCTCGCTGATTAAAATTTATTTCGTTGCATTGTGGTCACAAAATATAAAATTTTAAGTATTTAAAAACTCTGAATATGAAACGTTTTTGTTTGAAATTATATTTTTTTGCAGATTCAAAAACGAAGCGTACGTACCTCACGGTCAAAAAGTAATATCATCGATTTTCAGCGTTGAAAGCATTGAAGTTAGTGCAGGAAATTGTTCCAAATCGACAATGTTTAAAAGTTAAAATAACTTTTTTCAGGGGTTGATGAATTTTGAAAAGAAATGGCGGAAACACTTTCTCGACAAAATGAATCCGAAACACATGCCAGCTCGCTGGTCTGTAACACACAACCACTCGAAGATCCTGAAATCGTTTAATAAATAATTTTAGGATACCGCTTTTGCGATTATTTGTTTAAATCTTTTTAAGCAGTTCATCGTGATGACATGCAGGGGACCAGGGCATGTTGTTACAATAAACATGATTGAATCCAAGTTTTTTGTACTGATGTTTAGAGCTATAATATTTAAATCTATAATCAGAAAGTAGAAGAGAGTTTCTGATGTAAATACTTTACGAGATATAAGAGTTTACAAATTGCATCTTGGGTATTTCAACTTACCCTGCAAACGAGGCAGGTTGTTACATCATACGGGTTAAGTTGTTACAGTTAAATAAATATACTGAAATCTTTAAGAATTGTCACCTGCATGCGGAAATAGATTATGTAGGCTATTCTTTGTCACCTTTGTTTTAAAAATCTAACCACTTTTTTTTACTTTTAAATTTTTTAGAAGCCTTTTTTAAACTACTACTTGCTCTTCTCTTAGACGTGATTGTTCGGATGAGCGTACAAAAATGATAGATTCCTTTCGAATTACTTTTTTGTATTTTTTGTTTTACTATTTCAAAATAATTTGATTGATTCCAGTGTTAGTATATTGTTGAGATTAGAAGGTTTTGTTTTAGGAACTAACCCTAGCACAGTATAGCAAACTTGTTCAAATAGAATCAGTAAATTTATTAGTTAATAATACTGTAATTTAAAAACGTCTCTGACACCGAGTAGCGGAACACGTCATACAGAATTTTGTCGCCTGTCTCTCGAATGATACGGCACGTCACTATAGAGAACATGAGCGAATGTACACGTAGCTCTAACTGTGGGACACAAACCGTCGCACAAAATCGAAAAGTCAAAAAATGATAATTTAAAATTTCATACTATAAATATTATGGGAAGTAGAATGCGATTGATAAAATAATAAGCATAAAATGAGCATGCTGCAATTACTTATTTGGCATGCACGAATGACGACAATATCTGGAACATTCGCAGTTGCAGAAGTATTAACTGAAGTAATCACTCTATTCGTTATTGGGTTCTGGCCCTAATGCAGTCGTAAATGTGATAGTCAATTTTTTTTTTAGGCACTGGAAAAGTAAGCAACAGTCATTAAACTTAATACATCACTTTCAATTAAAAATGACTGATCTACAACAAGCTAGAATGCAATTGTTCTTCTGTATAGGACCGTTAGTGGTGCGGCTTGATAAGAATTCTTCATCAGTAGATGCTCTTGTGGAATGGTAGGCTATATTCTAGAAACAGGAAATTTTTCCCAATGTTCAACTATCTTTGGAAGCACTACTTTTGAAATTGATCCAATCAAGCGATTTAGGTCAATTAGGTCGAGTTTTCATGCAATAATTAGAACAAAATGCATTGTAGTAACGTTTGCAAAAACTATGCTCTTTCAGTTTTGCACTCGTTTCAGACAGAAGGGGGTTAATTGTTAACAACTAAGCCCGTTGAACTTTGACCAATATAACCTAAACTTCTGATCAAACTATGACTAGTTACAAAACCAAATAAAATTGTTTTGTAAAAGTACAATAATTCAACCCTTTAGAAGTCCTATAAAGTTTTTTTTAAAAACTTAACTCCAGTTCTTTTAAGATAAATTTTAATAAATAGAAAAATTAAATTTTCACCCTCAAAACAGTTTTTCTTTCATAAAAAATTGTGTTGGCACATTTGGTTAAATTGCTTTGATGAAAATGATATTTTCTAAATAGTCAAAACCAAAGATGCAAAAAAAGTTGACATAACTATTTGCAAAAAAATAATGTTTAATTTGTTACAACATGCCCCGGTAACAACTAGCCTCGGTCTCCCCTAATCTATAACCTACAATCGATTGAAGTGAGATTTATCTTTTTACGCTTTTATTATCAGCGGTAATATTGATAAATTTCAGCCGCATTTTTTTGGCGATTTGAAATTGCTCATGGTTGTAGCTTACCTTTAAAAACTGTTTCAATGCAAAACTTGACACTGTTGGCCTACAGTAGAAGATTTTCTGTGAGGTAGATAATTACACTCGGTGATGACTTTATAAAAAAGGGGGACCCGGTGCAAGAAAAATAAGCGCCACTTTTTAGTATTCCGAAACAAAGTGATTTCTAAAAAAAAAGTCATCACTTTAAGAATGCCGCCGTCATGGTGCCATTATAAAGAAGTAGAACAATATCTTGCTTTTGGGGACAATTTTTGACGTTTTTTAGGGAGGCTTAGTGCAACCGCTCCATTCTTACCAAACTAAAGCTATTATTGATTACACCATTCATGTAAAGCTTCAATAGCTTTGCTAAATAGGTCTCATGACTAAGTTTGAATGTGCGCCCTTAAAATGAAAATAAAATGCACACACCAGACCCAAAAAGCCACGCACAAGCCATCAATAGAGTTTGCATTTCACACAGAATTAATACAAATTTCTTCCAACAAGGAATTAATAAGCTTCTTCCTTTTTCTAACCCAGTCCTTAACAACACACAAACTTTTCAACATTTTGTTATTTTGTTCATGTGGCGGAGCAGAAATAAAAGAAAACTGAACTGAAAAAAAAACTGAACAAACTACGTTACTATTGCATATACTCATTGCACTATGATCAATTGCATTCTTTACCTCCTCTGGCGTTAAGTAAATACTTTTTCGTTTAACCATCTCCACTGGAAAGATGCTGCTAAGTTATAAGAAAAAATTACTACAGATAATAGCCTACATGTAGATGACGTGCAAACTCTAAGACCTTCAGTAGATTCTCAAAAAGGTCAAACAACGCACCTACCTGAATGAAGTAACCAGATAACCACAAGAGACTTTACGTCGCCAATGCAAAATTGTGTGTCGAAACTACAATCAATTCGTGTGTTAAATCACGTGATATTGGATTTTGTGCAGGTTGAACTGAGTGAGGTTAAGTTATGCGCAAGATGAATTGTGCACACCCATCAGTCAAAAGATAAACTAAGCCAAAACAACTGTAGGCTACCATATTGTGCAACAAGCAGACACAACACAAAACCGAAAGGTTTATCAGGCCAGTTTTTTTAAAATTTGACCTATTGTTAACAGTTTGCAGTGCTTCGTCTCATAGGCGTACCAGCCAAAAACAATTTGGAGGGCAATGAAGTTTTGCCCAAATTTTGTGACGCTTGCCTAAATCATGATTTTCTAGCACATTACGGATAGGATAAAAAAATTATCTAAGATTTTCGAACCAAGAACAAATTTTGTCCTAAAATCATGGTGATCACTAAAAAAAAAGAAGGTCTTTACCTAAATTTAGTAACTATTTTTTGCAGTTGATCATTGTCACTGCGCTAAAATTTTTGACTTTGCCCAAATTTTTCATATTGCTGCCAAAAAAATTCTGGTTTTGCCCAAATATTTTCTTGTCACTGCCCGAAAAATTTCAGTTTTGCTCAAGTCTTAGAAACGTGGGGAGGGAAACTGCCAATTCGCCCCCTGCTCCCCCGGCAGGTACGGCTATGCTTTGTCTCTTTATCAGCTCACTTAACATTCTTTTGCATGCCTACCTCAAGCAAATTTCCATTAAATCTATAGCCTACAGAATGTGTTAGTAGCCTTGTAGTAGGCAGAAACACCCATCAGTTACAAAAATTTAATAAAAGTAATTCTTTTAATTTTATTGTTTAGCCTAGATGGCCCCTTGCCTTGGATGCTCGGGGCTGACGCCCCGTTCGCCCCCTCTGCATGACACTGAGCTAGCATTAAGGATTTGCATGATTGAGTTGCATCACTTAGTGAAAAAATTTAAAAAAAAGAAAAAAACAAAATAAAACAAAAATTTAGGCACAAGAGTAATGTTGCGGAAAACGAACTACTGAAGCTGTAGAAAGTTCAAATAAGAATTCATAATTAAACACGAGTCATTGTAACTCAGGTTTAAAATGTAAAATGCCTGCTGAAAAAACAGTGATTTGGCCAGTTTAGCCAAATTTTATTTACAGAAAAAGTTATTATGGTTGTTTGTGCGATGGATTTAATGATTTCATAAACTTATTGTAGCCTACAGTCAGTTGGTTTTTTTATATGTTTTTGCTGGATTTACCCAAGTTTGATGTTTTTTTTAAAACATCAAAAATATCTCAATGATTTTGCTATAGATTTACATGTTTTCAAGGTAAAACTACAAAGCTATGGGACGGTATCTTTAAAATGTACAGGTTGGCGTGGTCGGCGTAATTAGCGTGGTCACTGGTCGGTGTGGTCGCCGTGGTCGGCTAGGTTGGCGAGGTTGATTTGTTGACCCAAGTATAAGTAAATTTTGTTGACCCAACTGTATTTTTAGGCCTAATCTAAATTAATGTACAAAGCAGAAGTAATAAGTTTTTCAGTTTTGAAAAAACCTTATCAACTTAGTAAGCTTTCCCAAACTAGTTCATCTAACCAACCTTAGCCCAGTCCCCACGTATTAAAGCAAGTCAACTTCACCAACCTCGTCCATGCAAACCTTGCCAAATAATTATGCTTTTTATATTTATTTACAATACAAATACAGTCAGTTTCAACAAAATGTAATTATCTTATATAGTCAAACTAGCCAGCTTCTCAAAACTGATTAATTGCTTTACTTATTTACATTACAAATATAACCAGTTTGAACAGTAATAGCTCAGTCAACCTTGCCAACCTGGCCCCCCTCACCAACCACGCCAATTTGTACTTTGTCAAAAAGCCCCTATTGCAGGGTTTTCCAAAGTACAGCCAACGGAGCTCTTTTTAAAAAACATATACAGTTACTTTGAACTACAGTTGAATAGAATGTTTTGGAAATGTGCCCCAGTTTCTTGTTCTTCTAAAAAAATGAAATCATAATGATTTCTAAAAAAAAAGGTATTCACGTTGTTTACAGTTATTTATTAACTGTTTTTTGCAAACTATGTTTTTGGCTTTGGCCCAAGGAGGTCCAAAAAAATCTATACACAGCCAGCTGCTTGAAATGTTTGGAGACCTCTACCCTAAGGATGGGTTTCATACAAAGCAGCAGTCATTTCAAAGTGTTTATAAGACAGTAGGAAAGATATAAAAACAGAAATTCCCATCATAATCTTTCATTAACATGTGTCAGTTTATGTGTTTAATCAGTTAAATTTGATATCAGTTGTTGACAGCATGGTTGAGTAGCTTGAGTGCCATGATTGTGATTGACTTGGTCTCTGTGTTCAAAACCTACTTATTCCATTCTGTTGTGTCCTTGGGAAAAACACTTTATGGCACTTTCCCCTTCTTGGTGCTCTTGGCAAGCAGTTCTAAATTTTAATCATAGCTCTATAAAACTAAAAAAAAAAATACAAAATTACAACCAGACAGCAATATCTTGGTATCTCTGGAAGCAGGTTGGGGTAATTGCTTACCCTATGCGTTTAGTGCCTTTGTCACTTTTCTGCAAGTGAGAGGGATAAATATAAAGATAAAATAAAATGATATGAAATGAATTAGATTTTTATATTATTTATAGGAGTATTCACTAGATCTAAAATGTCTACTGCAACCTACTCTGCATGTCATTTAACAATATCTGACTCTGAAGATGATATGGATATGAAAATTTGTGGTCAGAATTTCTGTTTGATTAGTAGTAGTGATGAGGATGATGAAGCTGATTTACTTGATTCAACTTCTTTAAATCAAAATACTTCATTAAAGTAAGTGTTGTAAGTTTTATTTTACTTAGTTATGCTATGTGAACTTACAACTGATTTAAAATATACTAACAAAACTCAACAGTTTTATTATTTAATGTGAAAGAAATATTTCTTGATTTCAGTTTGCTTTTTAAAAAAGATCAGATTGCAATATCTAGTCTCTTCAAAAAAAAGACTAGCTGTTTTTTTGTGGGTAAAACTAACCAGGAATCTCTCTATAGCACCAGAAAGGAATAAAAAAGAAACCAAAAAGAAAAAAATTTCTTTAAGAAGCAATAGTAACCAAAAGAGGAGATTCCAGGTTAGTTTTGCTAACAAAAATTGATTATGATGACTTGAAAAGATCAACAATATTTGGATCTTATTTTAAATTTCATTTGTTCTTCAAGTAGAATCAGAGGCAAGTAAAACTTCAACAAATACAGAAGGCGTAATATATTTACTAAAGAAAAACTCAACGACGTTTCTCAATGACGTTCTCAACAACAACGTTGAGTTTTTCTTTAATAAATATATTATGCCTTCTGTATTTGTTGAAGTTTTACTTGCCTTTGATTCTACCAGAAGAACAAACGAAATTTAAAATAAGTAATATCCCTGGTAACAGTGTTTATATCAGGATCTCTTTAATCTCTTTAATAAGCAACCATGGGCAATTTTTGTTAGTAAAATTAACCCAGAATGTTTCAAATATGTATAAACAATTCTAATACTCCACCAGATATAGTATTTCACATGGGCTTATTACAGCATTTCTTAAACTGGGAATTGCAATTTCAATAAGGGTCACAATTCTCATGGGGTTGCAAAAATGCTTTATAATAGTTTTTTTTTAAATCAATTTCTACAGTAAACAAGACAAAAATTTTACCATTTAATACAGTTAACGGAATTAATTGAAAACTAATTACATTTTGCATGAACTAGTTTGCCAACTTTGCTTCAGGCTTGATAAAAATACTTTTTAAATTTTGAGTTTAATCATTTTCTATTTGATGTTAGATTTGAAACTTACCATTTTTTAAAGTTACAGATGACTGTTTTCTAATAGGTTATCTGGTTCAGAAAACAAAAATATAAAAAGCAAAGATAACATAAAAAATGAGCTGCGACATATTGTATTTCATCAAATGACTAATCAGGTATTTACTTTGTTCGTGATTTACAATTTTTAAAATTGAAAATTCTTATTAAGTGACTAATAAATAAATATACTAATTGTATGAATTTGTTTTGCAAGATTTGTATTGCCATAATAACAATGCTAGCTGATTGCATGTCAATAATTGTATGTATTTATGTAGCGGTCATTTGTCTTAAGTATTTTTAACAGTTTTGAGAGTTCTTGTTAAAGACATATTTTATTTCATTGTATTCATCATTTGCAAATAACTTAAATTCCGATATGTGTGAAAAATCTCTGGGCATTTGCATTAGTTTTATACCACTTAGGTGTTTTTACAAATGGTGACTAATATTTAGTTGTATCAACATTGTTATTTCTTTTTACAGATGCTTAAGCAAAATGAAAATGAACTAAAAAAGGTGTATTTGCTTATTAACTACTAACAATTAGGTTTACTTATATGACAATTATCCTATTGTTTGTTTTTATGTGGAATATAGTTTTCAAGTTTTGAAATTATTCTAGAGCACAATGCTTAAATGTTTAGAGGCGGTTTACATTTGCATGGTTTATTGCAGGGATGTGCAACTTGCAACCCATGAGGCAAAATTATGCGGACTATAGAAAGTTGTGGTTTTGAAATAGAGTCATAGCCCTGGCCCTTCAAATTATTGTTGAATAGTTTTATGAACTCAAAGCTGGATGTGCTTCTTGAATTAAATAGAGTGATTGACATAATAAGCCAACCTCAAATCTCTCGTTGAATCAAATGCAAAAAATTTTTCACCATTTTGACTATGAGTAACATGCAAGTCTGGTTCGCTGTTTAATCTTTTTAAACATTTGGCTTGGCAGTGCAAAAGGTTCATTTTATTTCATCTCTATATTTGTCCTCCTGACTCACAGGAAAGCGACGAAGGCGCTAATACATAGGGCAAGCAATTACCCTGACCTACTTCCGGAGATGCCAAGATATTGCTGTTTGCTTGAAATCTTTTATTTTGGTTTTTTAGTTGTATAGAAGTATGATTGAAATTTAGAACTGCTTGCCAAGACCGCCAAGCAGGGAAAACCGCCGTAAACTTTCTTTTCAAAGGACACAACAGAATGGCGTAAGTATGTTTTGAACGGAGACCATGTCAATCACAATCCCGGCATCTTAACCACTCGACCACATTGCCGACAAGATTGCACACTTTTGCTTTATAGCTTCATTGGTGGACTTGGTAGAAGCACTGCCTTGGTGTTTGCTGTTAGTGATAAGGCCTTGGTTTAACTTTTAGCAATATTTTCTTTAAGAAAAGCAGTTACGTGCATTTTTATCTGCTTGCAGTATTAATAAGCAATTCTAAATTGCATTCATGTGCCTATTAAGTAATAAAAACAAATAAAAATTTGTTTAACGCAACAGTAATACCGTTGCCTTTGAAATCATGTCAGATGAAATTAATTTCCCAACGATTTCTCTTACCTTCACGCCTTTAACATTGTCCTGTGAGGAGGATAAATTATATTTTATTTTACTATGTTGATTTTACTCTTGCCAAGTTATTTGTAGTAATGTAACTTTTACGTGTGTTTGGGGTGTGAATTTTTTATTACTGCTTTTTTATTAAGGTTCGAAAGGCAGAGAACAAAGCGCTTCGACCGAAGAAATTATGGAAGCTTTCAGCCTCTCACGTCCAAGCGACTCAACAAGACTGCTGGTCCGAAATTAATCAGCTTCCTACCGAACGTGCTCGGCGCTTTCGTTATAGTCCGCGCAAAGGAACGTGGACTGAAGACGAAATCTTACTTAAACTTGAAAAAAAGGTGTTGACTTTTAATTTCTTCCCGCTTAGTTTGGTTTAATCGGTTTGTTATTATTTTTTCAGCCGTTCAACAAGGGAGCTATGCGTGAATGCTTTCGCGCGTAAGTACAGTACAACATATACTCCAATTCAACCGTTTGTCTTCTTATCTTTGATCCGACTGCTGAAAAGTTGATGTTATCACGATTTATTTTCGTTTCTGCGATAAGGCAAATATGTTGTTGGCATTGACGTTCAAAATGCATGAAACTTATATATTTTGTTGTTATTTGTCTCCAGGCACGTTGTGTTTGTTTTTTTTGCCGTGACGTCAGTTTGCCAATTTACTTGTGCACTTACATCGGATTTGCGAATTCACCCGTAAACAAGTCGCTTTGGTTACGTGCAACGTGCATCTTGACCGGCGACACTCGTGTCGACAACGTCAGCATTATCATATCAATTGGCTACCAACGAGCAAAGAACTTGATTTCTATCCGGTGTTGACACCCTTAATCGCGCTTACGCGCTACTAACTACTAGAACACTCCAGCACTCCAAACTCATTCGCTTTATTATCGACGTTTATAATTGCGTCATAACCGTTTTTTGTTTATTTTTTAGAAGCTAAGTGCAGTTTTAAAGCCGAATGACTGCTTCCCGAGTCACCGATTCTTCGATTTTAGCATTTTAATTCCACTTTTGGTTTTAAGCTAATTTATTTTCTGCTTCATTCCAGTTCCTAGTTTCAACACGCTTATGATTGAACTCCTTCGTTTGAAGTCGTGTCATCAACGATCTCTTGGATGTTTCAGGAAGAAACTTTTGCCCACCGGGGTCGACCACGACTGGAGCAAAGCTACTAACTGCGTGGTCAAGCGGTACATGGACAATGTCCCTAATAAGACCCTGTACGATGACGTCAGACTGCAGATGGACACTAAACTATGGAGTGAAGAATACAATAAACACCACCCACCAAAGAAGGTAAGTAAATTGGATTATAAATTTTTTATTTATTGGATTGCTGTTAATAATGATCAAAAAAGTTTTGCAGATTTGTTTTTATCAAATGAAAGCATTAGGAAAAATTTTTAAGTAAACGTATTCGGACCAGGCCCACTTAAATATAATTAATATATTTAAGTTGCCTGCATTTTATACATTGGTTAATTGCAGTAAAAATTAGCAGTGGCTTGTCGGTGATATTCTTCATATTAAAAAATACAAATTAGTGTGCAACTCGATTTTTAAACGTGTTTTAAAAAAGAGTTTTTTTAATTATATAGTAGAACCTATTTCCACTTTTTAAGCCAAGTTTTTCTTGAAAGTTACAAGTGATTTATGAACTCACCGCTTCATGATTCAAAGTTGTATGTTTATTGCCGATTGTGCGATGAAAAGTCATTAGCAGCGCGTCAGCGATTTTAATCAGTTCCCTTAATTTCAACGCAAAAAGCTGTAGAATTGTATTTAAGAAGCGCCGCTTTTAACTTAGCATGATTACGTTTCGTTTCATGCGATACAAGTTCTCGTTCGCAGGTCGACATCATGCAGATGAGCGTGATCGAGATGATGGAGCGACTCGACAAGCCTTTGTTCCATCTGGAAAATTACATCGAAGGCGATTACGTCAAGTACAACTCGAACTCCGGATTCGTGCTCGACGATGACGACGCGCGCAATACGCCCCAGGTCGCTCAGCGTTGAATGTTGAGGTTTTGTTTTACCGATTACATACTTCTTTTTAATTGAGTCTGTTCGTTGAATGCAGAGGTTTTAAAACTAAGTTACGCGTGAGAAGAGAAGTCGGGTTGTTTGCTACTGTTTAGCTGCTGGACGAGACTGGCCGGCGTTGGGGGCAATTTGTATTTGTATCAAGACTGGCCGGCGTTGGGGGCAATTTGTATTTGTATCAAGACTGGCCGGCGTTGGCGAAGTTTAAATATTTGATTTACGTAACTTTTACCCCAAAAGACTAAGCTGAACAAAACTGTTGAATTTCCCAAACATTACTTTTCACTCTTTCACCAAAACACTTTTTGTTCGAATCTTTAATTAGCGAAATAGAAAATTATATTTTAGATTTTGCTTGTAACCTTTTTCGTTTTGTTTCTTTTAATTATATTTTAATATTGTTGCTTTTGGTATTTTAAGTTTTTTTGCTTTATCCTTTTTTTCATAGTTTTTCGCCTTTTAGTTTCTTTGATTTGATTTACTGAATTCCTTTTGAAAAATCTGGTGAAAATTTTCGTAAACAATTTACGAAACAAGCTTATTTGCCTCGTTTTTAAAAAAACTTATTGCAATCTATCGATTATATTCGTCTGATGAAAGCTGATGTAAACCGAAAACATTTATATTAATTTAATATTTTTGTTTATTTGGTAAAAGCGATTAGTCTTGCTGAGTGTAATTGTGTTATAGATGAAGAGAATAGGCTTTCTATCTAAATTATATACCTTTTAGGAAGCATAAGTAAAAAAATTTAAAAAACAATGATTTTATAAAAACTGTTACAAATATGAAAGAAACAATCGATGACAGAGAAGACATCGACTTTATTCAAACGTTTTATTCGAAACCGCTCGAAGATAAGTTTTCGCTTTGACTTCTACCAGCACTCGCTGCATGTTGATAAAACACGTCGTCATCGTGTTGTTCAGGCTTTCAGTCATTTCACGTTTGAATGCTCCCAACATCGCCTTATAGTGGTCGATATTCAAGGAGTTGGAGACTTGTGGACGGATCCTCAAATCCACACTTACAAGTAAGCCAATCCAGCATTTTTTAACAAAGGGGATTTATTTTTGATTGATTTTTTCCACCTTTTTATTTCACTTAGCGGTTTGTTGTTGAATTTATTTTAATCTAGCTTTTATGGTATTAAATGTTTTACTGAAGAAAATTTTTCTAAGGAATTTATTTTTATCGAATCATTTGCAAAGTCATTTATATGAACATTTAAATTGTTTTAAAAATTGCTTATCAGGGGGACGGAATACGGAGATGGAAATTTGGGAGTGAAAGGAATGGCTTTGTTTTTTGTCTCGCACACATGTAACAAAATTTGTCAGAGCTTAAAGTTATCCTCGTTTGACCTTTCTCCTCATGAACGTTCAAGTAGCAGAAAATCGTCAATGTTTGCAGTAAGTTGATTTAATCAGTACGTTGCTTTCGAGATCGTCTTTGTGTAGATTGATTTTTCTGATAATTGATGAAGTTTTTTTTAATGCGTGTCATATTCTTAACATAACTTAACTCAAGCTAGATCATTATAAGTGCATTGCTAAGTAATTTTTTTTTTTTTTGGTTTTTACCCAAACAAAGTAATCACAGTAATTTTTTTTCTTGTCCGGTTTGATCATTCATTTTATTTTCATCTTTTTGACTCGCTGGACAAACATCAGATGCGTTTAACTTTAGCTATTTCTCCAACCAAAAGAGTTTCGGAGTTGCCAAGATGTTGCTGTTCCATTAAAAGCTTTTTCTATACATTGTACTCTAATTTAGAGTGATTTGCCAAGACCGCCAAGCGGAGAAAAATTTCGTAGAATAATTTTTCTCAGAATGACGAGAATAGGGGTTGCATCAATAAGATTTCGGTGGCGGTCGAAATAACGTTTCGATCACGTTGCCGCGGATACGATCAAGTAAAGTTGATGGTAAATTTTCTTGATTTCTGTTCATCAGCGCCGCGGAACATTACCTTCTGGTTATGAAGAACCTCTCTCTCCTCTTATAAGAAACTCGACAGATTTGTTTAAGATTTTGGAGGAGTCAAACAGCTATCTTCCTCCCCTTTCCGGAAAAGGTTTTTTTAAATTGAATATATTACAGTTTATAGCTAAATTAAATTTATTTAAAAAACCGCAACAACCTATTTTGCCTTTCTGGTCAGGAGGTAATTCGAATAGTTTCTAATAAGAATTCAAATAAAATAATTGCTTTGTAGATTCTTATTTTTGACAAAAAATCCAGCATTCTCCTGCATCTTTCGCTCTTGTCCAATGTCCCATGTAGTAATTTCCGGCCAGTGCCTCTTTAAAAACCAAAATTCTGAACATTTAGCCAGTGATTTTTCGACTATAGTAATTTTCCTACCAAGTTGTTTGCGTCGGGATGAGCTGCGTTGATCAAGTTGCAGATTTACTTATGCTCACGCTAGGGCTGCCGTGCTTCAATTTGCGCCTATTGTCATGTATGCTTTTGTATTACTCTTGCTTGCAGAAAACGACAACTTGTGTGTTTTGCCAGAAGACGAAGACGATCCGGATTCATTCATCGATCAAAGCGGGGTTTCTCAGCAGTCACGGTCGAGAAAGTTGACTTTAGAAAGCGATTATGACGCGACATCTAGCGGATATGGATCAGTGCGCAGAACGCGAACTATCAGTGAATTGTCCGATCACGCAGTAAGTGTTTTGATTATTTTTTAACGGAATTTGCAATTTTATCCTGTTTTATGACCATTTAATATTTTAATCAAATAAGGAATTGAAGCTCAAGTAGTTTCTTAATCCACATTAATACTGTAAGATTTTTCAAGCAATTATCTTTTTACACTTGCAATGAAATCCAATAGAAAAGATAAGAAGACGCATGCCATAAGTTGTTACTTTCCAAGATCTTTGCGATTAAACACGCTTCTCATTGCGCAGGAATATCGTGACATTATTGAAGCGTTGAATGGAAGCAATTTCCTTCCAAGCGATGCCAAGCAGGATAATCTCTCGTCTTCACCTCATCCCCACAGCTTTCTCCAGCTGGCGAACAACTTTGAAATGCGTCGTCGCGCATCTTGCGTCTCCTCTGAGATCGCCAAGATGATGTGTCAGGTCTCGAAGAAGGTCGTCGTCGGCAAGTCGATCCTGGGAAAGGTGAAGTGTTTCTCGTCTTTTTTCCGCTAACGAGCATGGCGTCTGACGCTATTTGTCGCGATCCCGCCGTTGATTTGTCTTGCGAAGTTTATTTTAATTTCTCGTATTCAACTCTTTTCCGCCATAAGAATGAAGAGCGATAAGTTTGAGAGACGTTTCAAGATGTTTTTTCAAGAAACAATCGATACGGAACCGTTTTTGCTTTTTTCTGTGTGGTTCGGACTCTTTGTTCTGTCGCAGATTCACCACGCCATTGCTTTATATTACGACCTCGGGAGGCTTCCTTATCACGAAGACTCAGCAATGTTTCATCTTGAAACGGCAGCCGAATGTGGCTCGCTGGAAGCAATCCTCTTACTGGCTCACATTTACATGAGAATGCCGCACGACATTCTGCCTGATATTCAATTGGAAGTAAGCATTGATTTTTAGTTTCGCCGGCGATGTTTTTTGTATAACATTCATCACAAGATACGAGCGATCCAGAAATTCTAAATTTTACGGTGTTCATTTCTTTCCAATACACTCTTGTTTTAAAAGTTTTCTTTTCCGTCGCGTGTTTGTAACTGACAAAGATTTTCTTAAACTTGTCTTGTTTTTTGTGGGTGAATATCGAATTATCACAGGACTGCGATGAGAACAAAGAGAAGGGATTCGACTTTCTCGAGATGGCGGCGGAAGCGGGTGATCGAAACTCAATGTTCGTTGTGGCCAATGCTTACCACACAGGAGTTGGATTGCCGAAATCACGGTAAGAATGCAAAATCAAGTAACGTGCAATTTAAAGAATATTTATCATGTTTTGGTTTGAATATAGGATTGAATTTACTTTTGTCGTGTTAATTTCGACCATAGAAGTTTGGTGTACGGACTTTTTTGAAAAAAATATTTTACAAGACTTAAACGCATTACTATTAAAAAGTTGTTCTTGTTGCTTCTCCAAAGCTAAACTTTGAAGAGCCACCCTTTAAACTCTTTAACAAAGTCCTTCCGAACACATTTGAATGATCTCCGCTGCTTTTGAGGGTTTTTTAGAGAATAGGGGTCTGGTGTTGTGTTGTACTTTCTTGCCGTTGAAATACTAGGTTGGTGTCGTGAGTGTGTCGAGCCCAACGGAAATTATGGCGTGTAAATATCAGAGTTTATTGTCTTTTGGCAACTTATTCCCCATAAACAGATGTTGTCATTTTTGTTTTAGAGCTGAGCTAATGTTTGTTTTGATAAATGTATGCCATGGTGTGTGGTGCTAGTGACTGTGTTGATTTTCTCTGAAGGCATTAATAAGTGTGGGTGTGTTTGTGGTTTCTACATTCCTCATCGGGGACGTCCGGATCAAGTAGGATAGCGATGCTGTGATAGTTTTTGTGTAAGAATTTTGTTTTTATGTTTCTAGGTAAATTTTTATGCGCGTTTAAGGTCATGCAAACGGTGTGTTTGTGTTGAGTTAGTTGTTTAAGTTGAGTAAAATCAAGCTTGAGATGGATCCATGCCCATTGGACGGACACTGGTTTCGTCATGTCAGTGTAAGTGTTGTTTGTTTGCAGCCAGTGACAATGCGCAGAATTGTGTTCTGGATGGTTTGCAGTTTGTTGATGCTGGTCTATTCGTGGATTTTTTAAAGATTGATTTGTACTGCAAAAAAACATCTTTCATGTTATCTTTCATGCTGCTTCAAGTGTTGCGCTGTCTAAAAGTTCCACGTTCGGGTAGAGGTACCAGTTAACAATATATGTAATGAAGAAAATATAAAATGACTGTGATACAAAACTGCTTTCAAGTCGATCAAGCAGAAAAAGTTTGCATCCATGTTGAACGCAAACAATAATCAGGTCGATCGATTACAAGAAGTCGTTGGATTGGTTCGCGAAGCTCGTCTACGAGAATGAAAACGACGCCGAGGGGGGTTACGACTGCGTTCTATCTCGTCTCGCTCCTCCCCACGAAGTGCTCGCAAACAAAGCCGAGATTTACCTTGAGGGAGGTTACGGAGTTGAAAAAGACCCCAGCAAAGCTGGCAAGTAACCTGTAAACGTTTCGTGGAGTTTTTAAGACAGAATTAGTTTTAATCTTAAAAATGGTTTTAAATTTAAAAGCTGAATATGCGCAATCAGTTTAATCAAAGATGCTTTATTAATTAAAAAGTTTAAAAAATTTTCTCTACTTTTGAAGCAGACTGACAAAGCGTGGCCATGATAATTAGTTGTATAACACAATCGTAACGCTCTTGTAAATATAAGGTTTAATCATTACGAGACGTTTCGCTTGTAATTCTTCAGGTGAATTGTTTAATGAAGCGGCTGAAGCTGCCATGGCCGCCATGAAAGGAAAACTTGCGAATAAATACTATGCTCTTGCTGAAGAGGCCTGGAGTCAACTGGAGGATTAATGCAAAAAGAAATGGCTAGTTTCAATTGTAAAATCTCTTTAAACATTAAGAAGTTTAGTTTTGATAAAGCTTTGTTTATAGTGGTGTACAGTAGGTGTTGAATAACATTACAACATTTGATGCAATTCTAAGAAAAATGTCCTTTGTTTATCATTGTTACGAATCTAATAATAAATTAATTCTTTAATTGCTTCGAAATGTTTTATTAATTCATCATACTATAAACAGTAGAATGCATTAGTTTATTCGCAATAGATACTTGGTAACCTTTTTTTCTTTTATAGTGTTTTTTTGTATGTGTCTCTTATTCTGTGTAGTTTTTGCTGTTTTGTTTTGTTTTTGTTTTTTTTCTGTTATGGACCGTGAGTCTGATTTAAATAAATAAATAAAAAAATAGTGGTAACTGCGGCCAACAAATTAAAAGTTCATGGTGCTATAATAATATTAACCGTCAACATAATAAAGTTTTCTTTGTCGCATTAAGTTAGTTGTGCTACAATTTGTGTTTTCATTACTGCCACTACCTCTGCTATTTCGTAGTTAAGGTGCAATATTACGAATTTTCGTTGTTTTAATCATTTGATTCTTGCCAAAGTTCAAAATGAATATTTACTGCGTTCGTTCCGTCAGTCTGTAAATTTCTCTAAATGCTGCTTTTATGGGCATTTTATTTGTAATTTTGCTTTTTGCGTCTTGCACCTTTTTTGCATTTCAGCTATTTACAGCAGCCTCATGTTCTATTGAATTTATTGCTTTGGTGTTTTTCTTTTGGTTGATCAATAGTCGAAATTGTACTTGTTTTTTGTCTATTGTTCGCAACTTAGTGAAGACTTAACGAGATAACTTTTATTCCAAACACGACTGATTTCGGTGCTGATGGAGTAGTTTAACGTTTCTCAATTATTGTTGTTTGTACTGCCCATCAGGGGGGGCTCGTGCATAGGCACTGCAGGGCTGCAGCCTCCCAATAATTTTATTCAGCATTGTAGCATTTTTAATCTTTTTTTTAATTGAAAGAGCGACGTTCAGATCCTTTTGAGTAGTGGTATGCGGTGACCTGTGAGGCTGGTCATTCAGTTGGTATGCTAATGTTGGTCATGCAATTGACATGCAGAACTTTATGGAAAGAATAAAAAAATTGTGTGGGATTCTAAGTCTACATGAACTAAAAAACAAACTAAAAAACTTTTATCGGACAACAATATCTTGGCATCTTCGGGAGCAGGTCGGGGCAATTGCTTAGTTGCTTGCCTATGTACAGCGCCTTTGTCGCTTTTTTGCGAGTCAAAAGAACAAATATAGAGATAAAAAGTAAAATAATTTAGCGTAAATCAAAGTCTCTAAATGCAATAAGGAATCCGAGTTTCAACTTCACCGAATCTAAAAAGCTAACTTCTATTTGCGACTCCGACTTCATCAAATCTTAAGAAAATACTCTTGACTCCGATCAAAAACATGCGGCTTATCTACAATCCTGCTTATAACTATATTGTTGAATCGGAGTTGCCATAGCCAAATAGTTTAGGGTCGAGTTGGAGTTGTATTGTTAGATTTTGTGACGTCAAAATTGGAAAACTTTGAATTAGTGGAGTTGAAAATAATTTGTTTGACTTCACAACCTTGGTTTAAATAATTTGTACAAAAAATATATAAACTTCGTTCCACATCAAAAGCATTCACCCTAAATTACAAGAAAGTTTCCCAAGTTAAACATTAACCCTTGCCTATTAGGCTTCCATTACCAAGTTTTGCTTTGTTAGTGCTAGGTATGTCAGTTAAAAAATAGAGTTTTGCAGTGTCCAATGGAGTGATTACATCGCTTTAACAAACTAATTCGAAAAGACTTTGTTGCTGCTGATATCACCTAATGTGAAAGCAACTTACCAGGACTTTTTTAACGCCATCAGAAAGCAGCCAAATAGACTATTTCACGCGGTCGCTAAAACAACCGTCTGTCGTGGTGAATGCAGGGTATAAAATTTTTTATAGAACTTTGATGCAGTGCCTCAAAATGAAACACTATTTGATTTTGAGTGCTATGGCTTCATTGAACATGTCGGCAGCGTGGTCGAGTGGTTAAAGCACCGGACTGATGATCAACATGCCTCGGTTCAAAACCCACTCGTGCCATTCTGTTGTGTTCTTGGGAAAGACACTTTACGGCACTTTCCC
This sequence comes from Diplosoma virens, assembly GCA_963680785.1. NCBI lineage: Eukaryota > Metazoa > Chordata > Ascidiacea > Aplousobranchia > Didemnidae > Diplosoma > Diplosoma virens. The sequence goes on along the minus strand of OY796887.1, from coordinate 21,449,259 downwards.
CTGCTTGGTGGTCTTGACAAGCAGTTCTAAATTACAGTAATATCTCTACTAAATTACTAGCGGACAGCAATATCTTGGCATCTCCGGAAGCAGGTCGGGGTAATTGCTTACCCTATGTATAGCGCCTCCGTTGCTTTCCTGCGAGTCAGGAGGATAAATATAGAGATAAAAATAAAAATAAAAAAATGAACAGACTTAATGCAAAATTGAGAGATCTGTAGTGGTTAGGAGCGGTATGTTCAAGTTTAATTGGTGCGGTTCATACTCAGAAAATTAACCACTAACTTGATTCTATTTACAACATATTTATTCACTTATTCAAATAGAAATAAAAAGAAAATAAAAATTAAAACAAATAATTACAATAATAGAGACAATGTAGTATAGCATTACCATGACAGAAGTATCTGCCGGAAAGTAACTCAATATATAACAATTTGTGACTAAGCCACATCGCTGTATACAAGTGGGCGTATTACCATGTGATCATACGATATGAAACGGCAAGATGTGAAATTCGAAATTGCATAAAAATAGAGCATGTGAAAGTTAAATTCAACGTTTTAAACCAAATTTTATAACTCCGATAATAACTAAAACTGTGTTTCGTGTGAAAATATGAAATTATATTTGTGCTGTTCGATTAATCGCTACAGATCGATGGTTTTAATCAGAGCATCAACTTTCACGCTCTCGTCAAAAAACATAAAGTATGTTAAAACAATCTTATAGATTGATCATAACACTCTCCTCGTCGAGACAATACTCCCCTCGTTGTTTAGAAACGGGAGATGTAAGGCTGTTAACTGCTTGTCAATTCGTTCAAGTCAATTCTGTTCCCAAAGGTGTTGTTTGACTTTTAGAAGGCATCAACACCAGAATCAGTAAACATCTCGAAGAACCCACATTTCGTCACAACCTTGTGCAATTGCGCAAAAAATATCTTCTTACGTAACGCTGTTGCCCTGTATTCAGTCTACTTGACAGCTGAGTACTTTGCAGCGCACTTGCTTGCCTCATAAATAATGTCTTAAATGTCGCCTTAAACATTTGGATGCCTGCATCCCACTCCAACAGAGCAGTTATTGATGTTTTTAGGCATCAAGCTAGCTGAACTTTGCCAACTAGAAGTGGAATTCTCCTTGTCTAACAGTAAAGCTTCGGATTCTATCTATCAACTACAAGTAAATTACCCGACTTGCTTCCGGAAATGCCACGATTGTGCTGTCCGATTGAAATCTTTTATAATTTTAAAGATTTTTGGGTTTCTAGTAGATGCATTACTGCACTAATACAAGTGGCATTGTGCATCAAGCACGCCAATGACCAGAGGCTAGAAATATATCAAGTTGTAAGCAGATAGCATTAAGAATGCCATCTGTGGCATTGTGCATCACGCACGGAAACCCAAGCTCACTGCCCTACCATGGTTTTGAGTTTTTAACTCTCATTAGGGACAATCTACTTAACCAGGTTTTGTCGCAGAGCTGGTCATATATACTCTAAAAGAGAAAAATTTAAGATTTTTGGGCTTCTACCAGATACACGGAGAGAAACAGACTATTCTTGATGAGAGTTTAAAACCCGAAACCATGGTCTGACAATGAATTCCGGTTCGGCATGCGTGATGCACTATGACTCAAAGGTTAGTTTTTTGTGCCATCTGTCCTATAGCTCGATATACATGTATATTTTTTCAAATTTTAATTTGTAATTTGACTAAAATTTAAAGCAAGAAACAATGCCGTGAAGTATCTTTCCAAAAGGACACAACAGAACCAAGCGAGTGGAATTTGAACCGCAATTGTTTCAATTGCTTAATGCTCACACATGTAACTTATTATAATGTCATAGAACAATATCTATGTTACGTCGTACGTAAATGTTTAGCGCGTTGGTAATTGGCTACGAGTTTCGAACCAACCTGCTTTTTGCTCTTGCGTTGAATAATCAGCGCTGCCTTTTTGGAGCGTTCTCACGCGGCCGTTTGGCATCGAGTGATGCCATGTTGGATTGGACAAGTGTTGCTTGCCACTTTGTATTTTGGATGAGAGTTGTTTCTTTTGAAACTGGTCAAGTAAGCTTTGTGATCGACGAGCGACGAGAGATCCACTTTTAATTGCAGACTTGCCATTTGTATTTAGCTGCGAACAATTATGGGTCCCCTTGGACATTGGCTAATTTGGTAGCAGTTTGGTATCGTATTGATATTTTAATTTGCTCCTCCGCCCAACATCGTCGGTGAGTCAGTGGAAAGGGTGTTTTTTTGTAGAAAACCGTTTCCGACTAGAGCCGCAATTATTGTTTCGTTTTAATAAAATAAACCGTAAAATTTTGGTGCTGATCGCGAATCGCGTTTGTGAGGAGCTGGAAGGACGAGGCAATTTCGCGACTCCATTACATCTACTACAGTCAAAAGCATCATGATGTAGCTGCTTTTCGAGATACCAAATTTCGTTATTAAAAATGCGAAATGCAAAACGTTTAAATGTTGATAAAAACAGACTTATAATTTCTCCGGCTTTATAGGCTGTCCAAGTGTTTTGCCATGCATAAAGATCAAGGTTGCGAAGTCAGAGTCGCATGGAGTCGGAGGTTTTTAAAAGGAGTCGGAGTCGGACTTTTAGGAGTACAAAGAGTCGGAGTCGAAATATTTTATCCGACTCCTAATGTCCAATTTTTTTTAAAGAATATTACTTTTTAGGGACGAAAGTCAAGAACTCAAGGCAGATTCCAAATAAAGACTAATTTTTTCGGTTAATAAACGTCCAATTTATGACTTCAAAAATATGGTCACCCTAATTGTAGCAAATCGTATTTTGCATAATGCTATTGCTCTTATTGATGAGTTGGTGTCGGGAGTCGGAGTTCGAGTCGTAGTCGAAATCTTTGAAATTCTAGGAGTTGGATGTTAAATCTTCCCACTCCGCAACCCTGATAGTGATTGATGGTTGATTCTATTGTGAGTAATACAAATTTTAAAAGGACCATGACGCCCGAATGGTTAAAAAAACGGACAAATAATCTATTTTTACTAAAAATCATGACATATTTACAACACCTGTGTGCTTTGCACACATCGCTGCAATGTCTCGACTTGTATTCGAGATACAGTGCTCCGAGACCGAGACCGAAACGAGACTTAGGGGTTACGAGACCGAGACGAGATCGAGACTTCGAAAAAGGTGTCTGGAGACATTGAGACGTGTCCAGGTATCCACCTTTGGCTTGGTGGATTCCCGGCTGCGTACTTTTAGTCATATCTCTATTAAAGTTCAAGAGTACAGCAACATCTTGGCCTCTCTGTAAGCAGGTTAGGGTAGTTGCTTGCTCAATGCGTTAACTTTGCCCTATGTATTTCCTGACTTGCAAGAAAGCGACAGAGGCATATATACATTGGGCAAGCAATCACCGGGTCTCGTTCACTATTCGCCCCAAAGGGGATTTTTCGGTTTTCTTGAATGAGACCCCATCTTTCTATAGCAAATTTCTTGAAACTTTTATTTTTTCTTGATACAAATCTAAAAATGCCTCTCTCTAGCTATTTTGTTCTTTGATACGAGATGACTTGACTCATTTGTGGCTCCTACCTTTTTGTGAACTTTTTTTGAGTCGCGTCTAATTCGAAAGAAAGCCGATTGGAGTGAGAGCTACTTTTAGGGAGATACAGGGTTAGTTTTTGAGAGAAAGTAGTTGGTTTAAAAGAAACTAAGTTCTTCTTGAGCATCTTGACAAATCAAAAAAACTCCCAAAAATTTTGGGTCCGCTTTGGGCCCGCAAGAACAATTTGGCGACGTTTTTTCTCTTTTCATCTCTTGGAGCAACTAGTTTTGTTTCTTTTTACTCTCACTCCAATCGGTTTTTCTTCGAATTAGACACGACCCTATTTTTGAATATGTTTGAATAAATGAAATTTACTTAATTGTCATCATCATAACATTTGTCATACTTAAGTGTTCACCAGTACTTTCCCCATCTTTCTGGTAGTAGTTACTAGTTAATTTTAAGTAGGGTCAGGTTTAGGAACGTTACGCACTTCATAGCCAGTAGCCTTTTTACAACTATTCGTTTAGGCTTAGCTTACTCAGGCTAGTAGGGTAATCTGGCTAGACTACCATTTTAGTTATGTCTCAAATAAAAACCAAAAAAGTAAATTAAAAATTCCAACCTACTGCAATACCTCGGCATCTTATCTGAAAGCAATTATCTGCTAGGTCTTTTGGTTGCTTGCGGACCCGCATATATAGCATTAAATAAGCAGGTACGGTATTGCTTAAAATTGCCTTTAGTAGGCAACGCTTTCAAGTTTTTGTACGAGTCTAGAGGATAAATAGAGTTGAAATACGATAAAAATCAATAAAAAATTGAAATCTTGTAAACGAATGATAGGTTTGTGTATGAAGCTTATTTTGTCTTATTTTTTTCCATCAATCTTAAACATGTTTAAAAATGTGCATAGAAAAAGAAACAAAATTAAAATTGGTTGAAAAAATATTGTTTTAACTTATCGGTTTAAATATCAAGTTTTGTTTTGATTAAATTGAAGAAAGATCGTTAATTACTTTTGCGCTTAAAGTTTTACATTATAGGCCTATAATTAATTGTATCATTTTTTTATACGCCAACGTCAGTCTATGCCATTCGACCTCTAGCCTACATACTGTACATATCCAATATTTGTGTTTTTCTTGAAATTTTATTTAAACTCCAATTTTTGGACCAAAAATAATAGAATAAAAAGAAGTTTCTGAAGTGAAATCAACCAATAAAATTCTAACTATTACAAAAAATAACACAATCATTTTTAAGTGTCAATATTGAACTTAACGGAAAACGCACCAATAGAGGTTATTTAACTTGTTTTTATTCAAGCAGATGACATATCCAATGTGAACAGTTGGATACGTAGGGTATTGTTTTCGTTTTGCTCAATACAATTTTTAAATGTTGACTGAAATCCAATATATGACAGAGTTTTAGTCATTACCATTAATTCGCATTATTCAAAAGTACCGAGTACCGGTACTGCGGTACTTTTTTGGTACCGTAGTACTATTTTAGACGGTACCACGGTACTTTTATGAAGTATCGTGCCCACCACTGCATAAACTATGAAATAAGGTAAACTTGGCAGCTGATGTATTAGGTTGGCTACTAAGTTTCCGCCGTTTTTTAAATTTTATTTAATTTTTTTATTTTTTTGAAATTAATACCCTCTATGGACAAAACTTTTTTTAAAAATTGTTTACAACAGTGACTACTCAAAGATCAAAGTAGTCAAAGGTTGCTATTAAAAAAACTTTATTTAAGTAATCAGTGGTGGATATTGGGTGAGGCGAATGAGGCAGTCGCCTCAGGCCCCCCTTTTTTGGGGGCCCCCTCGAAAATAACACATACAGTTTCAATCCGCTGCAGAAGTTTGTTTGGAGTGTAAAGAACGATTCTGAATGAAGACCTTTTTTTTTTTAGAGAACACCCTGATTTTGGGACGAAAAGAGGGAAAACTGAGAGCAAATGGTAGTGAAGACCTTTTTTTTTGAGGACACCATGATCGAGTTTCGGAGAAAAATATGCAAGCCAAGATCAAAGTTCTTTTTTTCTCAGACAACATCAATTTTTGAAAATTCTTGCCTCGGGCCCCTAAATTGGAATATCCACCACTGTAAGTAATGTCGCAGAGCTGTAACCATAGTCGCTACTATGCTATTAGTAATATTTTGTTTTATTTTAAACAGGTTTTTCAGCAAAAATTGTCAAATTGTACATGATAAAACCAATGCTGTGTGTCCACAGTGCACGATGCTTCATGTGCATCAAGAGGACAATGCAAAGCACAATTACAAAAGGCAGCAGCAAATTCAACATAGTACTCCCAAGTCACAGCCCAATTACCACTGCTTGCATGCAACGAGTACAAGCGACCATCAGTGTTTAAAGAGAAAGTTTTTTTTTGTTTATCTTTTTTATTATCATGCATTAACTTGTATATTTTAAATTGTGACTGACCAACTGCACTACCGCCTGAAGTTTATAATACATCCTGTGAGATATCACTTCTTAAATTGTCTCTCCTCATACCCATATACACATGTGGTAAATATTCTATTACATGTAAATTCTGTGCACCATTATGCCACGCGGCACTCGCCCCGAATTTTTAAAAACTGGAATGGCCTTACAGTCGTTGAGGATCAGAACGCATTATCCACCACAAACCGGAAGCCACCAAAAAACTTATTCGACAAATTTTCTAATACGGCAACGAACAATTGATGAATAGCGTTTTTTTAAAAATTAACATATTAATACATAAGCAGTGATACATTAAGCCAGACCAATGTTAAAAACTTAATACACAAATTTAAGATTTACTACTATGCCGGAAAACAAAAAAGTCGGAAGCGTGGTCAAGTGGTTAAAGCGCCGGGCTCGTGACCAACACGGTCTTGGTTTAAAACCCACTCGCGCCATCCTGTTATGTCCTTGGGAAAGACACTTTACGGCACATGCCCCTGCTTGGTGGTCCTGGCAAGCAGTTCTAGATTACAATCATATCTTTATTAAATTACTAGCGGACAGCAATATCTTGGTATCTCCGGAAGCAGGTTGGGGTAATTGCCTACCCTATGTATTAGCGCCTCTGTCGCTTTCCTGCCAGTCAGGAGGATAAATATAGCCATAAAAAAACAAAAAAGAACAGTTAATATATGCATTTCAAGCTGCTAATTATAAAATACTCTGCAGTGAGCTATCATTTAATTTTACAATTATATACAGTTTACCCTCGTTAAGTCGGACAGCTTGGGGGGAAAAAGTGTCCGACTTAGCCGAAGGCCTTAGCCTAAAAAAATGCCTAGGGCAAAGGAATTTAGTTGAAAATGCCCTGTTATTACATAGGCTATTTTGTTTCACTAAATTTACCTTCATAACATGTAAAAATAAGCAGATTTATTTATTTATTATTTCGGGGAATTAAAGAAAACACTGCCAAACCCGTACATTTGTTTTTACTATCATATTCATCGAGCTGAACTCTGCTATGGTCCCACTATTGCACCACCCCCATAGCAGTGTTTTATTAAGCAAATAACCTCGGTCCTATACTTTATTTTCTTTCTTTTTCTCTTTCTATTTTTTTAAACAATTTTATAATGAGGTGAAGCAACCTTGCTTCTATATTATACAACAAGTCACACTTTTCATCGCTAATTAGCAAGTCACAACGTCAACTCGTTTTGTTGCTTCTTCCTTTTTTTAATCCCGTCTTTAACAACATACAAACTTCTCAACATTTTGTTATTTTGTTCATGTGGCGGAGCAGAATTAAAAGAAAACTGAACTGAACTGAACTATATGTATCATACCACACATTAAAGAATAAACATACAAACAATTAAAGAATGCATAATGAAAGAACAATAACATAAGAACAATTAAAGAATGCATAATTGCCGATTTTAGGGATTTTAGGCCAAACATTTTTTTCTCAATCTTGTAATTATTTTCTTTTTTCCCTCAGTCATGGTCCGACGTATCCAATATCCGAGCTATCCAGGTCCGACTTAACGAGGGTAAACTGTATAAAACAACACAATTATACAAATTTTTTATAAAAAACAAACTCACCAACTTTTTGCAGCCAAATTACAAAACAATATTTTGATATTTCAATATTTCAGTAGACCTGTTTTTGCTTCTACTCTTGATTCTTCAAAACCAATCTATTTAAGGCGCAGAAGACGAAGCGTTTTAGTTGCATATTTCTACCCGAAGAAGCGAAAATGTTAAAACGGTCAAGCGATTTATCATTATTTTCCGCGCGAATATAAGCGCGAATGACGACGCGGTCAAGCCATTTATCAATGCAAATGACGTCGCGCTTAATTTTCTCTAAACAAACAAGGCACGAAAATCCACACATTCTGCAACCACAGTTCAGATAAGGACAAGAAATTTTGGCCTGGAGAGGTGCAAATAAACCCAAAACATAATTTTTGATTAAGATGACTAATAATACCGTAGTCGACTATGCCAGTAGTACCAGGCCATAGTTGCCTATGGTAGTGCACGTTTATTTCAATGCTCATTTGAAATCGCGTTACACCGATACTAGATGGCGCTGTCAATGACAACATTAGCGACTTTGAGTGTAACAATTGTTTTTCGAGCGAAAAAACCAAACAATTATTGAGTTTTAAAACGTTGCAAGCTTGCAATGTGTGTCCATAGAAGATGAGGAATTTCTATTTATTTATTTTCAGATCATCAAAATGGAATGTCAAGTTGAAAAAATGTGCATTTTCGACACCTTCTTTTTGCTTTTATTAAACCTTAAAAAGAGTTTATTAAAACTTAAAAAGTGTAAATTGAAAAAACGGCAGGAACTTAGTTGCCAATTAAATAATGTTGCCTATATAGCAAATTTTACTGAAAGAAAGATTTGTTTGATTTTTTCTATGCACTATTTGACATCATCAGTTTTACAGTTTAACAAATAATATTATTTTATGCTTTTAACGATTGCATATTACTGCATTATTTTAGTTAGTGTTGGTTAAGCTTGCTACCTTTCAATACTATTTTCATTTGGATGGTAGATCATCATGGATGGTTTAAAGAGTGATGAAGCTTTCAAAATTAAGGAAGTTGAAAATGCACTTAACTTAGAAGAAAGTTCTAGAATTGTTTACAAGTATGCTTGCTAAAAAACTATTACACAGTCTCTAATGAAATATTTGCTATTTTATGTAAGCTACTATAATATTTATTTTGTTTGGCAGTAGTTGAAGTAGTAGTTTGTTTATTATGCATCAGCATTAAGTAAAAAAAAATAAAACACACATATATGTGTAACAATTTCAATTAAGTATTTTATGATACAGTTACATTATTTACATTTTTAAAAACCTTTTTGAAAAAAATTTAATAATATGTGTATTTATTTTTTAAATTGTTTTATCCTTTCTGTTATTTTCCCAATTTTCTGGAAACATTGAATGCATTATATTTAAAGCAACCATCGAATGATTATTCAGACTTACTTGGTTTTATTTGGAGATGATATGACTGAAATTTGGAACAACTTGCAAAGACCACTGAGCAAAAGAAAGTGCTATAAACTGTCTTTTCCTAGACACAATAGAATGGCACAAATAGGTTTTGAATAATGATTATATCAATCCTGTTTGCTATTAATGTCACACTTGTATCCACTTTTCCACACTGCCAACAACTATCCACTCTATGAATTTGTAATCAATGGATTAACTGATTTGCATTAAATTTCAACTACATTTCAGGTTTGAAAACAATGTTTTCTTAAGCTTATTAGTCAGACAGATGTAATTTTCGGGTCTCTTTAAAAAATAACTGAAAATGATTTTTGTTGATGAAACTAGCCTGGATCTTTACAGTGGTTAATATTGCTTTTTTAAGAGATACTTTTCCTCTGGGTTTCTTTTTTATTCCATCCTGGTGCTGTGAAGGATTCCAGATTAGTTCCACCAAAAAAATTGCTTACGATGATTTTTTGAAGAGACCCTAATTTTGTTTATCAAAATTAAAATCTATTAAAAATGTTTTTCAAGAAAAAAAAATGCAGATGTTGTTGATGCTGTTCCAACCAGAGATGGAATTCTAAAAATCTTACAAGAAAACAATAATGAATGTAAGTTATATTTAAAAATATTTTATTGAATGCAATGTTTTATTTGTAGTGTATTTTGTTTTTAAAAGTAGCTTAATTTAGATTGAAAAAATTAAATACAAATTTTTTTGAGATTTTCATTGTATATTTAATTGCTTTTTTAAATATTAAAATGTAATAAGTGGGTCCACTGATTACAAGTAGGTACATTATTTGTGATTTTTTTCTGATGAATTTTGTTTTTAAATAATTTCTGCTTCTGTCTGAAAATCAATTCAGTTTTTTTTTATGTTGATTTTTTAAAAAAGTTTTTAACAAGTGCTTTGTACTTTGTAGTGCATTAGCTGCAATTTAAAATTTTGGACTTTTATTTATAAAAGGTTTTTGAGACTTAATAAGACTTAGTAACCTAATAAGAAGCAGTAATTTTGATTTTATTCTTGGTTTAAGCTCCTAAATTAAAAAAAATGTTTTGTTTTTGAAAATTAAGATTTTCTTATAAATCCAATTTATTTCTGTTTTTAAAAATTAGTTTTCATTTGTTTTATTCTTTTTGTGTTTTGTAATGATTTAGATTGTTTAATGCATCTAAATCTAGAATGTTATATGCTAATTTTTTGTGGTTAATTTTGAGGTCTTGTTGATTATGCTTATTAAAAATCTTTTTATATTTAACCATTTAAATTTGATACTTAGTCATATATATTTATTTTTCAATTGTTTCTAATTTGTTTTTGAACCTGTTTGATCATCATCATCAATCCAATTTTAATCTGATTTGTGACTGGTGGTATCCAGATGCACCTTACTACTTCTGCAACTCTTCTTATAGTTTTCTCCACCTACATTGATCTGCCACTTCTTTCCTTAAACCAATCCTTCTCATCTTTCCTACTTGTTCCCTTCATTTCCTCCTTGATGGCCCTGTTTATGTTTTCCATCCATTTTATGTACCATTGCCTTCATCAAAACATCTACCTCAGGTCATCCCAAAACATGACCATACCACCTCACATCATTTGCTCTTGCCAGCTTATCTGCTGCTTCCTTCAAACCCAACATGTCCATTAACTCCACTATACTCCTCTTGTCCACCAACTTTACACTGCATATTGCCCTCACCATAGATCTTTCTGCTCTTTTCAAAATAGCTATTTCATTTTCTCTCAAACCCCACGTTTCACTTCCATTGAACATAGCTGATCTTACATAGCTTTTATTTATCTTTTTTTTTCTCTACAAAAAGAATCTTTTTCTGAACAGTATTTACCACACTCACTGAATTTCTTCCATCCCATTCTTGTTCCTGCCGTTACTGCGGCTTCAAATCCTCTACTGGCATTCAACCTATTGCCAAGATAGCAAAATCTCTTCACAATTTCCACTTTACCACACATTACCTCCTGTTGCACTTCTACACCATTTGTTGCTTTATTGCATTTATTATAAACAATAAATCTTGTTAATGATTAATTTTGTTTTATCCTTATACTTTTCTGATATAAGAATTTGATAACATACTTTAATGTTTAATGTAACTAAATAAATGTCAGTTCCTTTTAAATAATATTCATGCATGTGGCTGTTTGTTCTGTTTTAACAATAGTAGTTAGTTTACTGCTAGTTAGTTTACTACTGCTTACGACACTAGTAGTTAGTGGCTCTTTACTGCTGCAATAAACTTATTCAAATGATCATCTAAATAAGCTTAATAAAACTGATGATTAAAACTAAAAAAACTGACAAAGTAACCATCAATTTTTCTATTTTATATATTCGATCACTATACCAACCATGTGTCCAATTTAAAAAACTAAGGGCAACATTTGATTTTGTCATGTGTAGTTGTTAAAACTTCCCATGAAACTAATTACTAAATTTTAAATTAGAAAGCTAAATCAATATATACTGTAGTAAAAATATTTCTAAAGTAAATGTAAAACCATGAAAAAATTTGCTCTTACTTCTAGGTGCTTCACCAAAATTTGTAAATAAAGATGAACAATTTAATGTAAGTAGACTCTTAAATCTATATAGCCAATATTTACTTTTGCAAGACTTAGTTGAAAGCTGTTTATAATTAGTGATTTACAAGAATTTCTGTAATATTGTTCTTATGCATGCATTTGTTATTTTTATAAACTATCTTTTGAAATACAAAGGGTGTTCAGAAAGTAATTCAACTGATTTAATTTCTTGCAGCATTCATTTGACTAACATGTGATTCTTTTACAGATTATAGATTGGTTACTAAGGTTTACAGAATTTGTAAAAAAACAAGGGTTTGAATTACTGCAATTCAAATTTTAGCAATTCTATGTCTTCTTTGTTAGAAGGTAAAACTGGCATGATTGCCCCAAAGCAATCTCAGCAGATGCAAAGAGTTGTTATTGAATTTCTACTGCTGGAGGAAGAAACAGCTCAGAACATAAGCAGAAGGCTGAAGCAAGTGTATAGTGACAGTGTGATAGACTACAGCACAGTGGCACGGTGGGTGAAGTGAATCAATAATGGAGAGGAAGAACCTACTGAAAGCAATCTTTGTGATGGGCCAAGAAGTGGTAGGCCATCTTCTGCTCACAGTTTTGCGAACATTGATCAGGCAGATGCATTGATTAAGGAAAACAGACACATCAATATTATAAGCTTGCTGAGTCATCAGGAGTAAGTGCAGGGAGTGATGTATGAATACCCTGCGGTATTCAAAAGTGTGTATGATCATGGATATCCTGGGGTATTCAAAAGTGTGTGCAAGGTAGGTCCCAAGGCAGCTCACAGAGGCTCATAAACAATCCCACCTAGAAGCTTGTTCTGAACTTCTAGAGTATTGCCATAGGGACAAAGCCTTTTTGCAGCAAATAGTGACTGGAGATGAGACTTGGATTCACCATTTTGAACCAGAGTCAAATAGAGCATCAATGGATGGCACCATCCCACCTCACCATGCTTGAAGAAGTTTAAATCTCAGCATTCTGTAGGAAAAGTGTTGGTAGACTGTGTTCTGAAATAGTGTTGGTGTGATACTGGTAGACTTCATGTCCAAAGGAGTAACAATCAATTCAGATGTTTACATTGATACATTAAAAAAGTTGAAAGCAAGAATATGAAGAGTTCGACCTGCTTTGGAAATGTCTAAGGTTTTATTGCAGCATGACAACCTTAAGCCTCAGACCAGCCTCAAAACCCATAAGGTCATCAGCTCCTTTGGCTGGACAACAATTTCACATCTCCCATATTCGCCAGACCTGGCACTGTCTGACTTCCATTTGTTTGGGCCCCTCAAAGAAAGTTTGAGGGCATGACATTTCTCCAGTAATGAAGAGGTCAAAACTGCTGTTTGGAAGTGGTTAAAAGCGCAGCCTGTAGAATTTTACAATAAAGGAATATGTGTACTCGTTAAAAGGTGGGAAAAGGCGGTTCGGAAAGCGGGAGATTACGTCGAGAAGTAACTATGAAATGCTCATGCTATATACTTTCTTGTAATGCACTATTTGTGTACCTCTAAAAGTTAATGTCATGAAAAGAAACCTGGTTGCATTACTTTCTGAACGCCCCTCGTAATTGTAAAATTTCAACAACTATGTATAACTTATTTTTTGATATTAGTTAATTGAAATAGTTTTGACAAAAATTACTTTGAACAATTGTTTTAAAAAAGAGTCTTGATAGATAATTATTCTATAATTTATGTGTGTTATAATTTTTTACAAAACATTTTAGAAACATTCAAAGCCTTCAACATTTCTTGTGATTTCGGCTTTGTTTGCCTGTCGGTATCTGTTTGACAGATACTCAATATTTGATTTGATGTTTAATTCAGGTAAGAGCGTTGAGCATTTGAAAACGAATTCAATTTTTGCTCACCAGCAAAGGCAAATAATCAAAGTTAACATTGTTCGAATGAAATAATCGGATATCAATTGCCTAATTATTCTTCAAAATACCGCTTTATCACTATTAGGAATAATTGTATTTTAGAATTTCTATATTACAGTGCTTCTAACCGGGTAAATGGCTTACCAGAATAAATGAAAGTTTTGTAGGGGTGAACAAATGAAGAGGGGTTAATAAGGGGTGAATGAAATAATTTATATTGTATTTCAGCGCTTATATCCGATAATGTCTTTTGACGCTCTAAATGAATTTTATACTAAGTAAAGTTTGTGCATTTAGTATTTTATTACAAAAATTCGTGCAATGTCTTGTTAGTTTTGTGCATAATTGCCAATATATGAAAAAAATGATAATATTTTATGTTCTGGAAAAGTTTGTACATGGGTGAATGAAGTTCGCTTATTGGTGAAAAGGGTGAACAAACTAGAAAAAATTGTAAAAGTACTGCTAATTGATCAAGCCACATTCACTGTTTATTTCTCTAACTTGCAGATTAACGTCGGAGGTTTAAACTTGGAAACGATCACCCGCCCCGATTTCTGAAATGCCAACATATTGCTGTGCTGTTGATGTTTTCTTTTTTTTAAATTTTTTAACAAGTGATTGGACTGAAATTCAGTGCGCTGTGACATGCTTTTCCAAAGGTTAATCGCGGTTGTCATCATAATTGCCGACCTTATCACTATTTATTCTTTCCGCTCTCGGGACAGCGACCGAAACGTTAAACTTGCAGCAGCTGTTACTTGTTATTCCGAATTGCTTTTGAAAATGATGTTGTTGAGTTAATATTTTTGTAACAGTTTTTTTATTAACTTAAGTGCTTTAACCAAAAAACATTGCAAAAAAAAAGTCACCAGTGGTACTGACAGAACCATTAACTCTTTAAATTTATGTTGGGTTTTAAAATGACCGGTTTTGGAATTTTTTTGGTCAACTCTCGTCAAAGTTGGTAACAATGACAAGGTTTTTTACAGCTTGTCGTTGCCAACGATTTCTTCTGACGAGAGTTGGTCGAAACAAAAAAACAGTCCTGTCTGTACCATCGGTCATTTTAAGGTTTTGTGCGACTAAGAACTTATTTAAAAAATAATTCTGTTTTTTTGTGGTCATTAACGGGTTAATAACTTGGTGATTAACTGTACGAATTGTTATTTTTAGATTAAGTAACAAGTCTAGCTTTTAAAATAAAAAGTAAATTTCTATTTTAATGCTTTATTTCAAGGCAGGCGCAAAATTTGATTTATACTTAATTTTTCAGCCGCAATTGTCTTGTATCTATTTGATTTCGCTACGGATTGGATCAATGCGTTTAATGCTTATTACTTCAGAAGAGACGACAAAGAGCAGGATTATCTATTTTATTTTTGGTTAACTGTTGCCGTCATAACTATCCCATCTTTGATAATGCAAGTAGGAAGTTTTCTTCCATAATGCAAGTAGGAAGTTTTCTTCCATAACATCATATACAAACTTATCGAAGCAAGCTTTTTCTTTTGGCTTTTACGCAATTTTTTAGATTTCACTCTTACATGCGTAACATTTTGTTGTCTCGCTGTAAAGTTTATTTAAAAATGCATAAACCAATTCACGTAACTTAAAGATCTCTGACAAGAATTTTTATGAACAGCATATTTACACCCCTTTGTTGGTGAAACATTGACGTGCTTCACTTAGCTTGAAAAATTTCAAAATTCACGTCAATTATTGCCTTGATTAGACAGATCCAGAAGGGTTGAAGGGGTGAAATTCTTTTAATTTTCAGAAGTTTTTTGGTATATCGATAAAGGCGATTTTGTGCATCTTTATTCAAGTTTGTTTTTCTTCATTTGACTTTTAAAAGCTAAGAATTCTATTTAATCTTGAGTTTTACCGCAACACTTTTTTTAAAGTTTTAAATAAGCGTAACCAGAGTCGGAACAAATATGATAATGGAGTATTTTTTATTTGTGGAGAAATTAGTACAATTTTTTTAAATTTCACGTTATGACTTAGTCGAAAAAAAAGTTGAGCTGGTATTTCTCGGTGGACGTGAAGGATCGTCATACAAAGAGATTGAAAATAAAGTGGCTTGTGTTTTTTTCTATTTTTGTACTGTGTTCAGGCATTGTGGAAGTCTTGTAATAAACACAGATTAAGTCAAAACTTAGTCATAGCCTTTGCAAAAAAGTATTGCATTTGCTGCCGCATGCTAGTTTTTAGTACCTGGTACAGTTCGATTAAGGTATCCGGTCAAAATATCAACAACCAAAACATCAACTAACCAAAGTATTAACAGTCAAAAATATCAACTGACCAAACATCAACCATTGATATTCAGGAGCCTCCATTTGTTGGGAAGTTAGTTGGAACTTAAAGCCTTTGTGCCATCGTTCGGCAGAGTATTGCCTGCGTGACTTAATTTTAGTCTGTTGATATTTTGTAGTTGATCTTTTGAGACTCACTCTGATTTATATCTACTGCAGCTGCTTAATCTCTTCAATCATGCCAAATGCTACAATTTTTCCAAGTTGTCGTCGAACCCCATAAATTGCTTAAAATTTACTCCCATTAACAGAATGATAGATGGTATGTTTTGATGAACTTTCGCATTGGTTCAATATTGCTGTTGCAATAATGCTGCAAGATACTTTTAAAGCCACTTAGTAAAGTGGTTTAAAAATATCGAGAATTTAAATCGGTCTATCAAAAAAAAGATTTAAAAAATATCTTTTATTATTTATGATAGCTTGCTGGTGGTGAGCTTGCAGCCAACTTATTCAGATGTAACGCAGTGAAGATGCAAATTAGTTTTTTCAGCACCTACCCTAAATTTGTAACTTGAAACCGAGCTTAGCCAATTTTATTGTAAGCCTGGCTTAAGCTGAGTTTCTGCAATCTGAGTATGTATCCACGATTTAGGAACGTCTTGTTAATTTCAATCCAAATTGATATAGTCTTAATAAAGGTTTTAAAAAAGGCTCCGAAATGCGAAGCGTACCCTCGTTAGATGAACTCAAAAATACCTTAAATAGTATTGGAACTAACTGAGAAAAGCGATCATATGTCAATAATTTTTACATTTTGGTCAAAGTGGAAACTTTTTGATGTACGACGTGTTTGCTTAACAAAATGTTTTTTAAAAGAAATATTTGTCCTATTGTAAAACAAGGTTTATGACATGATGAGAAGCACATCAAAAGCGTTTAGTTCAAGCTTTTATCACAAAAAAATTTAAATAAAAGGTGTTCATAAATAGAAGGCGTTTTTGTCTTCATGACGCGAAAAATTCCTAAAAAAGGCAGTAACCGAGCAATCCATTCAAGAAAATACGTTACCTGAAAAATTATTTGTATACTGTATAATTACTCATCATAAACTGTTCAAAGTTTTTATACTTTGGTTCAGTCTTCAAACATTTACGGTTTGAACGAGATCTTCATCAAGCCCCAAGAGTTCGATCAAACCCAGATTAAAAACCACTGATCTACTGTAATGCAAATGTATTTAACTAGTTACACGAACGAAAAGCTTCAACGTTTCTTCAGCAATAGCATCGCAAGTTCAAACTAATCAACTTTGAAGTGTTTTTTTTTGTTTAATTCTTAAAGCTGGAGAAATGTTTGTTGATAATAGCTTTTATTTTATTATTTTTTTAGGTTATGTCTTTTTGGTGGGAGAGAGAGGATAATAAGGAAAAGAAAAAACAAAACTTGGAAATGAAGTCGAGCGTTTTCTATTACACTTGGCTCGTGTTATTTCATTTTTTACAAATTGCTCCAGTCTACAGGTTGTTAATTCAATTGTTTAATACAGTGGTTCCCGACTCAAATTCTAATTAAAAAACTAAGTGCATTTGAAGAAATTTTTTGACTTAGAAAAAAACGGAAGATTTTTGTTTTTTATCAAAAATTTATGTTTAAACTTAGGCATAAAAGTACTTTTTCTACAGTTATTGTGGCCTACTACAAGTCCATATGGCATACATGACATGTGGCATACTCACTATTTGAAAATTACTAGTTTAGTAAAATGCTTTATTTTAGTGAAAAATAATAACGATTTTGTTTTAGGTATTTGCGAACAATGTATTATGGTTTAATGTCTCGATACAAAGAGGTTTGTGGGGACAAAGCCAATTGGAAGTTCTATGATGACAAAGTATGGTTCTCGTTGGAAGTAATACATCATTAGTAAAATACATCTCTACATATCGTGATTATAGCTCGCCGAGAAGCTTTGAAGACCGTATTATAAGCTTAATTGATTCTTGAACAACCAATAATTTACATGTATTAAGTATTTTTCAAAAATTGTTGCTTAGCTAAATTAAAATATTTATGTCAGGAAAAAAAATCATAGAAAAAACAACTTTTTGATTCATGGTACCATTGTTTGAAATTTACTTGTTCATGAGATTTTTCAAAAAATGGTTTGCTCTTCTTATGCAGTACAAAGGTCAACTAACTGATGTGAACTTTGTTCGTCTTTTGGAATCGTTTCTTGAATCAGCGCCGCAAGTGGTGTTGCAAATCTATATAATGATCAAAACGGTTGATGTTGTCCCTATTACAGGTGCGGAAGTTCGAACATAAATTGACTACTGTGAGTAATGTATTGAACATCAAAAGTGAATGCACTGTGCCTATTCTAAAAGCGTTGTCGAGTTAGAAGTGATTTTATATTGAAACAAACTATACGCTGCTACTGCCTCCAGGTGCAGTTGTAATTGACCAGCTCGAATGGTGTATTTTCGATTTCTTTATTACACCACGAGACTTTACTTTTGCATTGCTTGGTTGCCAATAACATTGCCGTTGCATTTTTGAATTCTACCTTGCTTAAGTCATTGATTTTAATATACTGTTAGCTTTTAACCAGCAGTAGATACATACTTTTGCCGGAATTTACTAAGTTCAGTTTTTAAGTTTTATAATTATAATAAAAGAAGTTTAAGTTGTTTATTTATTTAACTGTTTCTTAATTTTATTTTTATCGGCACTTAGTTTCGATTACATCGAAATGATATGACTTTTCCAAACCTAAATAAAACTTCAAAATACTCGAACTTGTCTTTAAACAATTAAAATTGTAAATTGTTTTTTGTTAAGTACCCTTAATAATCGTCCGTTTGCTTTTAGTTTTATCTGTTTGTATATCGGCGTTTGGCATGTCTTCCTGCTTTGTCACATATCAGCGTGCTCTGAGGAACACCCTCGACGAAAAACAACAACTTTCGATCTTAGCCAGCATAGTGCTGTTCTTGTACAGAAGCTTCTTGAATTGTTCAAGGGTAAGTGAAAGGTATGAATTAATAAGACAAATATTTTCTTATATGGTGTCGAAATCCTGCTTGATCTGGCATATACCTGGCGTTTACACATGGCGCGTCTTTGTGTATTTAATTTCAATGCGTATCTTTGAGCTTTCCTCGTTCGTATTAACATTTGTTCTCGTTGTCTGTCCAACACCGAATAACAATAAACTGTCCAACACCGAATAACAATAAAAGGTGCTTTGCAAAGCTTGGTAGTGTTTTACAAGACTGCAATTGTATTAACTTGGAAGAATGTGATGATGACAGCTTGTTTCCGACAATTATTTTAAAAACCAGTTTTTTTGGGGGGTTTTTGTGTATCACCGATTCAATGCGAACCTTTTTTTAATTTTGAGATTTAAGACACAACGATGCGAAATAATAGAATTTACAATATAGTGTTTAATTTCAACGGTCTTCTGAGCCCCCTTGCGCAAAAACACATGTAAATTGTATTATTTTGTAGATATAATTTAATATTCCTTGATTTTTTTTGGATTTGACGTGCTGGATTTGATGGTACGAAATTTGTTTGGTTTAAATAGTAGAGCAGACATTTTTAGCAAATTTGTCAATTTTGTCCTATTTTCGTTGTCTTTGATTTCTATGTTTCCATTTTCACATCTATGTCAAAAATTGTCTGGCTGTGGATTTTGCGAATTTTGAAAAGAACTTTAAGATAACACCTATTTAGGTTAATTTTACAACTAGTCTCTATCCCATGTAATCAAAGAGTAAAATTATTTCAGGTTCTTGCTTTAGCTTTGCTTCTTAACACTAACGTTTGGTCGTGGCTATTCGGGTTGCTTGGTCATTGGGTTCTTATGACGATTTTTATTATTTGGGGAAAGACCGACTTTTGCGATACCAAGTTGAAGGAATACCTTTATGATATCACCATTGGGTAATTTCTGTTTGTTGGTGCAACTCTATCTTTGCAATGTTGTGTGAAATGTCTTCAGTTACGAATATATTCTAAATAGGTCAAGGTTTTTAACAGTGCAGGTTAATAAAAAAATTCTGTGCATTATTTTTTCTTTGATTGTTTTATATGATTTTAATTTGGATGTGTTTTGATTTAAGATTTGTTTGTTTTCAAGATTATTTTGCGTTGTATTGCTGTCAAATATGAAGAACAATTACGAGCAAATTGCACGAAGAACAATAAAGAGCTTTTCTAATTTTAATTTTTCTTAAAATAGCTCTTAAAACCAAGTGTTTCATTTGCAACTTTAAATGAGTAGCCTTAAAAAAGGCTGTTTTGAAAAACTCAAACATTTTCGTCTAGCGCTCTTGAGGGGTTTCGCTAAAATGAATTGAAGAACTGAATGTAGTATTTGAAAAGTTTTAAGCTGATTCTGATTGGCTAAAAACTAAGGTTAGTAATAATTATCATAATAATTGAAAATATTTGATAAAGTAAAACCACGTTTCGTCGGAGTAAAAATTTTTGGAAAAAAAAAAGAAACAAAATTATGCTAGTTTTGTGTTAAAATTTGGAACTAAAAAAAAATTTTTTACACTTTACTAACAATTTATGTTTGTAAATAAACTCTTTCTGTTTACACAGATTAGGTTTACCAAGAGTGATGAAAGTTCTGTTCCGAATACAGTATAGAATATATATTCTAAATGGGTCGTCAAGTGTAAAAATGACTAACAGAACCGGTCAAGAACGAAAACAACCAGAACGCCAAAGTAAATCAACTAATTTTATACCGCATTGAGACTCGGCGATTGGAAATCATTTGTTACACAATCGAAAATGTGCATCTCATTACAAGGACAATCAATTTTTTATTCTTTCTAAAGTATGATCCGATTTCCATTTAACAGTTTCAAAATCGATTTTTATCACTCTTGGTAAACCCCATTTAACAGTCTCAGAATCGATTTTCATCACTCTTGGTAAACCTAATTTGTGTAAACAGAAAAAGTTTCTTTACAAACATATTTTTAGTGTAAGTGTAGAAAATTTTTCTTCCAAATTTTAACACAAAACTAGATAATTTTGTTTCTTTTTTTTCGCCAAAAATTTACTTTATTAAATATTTTCAATTATTAGAATAACTGTTACTTACCATAGTTTTTGGACCAATCAGAATCATTCTTAAAACTTTTAAAATACTACATTCAGTTCTTCATTTCATTCTAACGAAACCTCCTGAAAAGAGCTGGATGAAAACGTTTGAATTTTTCAAAACAGCCTTTTTTAAGGCTACTCATTTAACAAAAGAGTTTCAAATAAAATAAACATTTGGTTATAAGAACTATTTTAAAATTTTGTACTAGCAAAAAACTTTTTAATTTTTCTGCAAATACTACTTTTTATAGTATTTCTATTTTCCAAATTTTTTTTAATCGATAAAATTTAATTCAGTTGAATTTTAAGCAAGTTGTCTTTTGTTTGTTTATTCTGAAATACACCTGTTAAAAGTAGAATGTTGCAAGGAACAGAAATATCTCATTTGTTGCTTTGATGTGTAATGCTTTTAATAAATTTAATAGCCCAAACTTTTTGCTTTTAGATTCTGCTATATTTTTTCGTACATACACGTTCATCCTGACAAATACAATTCGTACAGAATGCTGGGATACTACACTCTGACTTTCATAGAAAACATTTGTATTGCAGTGGCTTGGTTTCAATTTCGTCACGGTCATAGCTTAATGTCTGAGTTTGCCGGAGCGACATCAGCCGACGATGAAAAAACCCTTATATCGTCACAAGTGGCGCTCGCTCTCATGTTGACAGTTGTGCTTTCGTACGTGGTCGGCATGGCGTTGTTTGCAATTTACTACTTGTTTTTACATCCGAAAGCAGCTGTTAAAGTTTGTCAGAGTGCCGATGATGTATCACACAATAATCGAAGATCATTGACCGAACAAGCGACAATACGTGTTACTTTGACTGATGGATCGCATCCAGAACAACTCGAAAAACTGCAGTTGTCCGTTGTGCGACCGTCAAGTGTCGAAATGACCGCGATTCGACGACTTTACGTCCCGCGAAGTCAAAACAACAAATTGAAATTTGAAGTTAAAAGCATTGTATAGCTATCTATTCAAATATAGCATTTACAACATTTGAGTGTATTTGCTATTTTCAAAAGTTTCTTTTGTATGATTAACCAATAGTAGTCAAGGTTTGCTATAGCGCTGCCATCATCTAGCTGCTTTTGATATTAATCCGTAGAAACCAAATCTTGTCATTAATTAGCATAAAGTGCAATTTTTATAGAGTAGTGTCGATATCTTCAAAACGCAATCTCGATACCTGTGCGAAAGTTTGCAATGTGGTCTTTTGTATTTTAGCCTGTGTCTATGATAATGAGTAATTTGAAAATCAGTGTTTTGAATACAAGCTGTATATTTGCATTGTTAAATTAATTTTTATTTTCTGACTGTGTCGAGATTGACTTCCATCAAGTCTTTTTGGTCTTAAGCAAAACTTTATTCTTCTGTGGTTTTCCTTTCACGAAACAACTGCACAATTATTAAAAAGTATTGATTAATTAACTATGTTTAAGCGTCATTAATTTTTTTACATGTAACACTTTCATCAGGGCTGTTGTTGTTTTTGCCCCTCCTCCAAAGGTATCCTGGAGGAGCCATCGCTTAAACTTTCAGAAAAGCTAATCAAGATTCCTATTCTTTGATAAACTCCACTGATTGCAAAGACTTCTTTCACAGATCAAAGTTGTAACCGACATTTTCGCTCAAACAGTAGGCTTGCTTAAACAATCTTGCGTTTTACGATTTCGAGCCTTGAAATAGGTTTTTATTTCGACTTATATTACTCTTACCACATGATTTAAACCATCTATATTGGGTGCTTTTTTAATTTCAGCTTCATTGTTAAATGCTCTACTGGCTGCTTTAATTAATTATCGAAATTTTTTTTTATCAAACGTATTTTCTTAATTGGAGTATTAATTTGGGAAAATAATTTTCTGCTTTGCCAAAATTTTTTTAATGTGATTCTGTGTAATTAAGATGGTAGATTGTCATTTTCCTTGTAGTTTTTAGATATTTCATCCTCAAGCTTTTTTCCATCGCTGGAGTGCTGTTCTGTTGTGGTTACTGTTGTTATTTACACGATAAGTAGATTATTGACTGTGTTCTACCTGTGCTGAATTGTTTGATTTGGTACTTGTAGTTGTTTTTTCTTTTCTAATTAATTTATCAGTTAGTTGCAACAAAGGTATTTTTAGTAATAACATAATTGAAAATGTTTCTATTTTCCCAAAAGTTTTATACTATATTTTTTAACCAAAAAATTGAAGCTGTTAAATGAAGCGAGTTTGAACGTCAATGTAGCGTTTAATTAAACTGCTTGTTATTACAGGTTGATATTTATTTTTCTCCACTGCAATACTACGACGATTAAAAATCAACAAATTATTTAAGTGCCTCAATATAAAATTTTACTAATCAAGGTTTATTTACTTTAAGCAAATAGTTTCATAATTTTGTAGATTTTTTGTTAGTCGCTGGACAGTCATATGACTTTGTTAGTCCGATTTTTGTTTTTAACAAGGGACCTTATCATGAAATATTGTTTCATTTCTCTCGCTTTGCACGATTACACACACTTTTTTTTTATCGAAGTATTAAAAAATATGTTTGATTTCTTAATTTTGCAGATTCGAGAGTAATTTGTTGAACATAAACGAAGAACAAAATTTAATTAAAATTTATTGAACAATATTCATGTGCTGTATTCAATTTTTTTCATTTTTTAGTTTATTTAGTTATTAGTGTAAAAGTAATACGAGATTTCTTAAGCTGCGAATCCCTATTGCGTTATTTCAACTGATGTTATCACATCATCACCATCTAGGTCAGTAGTTTTCAAAAGTTTTTTCTGGGGACCTAGGCATCATGTTGAAAGTTTATTTTAAAACTTGGACGATGCGATTTCGAAAAATACACTTCACCAGAATTTATTTTTGTTTTACAAAAAAGTCAAATTGTATTTTTCTTGGTTTTGAAAGTTCATTAAATTTCTACATTAACCCAACTTTGCAATCAAAGGCTGGTTGTGAAAAAGTATTTGCGCCATGGTGCTCACGAGCCAGGGTTCAGCACCTCTGCTATAGAACACTGTGTTCAGTAATTAAAAGATTTGATGAACTACTGAATTTGGTGACCCAAGCAAACTAAATAGTGACCCACTTTTAAATCACGAGCCAGAGGTTAGTCACCGAACTGATTGTCAACTCTTTGTGATGCTGTTGCAATTAGTGCTTTGATTTGTATTTTTATTCCATTCACAATGTTTTGTTAGGTTACAGTTAGTTTTTATTTGTAAATGTGTATTGATAAAATTGAACACTAAAAGGCAAATTAAACGAAAGACGGGGATTTTTTACAGCTAATACACGTAAGTTGATTTTTTGTCAAAAGTTGCTTTTAGTTTGTTTTTGCTTAAAAAGAGCGAAATTAATTTTGTATAGAAACGAAGTTAATATGTTAGTATATGGCTATTTTAGTATTTTTTAATTAATATGTTTCTTGTTTTTTGGTTGTTACGATTTTAAAATACTTTTTGCATTCCAAAATAGCCTTTCTTAAACTTTTTTGCTCAACATTTTTAAATATTTTTCCCAACTAATTTCTGATGTAAATGCTCAGATATGTAAAAATGTAAATTGAATTCTTAGGATAATTTGTATTTTTGAGCAAAAATAGTCAAAATGCGGTAAACGTCTCCAGACAAAGTGTTACATATTTTGCGATTGTAATTAATGAAAAAAAACTGACGACAATGCAATTTAGATTAAAGTAGAAGCTCCAAAAATGTGCCTGGGGTCGAACACTGATGATAAGATTGTCGCTGATGCTGCTCCCACACCCGGATATAAATTCAAACCTAAAAAAAGGGGTAAGTATTGTTAATACAGTACAATATTTTTTTATCTTTTTTGAAATCTAGCACCTTTGTTGACTGGGAAGGACAAGTACGCTGTTTATAGCTCGCTTTAGAAATGCGCACATTCATATGGGATTGTTTTTCACATTTTACTACCATGTACAGCAGGCATATCAAACTGGTGAGCGTGTACGGGCGCATCGGTAAAATTTTTCTTTCTCAATTAGATTATTTGATGTAAAATTAACACAAAAGTAAAATCTTTTTCTCTCTTTCTAGATTCTAAAGTTTGGGCCTAGGGTTTATCGTTTTTTAAGTTTTACGTCAATATCAAAGTAGACAAAAAGAAATAAAGATCAGTATCCATTTAGTTCTTCCAAAAAAATGCATGTCTGTTTTGCAGATGAAACCTAGTTTTAAATTAATTAATATTTCGATATCGTATTTAGCATTTGTTTAGGAAATTTTTCAGAAGACTTCATGAGCCACTAGTTTGACATGTCTGATGTACATTGTACAGTATTCTTGTGCGTCGCAGAAAATTGATTTCAACGCCGCTCCAGACCGTGAAAAAATTCTGATTTAAAAGATTTGTGCTGTTCTTGAGTATTCTAAATTGCATAGTGTCACCATTATTTCACACTGTGTTTATTATGTAATTATTATCATTATTATTATTTTGCTACCATTTATTTTTAGAACCTATTCAAGAAATATCGAATATGAGCAACCCTGCTTGTTCAACGGTACGTTTAGATCTATATTTAGTTATACGAAATTGCCGTAAACTTGCATGTTGATGTAATTATAAGAAATCGATCACGTGATATATATGTTTATTGTTCAAGCTTAACCCACTGACTTTCAACAATTTCGAGCCAATTTAATTGCAATTTCACTGATAGACTCTTAAAAATTCAATTGAGAATCTATCGACACAAAATGTTATTGTTATAGTGACCGCTCGGCCTGCGGTTTGTTTAGCTATTCTTTTGCAGATTCTATGACAGGCCATCTTTTTTGACCAGGGCTGATCAAGTCGCAGGCCGCAAAGGATTTTTTAATCAGATGCTTAATTAATTGTAACAATCGAAGTTCTTCTCAATCTTTTCATTGACTCTTGCAAAACTTGGAATACGATTATTTTCGCTTACGAGGAGATGTTTCGCTTTATCTAGGAAAAAATGCATAGAACGGAAATGGAGTCGACATCGATTGCGGCCAGCGACAAACTTAATGAGAAAAGTTTAGCCCCCGATGAGTCAAAGGTTGGGCAGGCCTATTTAAGACCATTCTCTATTTTGAAACGTAGGTCGCGTTTGCCCGGTGTTAGCCGATTGTCAGGACCTTCCCTGTTGATTCGCACTCTCTTTGGAAAAGCTTAAGTACACACCAGCGCCACCTTTCTTGATATATTTTTTTAATGCTGCGATACTTGCTGAGAATGTTTCTTTTTGCCCTTTTGATTTGTGTTGCAATTTTCACTTTGATCGATGAGTACTTCTGCTAACTACTTTATTTGAATTATGGAGCTTCTCTGGCATTGCTGAAAATATAGTATTACGTCTTTTTTTTTGATCCGTGTGAGGGATAAACACAACAATAATATTATACTCAAAACAGAGTGAATCAAGAAACCAAAAGACTTTTGACTGCTTTTTGCAGAATGAATATTCCTGCTGTGGAGTTCTGAAAGATTTAGTTCCGCGCAAGTGTGAAGACTTTGACGTCAAGTACACATATGTTTCTTTGGTTTTCAATTTGAGTATGTATATTTGTTTGTTTTTGTTGTGATTGCAGGTTGTTTTCAATACACCGTTGATATAATGTTACCAATGCAACAGTTTTATAAAGTTTTTCAACATTAAGCAAAAAACTAAACCACCTAAAAGCAAAGCTCGAGTCTGGTGCTTTTCGTTTCTTATCTAATATCTCATGTCAACAATTATATAGTCTTCTTTCGTTATTCAAGCTCTAGGAGAGTAGGCGCGATGCTTAACGCTTGTCGGGTAAGTCCTGGTCATGAAGTGCGGCCTTGGTCTGCACATAGTGGATTCTATGGATTTCTTGCCCGGTAAAGCCGGAAATAACTTTTAAGCTGCTTAGAGTCGAGTTGTTGTCCGGCTTCTGTGGTCTAGTTGTGTTGTCTCCTCCGTGTAGGACTACATCTAGTCGGTTCGAATCTCAGTGAGACATGCATCACTGACAAGCTCTAACAAGAGCGAAACTCGAGTGTGGTGCTTCTCGTTTTAGGTGGCTTAGCATCTTACTTAATGTCTAAATCAGGGTTTTCCGAATTGGGGTCCTTGGACCCCTGAGGGTCCATGATGACTGTACAAGGGGTCCGCAATGACTGCACAAGGGGTCCGCGACAATATGACAAAATTTATCAATCATATATATACTTTGTAAAGTAATCCGTTCCATAAAATCCGAGACGGATTCGAAATAAAGATGTTTTTTTTAGAGAACACTTCTTTTTAGGGACAAATTTTTTTATTAAACATCGTCGCGGTTTACCCCTTCGGAAATATGGTATGCCTGTTTATAACGATTTATTTTTTTGACGGATTTTGTGTTATTTATCTTTCCTCGTTGGTTGGGAAGAAAATTGATGTGACGTAAGATTGGGATCCGTGAAAAACAAAGATTCGCAAATAGAGGTCCGTAGTCCAAAGAGTTTGGGAAGCACTGATCTAAATACTCCTTGTTAACAGCTATATATTTTTCAAGATTAGAAGCTTTGCACAATTCTTTTTCTGAATCACAGCAGAACGGAAGAAAAGTTGATAGCAATCGTTAAAATTGATTAATTCATCTTTTTCTTCTGACGTCAAAATGTTACTACAGTAGACCTCGGGTTATTGGGATTCGATTAATGCTGAATTTCGCTTCACTCGAATAAAACTGAAAGTATAAATGGTTTCCTATATACTGTTATTCTTAATAAAAAGCTTCGGATTATCCGGACTTGCATAATTGGGATGATTTTGTCTGTAATCGAATCCGGATTAACCGAAGTATATTGTGCTTGATTAAGAGTTTTGAAATTGTTACAACTGTCCTTTTTTTCAACTGCATAGCCCTAATTTTCTGGAAATCGAACTCACGTTCAAAGATTGCTAATTATCAGACACTTTTACTACTGTGACTTCTTATTTATTGACAGGTAATTTTTTTATGGTGCTTTAGAAATCGCTGTATGTTGCTACTCAGGCTGTATTAAAGCCGACAATTTTTTTTATAATGAAGAGGACGTTTTTTTATAAGTTTTTGTTACAAACTTTATTCTGTTGTTCGTGTGTCGTCACACTGCTTTCCCGTTATATCTGAGGCATAATAACAATGTCTTTTATTATTTTTTGGTGTTGTTCAATTTACGATGCTCATTCGATCTCCGAATTTTCTTTCGCTTTATTTACTCTGGTTTCCATGGTTTAGTCATATTGACTAAAGATGGGGAAAAACCGGATTATATTATCAACTTTTACTGTTTGTATAATATAATAATAATCTCTTTCCACCAGCTAGTCATATCCGATTCTACATTTAAAGTTTTTGTATTTTCAGGTTCACTTTATAAAGTAACTTTTCGTGGTCTTTTGATATTTAGTTTCATGAAATTACTTGCAACGCCAGAGATGAATCTTTTCTTTCCAGTCAAAACAAGGCCTCCAACCCGCAGAGATCAGACATAAAACAAAAATAAGCCAATTCGTAGTGGTTAAAAATAAACCCCAGTGTTTTTACCTTGGTGAAGCTCACTCATTTAGAAGACCTTTGAACAGATACCTCTGCCACATACTTGAACACGGGTCTCTTCAGGCTTTCTGACGCCTTAGGCAACATGAATGACATGTCATGGTTTTGCAGTGTAACCCTACTGTATGAAGGTTTTATATAAAGAGATTTTTTTCTAGACTTCTTGCTTGCCACAGCTAATGAGCGCAGTCTGCCCAGGTTTGAAATTTCCATCGGGTGAACTACATTTTTTTTGGTCTCTATTTACACACCTTTCATGCATGGGTATCCCTAACAAGATAGACAAAATCTCCAACCAATGCGGCTGTGCAGTTTATTTAGACACGAAAACTTTTCCGCCATGTTAACTTAACACATGTGAAGAAAAGGTTGAACATGGTACAACTCTATCACTTAAATTAAACAGTCAAGCACTACCTACAAAAACGCCCAAATATTTTTGAGATCACTTTAGACCCATAACTAATATTTTTCAGACCACATAAATGTCACCGCCATTAAAGCAAAACGAATGCTTTACAATCTGAAAGTATTTATTTCTATCAAATGAGGTGAACATAAGGGACTAATCATCTCTACAATAAAGCTATCACTCGCTTCATTTTCAAATATGCAAACACCGTATGGAGCCCTATCATATGCAACACCAACATGAAAAAACTGCAAACCAATAAGAACACAGCTTTGCACATTGCCACTGGCTGTAAACAAAATAAAACAATCAACACCTACATGACGAAACCAGTGTCCGTCCAATGGGCATGTATCCATCTCAAGCTTCATGCTATTCAACTCAAACAACTAACTCAAACACCAATACATCATCGTCACATTCAGATCCACCTAGAAACATACAAACCCAATCTTTCATTACAAATGATCACACTAACATCATAATATCTGATCTAGACTTAACACCTAATAAAAATATAGAAAACCTCTAA
Organism: Diplosoma virens; assembly: GCA_963680785.1. Classification (NCBI taxonomy): domain Eukaryota; kingdom Metazoa; phylum Chordata; class Ascidiacea; order Aplousobranchia; family Didemnidae; genus Diplosoma; species Diplosoma virens. The sequence goes on along the minus strand of OY796887.1, from coordinate 21,419,845 downwards.
CACATTCACATTGCCATGACCTCGCAATTTTTAATTCGTTCCAGAAAAAAATAACAAAGTTATTTACACCACATCTCATGACATTTATTTATCGAAGCAAACATTACCACGTCACATGCGCACAAAATTGGCACAGCTCAAATTGAACAAATCAAAATTCTTGCAAAGTTATCTTCACACAGTAAAGCCTGATACTTACAAGCCACAATAGTCACTATGCTTGACACACACACATGACTAGAGATGTGCCGGAACTATTTCGGTAAGTAATCAATTCTGGTACTGACCGAAATCAATTCAATTTCGGCCAGTATCGGAACCGGAACTGAATCTTTAATTCCGGTACATCTCTACACATGACACTAATCATCTCTTTAACTTCAGCGCCATTCCAGCACAACACCACGCTGCTAGTCTGTGGAAAAGCATTTGGAAGCAGCACAGATTATCTAAAGTGGAAGTCTACATTGGCTTTAAAAAGTTAATGGATGATTCTACCAAGATAACTTTAAAGGAGGAGTAACAACAACAACAACAACAACAACGTTTAATTATTTGAATGCTTTCTGCAAATCCATCATATCAACAGTATTGCAATAATTTTTTTAGTTTCCATTGGATTCTACGTTGCTGATTTCGTCACTGATTGGTTGAATGCATTTTTCGCTTATTATTTTCGAGTCGAAGAAAAAGGGCGAGATTACTTATTCTACTTTTGGCTCACAGTTGGAGTAATATCAGTTCCTTCTATAATCATACAGGTATTTTACATTTTGTCATATAACTTTTTCGGTTTGTAGAATTGCTAAATGTAAAAGTTCTTACCATCGAATACTACTTTTAAAGGTACTAACACTATTATTTTTGACTTAAAAAAAAGTAAAGTCGAAATTGAAAGTATTTTCCAAGTAAATTTAAGAGAAATGAAAAATTTGTTTTGCGAATTATAGGAATAAAATTTAAGTTGAAGGAAAAATATTTTTATTATTGTCGTATGGCCATATTGGCCGCCTATATACTGCTTTTTGTTTCAAGCAGAGTCAACATTGTAAGTAAGCATCATGATCCCATTGAAGAATTTGTTATGAAGTGTTATTCCCAAGGGACAATAGAAATTATTTAGAAAGATTGAGGATCGAACTTGCGTCCTTCTCCTCACAAGTTAAAAGTTTCATCACACTGCTCCATCCTGCCGACAAAAATATTTTTAATTTGCTGATATCCCCTCCAAGAAACAAACAAAATAATGGAATAATTTAAACCAGCTATTTAATAATTTGGATCAACTAAATGCCAAGTAATCTGTAATAGAATGAAGATAGAAAAATATTTTTTTAAAACTTATAAATAATTTAAGATTGTTGGTGAATTTCTGGTTTTGCTGAATGATGATAAAATGCACTTACACGCAAGTGGAAAAAATAACAAACGTTTTCTTGTTTTCATCGTTTACTTGTGTTTTTTTGATAAAAGGATGTATTCGGGATTAAAAAAAGTAAAATACACATTTTAGTTGTTGAACTATCTGTAGCCTACTTAAATATTTTAGATCCTTTTTTGTTTGCAACTTATTAGGCTTTACGCAGGTGATTTCCATTGTTGTTGCGTATGAGGAGCACAAACAAAGAACGGATAGAAACAGTCCTGTTGTTCGCTGGTATTATTATCCTTCGCTTTTCTTTTTTCATCTACTCCAACTTGGTCCGGTTTTTCGGTGAGTTGTTCAAATCAATGCTCTTGATTTATCCACTTTCATTGGAAATGAGCACAAAATATGTTTGTTTAAATACCTTGTTTAACGATACTTTTTTCCCGGTTCCGTTTAAAATCCCGAAAGTCAAAATTTCGAATGACTTAATTCCGAATGTCGAAATCCCGAAAATCAGAATACAAAAGTAGCTATGCCAAAATAACTTTATGGTACACATGTGTATCAATGTCCCTTAAACAAGTTGAGGGTTAGACAAGTTGACTCGAGTTTAAAACTTGTTTATCAGTACATATGAAAAGCAAACATAAATAACGCCTTAACAGATCTACATCTAAACATTGAATTAAAGTTTTCCCCATTTTCCTATTTTGAATAAATCAATTTGAATGGTTCAATGAGAATCGTGTGAAAACAATATTTTGGGACTTTACACATACAGTATTATACATACAATATACTAATGCATTTATGTCACTTAAAACAGAAATTTTGATTTTCGGGATTATGTCATTCGGGATTTTGACTTTCGGGATTTCGATGCAGACCCCTTTTTTCCGACTTTGTTTCGTTTATGGGAGCATTGGTGAAGCACGGCCTACTAAAGATACGGCTTTATATGTCACATTTTCCGCACTGTTGCTAACGGGGCTATTTGCTGTTTCTAATAATACGGTTTACTGTAGTTTCAAAGCTAAACAACTGCATTTTAAAACGTCTAAACAAACTAAGTAGCATCCCTAAGTGATTTTTTAATTTTTATCTGCTAAAAATCAGCAGCATTTATGATTATTTTCCCATCAAACATTATTAAACACAGCATACACATAAGAATTAAATCATAAATTTCACGGATTGAAATTAAAAATAAGAGCTCTAAATCAATGTACTCAATGGAACAACTTCATACTACTAACTCTATAGAACAACTCCATATTATAAACTCAATAGAACAACATCATATTATGAACTCAATAGAACAACACCATTTTGCTGCATAAAATTAATTTTGTCAGATTTTTTATTATTTTGTACATGCGTAGTGCGTGGCTTGTGTTCTTGATAATAGTTGATCTTGATAGTTGATCTTAATAGTTGATCTTGATTGTCTTGGTTTCGCTTTGGTAATGGCGAGCAGCATTTTGTTTTTAATTCAAAGCCTGCTGCTATTCTTCTTCAGCAAAACAAGGAGAAAAAACCCTGCCTTACAGAGGAAGTGCTAGGAAGTTGTAACAATTTGTTTATTGGCATTTGTGGTAGCCCAGAAAAAGCAGTCAACGAAGGAGACCAAAATTTGGTGATTGAAAAGCTGTTATAAACAACTTCAATACCAAGATTTTCTTGAAGTTCAATCAATTTTTTACAATGAGAATCTTCATCATCTTTAGTTGCTAGAAATGGCATGAAAGTCCACTTTCTTTTCTTTATCACTGACATGCTTAATTTTTAGTATAAACTTAAGATAAAAATCTAAAAGAAAAGAGAGAAATCTGAAACAATTAAACATGCCAGACTATTCAATAACACTATTAATACATAAGAAACTACTTTGATTCGAACTCCTGAAAAGTCCCAACATCCCTGGGAGTATTGAGGCAAACTTTAAGAACCCCTACTTTACAATCCAACAACAAATGTTATTGAAAATATGTTTACATTGATAACTTATAAAAATGATATACCAGTACATTTTTTTATGTAATTTCTGTTGTTCATCTAGATTGAGTAACTTCTTGGCTCAATAGCAAATTGATTTAGTAAGTTAACCAATTTTACTTTAGATTTTCCCTCTGTCTTTTTTTAAAACCTACAATCGTATCTTTTAGAACGGAATCGTTAGCAATTCGTTTGTTGTTGTTATAAAAAACATTTACAATTATCTTTATAATAGATAGCATTACTGAAGTGGAATGTTCGTTACACAAAAAATTGGAGCAAGGCAAATATTGAAGTAGCACATGAATTGCACCATTGCGAGCAGGCAAAAAACACTGCTTTTGAATGAATTCATTGTAGAAGTCTAACAATGCAAAACCTTTGTTTACTAAATCAGCAAGAGAAGTAGATGGTACAGTTAAACCGCCACGAGATAAATTATTGAAGTATGATACATCAGTGCTTTCATCAGTTAAATGGCATAATGTGCAAATAAGTCTTTTTTTAGTTTTTTAGCAATCTACCCAGCAATGGTGAAATAAACTTCTGCCGGTTCAGAAGTAAGCTCTAAAGTTTCAATATCACAAGCAGCTTTTTCAAGTTCAGCGATGAATCTGTCTGGTGCAAACGATGGTTTTGAAATATCTTCTTCCCAAATATTTACACTTTCTTTGAGCAATGACTTGAATAACAATGTCCTTTCACTCTGAAGCACTTCTCGTAAACTTACTAAAAAGTTGCCACTCATTTGACGATATTGTGAAAATCGTTTCTCAAGAGGGTCAGTTGGAAATCTTGCCGGTATTATAAAGTCATAACCTTCAAATAAATCTTTAATTAATTGTGCTTGACTTTGCAGAGTTTGGATGAGAGCGTTAAATGTTTGCTTTGACAAAGTAAGACAACTTACTGATTGGGACCAAGTTTCCAGCCAATTTGAAAATGCAATCAAAAACTTTACTTTACCATCACTTCTTACTATACCATTTGCTAATTTATTAACAGAAAATCTTGTTTTGGAATTTACAACAGTCCACCACACATTAACAAGCTGTAGAAAACTTAAGCATCATTTCGATTGGGAAGGTAACAGCAGCAGCTATGGTTGACTCTTCAAAAATGTTAAGAGCTAACCCAATATTTTGTTTATTATTGTAGGGATACAAAGCTTTAAAAGTTAACTTGGGTGCTTTTCGTAAGTTATCAGCCAGTTTGGCATCACTTTCATAAATTGCTTTCAAATGATCCCAACTAATATAGCCATTTTGAGAAACTATACTGACAAGTTCACCAATTTTAAATGAAAAAGTAGGAAATACAAATTTTTTAGCGTTAAGCAAGTTGTTTTTAATGTTTTTCACAATGTGCACATTATCAAAAAAAAGATAAGTTTTGTTAGTATTTTGCTGGTGTTTAAAATATAATGGATTGTCAGAATTATGCATTTTTCGCAAGATATTAAAAGCGCTTACGTTGCCGGTATGATTGTCAGTAACAATAATATGAACACTGAAACCAATAGAAGAAAGTGAAGAGATGCAACCTAACATTTCTTCAGCCAATCAATGTCCATTGAGTGATATTTCTGGGCATACTTTAATAACTAGTGGAATTGATTTTTTTATTCCTTGTATCATAAAAACAATGACACCTTTGTACAAATTCCCTTTAGTATCGCATTCAATAAAATCACCCCACTATATTGAGCACATTTACACAAATATATTTCATCTGCCATCATTATAATGTTCTTATCAATTTCATTTTTTTTTAAGTAGAAATTTTGCAGCTTTAATTTTGTCAACATTTCCTTTTGTTAATTGTTTCGATAAAGACATTGATGGTAAGGGAAAATGTTCCAAAAACAAACAGTAAGCTTGGGGAGAAGTATAGCAGAGCAAAAGAGCAAATCGAATCATACTAGTGGAATATGGTGGACGACCTTTTGCTTTGTAAAATTGAATTTGTTTCATTTCATTTAACAAGATATTTTGGATGGAATAGATATTACCAAGATATGAAGGAATATTTTCAAGCATACTATATCTGGTCAAAATTGCATTTCCATTAATAAACCACTGTGGAAGAGGCACTGGATTTCCTTGAATTTGGAAATACACGTGCATGTCATTACTAATTTTAATTTTCCTGAGCAAAAAGAAAGCCACTTTTAAAAAGAATTTTGTAATAAATAATAAAATTTTTAGTTTGATGGCATAAATAACCAGGTGATGCATTTTTTGCAGTAAGACGATTAAAAAGTTTAGTGATATTATCATTTTCAAAATTACCTAGTTCATCTTTTTGGAATAATCTAATTTTGGGAGCTTTACGAATTATAGAAGCACATGGAAAAACAGATGGACGTTTTAATGCTTTTTCTGTATGAACGGTAGGAGCAGGTAGAAGTTCCCACTTTAACTTTTTTTTTGCCATCTTTAATTAATTCATCTTTAAAATGTTTTGCACAAATGATGAATGTTTGCTAGGTTTCCAATTTTTACGATTAACAAATTTTATTCACCGTGCAAGTAAATCTGGCTTTTCAAACGGAAATGAAAAGCCACTTACTTTATGCGATTGACTACTATAACCTGACTTACAACCAAACACTACAAAGGCATTTACCATGTTTACTAATTTGCTTGCTTAGATATCTTTCAAAAAAAAACTAACTTACTGTATAATAATTAAAAACATTAGATCTACATAAACATTAGAAGGTAACTAAATTTAAAATAAACAATAACATAAAACTAAAAAAAAAAATCCAATAAGCTAAATTCCAATAAAAAAAAAATGTTAGTATTATTTCTATGCAGCTTTTTATCCATTAAAACCATATTCTTGATGCATATTATTGCAACCAGAATTGTTTTAAATGGAAGTTTAATTCTTTAATTATTGCTAAAAAATAAGTATATATAAATAGGAAGTTTTGGGCATTGAAGAAATACTAATTATACCATTCAAGATGACCAAAATAAAATTAAAATAAAATTCTTATAAAAGAATCTTATTTTAACCTTAACATACATTTTTATTTTATTTAAATACACTCTAACTAAAGTTATACTAGTAAAAGTAAACTACTGTTAAACTAGCAGTTTACTTTACCAAACATAAAAATTTTTTCATGAAATACAACAAAAAGCCCAACTACAACACTCATCTGAACATGTAATTAAGCAGCTTGGTACAATATTTGAAAAATAAAGGTTTAAAATATTAATTTTAATTTCAAACAATTTTTTAATATTGTAAATTTTTTATTTAACGTTAGAACCGAATTTATTTAAGGTTGCATGTTTTTTCTAGTCAATTACAATTACCACTATTTTAGTTTAATTATCTCGTTTTGTCACGTATTTATTAGCGCTTATTTATTTTACATATGGTATCTTAGTCTGAATCAAATTTAATTTCAGTACCGTATTGTATGTTTACAGTAAATTAACTGCAAATGTTCAAATTGTACTTGTTTACATGATTGAGCAATCGGCTCTGTCTAGTTTTTCGCCCTGTTAGTAAAAGTGCGGAAAATGTAACATATCCAGCCGGATATTAAGTAGGCCGTGGGTGAAGTCTAAAGTTTAAGAGAAGCTCTAGTATTCTATCGAAACTATTCGACCCAGACTTCAACTTGATAATTTTTTTTGGAAAAGTTTCATTTAGTTCAAACGATTTCATTCTACATTTACAATTGTGTTTTTGGCAAAGCGAAAATTTTTTTTTCATTTTACTCTATATTTATCCTCCTGATTCGCAGGAAAGCGGTAGAGGCGCTAGACATAGGGCAAGCAATTATCCAGACCTGCTTCCGGATATTCTAAGACATTGCTGGCCGCTTGAAACTTTTTTTTTCGTTTTTTAATTTTATAGAGATGACGAAATTTAGAACTGCTTGTCAAGATCGCCAAGCAGGAGAAAGTGCCATAAAGTGTCTTTCCCAGGGACACAAAAGAATGGCGCGAGTAGGCTTGGAACTGAGACCATGTCGATCACAATCACGGCGCTTTAATCACTCAACCACTTTGCCGACTAATTTTTTTAGTTTTTATTAGATTCTACATTGCTGATTTCATCGGTGATTGGTTGAATGCATTTTTCACTTATTATTTTCGAGTCGAAGAAAAAAGTTTAAATAAACATTTGGTGGTACAGAATTTGAAGATTGCGTGAAGTAAAAGATTTTTCTTCCCAAAGCTTTTCATCTGACACTCTTCAGGGGAAATCGTCAGAATGAAGCAGAATTGAAACCGAACTAAGTTATAAAGGAAGAAAGTAGAGTGAGAGAAGATTAAGAAATTTTCAAAGAGTAGACGAATTTTTTTTGCTTACATACAGCTGGCGCAAAATAACTTAGGACATAACCGTTTTTCAAGTTAAAACACAATTTTTATTATATTTATCAATTTTTATTAAACAAAAACACGGTGTTTAATATTTTGTCATATTTCCTTTCTTTTTGATGACCATCTGCAGGCGTTTGGGCATGGAATTGCTCAAATTTTGAAAATAATCCAGTGACATCTTTTGGCACCAGACTTTCATGAGCTCAAGTTTTAGGGTCTCCAAGTTTGGTGTTTTCTTTTGTTTCATGATGTTCTTCATTTTTTGCCAGCAATTCTCTATTGGATTTAAGTCCGGGCTATTACCAGGCCAATCAAGCACTCTTATTTTTTGCTGTTGGAGAAAATTCGTAACTTTTTTGGACTTATGGCATGGAGCATTGTCTTGCATGAAGACTTCACAGCTGTGAATGTGAAACATGCTGAGCATGTGCTCCTCCAGCACTTTTACATACTGATCGCTATTCATTTTTTTGTTTTTAGGCAAGAAATACAGGCCAGCCCTGCCCATTTCCCCAGAAAAAGCTCCCCATACCATGATTGAATCCGGGTGCTTTACAGTTGGGACTGTGAACCTAGGGTCAAATCTATTAGAGTCATGAGGGCGTCGAACCATAGGGGATCCCACTCGGAACACTTGAAAATTACTCTCATCCGAAAACATAACTCTTTTTCACTGCGCAGGCGTCCAGTGAATGTATTTTTTTGCAAATGCTATGCGCTGCTTTTTCATTCGTTCTGTTAAGAGAGGCTTAGCAGCTTTGCGACTAGGCAAGCCCAAGCCTTTTTGCAGGCGATGCTGTATGGTGCGCACGGCAACATTTTCCAGCAGTTCTGGATGCAAATTTTTTAGCTCCAGGGGTGTCAGTCGTGGATTTTTTTGCACCTCCCTTTTTATTAAAGTGTCCGTCGCGTTTGATGTCTTCTTTTTTCGTCCACCTCCAAATCTGTGCTTGGGGACTTTATTGGGAGGAAGCCCTTTGGCTGAGGCTAGAAGCTTCATTACTGTTGACTTGGCTCTTCTACTACGAGCACATATTTCTTTAATGGAAACTTTCTCTTGTCTCCAGGCAAGAATTCTAGCCTTTTCCTCACTGCTAATATACTTTCCAGGCATTCTAAAAACTTTAATATCTAATATTCTCTAAATAAATCAACCTTCTAATATTATTGTGAATCAAAAATAATATTATTGTGTTATTCTATTTCCACACTGACCCTTTGTTAATTTCCACACTGACCCTTTGTTAATGTTTTAATGAATCACAATCATAAAAGCAGAGTTGTGAGATTAATGTGATGTAAGGTTTTATAGCATATAATAAAATGGAAATTTTGTTAAAGGTCCTAAGTCATTTTGCGCCAGCTGTAGAAGGGGGATTGAGAGATTTAATGAAAGTTGCTTCAAGAGCAGTCTTTCTTGATCTTGGACCAGTCACCAACAAAGACAACACTGCTAAAATTGAATCACGGATACAACGACGGTTACTACAGCTGAGGAAAGAGTACCTAATTTCTAAGCAAGTTTACGAAGCAATCCGACCCACTGGCTCTCAGCGACCGCGCATGTATGGTCTTCCGAAAATACACAAAAAGGACGTACCCTTACGTCCGATTTTGTCTATGACCGGATCGGCCCAACATCAGCTAGCTAAATGGCTTACTTCTCTTCTTCAACCTGTTCTCCAAAACCTTTCCTCTAATTGTGTGTCTGATTCTTTCACTTTTATAAAAGAAGTCAGAAAATTTACCTTTTTTCCTTCCTCTGTCTTTCTTTGTTCTTTTGATATTTCCAGTCTCTTCACTAATGTTCCGCTTGCTGAAACCATAGAAATCTGCGCTGATGCCCTTTACAATGACGACTCAATGGCGCCATCCTTTCCACGCAACATCTTTGTCGAATTAATGCAGCTAGCCACCTCCTCTATGGAATTTAGCTTCAATAACAACATACATCGACAAATCGACGGCGTCGCTATGGGCTCACCGCTTGGTCCAGCTTTAGCAAACATTTTTGTTGGCTACAAGAAGCAAAACTTTTCAACATCGCCAAAAGACCGTTGGTGTACTTCCGGTACGTTGATGATACTTTCGCCGTATTCAACAATGAAGAAGACTGCAACACTTTCTTCATCCAGCTCAACTCCCTTCATCCCTCACTTCGCTTCACCTATGAAAAGGAATCTAATCACTCCTCCCTTTCCTTGACGTGTTGGTAGAAAGGCATGATTCAGAATTTCTAACTTCAGTATACAGGAAACCCACTTTCACTGGCCAATATCTACGTTGGAACTCTTTTAGTCCCCAGAAACAGAAAATCAATCTAATTGGTACTCTCGTTCACAGAGCTTTTATGATTTGTTCTAAAAGCAAACTGGACCAAGAGCTTAGCAAAATTCGTTCAATTCTTTTGGAAAATGGCTACCCGGAACGTGTAATCAATTCGGCTTTCAAGCAAAAACTTCAACAACTAAATTCTAACCCGGTCCACACAGTAAAAAAGTGCCCTGTCTACCTACACATCCCATAGATTGGAAACGTCTCGATGAAGTTCGAAAAGCAGATTACGTCTGCTGTAAAACGCTGCTTTTTCTCCGTCGAAACACGTGTTATTTTCAACACCCGACAGCTCCTTCCAGCGATTAAGAAAGACGTGTTACCTTCCCATCATCACAGCAATGTTATTTACCAATTTTTGTGGCACTGCGATAGTCGGTACGTTGGTCGCACGTCTCAACGGCTAGAAGAGCGAATTAAACAACACGTTCCTAGATCCATCACCAATCCTCGTGCCTCGGCCAACCGCCAAAGTCTTTCCCGCTCTTGCAAGAACAACACACGTTCACAACAATTTCACGAATCCGCCATTGGTCAACATCTTCTTGACAACGCCCAATGCGCCCTTCATTACAGCAACGAAAAAATTTTCTATTCTCGCTCGAGGTCGCTCTTCTTTTCACCTTTCTGCTCTTAAGCAACTTTCATTAAATCTCTCAATCCCCTTCTATGTAAGCAAAAAGAATTCGTCTACTCTTTGAAAATTTCTTAATCTTCTCTCATTGGCTGACTTCTCTCAGCCAATGAGAACTCTACTTTCTTGCTTTAGAACTTAGTTCGGTTTTAATTCTGCTTCATTCTGACGATTTCCCCTAAAGAGTGTCAAATGAAAAGCTTTGGGAAGAAAAATCTTTTACTTCACGCAAAAAAGTTTAAAACAGATAAATATTTTTGCTGCATTATTTTTTGTTGCGTTGTTTAATGCAATTTTTATTGATATTTTGTCAGATATATTAATGCAATTTACTTTGGAGTGAAATCATCTTGCATGAACGTTTCTGGAAATAATATTAAACAGAAAAAATATTATGCCGAAGTAAGTTTTTTTATTGGTATTTTTCACTTTCATGCAAACAAAACAAGGTCTGGTAACATAAACTTTGAGGTTTTGCCGATCAACCTCATTTTCTACTTTTGATTTGTCAATTCAAAATAAATTTAAATAATTGATTTGTTTTTAAATTCTACTGGCAGGTTAAAAAGTTGATGCAAATTTTCTTTTGAATTTTATTGATAAAATTTGATCTTTATACGAACAAAATGAGGTAATGCTCAAATTGTATTTTAGGCAACATCATTGTCCAAACCTTGCTTAAATTCACACTAATTTTAAAGGAGAATCCAATTTTACCGCAAATATAAAACTTTAGAAAAGTATTTGCTGTGATTATTTTGTTTGTTTGTTTTATTAGAGCGCAATTCAAAAGTCTGATGCCTCATTTTCACGCTTGCTTGAAGCTTATCTCGAAGCTGCACCACAAGTCATGCTGCAGACCTATATCATTATAAAGACGTTGGAGTTCATCCCAATCACAGGTTAATTGATTTTTTGATTTATCGATTGTTTTCTTACGCTTCGTATTAAATATTAATTTTTTGTGTAAATTTTTAAGCAATATTCCGTTTTGCTTTTGAATCTTTTAAATAAATTTAATATTTTTGAAAGAATTTGGTCTTTTTTACGTCATCCCCAATTACGAATGAATTATCTCTTTCCCGTCTTGTGCATCCGATGTGACGTATCTGATCTTCTTCTCTTTTTTTATCAATACATCAGGCGGAGACTCCGACAAATATCTTAATAGTCTCGTGAAGTATTGTCAGTGTACAAATTCTCTTTGCACCTTATCTTTCTTTTCTTAAATTCTCTTTGCGAACTAATTTTCTTTCTTGACATGTGACCTTGAATTTTGAGCGTTACCCGACCGCTTAGTCTTCGTCAAGTTTCTCACGATAAGGTCTGATCGCATGACCAATAATAAATTTTTAGTTTATTATTAATTAAGCAGTACAAACATAAACAAGAATAAAAATAAGAATCAATCAGAAAGCGTGAGGAAGCTGCGAGCCGATTCCGCGGTCTTCTGGTCAATTTTAATTAATTTTAAGATTAATTTACATAGTTTTAATAACAACTTTAAATATGGTTTGAATTAGTAATTTTAAGGGATTGCAGAAAAATGGCGCAGATTTTGTAGAATCGCGTTCTCCAACTTTTAATGCTGGTGTGGTAACCTGTCAGAAATTAGTAAAACAAGATTTAGCTGAACGAATAATTGTGGACAAACTACGGCCCGCGGTCCAAATTCGGCCGGCCAACCATTCAGTGTGAATGGTGTAAGAAAGTGAAGACCTTTTTATGGTTTTCAAATACGTTTGGGGGATGATTGCACGTTGTAAATACTGGTGGGGCTCTTGATCAAAATTATCTTTTAAATACAGCCCTCGGGGTAAGAAGTTTGCCTACCCTTTGATAACTTATGTAATTAAATAAAAAAGTTTTTTGCTATTGATTCAGATTTTATCTACTTTGTTTTATTTATTCTAGCCATAACCTGAATTACCCAAAAATTGTTTTGTAGAGTAAAAATCGAAGTTGAGCAATCTATAATTCAAAATTTATAAAAATTGCTAATCGCAACTTTAATCTGCTCTTATCCTACTGACTTTTTTTTGTTTTATATTTAGTTTTAAAAATCAAGTTTTTGAATGCATTTTCGGCACTTGACAGAAGGACTTTGCTCCATTGCATCATAGCATTGGGCCTGGGTCTAGGCGTATTTCAAATTTGTCCTGTTTCTTTTTTTCTGAGACTCCTTATTTTGTTTGCAGTGGTTTCTATTTGTTTTTCTGGATTGGGAATGTCTCTTGCAGTCGTCACGCATCAACGAGCTTTAAGAAACGCTGACAATAACAAGAAGCAACTCAGCCTTCCTGCCAGTGCTTTGTTGTTTTTCTACCACAGTTTTTTGAATTTATCAAGGGTAAGAAACTTTTCTATTTTCAATAAAGTAAAATGTCTCCCACATATTGACTGCAGCATTAATGTCTTATCGTCATTGTTATTTGAAGTGTGATATAAATTGGTGTTAACACAATGCACAGAACTGTGGTCTGAGGATTTATTTTATTCTGTCCCTGGTTGCTATTGTTCCTATCACATATTGGTAGTTTTGATGTTGGGCTAGCATCGAAAAGTTTTATTGAAGAATATTAAACCTCGCTTTGTCTCGATGCGCGATTCATGGAAGACACAGCCGGCAGGCAGAGATCACGTGTTTGCTTCAAAGCGCTGCTCTCGCATTTAAATGGAAATCACACTTAAGATGGATTTTTCTGTAATTGTTCAAAAAAGCAAATATTTTTTTAGATTCTCGTGCTTGCGCTGTTGCTCAACACCAGCTTGTTGGCTTGGTTGTGTGGTATGGTTGTTCACTGGGTCGGCATGGTTTACTTCATGCGACTTAGAAAGACTGACTTTTGCAACAATTCGAAATGCAAAGAAATTTTATACCAAATTATCATGGGGTAAGTATGCGGCGTCAGGTCAACGATTACTTGCATTAGATTCGACTCTTGTTCGTTCATGTTTGGCAGATAAAATTTAAAATTTGTCTATTCGTGAATTGTAGTCTAAATCAGTGGTGGGCAAAGTTTTTAACTCGAGGTCCCCGGGCTCAGAAAATGATTTTGGTCGAGGGCCACACTAATATTTACAACGTGAATTCGTGCTTCAAACTTATTGGAAGACTAAAAAAATTCTCACTTTGTTTTTTTTTTTCATTATTCATATTAAATGCATGGCGGGCCGTAGTTTGCCACCTATCTAAAGTTTCGAAACAATCAGTTAAAAAAAATTGAAATATTTCAAGTTGCTAACAAAATTCATATGTAAAACTTGAGTTTAACTCAGTAAAAAAAGTATCCATTATATAAAACTAAAAGACACCCTATAAGTTTATACTAAAAATTATTCAATGCCAAAGTCGTCGTATCACATAGAAAGATTACAGTAGTTTCTTTTGAACAAATTATAGAAAAAAATGAAAAACAAAACAAAAGTTTACTTTCTACTTTTAATCCATAATAACATGTCGTGTTTGCCGATTAATTAATTTTTCTTTTTTTAAATCAACCTTAAGTAAAGTCACTACTGATGTCACTTTTAAGTAGATATTTACACTCGATCATAAAACGTCACTGTAATGATTATTTTAGATAGATTTGTTAAAAAAGTTATAGTTTTTAAGCGAGGTTGTGTTACATCAATAAATATAAAATAAACTAATATTTTGCATAAAGATGCTAATTGAAGAATTTTTTTCGAAAAGCAACAAATTTTTTTGAGTTAGAAGGAAAATTAAAAAACTGATACAAAATAAAAATAAACCCAGTTTATATCCTTCAACTCTAAACTCTGTTTATTTGGTTCATTATGTAATGATTTAACACTGTTTAATCTTATGAAAAAATACTTTAAAATTTTACTTCAGTAGTAATAAAATTTTAATTAACCTTATTACTTGAACAGATTCTGTTACATTTTTGGTTACATCAATGTACACTTGAGAGGAATTAACTTTTATCGAATGACGATGTATTACGTCATAGTTTTTATTGAAAACTCCGTCATTGTCATCTTCTGGTCAGTCTATCGTAAAAATGGAAGCTTACTCTCGGAGTTTGACGTCATTAATAGCGACACGACCGACGACTTCTCGAATGTTCGACCAGATCAGTTGATAACCCTACTTGTGGTCACATTTTCATTTGTTATCGGCATCTTACTGATGGCGTTTTTTTATATTTTCTTCCATCCGGCAACTAATATTTTCCGTAAGAAAGCTGCCGCGAACGATCGCATAGTTCCATCTGTTACAAACAGAAAATCATTTATGCAAAATCTCATTTCGCCAATCGGAGAAACATGCGTTTGATTTGTTATTGCCGTTTTATATTCGTGCAAATTTCTGTCTTTTTAAAATTTTAAGACTTGCATCTCTTTAATTTTAAGCCTTGCCATGTTTTTATAATGTCAGTCTTGCCATGTTTTTATAAAAAAACTTCATTAATTTGATTGATCAAGTTTGCTTTGTTGTAGGATAGATTAATTTTATAGTTTTTCTGCTGTGTTGATGTGGTTATACAGTTCGCATTTGTCAAATTTATGCTCTCGCAAACATGTTTTTTGTATTTTTATTCATATGCATTTATTGCTATTGGAAGCACTTATGAATATTATTTGAGTCGCTTGTAAATGTTTAATGTTGATCTGATCTCTGGTCACATCGTATCATTCATAGAAAAGTCGTCCTAGTTTAGATCTTTAGTTGTTTGTTGTATTCATTATAAAGTAGCTCGTTAGTTCATTTATTATCACGATTATTTGTCTTTATTATTGTTTTTTGCTAGATTTTTCAAAAAAATGTAAGTTTGCAGTGACTGTGCTTTAACAATTAAAAATGATCAGACATTGTTATCGTTCATTCATTCATTGTCCGCGTCTTATGATTATCAGATTCGACCAATTGCTTGTAGTTACGTTTCTACTTTTTTCTAATGTCCGCATCATAAATTTCCAGCTTTTCATATAATGTTCCACTTCCTCATAACAACTTTTTGTATTTTTTTTGTTTTTTGCATCTTTTGCCAAACTCTCTATCTCTTTCTTGAAGTGATTTTGTGTTTTTGAAAATGTTTTTTAATATCTCAAACATCACAAGTACAGTAGTTGTCAATCTTTTTTTGACTTCTTATCGCTATCTCCATATTGCACTTCCTGTTCTGATTAGTCATTTGGCCTTCCTGTACTTTTTTCAAAAACTTCTACCTTTTATTTATTTGGTTTTGTTGACATTTACTTTTATTCGTTTGCTTTCCTTAGCTTTTTCCGGCTAACATCTTCATTTCTTGACAACTACAGGGGTGCCTATAAGTAACCTTACACTTGTCACAATGATGAATTCATTTATTTATCACACAATTACACAATTACAATGACAAATTTACTTATTTATCTCACAATTACACAATTTTCAATCCATTTGAATTAACAGTTACAATAAAATCAGTAATAATCACTGTATTACACTAAATGTTTAAGGTGTTTACTTTCTTCACGGATACATTTTAAGCATCTGTCCTTTGTCACTTTGTCCTTTCAGTTAGAAATTACGGTACATTACTGTGACACTAACATAGTCGCAGCGCTAGATAGAAACGCATTTTGACTCAGTCATCTTACGTAGAACTGATGCGTCTTATATACGGGTCACTATTGAAAGGGAGGTTTTAAACATCCAAAAGAAGGAGCGGCTTATACATGGGGGCGGCTAATTCACGGGTATATACGGTACGTAGATAGCAAACCGAGTGAACAAAGTCTTCTAACATTGATTTATTGAAGTCATCGGTAACATTGCATTGTGCATTATGCTGAACTTTTACATGTGCAATTATTGACGTAATCAATTATAATTAATTATAAATTATCAATTTTACTCTGGTTATATCAAGTGTAAGGTTACTTATGGGCACCCCTGTATATCACATGATTAATTAAATCCTCAGCACATAAAATCTCATTGTTTTCTCCAAATTATTTATTACAGCATCCACAGCTACAGAAAAGAGCAGTGGGCTTAAACACTGATATTTGATGTACACCGACGTTTACTTGACAATTGATCTTCAAGTTTTGGTTCTTCGATAATTAATTTTTCGAAAACTTGGTCAAAGGCCTTTGCGACATCAATAAAAACAAACTAAGAGCCTTCTTCGGAATTTTTCTGGTAGTTATCTTATTGCAAATATTTTTGCTTGGCCAAAAAACGTGTCAGGAGTGGAATTTAAGTCCACGTTTTCATTCTGAGATCCGAACACTCACACATCTGATCGTTGCAAGAAAAATTCAGTATTTAATTAGAAATGTTCGCCTGTATTAATTCTATAGGTTGTTTATATTAATTCAATGCACAGTTTACATTTGTGTCAACTGCCATTTCATAAAAATATTTTTTACCTAAAAAAAAATCATATTTTTTTTTTCTACGAGTAAGAGTCGACTTATGTACATTCTCTTATTGAGCAAATACTGCATTTATGCTTATTTATCTGATCTTTTTTAAATACGTTTTTCTAAATGCATTATTTTTTTATTGTATATTGTTATAAAAATTTTTGACCGTATTTAAAGCTAAATCCACTTAATTTTTTGAGTAGGCCACTACAATTTTTAAAATTTTCGTTTTAGCTTGTACAAAAAAACTTTTGAGTTTGATATTTGTTAAATTGAACTGACGTTAAGCTTTGAAATAATCCAAGTGATGTCAAATGCAAAGAGGCTACTTTAGTTTAACGATTGTATTGCTAAAAATCAAAATAGTTTTATAAAATCGATTTGGATTTCTAAATGGTAAAATCATTATTAGTCTTGGTCTTATTCCAATAGATTATTTATTTAAATTGTGATCTAGGCTAACACTTGTTAACAACTATGTTGACACTGCATTCGTATAGTAAAGCGATTGAAAAAATTACTTGTGTTATGTTCACTTTTCACTGCATTCCGATCTCGTAATAATTGGAAGGCAGAAGAGATTCAGGGCTATTTGAAAAATTGGAGGTTTAAACAAGATTTGTCTGAAAAATTGAGGTTTAAAAAGAACGACACTTGGCTCTTTATTTAACTTGTGATTACGGCACAGATGAAAACAAGTTGTGAATACAGCGTCTACTGTGTACATTCGCTTAGTGTTATTGTTTTACTTTTTAGTACAGTTTGATTTAGATGTGGAATCGCATTAGAGAGAGGCTTGCAACATTCGACTGCCGGCATGCATTTATGTTATCCCCACTGTGACACTTTATAAAAGCATGACTTTCGATTTTCGATTGTAAGAAACTAAAAACGGTTTTACTTTAATGTCATTACTGGGATTTATGACTTCATATAACGTTATACTGTTATTTCATTACCAATGTTCAACAAAAAGTGCAGAAATGTTATTACCGATAAACATTTGTTCAGTCAGCTTCGAGCAGCCACGTTTTCTGTCAAAGCCGATATTGACAAGATATGCCAACAGAGAAAAATTCAGATATCTCACTAATAACTTAATATTGCAAATCGATTACGAATGCTTTTGTACTTGTAAAACTTGTTTTCAAATATTATTGAGATGCTTGGCCTTCAGCAGTATTAAATTTTACGCTTTGGCTCACGCGATAAATACGTGGTTGCACGCCCCTGCTTTCGAGTCATCATCATCATAGAAATCAGTGGTCCCCGAGCCCCGGACCAGTATTGGTTTAGGGCCGCACAAGAAATACTTATTAATTTCCATTTAGTAACAGTATAATAATATGTAAATCTAAATCTAAATTCACAATATTTTACTCATTTAAAATTAAGTTGTTAAATGTATACGCTAACTAAGCTTTATATTTACGAAAAACATTATGATTTTAATAGTTTTTTTTGTGACATAATCATTGTGGACGTTGATGGTTATAAAATAGTCAACGTCTACGAACCACCGCCAACGCGATTGCGAACCCTGGATCTCCCAGTGTTTCCTCACTCCTGTCTTTACGCTGGTGATTTTAACTGTCGTCATGCTGACTGGGGTTACGATGATAACAGTTCGGATGGTGAGTGCTTGGCTGACTGGGCAAGTGTTAATTGTCTTGCCCTCCTATATAATGCCAAGGACGCTGCCAGTTTTTATTCCGGCCGCTGGAACACTGGCACCAATCCAGATCTAGCTTTCGCTAGCGTAGGTCCAAACACTCGCTTACCGGATAGACGTATTCTTGACAAGTTCCCCAGGTAACAACATCGACCTTCGCTTATTACACCACCAAGGTTTGCTATGGCAGTGCCAAGCATGCCTTTTAAGCGATGGAACTTCCGCAAGGCCAAATGGAGTCACTAAATTGCTTTGACGAATAAATTCGCAAAAACTTTGTTGCCGCCTGATTCATTTGATGTGGATGCGGCTTACCAGGACTTCTGTAACACCATTAAGAAAGCAGCCAAAAAGACTATCCCACGCGGGTATCGAAATAACTATATTCCGTGTTGGGATGCAGAGTGTGAATCCCTCTATAAAACCTTTCTGCAGTCTCCTCAGGGAGACGACTCAAGTTTGGCTGCTACAGCTCTGCTTGCCAAACTTGAAAGAAAGCGGAGGGATCGATGGTCCGAGGCAGTTCGGAGCATTGATTTCTCACACTCTAGTCGAAAAGCGTGGAGTATTTTGAACAACCTTACTGGTAGGTCACAACACTCTCCTCGTCACTGTCCCGTTTCAGCCGATGCTATTGCATCTCAGATGGTTAGAAATAGGAAATACGAGGCTGTTGACCGCAAGTCATCTCGACTTGTCTTTCAAGAAGTGTCTGACCTTTGGAGGGCTATAACACCAGACGCAGTAAATATCTCTGACAATTTTTCACAGAGAGAATTTGCTACTGCCCTTCAACATTTAAAACCAGGTAAAGCTTCGGGACCTGATTCTATCTGCCCCGAGCTTATACTCCATGCCGGAGCTGCTTTGAAGTCCTAGCTACGTGACTTCCTTTCTTCCTGTTTGCGCCGACTCAAAATTCCCAAGATCTGGAGAAGAGCGGTTGTAGTCGCAATCCCAAAACCAGCAAAGCCCGTTGGGGACCCAAAGAATTATCGACCGATATCTCTGCTCTGTGTCCCCTACAAGATTCTCGAGAGGCTTATCTACGCCCGCGTTAAACCATTAGTTGATCCGCTGCTCCCTAAAGAGCAGGCTGGGTTTCGACGCGGGAAGTCAACCGTAGATCAAGTTGTTGTGCTAACCCAGAACATCGAGGATTCTTTCGAGGCTAAAAAGAAGGCCGGTACCGTATTTATCGATCTGACAGCTGCTTACGACACTCTGGCACCGTGGCCTTACCTGTAAGCTGCTGAGACTACTTTCGGATAAGCACAGGGTCAGAATGATTATGGAGCTTGTCCGAAATCAAAGTTTCACCCTTACCACTGGTGACAGCAAGCAAAGCAGGCTACGCCTTCCTCAGGAATCGGTCTTGGCTCCCCTCCTATTTAACATCTATACGTACGATCTTCCTTCCATGATTTCCAGAAAGTTTGCTTATGCTGATGATCTAGCATTGTTGCATTCTTCTGGAAACTGGAAGGACTTGGAGGGGACCTTAATCCAAGACATGTCCACACTTTCAGCGTATCTCCAGACTTGGAAATTGAAGCTCAGTCACACTAAGACGGTGACGGCAGCCTTTCACTTAAATAACCGAGAGGCCAAACGTGAGCTAAAGGTCTACAACAACGGTAGACTTTTACCGTTCTGTCCAAACCCTACTTATTTTGGGGAAAACTGGACAGATCGCTCACGTTTCGTCACCATTTAGTGGCATTGCGCAAAAAACTATCATCGCGCGTCACACTGCTGAGGCGACTCGTGGGCTTGGGATGGGGTACTGGTGCTAAAACACTACGCATAGCCACCTTGTCTCTAGTCTACTCAGCAGCTGAGTACTGTGCGCCAGTCTGGTGTCGCAGTGCTCACACTCGCCTCATTGCCAGTGTCTTGAATGACGCCTTGCGCATGGTTACTGAACGCCTGCGTTCCACTCCAACGGACCACCTACCTGTACTGCTCAGGCATCCAGCCAGCTGAGCTTCGCCGACTGGGAGCAACACTCTCCTTGGCTCACCGTCGATCTCTGGACCCAGATCATATTTTGCATGGTCTTTTAAGTGGGTCCTCAGATACTTGCCAAGCGAGACTAAGACCCAGACGCCCGTTTGTGTCAGCTGCGCGGAATCTCTTGGATAACCTTGCCAGACTTAGCATCCGCGCTTCTGAATGCATAAATTACAAATGAAAAACGGAGTACTATGAAAATGCTTCCAGGCTCCGTGCTTTTGTGCCCGAGACCGGTGCCAGGCCTGTTGGGATGGGCTTACCCCAAGAAGCTTGGGTTAAGCTCAACCGCCTGCGGACTGGTGTTGGGCGATTCCATTCGTCCATGCACAAATGGGGTCTCGCTCCTTCACCGAATTGCGAGTTGGCGCCTTTGAGCAAACCGCAGACCATGTACTAACAGCGTGCCCCATATATCGGGCACCACATGGAGCACGAGGTCTGACGGTTTCGGATGACGAAACTCGATGCTGGCTTAATGACACAACTGCCAGCATCTGATTCAGGCAGTGCAGCAGTCTGGGGTAGTAAAAGGATAAACCCTCGGCCCCAGTACTGTTTGTGTCTGACTTGGAGTGGATACCCTTCAAACGACGACCAAAACAGTGAATTAGAACTGAAAAAACAAATGTAATAATTCCATAAACTCAAGAAGTATGGTGACGCAAGTAACGGTTTTTCAACTGTCACTGAAGTGCGACATATCGCATGTCTCGAATAAAAATTTTACTTTTGATGTCTTGACAAATAATGTGTTATAATTATACTAATTTCAAACTATGTAGTCTTTTTAGATAAATATTTTCCAAACTGTAGTCAGCAGAAAACTTTTCAAAGATTTTGCATAAACCAAATATGTTATAAAAACAGTAAAATTCGCTACAAAATGTAGTTCAGATAATTTGTGCTTGTTTGTAAATTACAATTTTTATCTGATATTTTACCTAAAGACATAATTTTACTTATAAATCTTGATATAAGAAAGTTTTATTTGTTAAACTTTTTGGTCTAAAAAGACGATAAGACAAGAGAATAATTTATTGAAATGTACGGTGCAGTTAAAATTACACCTCTACGGTAATACGCTTGTACCTTTAAAAAAACAGAATCGTAGTTTTAGAATAACAAAGCATTGTTTTTTAAAACAAGAATCAAGTTCACTGACGCATATGCTGAGAACAAAGTGGGTGACACCATGTTTTTTTTTTCATCAGACATGATGCCGAGAAGTTTGCCTGATATTAACTACATGTTGAAAATTGTTTGAAAAACGTATTGTTTTGCTGATTTTTGAGGTATAATGTTCTAATATAAGATTTACGATGCTAATTTTTTATCACAAAATTAATTCAATAGGTCACAAGCTTGAAAAAAAAAAAGTTATTGAAAAAGTGATATTGTTTTGCAAATCGACTGATTTTTCGTAATTTTTCGATCAAGAAGGTTTCAACTTTAAAAAATCTTTGCAATGTTCGTAATGTTTACTGTTTTTCTTTTGCAGTGAAACGCAAAATTAGGTGTAAAATTGCGTGTTGAACCAATGCAATCTTAGACATAATTTAACTTTGCAAAATAGGTTTTGAAATAATTAAAAGATTTTCTTACCAAATAGTTCTTTTATTAAAAGTTGTAACCACTATTTTCTTGTTTTCAAAGACGCAAAAATTATAAAAGTTTTACGCTTTGTTAAAGAGTAACTTCTTGACTTGAACAAAATTTTTACTTGAAAAAAGCAAAAATGAAATCGCTTTGAAATTAGAAAAACTTGAAAAAATTGTGTCAATCATTCTGCATCATAAAAAATGCAACTTTTTTGTATTAACAGGTCAGGCGGTTTAAAAATTGTGACAGATGCAATAGTTTTTATGAGACGAGTCTAAATAGTCATGGTTCGTTATTTTTCTGGTGGCATTTTTCAAAAATACACTTGGAATAAAAAACGCCTTTACTTTGTTTGGCGAAGAGAAAGTTTAAAAACAGATTAACCGGTATTAAGAAAAACTGTATTGCTTTTCCTCAAATATCTACAGCTGACAACGTTCTATGTAGATACGCAAAACAGCAAAAAAAAAATTCTAAAATAAAAGAAAATTTTTAGGTTTCTGACAGTTTTTGTGTTCGAAAATTCTAAAACTAGTGTATAGTCTAAAATTTTCAAAATATGAAACGGTAAGTTTACAATTATAAACTTTTTTGAATTTTAAGCAACAAAAGCTTTTTTAATTTTATCGTTTACTTGCAAACACTATCTACAGTTGATGTTTTAACTATTTGTTTTAATTTTTATTATTCAGCAATGTTTTCACGGTTTTTTATTCGAATATTTTACAGCCTCGATTAAAAGCTGCAGAATGCGAGTCTTTGGTTGTCAAATAGTTGAACGATTTAGTTTTTTACAGAGTACTTTTAAGAACTTGACCACAAATGTCAGTGTGAAAAAAAAAATGTACAAACTTATTTTCATGGATCAGTTTTCAATATACTTTCTTTTATAGGGTCACTGTCAAACATTTTCGAAAAAAAAAAAGGGGACCATAACACTTTAAACTTTTCCGTTTTATTAGAAGCATATCGTTCGAGATGCATTTCATTTGTGTACTACATTTTGCGTTGTTCACTCGAAAAACATGTCTTTGAAAGTGACTTTTTTAGAAAATTTGATTATTACTTTGTTTATCTGCATGAAGTTAAAGCTGTTTTCCTTCTTTTTTGTTTGTTGTCAGATTGCAAGCCATTAACTAAGATATTTAAAAAGTTGGAATTAATTTTAAGAAATTTAGTCTTGTGGTTCAGGAGGATAAATATAGAGATAAAATGAAACAAAATAAAAAAATATAGTATGACGGAAAGTTTAAAAAATTCTTGCTTGTATTAGATTAAAGGTAAATTTTAAACTTTGAATTACTAAATTTTCTTTAAAAACAAAATCACTTTGTTATTAACATTATGCAAGCATTTCCAAAAATTCACATAACCGATTTTTGATATGTTTAAAATGTCAATGCGATAAAACTTTGCAACAGATTACTAAGCGCAAGATCTCCTTGTTAATAGATGGATCAAGAATTGAACACAGGACCTTTAAATCTCATGTTCACAAAAAAATCCAGATTTGAATACAAATTTTTAGTCTTAAGGTTGTACATTATAAATATTGAAATAATTATAAAAACTGCAAAGCCTTTTTAAAGAAACTAATGAAATAGTAAATCTTTACATTTGATTTGAACTACATATCAGAGAAGACGCAATATTTTTATAGATTGTAGGTTTTTGCTACGGCTTTTTAATTACGTCATTTTCTTAAAAATTCTGATTTATTTTAAAAATAATAAAAGTTTTTAAGGATTCTTCCAACGCGTTGTTTTGTTAACATAAAAAGATACCTGAACTTCATTGCATTGCTAGAATAAGACCTGAGGCATTTCACTGGCGTGTCATTGTACTGTTATGACAACGTCTGTTGTAAAAACTTCTGAACATACACTTCACTGTTGAACTTTTTAAGTTAAAACAAGACCTCTATTACATGACTTATAATTTTATGTTTTCTTTTTTGATAAAAAATTAATAATATATTGTATAAACATTGTTCTAGGAAAAAATACATCAAATTGTCTGCAATTAGAAGAAAAAATTTTTTTAATTAAAAGACAAAATTCGGTTTAAGATTTTTGAAAAACTTTTTAAAGAAATTAATTCAATTAAGAAATAAACTTATCCTTATACTTGACTGCAACTGTATTTTAGATAAGATAACTGCAATGCCTATCATTAAAAAAATCAAAATCATAGATAAGCGCAACTTTGTTGTTCTGAGTAAGGATTGAACTCACACATAAAAACAACTTCGTTGACCAAAAATCAAACTTAGTTTGGATTAGCCAGATCTTAGAGTTAATTTATTTGAATAACACGCTTTACAATAAAATCTAAAAATTGAACAAATATATCTTAGGTTTTAAATTAAAATCAAGAATTTAAACTCGTTTGTCTTTGTTAAAATCATTAGTTAGAAACTTAATTATTGTTTTTTTAGAGACATGTCTTTCAGGATAATTGCTTATAAACTTGTTAAAAAATCATTGCTTAGAAAGCTAATTCCGGTTTAAAAATATGTGCTTCTACTTATTTTTACAAGACTTCGTTTGTCTTTGCTACAACCGCTAGTTAGAAAGTTAATTGTTTTTACTAATATGTGTTTCAAGGTAACACTTTATACTTGTTTTTTGAACTTTTATAAGACTCTATTTATATTTGTTTGTAAGTTATAAAATGATTAATTAGAAATTTGTTTTAAAATAACGGATTATAGTTTTACAAGACTTTGAACTCGTTTGACTTTAGATAAGTACAACATTTGTTAGAAGGTTAAATGTTTTTTAGTGGCCTGTCTTTCCAGATCCTTGTTTATACTTGTGAACTTGATAAAAATCGTTAGAAAGTTGTTTTAAAATAACAGATTACAGTTTAACAAGACTTTGAACTCGTTTGACTTTCGATAAGTACAACATTTGTTAGTAGGTTAAGTGTTTTTAGTGACGTGATCCTTGTTTATGTTTGTTTGAAAAAAAAATTCGCTGGTTAGAAATTTAATTATTTTTTAGATATATGACTTTCAGGATAATTGCTTATAAACTTGTTAAAAAATCGTTGGTTAGAAAGCTAATTTAGATTTAAAAATACATGCTATTATTTGTTTTTATAAGACTTTGTTTGTCTTTGTTACACACCTAATTGTTTTTTTACTAACATGTTTTTCAAGGTCACTCTTTGTTTTTAAACTTTTTACAAGACTCCAAATTAGTTTCAAATTTTTTAGAAAGTTTTTTGTTGTTTAACAACATGTCTTTAAACATAATTACATCTTTTATAAGACTTTGAAAAAAGCATCTGTTAGAAAGCTGTTTTTTACTGTATTTATAACATAAAGTTAAATAATCCCTTGACAGGATCAGTATAAGGTTAATGGTCATACTAGTATGTTCTTCATCTATTTCTTTGACTGCTTTTCAACTATATTATCTAATATACTTTAATCGAAAATTAATTGAACAAGAATCCATTAGTTCGATTTTAGGTTTCGTTGAACAATATTTGATTCATTGCATTCAGGGACCGAACCTGTTTCTAGATGAAATTAGGTAATCAAACTTGATTACCTAATTTCATCTAGATCTTTAACCACCGCTAGCTGATGCTAAGGAGTTATTCAATTAATAACTTTGGTCTTTATCAAATAAATTGATTACAGTCTTCCACTGGATTTAACCTTTTTGGATTTAACCTTCTTGGATTTAACCTCTTTGGATTTAACCTCTTTTCATTTAACCCAGGGGTGTCCAAACTTTTTTCCAGGAGGGCCAGATTGATAATGTGAAAGTGACAGAGGGCCAGATACGATCTCTAAAAAAAAAGGTCTTCACTTCAATTTGATCTCTAATTTCGCTATGTTCCTCCCAGAATCGTTGAGATCTCTAAAAAAAAAGGCCTTAACTTCGATTTGATCTCTAATTTCATTATTTTTCTCCCAAAATTATAGTGATCTCTAAAAAGAAGTAATTAACATGGTAAATCGGTTATTTCAGACAATAATTCAAAGTAAGTGCATATCGCCGCATTTAGTCCGCGGGCCGTATGAAAACTCATCGCGGGCCGGCCTTTGGACACCCCTGATTTAACCTCTTTGGATTTAAATTTCTTGGATTTAACCTCTTTAAATTTAACCTCCTTAGATTTAACTTTTTTTTTCGTTTAACCTCTTTGGATTTCACCTTCTTGGATTTAACCACTTAAAATTTAACCTCCTTAGATTTAACCTTGTAGCCCCCGCCGAGAAATTAGCCTCCGCCGAGGATTTAGCCTCGGCTAGCCTCCGCTGGTTTAGCCTCCGCAATTCATGTCAAATGGACCATTTCTAACTACTGGTATGGTGAAATCACATACAAGCTGGCCATAGATTGTTTTGTATAAAAAAATGTGTTTATATGCCTTTTGATATATATTTTTGCTGTTTATGAACATCATCGCAGAGCATGTGAGAAATAGACCTTTAGCCGTCGACAACAAATGATCATAAAATTATTTGTTAAATTTCTTGTTATAGTTCGGTCATTGCGTAACTTTACGAAATAGGAATAGAAACAACATCTATATTTGTTTGAGTAAAAATCAATCCTGGGCACCAAATTTTCATGGACCATTAGCAGTAACTTTGAAGTGGCATATTGCAGCATTGCCCAGAATTTGTCCCAGGTGTTATATTCAAAATTATCTTAGGCTGATGAATCACAATTTAGCTCATGTCTTTTTTTGGATATTTTCTTTATTTTCTGGATAATCTTTAAATAAGATCGGAATAAATTTCTTGTGAATGCCATTACTGGGGTGCTATGTTCAAAATAAAAAAATAACTAACGCTAAAATTTGTCAATCGACTTATTTAAGTGTTTATTTTCCTCACTTGGAACAACATTGCAAATACCAATTCAAGACACTCATTTTACTAAATATGTTTAAAACCGTGTCCCTACAGTTGATCAAACGATACTTGATCGAAGCCACACTTGATCGAAACGACACTTGATCGAAACGACAGTTAATCGATGTGACACTTGATCGAAACTATATTTGATCGAAACGATACTTAATCGAAACGACATTTGATCGAAACGAACTTGATCGAATAAGGAAAGAGAAAATTTACAACTTTAAATTTGTCCCAATTTTGTCAATTTTTTGTTCCAAAAACATAGTGCTCTAAAAAAAGATCTTTACTTTGAATTTCTACCGGTTTTGTCAATTTTTTGTCCCAAAAACATAGTAATCTCTAAAAAACTAGATCTTTCCTTTTAATCTGTCTCTGATTTTTGCAAGCGGTCTGCAAGGGTGGGGCCATGGCAAAATCCCCCCTTCCTAAATAACTGACTAAATGTAAAAAGAATGCAAAAAAATGGCAGTAATAGGCATCTAACAAAACATATCCATGACAAGAAATCTACTTGTTGCCCCCTAAAATTTCTTTGTCCAGGGACCTCGTTAAAAAACTCTAATATTGACATTGACAAAAAATTATAAAAAATATAAACAAACTGTCTTTTTACTGATGGCCTTTGCTTTTTATGAATCTAATTTACAATAACGAAAAGATTGTTTAATCCCGGAAACATACAAAAGTGAATCTTTTTTTTATCAACTGTCATTTCCATCAAGTGTCGTTTCGATCAAATGTCGTTTCGATGAAGTGTCGTTTCGATCAAGTCGGCAGCGTGGTCTAGTTGTTAAAGCGTTGTGCTTATGATCAACATGGTCTTGGCTTAAAATCCACTCGCGCCATTCTTTTGTGTCCTTGAGAAAGACACTATACGGCACTTTCCCCTGCTTAGTTGTCTTGGCAAACAGTTTTAAATTACAGTCATATCTCTATTAAATTACAAGCGGACAGCAATATCTTGGCATCTCCGGAAGCAGGTCGAGGTAATTGCCTACCCTATGTATTAGCGCCTCCGTAGCTTTCCTGCGAGTTAGGAGGATAAATATGGAGATGAAATAAAAAAATAGATAAATAAATGTTGTTTCGATCAAGAGTCGTTTGTTTAACTGTCGCAACACTGTTTAAAACACCGCTCCAACCGACAAATTTCTGTTTTTGTTTTCCAAAGTTTCAGCTTTGCTAACGCTATTAATGTTTCCGCATATTCGACTCTATGCCCTGCAATTGATTGTTTAAATGACAGAAACATATCTGTAAACATTACTAATCACTTCCTAAACGTCATATTAGAAACATCCGCTTTAACTTTTTTATTTTGTTGGGTTTCAAGAAATTAAATGAACTCTGGCTTTAAATACGCATGCTAAATTAAAATCTTTCATTTGGAGAAAAATAGCACATAAGTATGAAACGGAAGATTTTTATACTTACAGGTTTATTATCTTAGCTCAGTAGTCAAAACAGTCGAGTATTAAAAGCAGCTCACCACTTTAATTGCAGCATCTAATTTTACTTAAGCTATTTTCACATCGTTCTTGAGGCTAACGCTTCTCGATGTATTATAAAGTTTTGACATAATTTATAAGAACTGCATTATTGAGGATTTAAAAGCAGTATTGTTAAAGTTACTGTCAAAATTAGTTGATGATAAACAATTTATTTTTAAGTAATAACTAACTAATTGAAAACCAGCTGATGACTGATTCCCCACCTGGGACTCTGTCATTACCCAGCAGTGGGAAATTACTCATAGATTAAGAACCCATGTTATAGGAGCTTGAGAGAATGGCAAAACGCTTTTTGAGAGACTTAGAATTTCGACCTGCCGGGCTGTTGGTGTGAAATAATTATTCGTTAAGATTTGTTTGTTAATGCTGCAAAAAGAAACGTTAAATAATTTGACTGGTTGTTACAAACTGTTAGTGTTATATACACGTAGCTTTACCAGGAAAAACACGTTGGAAGTGAGCTATACAATTTTGCCCAAATTTTATTGACGTTTGCCCGAATCACGACCTTATAGCGCTTTACGGATATAAGAAAAATTTTGTCCAAAATTCATGGTGAAGACAAAAAAAAAGTCATCACTTTGTATCTGTCTCTGATTTTTCAATTTTCATTACAAAAACATATTAATTTTTAAAACAAAAATTCCTTCTGCCCCTCAGCTCGCACCGCTATTGTTATATAGTATTTTTTGTCATGGCTTTCAAGATGATAATTACGTAAAAATTTAACTCTTGCATTCCAAAAAAAAGAACTGTAAAGAATTACGACTTGGTTTGGATAACGTCTTGTCAAAACAAAAAGTTTAATTTACTGTAATTATAAAAACCTTAATTGTGTGCAGTGGCGTACGCAGAAAGTTTTCGAGGGGGGCCAAAGTTTCTTCACAATTGTGTGACGTCACAAATCAACTTGAGGAGTGCCGAAGGCACGACCATTTTAGGGTGGTCCGGGTGCATACCCCGGAAAAATTTTGCAAAATTACACCTAAAAATACGCATTTTTCTACCGGTCAAATCGGAAGCTTCTCAAAAACCAAAAAAGCGTTCGCATATGCTTCGAAATCCAGGACTAACCCCGAATACTCGCGAAAAACTGCTTGGTTTTGCTTTACAGTTTTTCATTTTTAGGGTCTGATAGGGGCCATGGCACAGTGGCCTCTCCCCTCGGTACGCTAATGATTGTGTGACTTGTTTAGAAATAGACAGAGACAAAGCAATTGTTTGCAGTAATTCGGCGTAATTCGGCGTTCAGAATTCCATTCTAAATGCATAAGTCGGCTCAGCAGCGCAACGCGTGTTGAATTTTTTGCTGATTCGTCAAGTCGGCGTCAAAACGTTAGCGATCAGTCAAAATTAAATGCTTGAAAGAATGGTAAAACTTTTTTGTTGTTTTAGATTTTATGCCAGTGTTTGGCCTTTTATACTTTATATTTTATTATTTTTTAAACTTTTATCTGAATATTTATCTTTTTTACTCGGAGAAAGCATTGGGGGCGCTATACATAGGGAAAGCAATTACTCCGACCTGCTTCCGGAGATGCCAAGGTATTGTTGTCTGCTTAAAATTTATATTTTGGTTTTTTACTTTTTATTAGAAATATGACGAAATTTAAAACTGGTTGCCAAGACCGCCATGCAGGGAAAGTGCTGAAAAGTGTCCATCCCAGAGACATCACATAATGGCGCGAGTAGGTTCTGTACCGCGACTGAGTCGATCACAATTACGGCGCTCTTAACCACTTGACCACGCTGCCAATTGTTTTTCCATAGATGAGACCATAATTTATTGGGGTTAAAGCTTGAATTCTATTGTACTTATGTATCAACGGAAGAGTTTTCAAACTTGAAAGCTTATGCTTTCAAATAGGCATCGGTTTTCGGAAGCACGTATCGTACCTATGCGAACAATTCTTTTCTAAATTGAACATCACAAAAAGTTCTAACAGACAAGGGTGACAGACAAAAATCTTAGTAGGACGTTGAGAGTTGCCACATCGTCAGTTAGGGCTCGTTTCCACTACGAGCGTGGAATAAAGTATTCTTTGTTTATTTTATTGACTTTCTTGCTTCGCTTAGATCTTAAGCGGGGAAAGTCAATAAAAGAAGGAAAGAATGTTCCATTTCACGCTCGTAGTGGAAACGAGCCTTAAGACCTAATATTAAGCGCTTCGTAAAGCAAAAAAGTTTCCAAGAATTGCACTCAAGGTTAAATTGGTAACGTTAATTTAATTTTTGAGTAAGTGTTTCTTTATTACTTTCTATTATTTCATGCTTCAATACCGCGTTAAATAAATTCAGCTGAATGATTCGCATTAATTTTTCTACTATTTCAAGTATATTTTTGTAATTTTTATTTTTTGGATTTAAGCAGGAAAATTTTTAACATACCCGTTCCAGAATCCTTGTAGAGTGGCAGTTTTAAACGTTTCCACTACGAGCGTTGGCAGGATTATTCTTTGTTTGTTTATTAATTTTTTTACTTCTTTCCGCTATTAAGCGCTAACAGAGGAAATAAAAAAAAAATACTCCCGCCAACGCTCGTAATGGAAACGGGTCTTTAAGTAAAAAACTAGGTTTATATCATTTTTATCAGCTATTTATTATTGTTGTTGAACAACTTATTTTTTCGTTTCTAAAAGGTTTGTAATTTTTGTTACAAATCCTTTGTTCACTAGGTTCTTTGCTTTTTTTAACGCGCTTTTATTTTTAATAAAAATTATGCTTCAAACCGGAAATTTCACGTGCTAAAATTTTATTAAGAATATTTTATTTTATCTCATGCCTTATTACTTTTAACCAAGGATGCAAACTTGATAGAATTTTATTCGAGTTTAAGTTTGAGTTCGAGTTTTATTCTATGCTGTAAAAATCGAAAGCTCAATTAAACCTATGTACACAATAACTTAAACTTCTTTAAACAAACGTCTTTTAACGAGAAATTATTTGACATCAACAATCCCAAAACTTGAGGTTCAACGTCTTTTTTAAAGATAAAACATTGCAGTTTGACTTTGGTAACAAATTATAAACTAAAGGTGTTGTAATTGAAGAAAATCTTCAAATTGTAGTATTTTAAGCAAATTTGCAATGTAACAAAAGAAAATTATACGAACAAATATTTTCAACAATTTACATTACCAACAATTAGAAATCAACAACTGCAATTACAACACCATTCAAAATTTGCTGACCAAATAGGCTATAAGTTCATAAACTTCAAAAATGTTTTAAGTTTTTTTGTAACTAATCTTCAATAGCTGCATTGATTAATGTAAGACTTTGTAAAGTCCATTTTCACTCAATATAGAATTTCATCTATTGTGACTTGTCGCTGTAACCGTCAATAAAAATAGTTAATTTACACCAAAACAGCAAAATGATAAAAACATTACGAAAACAAGATGACGACATAAACACTTATTAATTTTAAGTTTTGAAAAAACCAAAATTTACTGCTTTTGGTTTTTCTTTTTAACAACGATAAGTTTCAAAACATTTTAATATTTCTTATCTTCGAAATGTTCTTTAAAACTGAGTTATGACGGTAACAAATGATAAAAGAAAACAGTTAGATTGCATAAAAGATCACTTCTTAAACTTAATGTTTCTTATTTAAAGTCAGTTGCTTGAATTAAGTTTTTATGCTTATCATAGAGCAGATATAAAGATATTTAAAAAAATTGTCAACCTTTAAATGAGTCCACTGACAAGTTTATCAATTGGTAAAGAACAAAAAGTATGCACTAAAATTGGTTGAGTTTTTGTTAAGCACACTAATTTTCGTGAACTACTGCTAACTTTGTTAGATGTAACGGAATTTCGATACACCTGAAAAAATTAGAACTCAGTCAAATTTATTGCACATTCTTGCACATTTCAATAGTTGACACCACTTTCCCACTTTATATTCCTTTTACGAAGTTTATCAACCTACAAGGTTCTTAGAATAACATTTCAAAATCAAAACTAAATTTGTCATTTTTA
Organism: Diplosoma virens; assembly: GCA_963680785.1. Lineage (NCBI taxonomy): Eukaryota > Metazoa > Chordata > Ascidiacea > Aplousobranchia > Didemnidae > Diplosoma > Diplosoma virens. The sequence goes on along the minus strand of OY796887.1, from coordinate 21,387,104 downwards.
TTGAAACGATATCAGAAAAAGAACATTTACAAAAAATTAGATCAAAATTTTGTTATACTTATTTCAAACTTTGTTATTACTAATTTTGTTATACTAACCAAAATTTTGTTATTCTAAACAAAAATTACAAACAAATATCGGCCTATATAATTCGATGTTTAATGAGTTAAAGTTTCCACAAATATAGGCCATCAACGATACAATTTTCTAAAGATGTTGGTCATCTACAATCCATTTACATCAGTGGTTTTCAACCTTTTTCATACCGCGACCCACTTTAACAATTCAATGAATCATTACGACCCCTTTGAAAATTTTTTTAGCCATATATAGGCTATTTAATGCAGGAATATCCAACCCGCGGTCCACTTAAGGTTTTGGTGCGGTCTGGCGACGATTTCCAGTTTTCTGGCTATAACGAAGATTACGAAAAAAAGTTCCGAGAGATTGCTGAAAGACGTTTAGGGCGGAAATCGATAAATAAGAGGAGATTTTAGAAGACCTTTTGTTTTTAGAGAACACCTGAGTTTTGGGACGAAACTTAAGAGATCGGAGCAAGATTCTGCTTTGATTGTCATTTTCATTTTTATGCAATTTCTTTTCAGTGTAGTATGCTTTCGGCCCTTTCTAAAGTGACAAAATGAATTTTGGCCCTGTGACGCGTTTCGGTTGAACATGGCTGATCTAATGTATTTGTGAACCTTTATTGACAAAAATTGACTAAAAATAATTCCTCTGTTGAATAAAAAGCGTGGTCGAAAGGTTGGTATTGGTTTAAAACAGCCATGTTCAACCGAAACACGTCACAGGGCCAAAATTCATTTTGCTACTTTAGAAAGGGCCGAAAACCTACTGCATTGAAAGGAAATTGCATAAAAATTAAAGTAACAATGAACACAGAATTTTGCTCCGATATCTTAAGTTCCGATATCTTAAGTTTCGTCCCAAAACTCAGGTGTTCTATAAAAAAAAGGTCTTCATATATTTTCTTCCTCTGATTTCTTAAGTTTTGTCCCAAACCTAAGGTGTTCTCTAAAAAAAAAGATCTTTACGTATTTTCTTTCTCCGATTTTTTAAGTTTCGTTCCAAAACTCAGGTGTTCTCTAAAAAAAAAGTCTTCTCCTAGAATCTCCTCTTATTTATCTATTTCCGCCCCAAATGTCTTTCAGCAATCTCGCTGAACTCTTTTTCGTAACCTTCATTATAGCCAAAAAACTGGAAATCGTCGCCGGGTCGCGAGTTTCGACATTCCTGATTTATAAAAATCTTTTTGCGACCCCCCAAAAAAGCAAAACGACCCACTTTGGGTCATGACCCCAGGTTGGAAACCACTGATTTTCATGATGCGGCTAAATTGATGGACAAATTCAAATTTAAAATAAATGTGAAATAAAAAAAATGTTTAAAGAAAGAGATAAAGCAAAAGTTATCAATACACATTTATTTAAAAATGTTCTGCTTTATAATCTAGAATACACTTTAAACGTCTTGGAACATCATTTACGATCGCAAAAACAATAGATTGGGGCATACGAGGTGAGTCCGAAAAGTAACGAGACTGGTGTTATAAAAACTTTATTGAAAAATATTGAAATCTACCAAAGTCAAATTCCTCAAAGTAATCCCTTTCCTCTTGAAAACACTTGTGCATTCGCCTTTTCCACGATTTAAAACATTCTTGGAAGGTATTTTCTGGAATCTTTTTGAGTTCCGTCGTCGCAGCCATTTTAATAGAATCGATGTCAAAAAAATGGGTTCCCTTTAGAACAGATTTGATCTTAGGGAAGAGAAAAAAGTCACACGGAGCCAGATCGGGGAAATATGAGGGGTATTCCAAAGTTGCAATATTTCTCGCAAAAAAGAAATCGTAAAAACTGTTCTGAAGACGTCGCGATTAGATACGAGAGAAAGTCAGAAACAAGAAAAAATAGTAGCGTGGTCGAGTGGTTAGAGTACTGTGTTATGATCAACATGGTCTCGGTTCAAAACCCACTTGCGCCATTCTCTTGTGTCCTTGGGAAAGACACTTCACGACACTTTCCCCTGCTTGGTGGTCTTGGCAAGCAGTTCTAAATTTTAATCATATTCTATTAAATTACAAGCGGACAGCAATATCTTGGCATTTTCGGAAGCAGGTCGGGGTAATTGCCTACCCTATGTATTAGCGCCTCCGTCGCTTTCCAGCGAGTCAGGAGGATAAATATAGAGATAAAATAAATAAATAATAAAAACGAGAGAGATAGTACCATGGGGAATAAACGGAAAAGCACCGGCTTTATTGTGTTTTATTTTTTTCTTTTAAAAACTAAGCCGTGAATGAAACAAATCTCATTAATTTTTCCGTTTTGCCCTTGATTCATTGACACATTGCTAGTTTTAGTCAATTTATTCAATATCAACCTCAATTTAAGCATTAAGCTTTTATCATTGCTTGATGTCGCTTCAGTCATGTTCACATGTAACCCAATAGTGCACTGACGAGATTCAGTTTCTTGTTACCCTTTATGTTTGAAAAAAACTATAAAAATTGTTTTTAATTGCTTTTTTATTACGAGTTTGTAAAAATTGTTAAACTGATTTCGACAAACCACTTGTATCGTAAGTGCAACGCAATATTTTATTTTAGTTTCTATGGTATTGTATATATCTGATTTTGTCACTGATTGATATTTTTCATTTATTATTTTCAAATCGATGAAAAAAGTCAAAATTACGCAGCCTACTTTTGCTCTACAGTTGGATTTACAATAATATCGTGGATAGTGATACAAGTAACAATGACATACATAGATTGCTTAGCTTAAAATATAAAATTTTGTAATTTTATTTTAGGATAGAAGAAAAATACTTTAATTATTTAAAATATTATTTAAGATAAGGTTACTAACGGGTATATTTGATTAATCAAATAAACTAGATTCCAGTTGAACAAAAGTCGATTTGATGCTACTTTAACAGTGCTAAATTTTGTTTCTGCCCTCTTTACTTCTTTGATGCGTTGAAGTCGGGAAGATAACAGTTTACAAGTAAGCCGAACATCATAATTTTCTACTAACTACTAAATTTTAATTTTCACTATAATTTCACTTACCTACTTCCAACATCAGCAAATAAAGTTTATTTGAAAAACCCTCTTTGGAGCATTATGCTTATAGGATAAATTGCCTAAGCTGAGATCTATTGATACAAAAAAAAGTAGCGATTCGACATTAAGCAATTTTTGGATATAAGATTTACAAACTTAGTTATGGAAAGTCACTTTTTTTAAGTATACAAAAAAATTTCCTTTTAGACACCTTTTTTCGGTCATTACTGAAGACTTATGCCCATTTGTGAGAAAGGAAAAAAAAATCGCTCGAATTGTAGAGTTTTACTTTTTTAGACAATTCTCGTTTCGTCGTCGTCGTCGTCGTCGTCATCATTTGAAGGGCATCCACTGTAGGTCAGACACAAGCAGTACTGGGGCCGAGGGTTTATCCTTTTATTACCCCAGACTGCTGCACTGCCTGGATCAGATGCTGGCAGTGATTTCATTAAGCCAGCATCGAGTTTCGTCATCCAAAACCGTCAGACCTCGTGCTCCATGTGGTGCCCGATGTATAGAGCACGCTGTTAGTACATGGTCTGCGATTTGCTCAAAGGCGCCACACTCGCAATTCGGTGAAGGAGCGAGACCTCATTTGTGCATGGACGAATGGAATCGCCCAACACCAGTCCGCAGGCAGTTGAGCTTAACCCAAGCTGCTCGGGGTAAGCCCATCCCAACAGGCCTGGAACCGGTCCGGGGCACAAAAGTACGGAGCCTGGAAGCATTTTCACAGTATTTCGCGTTCTATTTGTGATTTGTCTATTACTCGTTTCATTACAACTGAAACGTGCACTATGTTCGTTTAGCAAAGTTCAACAATTAAAAAATCCTAAATAACCTTATTCAAATAGAATCGAAGAAAAATAACAAATTAGAATAAAAACGCATTTCAAAATACAATTTTTAAAATTCGACAAATCGTACGTCCGGACTTATACTTTCGCGGTTATTAACTAGTTACACGAAAGAAAGGCTTTTACGTTTCTTAAACATTCTTCTACGTATCACAATCTTATCTCAACGTAATCAAAATTCTTCTACGCATCACAAGTTCAAACTAATCGATTTTTTTAGTTTTTTTTTTGTATAATTCTTAAAGCTGGAGCAATGTTTGTTGATAATAGCTTTTCTAATATTTTTTTCGGCTATATCTTTTTGATGGGAGAGGATAATAAGGAAAAGATAAAAACAAAACTTTGTAATGAAGTCGAGCGTTTTCTATTACACTTGGCTCCTGTTATTTCATTTTTTACAAATTGCTCCAGTCTACAGGTTGTTAATTCAATTGTTTAATACAGTGGTTCCCGACTCAAATTCTAATTAAAAAACCAAGTGTATTTAAAAAAATTTTTTACTAAGAAAAAATGAAATATCTCAGTTATTTTTAAACCTTCTGCTTCTTACAATTTTCACCAAAAATTTATGTTTAAACATTGCTTTTTCTACAATCTTTGTGGCCTACTATAAGGCCGTAGCTCACTATGTAAAAATTACTAGTTTAGTAAAGTGCTTTATTTTAGTGAAAAATAATCACGTTTTTGTTTTAGGTATTTGAGAACAATGTATTATGGTTTAACGCAGTGGTTCTCAACTTTTTTGGCTTTCGGCACCCTGCAACCACCAAAAAAGTTTTGCTGGAACCTAGTATAACCTAAGAGCTTCCGATTCTAATAAAATGAATTTTAAGGATTAAATTTAACTTAAATTTTTAATAATGTTTGTTCCTCGTTTATATTTAACAAATTACTCTCGAATCTGCAAAATTGAAAACTTAAATTTATTTTTTAATACTTTATTAAATAAGTGTGTGTAATCGTGTAAAGCGAGTGAAATGAAACAATATTTCATGACAAGGTCCCATGTTAAAAACGAAAATCGGACTAACAAAGTCATATGACTGTCGACAGTGATGGCTTTACAAAAAGGGGGCTCGGTGCAAGAAAAGGTAATGGGGTGGCCACTATTTAGTATTTCAAGGCAAAGCAATCTCTAAATAAAGTCATTGTCATAGGGGGAACCACTTTTTGGTGTATAAAAACAAAGTTATTTTTAAAAAAAGTCATCGTTTTATTTGGAGGGTCACTTTTTCTTTAAAAACAAAATTATCTCTAAAAAAAGTCTGTATTTTAGACATGCCACCAATGTCTTGGTGCTACTATGAAGAAATAGAGCAATGTCTTGTGTCGGGGGACCAATTTTTTGATGTATTTTAGATGGGACGTGGTGCGGCCACTCCATTCGCACCGTATTAAAGTCTTCACTGACTGCCGAGCAACAAACAAAAAATCTATAAAATTATGAAACTATATTATGAAACTATATCTAGCAAGTAGTATTGATTAGGAATTTTGATTTGACCAGCAAATAACAATGACTTTATTTAGAGATTGCTTTGCCTTGAAATACTAAATAGTGGCCACCCCATTACCTTTTCTTGCACCGAGCCCCCTTTTTGTAAAGTCATCACTGTCGACAGTCATATGACTTTGTTAGTCCGATTTTCGTTTTTAACATGGGACCTTGTCATGAAATATTGTTTCATTTCACTCGCTTTACACGATTACACACACTTATTTAATAAAGTATTAAAAAATAAATTTAAGTTTTCAATTTTGCAGATTCGAGAGTAATTTGTTAAATATAAACGAGGAACAAACATTATTAAAAATTTAAGTTAAATTTATTGAACAATATTCATGTGCTGTATTCAATTTCTTTTCATTTTTTAGTTTATTTAGTTATTAGTGTAAAAGTAGTACGAGATTTCTTAAGCTGCGAATCGCGATTACGTTATTTTAACCGATGTAATCACATCATTACCATCAAGGTCAGTAGTTTACAAAAGTTTTTTCTGGGGACCTAGGCATCATGGTGAAAGTTTATTTTAAAACTTGGACGATGCGGTTTCGAAAAATACACTTCACCAGAATTTATTTTTGTTTTACAAAAAGTCAAACTGTATTTTTCTTGTCTTTGAAAGTTCATTAAATTCCTGCATTAACCCAACTTTGCAATCAAAGGCTGGTTGTGAAAAAGTATTTGCGCCATGGTGTTCACCGGCCAGGGGTCAAGCACCCCTGCTATAGATCACTGTATTCAGTAGTTAAAAGATTTGATAAACTACTGAAATTGGTGACCCAAGCAAACTAAACAGTGACCCACTTTTAAGTCACGAGCCAGAGGTTAGTTACTGAACTAATTGTCAACTCTTTGCGATGCTGTTGCTATCAGTGCTTTGATTTATATTTTTATTCCATTCACAATGTTTTGTTAGGTTACAGTTAGTTTTTATTTGTGTGTATTGATAAAATTGAACACTAAAAGGCAAATTAAACAAAAGACGGGGATTTTTTACAGCAAAAACACGTTAGTTGATTTTTTTTGTCAAAAGCTGTTTTACGTTTGTTTTTGCTTCAAAATAGCGAAAGTAATTTTGTATAAAAACAAAATCAATGTGTTCATGGTTATTTTAGAATTTTTTTATTAATACATTTCTTGTTTTCTGGTTGTTACGATTGTGTTTTAAAATACTTTTTGCATTCCAAGGTAGTCTTTCTTAAACCTTTTTGCTCAACTTTTTTAAATATTTTTCCCAACTATTTTTTGATGTAAATGCTTAGATATGTAAAAATGTAAATTGAATTCTTAGGATAATTTGTATTTTTGAGCAAAATTAGTCAAAATGCAGTTATTTCTCCAGACAAAGTATTCTATTTTTGAATTTGTGTTTACTTTTTCGATTGTAATTAATGAACGAAACTTGACAACGATGCAATTTAGATTAAAGTAAAAGCGACAAAAATGTGCCTGGGGTCGAACCCTGATGATGAGATTGATGGTGCTCCCATACCCGGCTATATATTCAAACCTAAAAAAAGGGGTAAGTATTATTAATACAGTGCAATATCTTTTATCTTTTTTTAAAACCTAGCATCTTTGTTGACTGGGAAGGACAAGTATCCTGTTTATAGCTCGTTTTAAAAATGCGCACATTCATATGGGATTGCGTTTAAATTTTACTACCATGTACAGCAGGCATGTCAAACTGGTGAGCGTATACGGCCCTATCGGTGAAATTTTGATCCAAAAAATTTGCCGCGGGCCGCAATCCGGCATGCAAACAAGGTGATGACGTTTTGTTTTGGTCTTCACTTGGATTTTAAAGCAAAATCTTTCTCTCTTTCTAGGTTTTAAAGTTTGGGACTAGGATTTATCGTTTTTTAAATTTTGCGCTAATATCAAAGTAGACAAAAAAATAAAGGTCAGTATCCATTTAATTCTTCCAAAAAAATGCATGTCATTTTTGCGGATGAAACCTAGTTTTGAATTAATTAATATTTTGATATCGTATTTAGCATTTGTTTAGGAAATTCTTTAAAAGACTTTATGAGCTGCGAGTTTGACATGCCTGATGTACATTGTACAATATTCTTGTGCGTCGCAGAAAATTGATTTCAACGCCTCTCCAGACCGTTAAGAAATACTGATGTTAAAGATTTGTGCTGTTCTTGAGTATTCTAAATTGCATAGTGTCACCATTATTCCACACTGTGTTTATTATGTAATTATTATCATTATTATTATTTTGCTACCATTTATTTTTAGAACCTACTCGAGAAGTATCGAATGTGAGTAAGCCTGCTTGTTCAAAAGTTAGTTTAGATCTTTTAGTTATATCAGTGTTTCTCAAACTTTTTCCGATTGCGTACCAACCATTTGTTTTTACTGCACGCGTACCAACTGGCTCCGGAATAACTTATTTTACTCAAATCTACCCGTATTTATTATACCATAACACCAATACATAACAAACAACACAATTTAATGTGATAGATGCAACTGTTTCTTTTGCACAAGCTGATCTATTCGGCGCATAACCTTACTAACAGCGCCTCTAAATTGATGTCCAGGCTCAGTTAGACAATTTCGGCTCTTGGATTTGATGGCCATTAAGGCCGAGAATCCTTGCTCACATCCCCATGTAGAAGGGAAAACCAGTAGTTGACCAACAACATTTCGGGCCAACGTTGGATAAGTGGAATCCATGATTAGCCAAAAATCTATGGGAGAGCATTCCTTCTGCTTTGTTTTTGCTGAGTCGTCAACTTGAATATCAATGATCTTTTCTTTTTCTCCGGTTCCTAGTAGTAGAAGAGCTGGATCGGTGCAGAATGTATTGACAGCGTAGGTGCAACTTACTACATCTGGAAAGTAATGCATCAATTCCGTTCGGAGCAGCTTGAGGTGATCCTCAATTTCTTGAGATAATTTATCATTGGTCTTGACTGAAATCGTGGTAAGAAGTTGGAACATTCCAAACTTTTTGCTCTTTACATTTTTGGTCTAGACATCTAGCTTGCGAACAAGTGCTTCCAGGTTTGAAATAAAAACTGCAATGTTGCTGTTCGATCCTTGGAAAAGATTTATAAAGTTGAGAGCCTGGAAAATATCCGACAAGTAGGCCAGCCGTGAGATAAACTAATCGTTCTTTAAATCATCTTTAAATTCATGGTTTTTCTCTTTGAAAAATGTGAATAATTCATGCCTAAGTTCAAATACCCTCCTTGTCATATCCCCGGGGAAAGCCAGCAAACCTATGTGTGGAAAAGGAGACACTTATGTTTAGAACAGATATCTTGACCAGAGCCTTGCAAAAAGCCGAGAATTCAGAGCTGAGGTTTTTATAACATTCACAATTTTAATGATTTTGTTCAAGCATGACATTAACACAGAAAAGAGCACTTTGGTGCAAAGTGCAAATCTATGGATAAAACAGTGGACGAAAGTCGCGTTTGCTGCTACATTTTTCACGTAGGCTTGAAATCCTGATTTTCGCCTAAGTATTGCTGGAGCACTGTCTGTCGTGCATCCAACTAACATACTCCAATCTAGTTCATTCTCTTCAAAGAAGTCCTCCAAAACATTGAATACATTTTTTTCCTTTGTTGTAGCAGCCAGCTCCTGACTCAACATTAACTCTGCTTTCAATGTGTTATTTTGTATAAAGCGGACATAAACGAGCAATTGGCTACACTTGGCGACATCTGTCGACTCATTGATTTAAATGGCAAACTCGAACATTGAGTCTTTTACTCCAGCGATTACTTGTTCAGCAATATCACCAGACATTTTTTGAATTCGGTGTTTTACAGTGTCATTGGAAAGGGACACACTATCCAATTTAGCCGCTGCCTCGTCTCCAATCAGGTTCCTAATTAGTGTCTTTGCTGCTGGCAAAACAAGAGACTCTGCGATTGTATGAGCTTTCATGTTCTGAGCAACCAGAAAAGAGACTTTATATGATGCTTTTACAACTCCAATCTTCTTTCGGTGAAATTGGCCTGTCTTGCCTAGGCGCTGTCTTTTTGCGTTCTCCCCTAGATGCTCAAAATAACTTTGATCTTTGTTCTCTTTTTTTCTGCATAATACTATTCAAGGTGCCGATTCAACAAGCTAGGCTTCATGGCCGCATTAGAAATGGTTTTCATGCAAAGCACACACTGTGCCAAACATTCTTCTCCGTGCTCGATAGCAATGAAACCATATTTAATATATTCTGGACTATACTTTCGTTTTGACATGGCTAAAAATTTAATATATTCTGGACTATACTTTCGTTTTGACATGGCTTGCTATCTTACTGATAAATTTGCTTTAACCTTCGGTCTGTGATTCGGTTCAAAATTAACAAATCGTAAATATTCATGCGCTTGGTTTGCTTGTCTCAATCTAGGTCGCGTTTTCTTAATTTTTTTTTCTCTACAAGCTCATTTAAAACGCGCATTTTTCTTGCATCTATAACTCGAAGATAAATTGGTAATTGATTACCGTTAAAGTCTCACTGAGATAAGCGGCAGCAACTGTAAAAGCATTTTTTTTTGAGTTCATATAGTGGTTTTAGAATCTGAGTGATAACTTTTTTTGTTTCAGAACTGTTAGTTGTTTTAATTTGTTGTAATCTAAATTTGGGCTGCGTTGAAAACAATTTTTGTAAGTCGGGTATTTTTAAATCATTATTGTCGTGTTTTTTAATATTTAGAATTACGGAAATAACGCTTCAATACATCTCAAATCAAACTTGGATTGAGCATTTTCATCAATTAGTCTACGCAGTTTAGCTAATAGAAAAGAAAACAGGTTAAATCAAATCAATCGGAGACAATTGATCTGACAAACACACAGAAAACGCAATTGTTTTCTTTATTGTGTATTTGTGACGTAATAATACCAATGTGTTATTGCTGCCGATTAGTTAAAAAACAAAATGCACAGCTGAAGTTATTGTCACGTCATGGTCACTAGGCATTGTAAATAATGTCGGCCGATATCTTTGCGTAACACTTAAAAAGCTCTCGCGTACCACAGTTTGAGAACCACTGAGTTACATGAATCGTCATAAGCTTGCATGTTGATGTAAACATAACAAATCAATCACGTGGTTTACAGTTACAGTTATTTATTGCTCAAGCTTAACCCACTGACTTTTAATGATTTCGAGCCAATTTAATCAAGTACAGTACAGTTTCACATTCACCGATAGACTCTTGAAAATTCTTTTAATAATCTATCGACACAAAACTTTGTTATAGCAACCACTCAGCCTGCCATTTGTTTAGCTACACTTTTGCAGATTCCAAGACAGGCCATTTTTTTGACCTGGGCTACCCAAACCGGAGGCCGCACAGGACTTTTTAATCAGATGCTTAATCGCAGTGCTTCTCATTCTTTTCATTGACGCTCACAAAATTCGAAATACGATTATTTTTGCCCAAGATGAGGTGTTTCGTTTTATCTAGAAAAAAATGCGTAAAATGGAGATGAAGTCGGAATCGTTGCAGCCAGCGATAAACCTTTTGACAAATTATTAGCCCTTGATAAGTCAAAGGTTGGGCAGGCCTATTTTAGATTGTTTTCTATTCTGAAACGTAGGTCGCGTTTGCTGGGTGTCAGCCGATTGTAAGGACCCTCTATGTTGATTCGCATTCTCTTTCTTTGGAAAAGCTTAAGTACACACTAACAACATCTTTGTTGATATACTTTTTTGATGCTGCGACACTTGCTGAGAATATTTCTTTTTTCCCTTTTGGCTTGTGTTGTCCTTTTCACCTTGATCGACAAGTACTTATAGTAACTAGATTTGAATTGTGGAGCTCTTCAGGCAGTGCTGAGAATGATTTTATTACGTCTTTTTTTTGATCGGTGAGATGGATAAACACAACAACAACAATATTATATTTAAAACAAAGTGAGTCAAGTAACCAATAAACTGTTGACTGCTTTTTACAGAATGAATACTCCTGCTGTGGAGTTCTAAAAGATTTAGTTCCGCGCAAGTTGAAAGACTTTGACGTTAAGTACACATATGTTTCCTTGGTTTTAAATCTGGGTATGTATATTTGTTTGTTTTTGCTGTGATTGCAGGTAGTTTCAATGCATCGTTGATGTAATGTTGCCAATGCAATAGTTTTATAAAGTTTTTTAACATTAAGCAAAAAACTAAGCCATGTGAAAGCAAAACTCGAGTCTGGTGCTTCTCGTTTTAAGTGGCTTAGTTTCTTATCTAAATATCTCATGTCAACAACTATGTATTCTTCTTTTGCTCGTCAAGCTCTAGGAGAGTAAGCACGCTACTTAGGCTTGTCGGGTAAGTTCTGGCCATGAGGTTCGGTTTTTGTCTACACAAAGAGGATTCCATGGATTCCTAGCGCGCGTATCGTTTTAGAAGGCTTAGTATCTTATTTAATTTCTGAATGACCCTCGTTAAGAACTATATATTTTTCAACATTAGAGATTTTACACAGTTCTGTTTTTCCGAATTACAGCAGAACGGCAGAAAAGTTAAAAGTTAATAGCAACCGTTAATATTGATTAATTCAACTTTTTCTTAATGACGTCAAAATGTCACTGCTTGGTTAAAAAGTTTTTAAATTGCTGCAATCAACTGTCTTTTTTTTCAACTGCATAACCCTAATTTTTTGGAGATCTAACGCGCGTTCAAAGGTTGCTAATTATTATCAGACACTTTTATTATTGTGACTTCTTATTGATTGGCAGGTAATTTTTTATGATACTTTAGAAATCGCTCTATGTTGTTATTCGGGATGTATTGAAGTGGACAATTTTTTTTATAAAGTTTTGTAACAAACTTTATTCTGTTGTTCATGTGTCGTTACACTGCTTTCTTGCTATATCTGAGGAATAATAACGATATCTTTAATTATTTTTTAATATTGTTCAATTAACGATGCTCATTCAATCTCCAAATTTTCTTTTTGTTTGATTTACTCTGGTTTTCTATAGTTTAGTCGAATCGACTGAAAATGAGGAAAACCCGGATAATATTTGTATTTTCAAGTTTTATTATTTCCATAATATAATAGTAATTTTTTTCACCAACTAGTCATATCCGATTCTGCATTTCAATTTTTGTCTTTTCAGGCACACTTTATAAAGTAACTTTTATGGTTCTTTCATATCTAGTTCCATAAAATTTCTTAAGACGTCAGCGACGAGTCTTTTCTCTTTTGCGAAAAACATGGGCTCCAACCAGCTAAGATCGATAAAAAGCAGAAACCAATTTGTAGTGGTTAAAAATCAACCACTACTGTTCCAACCTTTACTAGGCTGACTTATTTAGGAGAAGACCTTTGAATAGATAGATCTGTCACATACGTACCTGAACGCGGGCCTTTTCAGGCTTACTTACGCCTGAGGCAACATGAGAAAATGTTCTGAATGACATGTTATGGTTTTGCAGTGTAACACTACTGCAAGGGCGTTTATTAAAGAAATTTTTTCCTAGACTGCTTGCTTGCCACAGGTAATGAGCACAGTTTGCTCAGGTTTAAAGTTTCTATCTTGTGAACTACATTTTTTCTGGTCTCTATCTACAAATTTCTCTGGCATGCGTATCCCTAACAGGAGAGATAAAATCTCCGACCAATACGGCTTTGCAGGTCAGGCGAAAACTTTCCCACCGTGGTGAGATAACAGTTCATGGGAAGAAAATACAATATTAAATACGGCACAACTCTATTACTTAAATTAAACAATTAAACACTACCAACAAAAACGCCTCAATATTCTAGGGGTAATTCTAGAACCAAAACTAATATTTTTCACAATACATAAATCCCACCGTCATTAAAGCAAAACGAACTTTGACATTTTAAAAGCACTCATTTCCATCAAATGTTGTAAACAAAAAGAACTAATCATCTCTACAACAAAGCTATTACTCGCTTCATTTTCAAATATGCAAACACCATATAAAGCCCTATCATATCATACACTAACTAGAAAAAACTGCAAACTATTCAGAACACAGCTTTGCACATTGCCACTGCTGCAAACAAAATAAAACACTCAACACTTACAAGACAAAACCAGTGTCCGTCCAATGGGCATGGATCCATCTCGAGCCTCATGCTACTCAACTTAAAGAACTGACTCAAACACACCAATACATCATTTTAATATACTCGTACAATCAGATCCACCTAGAAACATACAAACCCTATCTTTCATAAAAATGATTATACATGGTGTTGCAAAAGTAACATACCGAAAGTATATCTCATATTAATAAATAGAATACAAGCTATGTAGATTCGATAACATTTATTCATCAAAGATAACATGACAGAGAACCAAAATGCGGAATATATACCATATGCATAGGCATATTCTATAAATATTTGCTACATTAACTAATCATAACAGTTGCTGGAAATGTGAGCCATTTTCTTGGAGACAGAGCTCGACTCTCCGACGCAGGCTGCTGAAGACTTGGTGCAGTTCCTCACATCTGATATCGGCAATGACTTGTCTGATATTATGTTTGAGATCATTGATTGAACGAGAATTGTCAGCGTAAACAAGTCCCTTCAATTTTCCCCAAAGGTAAAAATCTGGTGGCGTCAAGTCTGGTGAGCGAGGTGGCCATAAATCTCGTGAAATGACGCGTTCACCGAATACCTTGCGAACGGCTGTCATCGTAGCTTGTGCAGTATGAGCAATGGCGCCATCTTGTTGGAACCATGTTTTTTCCTTTTCTAATGCTGTAAATTGTTCAGAAAACGGAACAAAAATGTCCTTAATATAACGATCAGACTTAACGGTGCTGTCAAAAAAGATTGGGCCAATGATACGATTCAGTAATATAGTGGTATGTTACTTTTGAAACACCCTGTACTAACATCATGATATCAGACCCACACTTAAAACCTGAGAAAAGTAAAGAAAATCTTTAACACATTCACATTGCCATCATCTCACAATTTTAAATTTTTTCCAGAAAAAATAACAAAGTTATTAACACCACATCTCATCACATTTATTTATCGAAACAAACATTACTACGTCACATGCGCACAATAATAGCACAGCTCAAATCGAACAAATCAATATTCTTGCAAAGTTATCTTCACACAGTAAAGCCTCATACTTACGCGCCACAATACCCACTATGCTTGACACACACACATGACACAAATCATCTCTTTAACTTCTGCCCCATACCAACCCAACGCTATGCTGTTAGTCTGTGGAAAAGCATTTGGAAGCAGCATAGATCATCCAAAAGTGGAAGTCTACATTGGCTTCTTTAAAAAGTTAAGGGATGGTTCTACCAAGATAACCTTAAAGGAGGAGTAGCAACAACAAAAACAAAAACAACATTTAATTATTTTAATATTTTCTGCAAATTCGTCATATCCACAGTATTGCAATAATTTTTTTAGTTTTCATTGGAGTCTACCTTGCTGATTTTGTCACTGATTGGTTAAATGCATTTTTCGCTTATTATTTTCGAGTAGAAGAAAAAGGGCGAGATTACTTATTCTACTTTTGGCTTACAGTTGGAGTAATATCAGTTCCTTCTATAATCATACAGGTATTTTACATTTTGTCATATAACTTTTTCGGTTTGTAGAATAACTAAATGTAAAAGTTCTTACCATCGAATACTGTACTTTTAAAGGTACTAATACTATTATTTTTATTGCTAAAAACTTCAAATATTCTACCCGTGATAATAACCATCCAAAAATTAGCAAGGTATTTTTATTTAAACTGACTTTTGTCGGTTAGAAATCAATTGCCATTGTCAGAGATTAAAATGTTCCGTGTTACAACTGCTAAAAGCTTGTCATCACTAACCGTAGAAATGCGCACAACGTCGAACAGCTGGTGGGTTTCTTCACTGATCGCTACCCCAATAAAAATTGAATAATAAAGAACAAAGGCAAAGCGATCACTTAAGAAACCAAACAACTTCGAACGCAAGCCGCATTCACGAACAGTTATAAACAAACCCGAGAAGATTCTAATTTAAAGAGACAACAGGATCTCGTATAATTGCAATATCAAGTTTTAAACAAAAATAACTAATTAAAAAATGTAACTGTTTACATTATTAACTTAACGAGGACGCCAACTAAACTATTCAATTGCAATCTAATAATTTTTTGTAGACCAAAGGGAAAGAATTGCCGTAGTTTCTGTTTATTACATTCGATTTTGAATTTATAAACCAAGTTTCTACAAATAATCTTTTGTTATAATCAGTTTCAACTTTTGATTCAAGAACAGAGTGGAACTGGTTTAAGAACAGAACCTTGAGGGACACCTCTACGAAGACGGAAAGACAACTATATGAGAATTATAGATTCGGACTTTCTAACCGCAATCTGAGAGATAAGATCGTATCCATTCGACAAGGCAGAGCGAAAGACCAAAATAGAGGAGTTTTGAAAGAAAAGCAAAATGCCAAACTGAGTCAAAAGCTTTGGCAAAATCCACAGTGGCGAGTACAGTGCGTGCGTCTGGTTTAGATCAGTATTGGTATTTTTTACTTCAGTTCCGCCATAAAAAATATAGGGAAGTAGAAAATTTGTTGGTGAAAGGAATCTGCGAAGAACTGTAAGAAGAGGAGAACCGGGTCTACAGGGTGAAAAAACAAAACTGTTCCGCCAGATAATAAAAAATCTAATTTTGTATAACTTCTGTATTTAATTATTAACCAGTTATTTAACAATTTGTATCAAGTAAATTCCAAATAATCTGTAATAAAATAAAGATACAGTAGAAAAAATATTTTTTAAAAAATAATTTGAGATTATTGGTGAATTTCTGGTTTTGCTCAATAATGATCATATGTACTTACAAGCAGGTGGACCAAATAATAAACGTGTTTTTGTTTACATTGTTTACTTGTGTTTTTTGATAAAAGGATGTATTAAAGATTAAAAAAAGTAAAATACACATTTTAATTGTTGAACTATCTCTAGCCTACTTACAATAAATATTTTAGAGCCTTTTATGCTTGCAACTTATTAGGTTTTACGCAGGTGATTTCCATTGTTATCGCGTATGAGGAACACAAACAAAGAATGGGTAGAAATAATCCTATAATTCATTGGTATTATTATCCTTCGCTTTTTTTTTTTCATCTACTCCAACTTGGTCCAGTTTTTCGGTGAGTTGTTCAAATCAATGCACTTAATTTTTGTTTGAAACAAAACACAAAAATGTTTGTTTAAATATTTTGTTTGACGATAGTTTTTTTACGATTTTGTTTCGTTTACGCGAGCGTTGGTGAAGTTTGAAATTTGAGAGAAGCTCTAGTATTCTTTGGAAACTATTTGACTTCGATTTCAAGTCGATGATTTTTTTCGAGGAAAGTTTTAAATTAATATCAGTTCAAACATTTCTATTCTACTTTAAAGTAGTTTTTTTAGCATAGAGCAATAGCAAAAATTTCATTTTTTATCCATTTTATCTCTATATTTATTCTCCCGACTCACAGAAAAGCAACAGAGGTGCTATACGTAGGGCAAGCAATTACCCCGACCTGCTTCCGGAGATGCCAAGTGTCACAAACTTTACTGTGGAATCCTAAAGGACTAATTGAACAAGGTAACCCAAATACCTTTGCTGGAGCAAAGCTATGTTTAATTTTATTTTATTCCGGCTCAAACGTAGTTTGCTACGAGACTGAAGCTATTATACAGTTGGCTTCAGTTAAGTTCGGACTGATTCGTTGAAGACTCCTCACCGCAAACAAACAGAGGCCACTGTCTCTAACAACAAAGAATGTGTTACAAAATTAACAAATTACAATCGGCGAAAATCCTCTCTCACGCCAAACTATGCGGGAATTTTCTATCGCTGGAACCTATTACATACATACTGTATATCTCGAGTGCGTTAGAAAAGTCGAAGGATCAACATACATTACGTCATTACTATCTGGCAAGAAGAAAAAGAAAAAATACGTTTGAGCAAATGTAAAGCAATCGCAGACACTTAAGTCACATGAGAGGGGAGCTTTACCAACTACCGATTATTATTTTATAATAAAATTCTAAATAATTTAAAACGGAAAATAATTATATCGCCACGACTTAAAAATGTTGTGAATGAAGTGTGACACCAAGATATTGCTGTCCACTTGAAATTTTTTATTTTGTTTTTTTTAATTTTATAGAGGTATAAATGAAATTTAGAAATGCTTGCCAAGACCGCCAAGCAGGGAAAAGTGCGGTAAAGTGTCTTTCCTAAGGATACAAGAGAATGTCGCAAATAGATTTTAAACCGTGACCGTGTCGATCACAATTACGGCGCTTTAAACACTCAACCACGCTGCCGACTAATTTTTTTAGTTTCCATTGGATTCCACGTTGCTGATTTTGTCACTAATTAGTTGAATGCATTTTTTGCTTATTGTTTTCGAGTCGAAAAAATAGCCAAATACAGATAAATATTTTTGCTGCATTATTTTTTGTTGCATTATTTAGTGCAATTTTTCTTGTTGTTTTATCAGATGTATTAATGCAATTTACTTTGGATTGAAATCATCATGCATGAACGTTTCTCGAAATGATACTAAACAGAAACAATATTATGTCGAAGTAAGCTTTTTTATTGTTATTTTTTTACTTTCATGCAAACTAATCTTTGTAACATAATTTTTGAGGTTTTGCCAGTGTTACTTCATTTTTAACTTTTTATTTGTCAATTTAAAATAAACTTTTAAAAAATTGATTTGTTTTTAAATTATACAGCCAAGTTAAAAAGTTGATGCAAATTTTATTTTAAAATTCATAGATAAATTTTGATCTTGATTCGAACAAAATGAAGTAATGTTTAAAATGTATCGCTTTAAACAAAGTCGATTTTATTGGAGCCACAAGCTTTTCGTGACGCTCTCATCAGTGGCAATTGCGTCAAAATGGGACGAACCAGAGAAAATCAAGGTATTTATAGTCTCAACAGTTAGGAGAAAGGTGCTGTACGTGTGATCTCAGAAAGGAGAAAGGCACAACTGCACAAAATCAAAAAGTGTGGTGCAATACAGTGTAGTCTCGGAAAGGAGAAACGCACTATGTGCAATTACCGGGGAGAAACACTGTTACTCACAACTTAGGTCATTTGAAAAGTTTTAATGTGTAAACATATTCCTTTTGTTTACATAAAACCGGATGTCTGGTTTTAATAAAAGTTGCCTCGAGTAGACACAGATGGAACGAGTTACGTGCCACATGTTGTGCCTTTCTTCTTTTCTAAGACCACAGCACTTTTCTCCTAACTGTTGGAATATAAATACCTTGATTTTCTCTGATTCGTCTCATTTTGACGCAATTGTCACCAATGAGAACGTCACGAAAAGTTTACGGCTCCAATAAAATCGACTTCGTTTAAAGCGATATTAAAATTCTGTACCACAAAGATGCTCTTTAAAATGTATATTTTAGGCAACATCATTGTCCAAATCTTGCTTAAATTCAAATTAATTTTAAAGAAAAATTCAATTTTACTGCAAATATAAAACATCAAAAAGGTATTTACTCTGATCATTTTGTTTGTTTGTTTGTTTAGAGCGCAATTCAAACGTCTGATGCCTCATTTTCATGCTTGCTTGAAGCTTATCTCGAAGCTGCACCACAAGTCATGCTGCAGACCTATATCATTATAAAGACGTTGGAGTTCATCCCAATCACAGGTCAATTGATTTTTTGATTTATCGATTGTTTTCTTACGCTTCGTATTAAATATTAATTTTTTGTGTAAATTTTTAAGCAATATTCCATTCTGTTTTTGAATCTTTTAAATAAATTCAATATTTTTGAATGAATTTGGTCTTTTTTACGTCATCCCCAATTACGAATGAATTATCTCTTTCCCGTCTTGTGCATCCGATGTGACGTATCTGACCTTCTTCCTTTCTTTTTTTGTCGATGCATCAGGCGGAGACTCCGACAAATATCTTAATAGTCTCGTGAAATATTGTCAGTGTACAAATTCTCTTTGCACCTCATCTTTCTTTTTTTTTTACATATGATCTTGAATTTTGAGCGGTAATCAACCGCTTAAGGCGCGTTTACAGCCGTTTACAGTACTTTTTTCTTTCAACGCGATCTTTGTTTGTTTTATTGATGCTCAAATCCACTCATTTTTTTATGAAAAACTGAGTGAATGTACTGTAAACGGCTGTAAACGCGCCTTTAGTCTTCGTCAAGTTTCTCACGATAAGGTCTGATCGCATGACCAATAATAATATTTTTAATTTGTTATTATTTAAGCAGTACAAACATAAACAAGAATAAAAATAAAAATCAATCAGAAAAAGGTAAGGAAGCTACGAGTCGATTCCGCGGCCTTCCAGTCAGTTTAAATTGATTTCAAGATTAGTTAACATAGTTTTAATAACAACCTTTAAACATAGTTTGAATCGGTAATTTTAAGGAATTATAGAAAAAAGGCGCAAATCTCGTAGAATCGCATTTTCCAGCTTTGAATGTTGGGTGTGATAACTTGCCATAAATGAGTAAAACTAGCTTTAGCTGAACGAATAATTGTGGGCAAACCACGGTCCACAATTCCAATCCGGCCCGCCAAGCATTCAGTGTGAACGGTATAAGAAAGTAAAGACCTTTTCATGGTTTTGAAATAAGTTTGGGAAATGATTTCACGTTGTAAATACTAGGGCGGCCCTTGATCAAAATTGTCTTTTGAATTCGGGCTAAGAAGTTTGCCTACCCGTGAAATAACTTATGTAATTAAGTAAAAAAGTTTTTTGCTATTTATGCAGATTTTATCTTCTTTGTTTAATCTATTCTATCCATAACCTGAATTGCCCAAAAATTGTTTTGTGGAGTAAAGATCTAAGTTGAACAATTTATAATTTAAATTTTTGTATACAAATTGCTAATCGCAACTTTAATATGCTCTTGTCCTACTGCCTTTTTTTGTTTTATATTTAATTTTAAAAATCAAGTTTTTGAATGCATTTTCGGCATTTCACAGAAGGACTTTGCTGTATTGCATTATAGCATTGGGTCTGGGTCTCGGCGTATTTCAAGTTAGTCTTGTTTCTTTTTTCTTTTTTTGAGACTCCTTATTTTGTTTGTAGTGGTTTCTATTTGTTTTTCTGGATTGGGAATGTCTCTTGCAGTCGTCACGTATCAACAAGCTTTAAGAAACGCTGACGATAACAAAAAGCAACTCAGCCTTCCTGCCAGTGCTTTGTTGTTTTTCTACTTCAGTTTTTTGAATTTGTCGAGGGTAAGAAACTTTTGTATTTTCCATAAAGTAAAATATGTACAAGATATTGACAACACTGTTGGTGTCTTATCGTCATCGTTATTTGAAATGTGATATAAATTGGTGTCAACACAATGCACCGAGCCATGGTCCGAGGATTTGTCTTATTCTGTCCCAGGCTGGTATTGTTCCTATCACATATTGGTAGTTTTGATGTTGGGCTAGCATCGAAAAGTTTTATTGAAAAACATTAAACCTTGTTTTGTCTCGATGGGCGATTCATCGTAGGCACAGAGGTCGGCAAAGATCACGTGTTTGCTTCAAAGCACTGCTCTCGCATTTAGATGAAATCAAACTTACGATGTATTTTTCTGTAATTGTCGAAAAAAGCAAATGTTTTTTTAGATTCTCGCGCTTGCGCTGTTGCTCAACACCAGCTTGTTGGCTTGGTTGTGTGGTATGGTTGTTCACTGGGTCGGCATGGTTTACTTCATACGGGTTAGAAAGACCGACTTTTGCAACAATTCGAAATGCAAAGAATTTGTATACCAAATTATCATGGGGTAAGTATGCAGCGTCAGGTCAACGATTACTTGCATTAGATTCGACTCTTGTTCGTTCATGTTTGGCAGATAAGGTTAAAAATTTACCTATTGTAAAGATTAAAAGAAGTCTTTACTTTGTTTTTTTTTTACATTATTCACATAGAATGTATGGCGGGCCGTAGTTTGCCAGCACTGATTTAAAGTTTCGAAACAATCAGTTAAAAAAAAAAAGAAAAATTTCAAGTTGTTAACAAAAGTCATATGTACTTATAAAACTTGAGTTTACGACTCAGCAAAAAGTATCCATTATTTAAAACTAAAAGATACCCTATAAGTTGTAACGGAGTCGCAAAACTGCCTCGTCCTTCCAGCTCTGCACAAACGTGCTTCACGACCAGCACCAGACTTTATGATTTTATTTTATTAAAAACAAAACAATAATTGCGGTGCTAGTCGGAAACGGTTTTCTAAACAAATATTACATTAATTAACTTCAATACGTAGACACATTGTCCACAAACTCACCAACGATGTTGGGCGGACGAACAAAGAAAATCAAAACTATAAAAATCTCTACCAAAAAAAGACAACGTCCAAAGGGAGAAATATATAGCAGCCAAATAAATTCTAAAGATTCTGTTCAAATGCCAAATGACAGCCAGCGCAGTCAAAAGAAACTCACCAATACAACGTGGCATCATTTGATGGCCAACAGCCACGCAAGAACGCACTAAAAGGCAGCGCTGATTATTCAGCGCTAATACAAAAGGCGCGGTGGCTCAAATCTCGCTAGCGATGACCTACGTGGCAAACATTACGCAAACGACGTAACAAAGTATATACTAAAAATTATTCAATGCAAAAGCCATCGAATCACAAAGAAAGATTACAGTAGTTTCTTTTGAACCAAATTATAGAAACAAATGAAAAGCAAAACAATGTTTACTTTCTACATGTACTATTAACTCATAATAACATTCCGCGTTTGCTAATTATTTTTTTAGTTTTGAAATCATTCTAATGTAAAGTCATCACTGATGTCAACCTAAAGTAGATATTTACACTCGATCATAAAACGTCACTTTATTTTAAATTGAATTTTTAAAAAGTTGATGGTATTTAATCGAGCTTGTGTTACATCAATAAATACAAAAAAACATTATATTAGGAATATTTTGCATAAAAAATGCTAATTAAAGATTTTTTTTGAAAAGCAACAAATTTTTTTAAGTTAAGAGGCAACCTAAAAACTGTTAGAAAATAAAGAAAACCCCAGTTCACATCCTTCAACTCTAAATTGTGTTTATTTAGTTCATTGTGCAATGGTTTACAACTTTTTAATCTTATGAAAAAATACTTAAAAATTTTACTTCAGTCGTAATAAATTTTAATTGACCATATTACTTGAACAGATTCTGTTACATTTTTGCTTACATCAATGTCCACTTGAAAGGAATCAACTTTTACCGATTGACGATCTATTACGTCATAATTTTTATTGAAAACTCCGTCATTGTCGTCTTTTGGTTAGTCTATCGTAAAAACGGAAGCTTACTCTCGGAGTTTGACGTCGTTAATAGCGATGCTACTGACGACTTCTCGAATGTTCGACCAGATCAGTTGACAACCCTACTTGTGGTCACATTTTCATTTGTTATTGGCATCTTACTTATGGCGTTCTTTTATATTTTTTTCCATCCGGCAACTAACATTTTCCGTAAAGAAGCTGCCGCGAACGATTGCACAGTTCCATCTGTTACAAACAGAAAATCGCCAGTCGGAGAAACATGCGTTTGATTTGTTATTGCCGTTTTATATTTATGCAAATTTCTGTCTTTTTAAAATTTTAAGACTTGCATCTCTTTAATTTTAAGCCTTCAGTTTTACTATGTTTTTATAAAAAATTTCATTAGTTAATTTGATTGATCAAATTTGCTTTGTTGTAGCATAGATCAATCTTATAGTTTTTCTGCTGTGTTGATGTGGTTATACAGTTCGCATTTGTCAAATTTATGCTCTCGCAAACATGTTTTTTTGTATTTTTATTCATATGCATTTATTGCAATTGGAAGCACTTATAAATATTATTTGAATCGGTTGTAAATGTTTAAAGTTGATTTGGAACTCTGGTCATATCGTATCGTTGGTAAAAAAGTTGTCCTAATTTAGATTTTTGGTTGACTGTTGAATTCATGGTGGTGGTGGTGGTGGTGGTGGTGGTGGTGGTCTTACCCGATCCATTTCTAGGGATAAGAGCGCGGATCAACACTGCGGAGTTCCAATAGTCGGGTTACCGCCAGGGACGAGACCAGAGTTCTAGGATAGTGAGGGAGTGGCTGAAGATAACCAGACGTAGAGGGTCAAGTACAGGGCCATCTAGCACGATATGAAATATGTCTTGTGATTCGAAACCACAATTGCTGCACGAAGAAGTCTCGGCTCGACCAATCCTTTGAAGGTATGTAGCAAGAAGAGTGCTGTACCCGTTGCAGCGTAAACGAGAGAGGGCATATCGAGCGGAGCAAAGGAACGTAAGCTTCTCAGAAGATACGGTGGGATTTGATGTTGAAAGAAACCAGATTGGATACCGCGTCTCCAATTAGCGTAGAGGACTTGACGTTGGGAAGAAATAAGAGGTGAGAGGGAGAGTAGTATGAAGGAAGGGTCAAGAGTGGAATGTCCCCGACAATTCAAAGTCGGAAATTCAAATTCGAAAGTTAAGTCGGCTATTCAAAGTCCGAAATACAAAGTCGGCAATTTAAAGTTAAACGAATAAGCAACAACTAGCTCGTTCATATTTATAGCAAGAAATTACTTAAACAAGATGTATATTTTGACCTTAGCGCGTATCAAACTTGGACGCGTATCACACTTTGTTTAAGCACTAGTTACTGCGCTTTAAGCGTTATTTTGCACTTAAACACTGCTTTTAAAAATTTGTAAAACAGACTAACAATAAAAAAAAATACAACAGCAACTTTTGGCGATGAGGAAAAGAAGAAAGAATTCTACGCAATGGAGAAACTCATCAAAGTTTTGCAGCAGCAAATTGATTCGCAAGATCTTCGATATGAAGAACAGCAACTGCGTTACAAAGAACAAAAGCAAGAACAGCAACGTCGTCACGAAGAACAAATTGCTTCTCAAGAACGTTGTTACAAAAAATACTACAAATTCTGAAAGATTTAATTCGTGGCGTGAAAAGGATGGTGATCAAGAACTTCCAACCGCATCTACCACTGCAGTAGCAACACCGAATTTTCCTGCTTTTGACTCTACTTCGGAATTGTGGTCAGATTATTGGTTCAGGTTTTGTACGTTTGCAAACGCGCATTCTGTGCCCAATGAAAAATCAGCAAAAGTTTTTCTAACGAAAAACAACCTAACCATGGAACAAATTACGAATTACATGAAAAAACAATTTGATCCTAAACGTTTTGTTGTGAAAGAGAGATTCAGATTCTGGAATGAAATGAAAAGAAGACCAGGTGAATCAATTCAAGAGCTAGCTACTCACGTACGCCAAGCGGCCGCTACATGTGATTGCAGTTCAATCACCAATCCTTTAGATGAAGCACTACGCTTTATTTGCTCAATCAATAATGAGGCAGTTTTGAAAGCGCTCTTTAAAATCAACGACGACAAATTGACGTTTTACACGTGCCATAGAAGTTGCAACTGAACCTGAAGATGCTGCAAAAGTAGCCAAAGAAACAATGTTTGGTTCGATTTCCCAACGAGTTAAAAAAGTTAAAAGTTTTTCGCAGACTCACAAGAAAGTTGCCACTTCTTCCTCTACTGAGAAAGATAAAGGGAAATGCTGTCGTAGGGGAAAAGCCGGTCATCATTGTTATATTAAGAATGCTACTTGCAATTACTGTAAGCTTCCAGGTCATTTGAACTCTGTTTGCCGGAATAAAAAAAGCAAAGCGCCAATAAAAATGGCAAGAATAATTTCTGTTTATAATGCTACTAATGTTTCTGATCGTCGTTGTCGTGTTTGTTCTGATAATGTTTCTGATAATTTTTGCGCAGTTCTAAAGTTGCAAATTCTAGTCTACATTAATTCTCAAGAAGTTCGTATGAAATTGGACACTGCAGCGAAAGGCAATTTTTTTCGCGAGATGTCTGAAAAAGTTGGGCAAACCAGATCTTCAAAAGTCCTCTCTACAATTTCAATCTGCCATTAAGCATTTACTCTGGCAGTTAAGGGAGACGGATTACCAATTCAGTGTAATGTCACAAGCTTTTCTAATTTGAACCTTCTTGGCCGAGATGCCATTGCTACTTTAAATATATTAATTGACAAGAATTTGTTTTGCAGCTCATCAACAAGTATGGATGTAAAATCTTTATCGCGCTCATCTGATGAAAAAAATTCACAATTACAAGAAGCATGTACCAAGCTATGTGATGACTAGGGTAAACTTTTCAAACATGAGTTGGGATGTCTCAAGAATTTTGAACTGGAGATACAATTTAATTCCTGAAGCAAAGCCCATATTTTGCAAACAAAAGCCGGTACCTTTTGCCATAGAAACCGATTTGACATAGGCTTTAGATGCTGGTATAAAGAAAGAAATCTGGACACCAGTTCAATTTAATAATTGGGGTACTCTGATAGTCCCAGTCCGAGGTCAACACAATGCTCCGGTGCACATCTACGAGTCTGTAGAGATTATTCTGCCACAGTAAATTCTCAACTTGAAAGTCATTGTCATCCACTCCCACTTTGTGAAGAATTAATGCAAAGACTAGGCAGCGCATTTGGATTTAGAAAAATTGATTTGGCTGATGTTCATAAACGAAATTTGATTAGCTCCAGAATCATGCAAACGCTTAGCGTTAAGCACGCATCTAATAGTTTTATTAAAAGATGTTTTGCCCTTCAGAATTTTTTTGCCCCTGGATATTTACAAAAGATCATGGATGACATCACTAAAGATCTACCAGGTGTGGCAGTATATCTGTATGATATCCTGGTGGGTGGCAAGAATGCAGAAGATCGGCTTCATAATCTTAAGCAATTGTTAGAGCGGTTGTCCAAAAATGGTTTGGGTTGCCGGAAGAGAAATGTGAGTTCGCAAAACCGTATGTGGAATACTTGGGTCACGTTCTTTCTCAACAAGGAATTTTTAAAAGTTCCAAGGTACATGCAGTCCTAGACATGCCAACACCCACAGATGTGTCCATATTACGATCTTTTCTTGGTTTTGTACAGTTTTATGTGAAATTCTTACCTTCTTGCTTTTCTACAGATGCTGCTCCTCTTTACAAACTTCTACGAAATGATGTTTCCTGGAAGTGGGGTTCATTAGAAGCAAAAGCATTCAACAAGTTAAAAGAACTTCTCTCCTTCGATTTTTTGTTGGTTCACTTCGATCTTACGCTTCCTTTGGAAATAGCTTGAGATGCATCAGGTGTTGGTATCGGTACTACATTGATCCATCGTTATCCGAACGGAGATGAAAAACCAAATACAAACGTATGTAAATTGCTGTCAGCATCTACAGTCAGATACAGAAGGAATTGCTTTTCATAATTTTTTCGTTAAAAAAATTTTACCAATATATTTATGGAAAAAAATTCATTATCTTAACTGATCACCAACGGTTGGTTACACTGTTTGCACCTGACAAACCTGTCCCAGGTTTAGCGGCAAATCGTTTAGCTCGATGGGTCCTTTTTCTTGGACAATTTTAGCACACTCTGGAATTTCGAAAGACCAATTTTCATCAAAACGCTGATGCTCTCAGTCGTCTATCCTCTGGCGAAGATACAATCTTTGACGAAGAAAAAGAGGAAGATGATTCGGATGTGGTTTGTGCCATCGAAACTCTGAGTCTACAAATCCAATCTACTGATTCTTCATTGGTCAAGAAAGAAATCTTAAAAGATCCAGTACTGGCAAAAGTAATGCGCTTTACACGTGAAGGTTGGCCATCTAACCTTCCTTCCAATGATCCTGCTCAGCAATTGTGACAAATTTCCGATTCGCTCAGTAATCGTCATGGATGTCTACTGTATGGCATTAGACTGGTCATTTCTTCGACACTTCGAAAGCAAGTGTTTCAGCAGAGAATGAAACAGTTAGCAAGAACTGTGATCTACTGGCCCAACATTGACACAGACATTATGGAACTTTGTCGCAGTTGCGCCTCTTGCTGCGAGCATAAGAATACCCCTGCTGAACTTCCAAACATGCGTAGATTCTTTCTGAAAAGCTTTGATCCCGCTTACATGTGTGTCACAGACTTTACTTAACCCAAATACCTGCGCTGAAGCAAAGCTGTGTCTAATTTTATTTTATTCCGGCTCAAGAAGTAGTTTGCTGCGAGACTGAAGCTGTAGTTTGCTGCGAGCTATTTCATGCTTCATAGTGCATTGCATATACTTAATAATTTTACTAAGCATAAATAAAATATCATCATCGTTATACAGTTGGCTTCAGCTAAGTTCGGATTGATTCGTTATAGACTCTTCTTCGCAAACAAACAGAGACCACTTTCTCTAACTAGAAAGAATATATTACAAAATTTACGACTCACAATCGACGAAAATCCTCTTCCACATTCTGCCACTGCAAAGCGATTTCAGCGCTAAAACTTAAATTTTTCCGACCAAAATAATTCTACCTCCGTAGAATTGATGAGGATATTACGTGATAATAAAATTGAAATTATTTTAAAACGGAAAATAAACTATATCGCCAAATGTGGATCACGCCATCAACTTCATGGGTCAAAATTGGTTGGATGTAGTGGATGCCTATTTAAAGTATTGTTGTATCTATCCAACTTCGTCGATTTCCAGCAAAGCTACCAGGCTAGAAGATTTTGCACACTTTGGATATCCCCATATCATTGTTTTGGATAATGCCACTTGTTTCACGTTTGACGAATTTCAGACCTACTGCAAGGAACGGACCATCATTCATCTCACTGGTGCTCCCTACTGTCCTGCAACAAACAGAGCGGCAGAGCGGCTTAATCAGACCTTCAAGCAAGCCTTAAGAAAGTTTTCAAAAGCACCAATAAAAGCATTACTGGAATTCTTCATGCATTACAGAAGAACTCCAGCTGCCAGTGGATATTCGGCCAGCGAATTCCTCAACAATTGTCATTTACGTGCAGTAATCGACACCTTGCTCCCTTCACCACCCCACATCGCTCAATCCAAACTCAAGTCCAGCAATGACAAGGTTAACAAGACTTGTCACCATTTCAAAATAAGAGATCCCTGTTATGCGTTGTACTTTGGACCGCGGCACAACCAAGATCCTCGTTCAAGACAAGGCATTCGCATGTTTCATGTACGAGTTGTTCCCACTGGACCAATTTGGCGCCGCTACCTCAATCAACTTCGAACCCGTTACGTTTCCCACAACGACATCAAAGACGTTCCTTCCACGTCTGATGCGGTTCAGGAACCTACAAGCGAGTAATTCACCTCGAAAGAAGAGTCATTACCGTCTTCATCCACTTTGAAAGATATCGAGACAGAAAAATCTTTACCGTCGTCTGTCACCCATGCTAGTGATCCTACTACTTCGTCCTCCGATCCACCGTATACACGTGACAATCCGAGATGATCCAGCAGACCAAGGAGACGTCCAGATATTTATGTTCCTTAGTGTTGTATTTATTTTTTGTGCTTATTTTTATTTAGTTCTGGAGGTGCTGTATATTTTGACCTTAGCGTGTGCGCCTTACCGCACCTTAAGCGTTATTTTACAACTTAAATACTGCTGTTAAAGACTTTTAAAACAAAAGAACAATAAAGCAAAATACAACAAAAGACCTAGCTCGTGTATATTTACAGCAAGAAATAACTTAGACAAGCTTTTAAAAAAAATATAGAAAATATTACTTTTACTAAATCAGAAAGAGGAAATAAAAACGCATATTATGGCGGATATCTTTACAATCATGATAGCAATAATAAGATGGATACGTCTTTAACGTTCTGGCTTTGTGAGGAGTACTAGAAGGAAATCAAATGCAAGGCTAGGATGCATGTGTCTAATGGAAACGCATTTAAATTTATAGGAGAGCATAACACAGATCAAGGCGCAAGCACAGTAGCACCAACTACGCAAATAATTATGGAAGCGATGTTTGATTTAAACCAAAATACTGCTGCTCTAATGCCTAGAGAACGTACATTAAAACAAATGGTTCAAAGAACCAGAAGACAAGTACATAATATTCTCGCAGAACCAAGCAATTTGTAAAAAATAATAATCTCACAAGATTATAAACAATTTGAAGATGGAACCGTGTCTTTGTTGTATGATTCTGGCCTTGGAATTGATTGCATATACATATTTGGTACTCAACGTAACCTTGACCTTCTTCTCACAGTCGTAGCTTTTTCTCCAATGGAACATCTAGCAACGCTCTAAGTCATCTTTTTTAACAGCTTTATACAATCCACGTTATTCACTTCGGCGCAGTGATTCTTCTTCTGTATACATTTCTTCCTAAAAAACTGTTCAAACTTATCGGAAACTTTTTCAAATCTTCAACCGCAATTAATTCAAATGCTGGATGACAGACTTTGAACATGCTGCAATTGCTGGTATTTAGGAAATCTTTCCAAGAACTTTATCGACTAGACGCTTTTTCCACTTCCAGCAGTGCATTTGGCGTAAAATACAACAGTTTGGTTTGGTAGCAGCATATGAAGAAGAAAATGAAAAGTTTAAAATGAGTGCTCGCAGTCTGGCCGCACTAGCATTTGTGCCAGAACAAGATCTTGAAAATGCTTTTGATGAGCTTATAACAGATGAAGATTTTGATCACTGAGTTCCGATTATAGCGAATTATTTCGAGAACATTTGGATTGGTCGACGAACTCGTCGTGGAACTCGAAGAGCTCCAGTATTTCCGATTAATATTTTGAATGTACTGTACATCAGCGTACATTGAATGGTAAGCAAAGTACAAATAGCAACATTCAAGGGTGGCACAGACGTTTCCAATCAACTCTAGGTTGCTTTAGACCATCCATTTTTCGTTGTATAATCGCTCTTAAAAAAGAGCAAAACTGAAATGAAATCCAAAAGGAACGTCTTATGGCTGGCAACAATCCTCTATCACGAAAGAAGAAATATAAATAATTAAACGAAATAATTTATCGCATTGTGCAACAGTATGATGTGCGCACCAAAACACAATATTTGCGTGGGCTTGCTTACAATTTTACAATGTAAATAACCTGTCAATAAATTTTAATTCCCAACATTCAATTCTCCACTTTGAACTGACCACTTTTAATTTTTGAGTTTGAACTGCCGACTTTGAATTGTGATAGAACATGAGTGGCATCAACTTAAGCAAGAAAATCAGCTAAGTCGTTGCCTGGAAGGGATCGAAGAATGACTAAGTATTCATTGAAAATGGACTACTTCAGAGTCGGATAAAGACTTAAAAAGAGATAGGGTGTAAGAAAGAGACTTTGTTATTAAATAAGGCAAGGAGTTAGAGAGAGTAGTCAGGACAGATTGAGAGTCAGAGAATAAGGTGACATGTTCAAAGGCACAAGATGAAGAGTGAGAAATATACCATTCAAGAGCGTGGCACATGGCATAAGTCTCGGCTGTTGATCGACAGTTGATCGAACGACAGTTGATCGAACGACACTTGATCGAACGACATTTAATCGAAGCGATATTTGATCGAATAATAAAAGAGAAAATTTACAACTTTGAATCTGTCCCAATTTTGTCACTTTTTGTCCAAAAACATAGCGATCTCTAAAAAAAGGTCTTCGCTTTAAATCTGTCCCGGTTCTGTCAATTTTTTTGTCCCAAAAACATAATAATGTCTAAAAAAATAGGTTTTCTCTTTGAGTCTGTCTCTGATTTCTGCCAAAGAGCTGCAAGGGTGGGGCCATGGCACAATACCCCCCTCTAAATAACTGACTACAATATAAAAATAATGCAAAAAATGGCAGCAATAGGTATCTAACGAAACATATCTATGACAAAAAATTTATTTGTTGCCCCCCCTAAAAATGCTTGGGCCAAAAACCTTGTTAAAAAAACCATGACCTTGACATTGATAAAAAATTACAAAATATAAAAACAAACTGTCTTTCTACTGATGGCCTCTACTTTTTATGGATCTAATTTGCAGTAACAAAAAGATTGTTTAATCGTAGAAACATACAAAAATAAATCTTTTTTTGTCAACTATTATTCGATCAAGGGTCGTTTCGATCAAATGTCATTTCGATCAAATATCGTTTCGGTTTGAAATTTAGATAAACACATGGTGTAGGCATTCCAAACATTTTTACTTAATTTGCCTCCGTTTGCTGCGATGTACGACTCGATACAGCCTCTGAAAGTGGCGCAGGCCTTTCTGATATCTACTTTGAAAAAATCATTTCATTTCCTGGAGATTGCGGTCTTTGGTGAGTCCAAATTGCCTTGGGAAATATGATCGGTTTTACTCTCAATGGCGCACCACCAGAAATAATCCAGGGAGTTTAAATCAGATGAACTCAGAGGCCAAAAGTCCTTACATCAGTAGCTTGCCATATTGGTACTTCAAAACTTTTGCATTTTTTAGGTGTATGGGCCGAAGCTCCACTTTGTTGCCACCACAGGGTAGGTGGCCTTCAATCATGGCAGTACTGTGTACCTCAGAACGTTATAGTACACATCGAATCCGATTTTTTAATCAGGCTTGAAGACATATGGGGGCATCTTACTGCCATCTGACCTTAAGACTCCCAGAACAATAATCTGGGCTGGATTTTTTGTTCTACAAATATTTTTCACATCTTCTTTTGTTGATGTAATTCAGCGGTCATTCCTTCTATTACAAACTTGGTCCACAGTGAATATTTTCTCATCGCTGAACACCTTAATGGTCCCACCGTACTTTTTGAGGAAAGAGAGGATCTTTTTGCACCTATCAAACCTTTTTTGCCTTATGGTCTTGGTAAGAAGATGTCGTGGCTGCCTGAAAAAAGATTTGCGGCCCAAATCCAAGACGACAGCAGTTCTTATGGTCTTTGGGTCTACATTTAAAATCTCATTTTTTATTCTCATGCTGACTGTCGGATTCTTCGTCATTGTGTCCTTGAGAGTCTTGAGGAAGACCTTGCTTTTCTTCCTGTGTGGCCGCACTGCCAGGAGATCTCTTTGTACCTCTACCAAGTTTTTGCATGCTGGATGCGCCTCACAGTTCTCTCACTCATACCAACGATCTTGGCAATTCCCTTCTGGGGTGTATGTGCGTCTTAAAGATCAATAATCCAATTGTGTTTTGCTGCTTGTATAGACATTTTAAGACATATTGAAAAAATAAATTCATAATTTAACCTGGTTAAATATAGGAAAAAAATGTTTACATTTTGCGGTGATTAATTTTTTTAATTTTTATTAATAAAATGGAAATTTCTCAGTAAGACAATTTTGCTTCCCCACCCTGTACAGTCGATCCTCCTGGTCGAAAACCAGCTTGCACGGGTGAGAAGATCTTGTTGTATTGTAGAAAATAGATAAGTTGTCCAAAAAACATTCTTTTGAAGAGCTCAGAAGTGCAGGAGGTGAAAAAGATGTAGCGATAGGAGGAGGGTGAGTCAGAGGGTTTGCTTGATTTAAAAATTGGGATGAGGGTCGATTGTTTCCAGAAAGATGAAGAGTGTGTGTGGACCAAGACAGGTTAAAGATATGTAGGAGAAATTGTTAGCCAGATTGCAGAAGGTGGGTAAACAGTGGATAGGTGATTCGATCAGGACCCGATGAAGTAGAGTTTAAAAGTTGGGAGATAGCTGATGAAAGGTCGAGGGAAGTGA
The DNA here is from genome assembly GCA_963680785.1 of Diplosoma virens. Taxonomy (NCBI): domain Eukaryota; kingdom Metazoa; phylum Chordata; class Ascidiacea; order Aplousobranchia; family Didemnidae; genus Diplosoma; species Diplosoma virens. The sequence continues at coordinate 21,354,116 of OY796887.1, read as the reverse complement.
AGGAAGAGTAAAAAACGAAAGTGGGATGAAGAAAATCACATTGAGAGGATCTGATTTTGTTTATTTGGCTTTTTTCGAAACTGCGAAAAAATTTGGGGGTTTGAGTAGAGAAGTGAAATTATAGATGTGCGGAAAGTTGGCTTGCACAGTCTACGGGGTACGACAGTTTGGAAAATCAAATAAATAATAAGAAGAGGAACCTGAGATGGAGTAGAGAGAAGACTTCACTGGAACGGTTTTTAGGAGAAGGGCTAGAGCAAGTTTTCTGCCAAGAATTAGCTTTAGCCTTTGATATCACAGTAGATGTATACCTCGAGATAGCAATATCGATCGTTCCAAAAGCTGAGTGATAGAATTTTTATGAGCAGATAAAAAATTTTGGTTTTTTGATCGGTTGAAAATATGTAGATTAAAATTCCTTGGGTACAAAATTGAAAATTGCCTCCGGGCTGTGAGAGTTTTAGGATAAGTGATGGTAGTTGAAATCTCCAATAACGAAGATTAAAGGGGACGAGAGTAAGAGGAAGTGTGAGAAGAATTTAAGAGAAGAGTTAGAAGAAGAAGAGCGAATATGTGGGACATAGAGATTGAAAAGGTGAATATGAGAGGCCCCTTTTATTTTGACAGTGATAGCTAAATAATCGGAGCAGGGATCAAGTGAGGAAAGATATTGGGTGCAGAGGAGGTTGTAGTTTAGACCATTTTTGACAATTATAAAGACACCACCTCCGTAGAGCTGGTGGTTTCTCTCCTCACCACTGAGCCGTCCTTTCGAAGGGTTTTATGGCCAGGGACATGGAGAGTGAAGTTAAAGGAGAGGTGTGACTCCTGCACAAAGATAATTTCGTACTGATTTAGAGAAAGAAATTGAATAAGTGCGGTACGACAAGGGTGAATCCCTTTGGCATTCCATTGAAAGATGCGTAGGGAGTTTTGGGAGGGAGGAGAATGCGTAAGAAAAGAAGTAGAGCGTTGGGGTTGAGGAGGAGGTAGAGATAAAGCTGAGGGTGGATAAATAGATGTTAGTTAAGGATGGTTAGGAAGGTTGGAGGAGTTACATGTATTAATGTTAAAGAGATTTTTTTGAGAGTTCTTTTTTGAAGTTGAGGGTTTGGAGACAAAGTGAGAAACAGAGGGAGAAGCTTGAAAAGGAGATGGGCACTTTGGAAAAGTCCAGGTGTGCATAAGATAATTTTTCCAAAATTGAGCAAAAAAAAAACCAAAGCAGGAAAGGTACACCCAGAAAGAACAGTTGGTACATTGTACCGACCTTTTTCCCCAGGTGACCCGATGGGTGCAGGTAGAACAGGGACCAATAGGGTCAGGGTAAGGGTAAATGTCGCCGTTTAAAAGAAGGAGCATGAGTATGAGCAGACGCACCAGAAAAGATATATGGGAAGAAAGGTATTTTGGGGTGGAGGAATGATTGGTAAAGATAGAGAATAATGTTGAGTGCGGTAGGTTGGTAGACAAGAAAGAGAGAGAACGATTACTTAAGATTACGAATGCTGTCCATCTGTGACTGCAAAGGACACAAAACGAGTAGATACGTCCCAGAGAGGTTGCCTGAGGATGAGACCCTCGGGAAATCAACAATCCATTGCAGCCCCTCCTTCAGTGCAGGGAAGGAAATTGCGCCACCACGTTGAGGAGGCTTGTCGTTGATGCAATGTTGAATTCATCGTAAGGTAGATCGTTAGTTCATTTCTTATCACGATTATTTGCCTTTGTTAATAGGTTTGCTAGATTTTTCAAAAAATATTAGTTTGGTGTGACTGCGCTTTAACAATTAAAAATAATCGGACATCGTTATTGTTTATTCATTCATTGTCCGCGTCTTATCTCAATTATTAGATTCAACCAATTGCTTGTAGTTACGTTTCTACTTATTTCTATTATCCACATCATAAATTTCCAGCTTTTCATATAATGTTCTACTTGCTCATAAAATTTTTTCGTATTTTTTTTGTTTTTTGCATCTTTTCCCAAACTCTTTATCACTTTCTTGAAGGTATTTTGTGTTTTTGAAAATGTTCCTTAATATCTGAAACATCACAAGTACAATAATTTTCAATTTTTTTTGACTTCTTATTACTCTCTCCATATTGCACTTCCTGTTCTGATCAGTCATTTGGGCTTCTTCCAGCCTACTTTTTTCTTCTTTCTGGTTCTCCGATAATTAATCTTTCGGAAACTTGATCAAAGACTTTTGCGAGATCAATAAAAACAAAACGCCTGCATTAATTCTACAGGTTGTTTATATTAATTCAGTGCATGGTTTACAATTGTGTCAACTGCCATTTCATAAAACTATTTTTTTTTACAAGTAAGAATCGATCTCATTTCCTGTTATCGAGCAAATATTGCGTTTATGCTTACAGTAATTTCTCGCTTAAGTTCGCAACTTGAATCTGAACAGCGAGTGCGAACTTACCTGGTAGGTGCGAACTTAACGTTTATACCAGGGGTGTCCAACCTTTTTGAGCCGAGGGCCATTTTGACGCACAAAAAATATTGGAGGGCCATACAAAAAAAAACCCGACTTTTTGCACCAAAATTATAGTGATCTCTAAAAAAAAAAAAAAAGATCTTCACCTGAAATCAGTCTCCGATTTGCTACTTTTTGCACCAAAATCAAAATCATAGTGACAGAGGGCTCCAAAAAATACTGCGCGGGCCACTCAAATCTTTACGCGGGCCAAACTTGATAAAAATCGAAGAAAAAAGGTCTTCACATCAAATTTGTCTTCTGCCAAAATTGACAGGACAGGGGCTTCAAAAAATACTGCGCGGGCCACTCAAAACCTTTACGCGGGCCACGGGTTGAATGCCCCTGGTTTATACCCAAGCGATTATTACGTAACATAGAACCTGTACAATTATCCGTTAAAGTGAAAACTCTTGTCATTTAAGCTAGTGTTTTGAGACTAATTGCTGCATTGACTTAAGATAAAAATTAATTTTTAGCAGGAAAAGTTAATACTAATAAAGAAATAGTGAAGAGTTTTCACATGAGATTTTGTATGACGTCAATGAGGTGTTGGAAATTATACAAGCAACAAATGATAATGAAGATGAAAACGTACACACTGTGTTCGAATCTTGCGCACATAGTCCAGCACGAACAGGGAACGATGTCACTTTTTTGAACACATGTACAATAACTTCTTGAAGTTGAGAATCAGTTGTTGTGTCTCGATATGCAAGTTAAGCAAGAAATTACTATATTGAACTAAGAAATTCCTTCAAGCTTTTTCAGCAAAAATTAAGACAGGTTATTTTGAACTCAAAACGTAAAAGAGAACGGAATGTGCATCAGTTGACAATTCATGACTTGTTTAAATCGTGAATATTTTTATGACTTGTCTGATTTGCTGTAAATATTAATAAATTTTTGTAAAAATTGAATCTTGAGCTTTTGAAAATTTTTTTGCGAACTTAATCGGGATGCAAACTTAACCGGGAGACTACTGTATTTATCCGATCTTTTTTAAATATCTTTTTATGTTTTTCTATATGCAATAATTTTTGTTGTATATTGTTTAAAAATTTTTGACCGTGTTTAAAGCTAAATCCACTTAATATTTTTTAATACCCTGCTACAATTTTTGAAATTTTCATTTTTGCTTGTACATTGTATTCGGTAAATGGTCCAAATAAAAACTTAGAGTTTAATATTTGTTGAATTGAATAGACATTAAGCTCTGAAATAATCTAAGTGATGTCAAATGCAAAGAAGCTACTTAGTTTAACGATAGTATTGCTAAGAATCAAAATAGTGTTACAAAATCGATTTAAGTTTTTATATGCTAAAATCGTTATTTAGTCTTGGTCATACTCAAATACGTTATTTAATTGTAAACTACACCAGGGACGTGCCGTCAGGGGAGGCAAGTGAGGCAGTGCCTCACCTGTAAAATTAAATAAAGCAGAAATAAATTATTGAATTCATAGTCTTTGCAAAATAGTTGCAACATGCTATTAGTTAAAAAAAAATAGTAAAAATTATACCGTACTTGTAGTAGTTTAATTAGTTTTGCTTTTTAACCCTAATTTTGGACGGTTTAATCATTGTATTTTCAGCGCAGTAATCATTTCGTCAACCGTTCTTGTCAACAAAATGGCTAATACGCTAGTGAGGCAGCTTCAAGACTGCCTCTCTTCAGAGAAAAAAAAGAAACAAAAGTGAAACAATACCGTGCTTTTTTCTCTTTTGGTAAAAATATCTGTTAAAATGAGAGAGATTTGAGGCATGCCGCAATTCTGACTTCGTAAAGAAAAAAAGTTTTTCTCACACCGACATTTGCTAAAACAAGATAAATCAATTTGTTTTCAGTAAGTCAAAATACACGCATTGTGCAACTGCAAAGCAATAAATTTATTTTAAGTTGTAGTATTGAAAGATGATTTTGAATTTCATTTAAGAAAACTTTAACATTAAGCTATCAATTTCGTTCCAGTATATTTATAATTTATTTTTTGAACCTCAATTGTTGGCAGCATTTTTATATTTATAACATACATTTCTAGCTAATTGTACCTTACCTTTGACGCGTTTTTGTGGTCAAAATCGCTGATATAGGCAAGGTGCGGCACTGATAATCTTGCCTCTCTTTAGACACTGAAAGTTCCATACACTGAATGAAATGTGCCTTTTTTCTTATTGGCAAAATCGGCACGAGTCTACGCTGAACAGATAGAATTTGAGGCATGCCGCAAATCTGACGTCATAAAGAAAAAGATAATTCGCTTTATTCTCGCCAAGTTGGAATAAGCGCATTGCAGAAGTTTCCGTCTACAGTATAAGTTTAAAGTTTAAGAATAATGGAGGAAGATTTAATATTGAAGCTAAGAAACTTTTCAAAACTAAGCTTTCAATCTAAAGTTAACATCTTAAAAAAAGGTAGGCCTATTCCAGATCTAAAAAATTTGCTTCAGACAACTGGACGAAAAAAGGTAAATCGCTCCTTTCATAAGGAGTGGTACACAAGAAAGGAATGGTTGTGTGGATGTGCTTTAAGAAATTCTCTTTTCTGCTATCCCTGTCTCTTGTTCTCAACAAGTGACAATGTTTGGACTAAAACTGGATTTTGTGACTTGAAGAATTTGCCGAGAAGTCTTAGCAAGCATGAGAAATCCAATATTCACATTCAAAGTCAAATTTCTTTCAAAACGTTTGGAACTTCAAGAATTGATTTGGCTTTAAATGAACAGCAGAGACTTAATATCAGCCTTCACAACTCCAAAGTGAAAGAAAACCGAGAAATTTTAAAGGTTCCCATTAATGGAACATGCTACCTAGCTAATCAAGAATTGGCCTTTCGTGGAAATAATGAGAATGCGACTTCGTTTAATCGTCGCAATTACGTCGAACTTATTTACGCTTTTGCTGAAAACGATGAAAGAATTTCTCGTCATTTGGAGACTTCCACAGTGTTTTCTGGTTTGTCCAATCGAATACAGAACGGTATAATGGAAGCAGTGGCAGAGATTATTCGAACTGATATTAGAAAAGATATAAATAAAGCCTCCTTTGTTGCTGTAGAAGTTGACGAGACGACAGATGTTACGCAAAAGGCCCAGATTTCTGTTATTTTTCGTTATGTATGTGAGGCTTCATATATAGTCAAGGAAGCTTTTTTGGGGTTTGATGATGTGAGTGATGACAGACGAGCTTCTGCAACAGCTCAATATGTCTTGGGAATATTACAAAAGTTCAACTGTGTGGAAAAGCTGGTAGCGCAGACTTATGACGGAGCATCTGTAATGTCATCTGAATTGAATGGTGTGCAAGCCAAGATAAAGGAAAATGTGCCAGAAGCAATGTTTTTGCATTGTTATGCCCACAAACTGAACTTGGTGCTCTTACATTCAGCAAAATGTATGCCTGAGTGTAAAGCATTTTTTAAAACGCTTGAGGGTTTGAGTGCGTTTTTTAGTAAATCGACTAAACGCACTTACTTATTAGATAATGTTGTGAAACGTCGTTTGCCAAGGACATCACCCACGTGATGGAGCTCAAATTCTAGATTGTTGCAAACGGTCAGCATGTACCACTCTGATCTACTTATGGTTTTCCGTGTTATTGCTGACGCTGAAGACAAGTGGGACAATGATTCGGTAATGAAGGCAGCTGGATTTGAGCGGTGGCTCTTAAAGACGAATACCTGCTTTTTGATTATCGCTTACGAGGAAATTTTTAATAAGACTGATGCGTTGTTCAGAGTGCTGCAAAAGAAATTAATGGACATTGCATTTTGCTGCGCGCAAATACGCGACACGATTGATTATGTTGAGCGACAGAGACAAGAGTTTGACAGTTTCTATCACCGATTTGAGCAGAAATGTGCAACACTTCATCTTACTGAAACCGGCGATATGCGTCAAATAAAAGACAAAAGAAAACAAACATTTTACAATATTTTGGATGATATTATTGTTCAACTAAAATCGAGGTTTAAAAATTTTAGTGAACTGTCCTTTCTAGGTTTGGTCGATTGTTCAAAATTTTTCGAAATGGCTCAAGAGTTTGATGACACCAAATTACAGAGTCTGTCAGAAAAGTATGCTAAATTTTTCGACTGTGTAAAACTAAAGGCAGATCTCATTGGACTCTACAGCTCACAAACGGTTAGAAATGAATGTAAAACTCCAGCACAACTTCTCAGTTTTTTGTACCAGAACGATTTAATTCAGACAGTTCCGGAGGGGACAAAGTTACTGAAGTTAGTGCACACAGTACCCGCTACAACATCATCGGTGGAAAGATCCTTTTCTGCACTGAAGAGGATCAAAACGTATAATAGAAATCGAACTGAAGAAAAGCGCCTTTCATCGTTGGCAATAATCGCAATTGAGAAGGAGCGACTACAAAAGTTGCGACAAAATAAAGAGGATTTCTACAACAACGTCATAGATATTTTTGTCCAAAGGGATAGGCGAATGGATTTTATTTTCAAATAAATGTGGAAGCATGCTGGTTTTTATTTTATTTAGTAGGTAACTGTTATTTGTTGTTGATTAAAAATTATTTGTGCCTCACCAACCAAAAGCCTCACCGCACGTCACTGAACTACACTAACATTTGTTAACAACTGTGTTGACACTGCATTAGTATAGTAAAGCGATTGAAGAAATAACTTTTGTTTATGTTCACTTTTCAATGCATTCCGATCTCGGAACCATAGGAAGGCAGAAGAGATTCAGGTCTGTTCGAAAAATTTGAGGTTCAAACAAGATCTGTCTGAAAAATTAAGGTTTAAACAAAACAACACTTGGCTCTTTATTTAACATGTGATTACGGCATAGATGAAAACAAGTTGTGAATATAGTGTCTACTGTACATTCGCTTAGTGTTATTGTTGTGTTTTTTAGTATAATTTGATTTAGATGTGGCATCGCATTAGAGCAGAGGCATGCAACATTCGACTGCCGGCATGCATTTATGTTACCCACTATGGCGCTTTATAAAAGCGCGACTTTTGAGTTTCGATTGTAAGATAGTAAGAACACTTTTGCTTTAACATCCTTACTGGGATTTATGACTTCATGTAACGTTATACTGTTATTTAATTACCGTCGTCATCGTCGTCGTCATCGTTTGAAGGGCATCCACTCCAGGTCAGACACAAACAGGACTCGGGCCGAGGGTTTATCCTTTTACTACCCCAGACTGCTGCACTGCCTGGATCAGATTCTGGCAATAATGTTATTAAACCAGCATCGGGTTTCGTCATCCAAAACCGTTAGACCTCGTGCTTCATGTGGTGCCCGATGTATAAGGCACGCTGTTAGTACATGGTCTGCGGTATGCTCAGAGGCGTCACACTCGCAATTCGGTGAAGGAGCGAGATCCCATTTGTGCATGGACAAATGGAATCGCCCAACACCAGTCCGCATTAAATTACCAATGTTCAACAAAAAATGCAGAAATGTTATTACCGATAAACATTTGTTTAGCCAACTTCAAACAGCCATGTCTTCTGTCAAAGCCGATATTAACAAAATACGCCAACAGAAAAAATTTCAGATATCGCACTAATAGCTTAATATTGTAAATTGGTTACGAATGCTTTTATACTTGTAAAACTTCTTCTTCTTCTTCTCCTTTCGGGCTTTCCCATTAGTCAGGGGTGGCCACAGCGTATCATCATTCTCCACATCTTTCTGTCTTCAATGTCCATCTTCTTCACACCAACTTCCTTCATATCTTCTTTTACCACATCTAAAAATCTTCTCTTTGGTCGCCCTCTTCTCTTTCCTGGTAACTCCATTTCCATCATCTTTCTTCCTACATACTCTTGGTCTCTCCTCATGACATGTCCATACCACCTCAGCCTGCCCTCCCTCATCTTCATTCCTAACCGTTCTACCTTAACAGTACTCCTGATGTGCTCGTTTCTAATCTTGTCTTTTCTCGTCACTCCCATAGTAAACCTTAGCATTTTCATCTCTGCGACTTCCATCTCTTCCACTTGTTTCTTTGTGAATGCTACTGTCTCAAGTCCATACAACATTGCTGGTCTTACCACTGAACTGTACACTTTTCCTTTTACTCTAGCTGGTAACCTCTTGTCGCAGATTACTCCTGATACTCTTCTCCATCCATTCTATCCTGCCTGTACTCTCTTCTTTACCTCCCTCTTACAACCACCACTTTCTTGCACCGTTGATCCCAAATACTTAAATTCCTTTACTCTTGGCACTTTTGTATCCTCCATCTTCACTGTTTTGTCGTCATTTCCTCCATTTATGCAAAGATATTCGGTCTTTGACCTACTGACTTTCATCCCTCTTCTTTCCAATGCATACTTCCAGAATTCTAATCTACGCTCCACTTCTTCCCTGGTCTCTTCGCAAATCACAATATCATCAGCAAACAGCATCGTCCACGGTGGTTCTCTCCTTTCTCACCTTGAATCCATACTTGTAAAACTTGTTTTCGAATATTATTAAAATGCTTGGCTCTCCGCAGTATTAAAATAGTACGCTTTGGCCCACACAATAAATAGTTGCACGCCCCTGCTTTCGAGTCATCATTATCATTGAAATCAGTGGTCCCGGGCCCAGGACCAGTATTGGTACAGGGCCGCACAAGAAATACTTAATAAATTCCATTTAGTAACAGTATACTAATACGTAAATCTATATCTAAATTCACAATACTTTACTCATTTAAAATTAAGTTGATAAGTGTATACGCTCGCTGAGCTTCATATTTACAAAAAATAATTTGATTTTAATATTTTCTTTTATGACTTTAGCATAATAATTCGTAAAGTTCTGGACAACACTGATTAAGTGAATAAGTTTACGGAATGTTTACGGACTATATTTACCTTAAACCAGCGTTTCTCAAACCTTTTTTTTTGCGACCCAAAATCGCTAAAAACAACGATCTACAAATATGACTGCGACCCAAATAAATTTGAGTGAGCGCATATTTAAACAACACGAAATTGTTCTCTCAACAAGTCTTCGAAAAAGTAGCTCAATAGGGCCTATTAACCAGAGGGAAAACCTGGGGCACACAAGAACTTTTATACGGTACGCCTGTTTTTGCAAAGAAGCAAAGCCAGTACTAGTTTTTTGTGACAAAAATCAAAAAATCAGAAACAGATTCTAGGTAATGACCTTTTTTTTTTGGTCTTTACCATAAATTTAGAATACAGTTTCTCATATCCGTGAGTGTTAAAAGATCATGATTCGAGCAAACGTCTATAAAATTTGGGAAAACCATTATGCGGCCTGGACCAATTTTTAATTTTTGGATACGGCAGCTAGCTAGGCAGCTAGGAACCTTTTTGGGTAAGAGAGCCATAGGCTACCTATTCTTAAATGCATTTCCATGAGAGCCAACAATGTTTCTCTTATTTTGAGCTGTATGTGTGTGCAGTAGTGAATATTCAAATTCAGGGACCCGAGGCAAGGATTTTCAAAAGTTGACGTTCTCTAAAAAGAAAAAACTTTGATCTTGTCTTTCACTTTTTTCTCCCAAAATCAAGGTAATCTCCAAAAAAAAAAGAAAAGATCTTCACTTCAATTTCACCTCTGATTTTGCTATTTTACTCCCAAAATCAAGGTATTCTCTAAACAAAAAAAGGTCTTCACTTCGAATTCGTCTCCGATTTTGCTATTTTTCTCCAAAAATCATGGTGATCTCTAAAAACAAAAAAAGGTCTTCACCTCAAATCGATCTTCTTTCTCCCACTTTTTTGTCCCGACTTCATAATGATCTCTCAAAAAACATCTGTAGCGAAATGAAACTATATATGCTATTTTCGAGGAGGGCCCCCCAAAAAAGAGGGGACCCGAGGCAACTGCTTCATTCACCTCACCCAATATCCACCACTGTGTGTGGGCAGAAATTTGTTCGTAAGCAAACTTATTTTGATTTCTTGATTTTTGGCTCTAAAACGTAGTGATCTCTAAAAAAAAGATCTTCACCTTGAATCTGACTCTGAAACCTCGATTTTTGTCTTAAAATCGTAATCGTAATCATCTCTCTTAAATTAGTCTTCACTTTTGAAATCTTGTGTGCGCAGATCTTTTTCTTTTATATGCAATTTATGCTTGGCAACAAAAAAGCCGGATGTTGTTATGAAAAGAGCCACATCTGGCTTGTGAGCCATAGGTTCCCGACCCTGGTCTGGTGTAACATAATGTAAAAAAACCTTTTTTTGACTCTAAACGTCTAAAAGTTACTGACACAATTGAGAAGTGCTGTTTTTCTATTTGTGGCAATCAAATTGTCTAAATTAATTTGTACGTTTGGCTAAAAGTAATTTTAGATACAAGCTTTCACCACCCATTAGCATAGTCTTGGCGACCCACATTTGGGTCGCGACCCATGGTTTGAGAAACGCTGCCTTAAACATTAATAATTCCAAATAAAACCAAATAACTGAATTATTACTTAACAAAAATCAATCCTATATCATAGAGATCACAAGCATGCATTAGGCCGTCGATACGTGAATCATATTAAAAGAAATCTACTTTTTTTAAAATATGAAATGTTTTAGTACAGGTTTAGATACATGTGACGTGTACATTTTGCAACTCAGTAAAAACACACTGCGCCAAGAAATTTGCTGGAGTAAATTATCTATGCCCTCAGGTTCACTGTATAATTTTTAAACCTTAAACGGTCCGCAGCAATGAAAAGATTGGGGGTCACTGATATAAAAACTTGAGGTTTATAGGTTAAGAAAAAACAATAATTTTCCTTTTTAATTAAAAAAAAAATTATTAAAAAAGTTATTTCAGTTTTAATTTATAATTAAATTAATTAGTACTTTTAAAAAAGAAACCTTTGTTTATTAGTAAATTGTAACTTTATAATCTAATAAAAATGTTATAGATTTAAAGTTATTTGTAAATGTGTGAGCGCTTATAGTGGATTTTTGCGGAGAGGGTGTGTCTACTATTAGGGGTGCAAAACATCAAATAAAAGAATATCAAAAATAAACTTGAATATCAACTCGAAAAATAATAGAAAGTGTTTTAATTCAGTTTTGCATTAAAAATTTTTGATCATCAAATATTGCTTAAAGAATGAATTCTCTAAAAATAGGTCATATAGATTGTATCAACATCAATGCTTTTAAAGCTAGTGCTTCTATCTATGTATTTGAGCCCTTGATTTACCGTAAAAGACTTTTCTTGAAAGCCCAGACAGTAGCCTAACGTTTACTACTCACTATAGTAACTTCTCGGCAATAAAGGTATATATTTTTTAATTTCTTCCTGTCAGAAAAAAAAAAAAAAAAAACAATCCCGTTGGAGTCATCTGCAGACTAAAGTGGAGGCAAATGAATTCTAATTTGTAATTAAGTAATTGCTATTAATTTGAAGTTTTTATTAAAATGTCGATAAAATCTTTTAGTTAAATTTTACGGATTGAACAAGGTGCGCCATAATTAAAGAATGATCTTAATTTAAAATACATTTATTTTTGTTGTATTTTTTGAAAAAAGTTTCAAAGAAACATATAAAGGGGATACTAAAAATTTTATAAAAAAATATTATCAGATTTTACTGGATTGATTTTTGTATGGGTAGATAAAAAAGTAAATTTTAATTTTATTTGGCAACACAAAAAATTTATATGAATGTAAATATTTTGAAACAAACTAGAAATTTGAGAAGTAAAGGCTATTCGGTATCTAGAATTGTATAGTCGGATGAAAAACGTTTCACAACATTCAGCAAACGTACAATCTAAGAAATGAAAAGTTATCTGAAAAAATTTTGATTCTATTTATGTTTAAATGAAGTCAATTTTTCAATCTCAGAAACTTTCCTCAATAATAGTTTAGAGTGCTGTTTCTGAAACATAAAAGTCCCACTCAGTTTTTGTTGAACCAGGTGTTAAAATTAACGCAGAGTATTTTTATTATTAAAAAATATTCAAATAGTTGAAAACTTTCTGCAAAGAAGGATTTTAAAGACAATTTGTGGACAATTAATCAAGATAAAGTCACTTTATACACCGCAAAATCTCACTTTTCTCACAAAAAATTTAAAAATTTTTATCAAAAGAAAAATGGCCTCTTTTTCTTCTGACTTAAATCCGATGGATTTTTCTATTTGGTCTTACCTCGAAAAAGAAGCCTGTGATAAACCACAAATAATATATTCTATTGTTAAAGAAAAATTGTAAGTTTGGAACTACTGTATATGCACCAATCTATTGCTCATGCGATTGTACTGTAGATGATATTCCAAGACGTTTAAAATGTGTTGTGGATTATATATGTGGATTATATTTAAAATGTGTTGTGGAGGACATTTCGAAAAATAAATGTATTGATAATTTTCTCTTTATCTCTTCCTTTAAAATTTTTAAAAATTTTACTTTTAGTTTAAAACTTAAATTTGTTCCCCAATATCGCCGCATCATATAAATGGATTGTAGATGATCAATAGCATTTAAAATAATACGTACGTTAGAGAGCCTATATTTGTGGAGACTTCAACTTATCAAACATTAAATTATATAGGCCGAGCTGCTCGTATTGATGTAAACGCGCATATTGTATTGTATTTTTATCTAGTCATTGTTACAAATGGCTTATCCATTGATCATGAACTTCTTTTTTGGAAACAAGATATATTAGTTTTCTCTTTTTGGCATTATTGTAATTTTGGCAATAATCTCACTCGCTCTTAATATGAACTGTTGTATTCCTAATTTTGTTATTGTATAGGCCTCATATGCAAATACAAAAGTTGGCTTTAATGTAATAATGACAAAATTAAGTATTTGATTTAACTCCAAAATTAACTAATTTCAAAACTTGAAACTAGCAATTATTACTGTTTCTGTCTACGGGTTTGTAGGTGGCTGATTTCGACAAAGTGTTGCCAACGGCTCACTATCTTTCTGACAGCAACACGTAAGTGACTGCATTTCAAGAATTCTATGTTTCAGAGATCGATTTTTTGAACTTGCGACTCGATTTGGCGTATGAAGCAAGTATAACAAAAAGTTTGGTTTAATTTGTTTGTAAAAGTTCTTTTTTTAATATCGTTTGAATAAAGATGACAAATTTAATTTTGATTTTGAAATGTTACTCTAACAATCTTGCAAAAGAACAAAAAATTGTGCACTGAAGTTGACTTAGTTTTTATTATTATCACAAGCTTTTGCGAGCTACTTCGCAATTTGTCAGGTGCAATGAAATAAAAATAATAATGCAATCAACACAAAATTTTCACCAACGGCATTAAACGTAATAAAAAGACATGTGTGACGAATGAAACACAAAACATATGAATTAGAAAGACTGAAAGTGGGAGAATATGGCAATAGGGCAAATTACAGAATTCAAACAAGAAAAAAATGTGAAAAATGGCATGTAAACATAAAACAGTGCGAAATCTGACAACCTTGAACGTTAATAGATTTCGTCGAAAGAATAAAAAGAGTGAAAGTTGAGTTAACTGTTGAAATCGATCAGAAAAGAACAAAAATTATGCACTAAATTTGACTGGGTTCTAATTTTGTAAGATGCAACAGAATTCCATTACATCTGACAAAGTGAGCAGTAACTCACGAAAACCAGTGAGTTTAATAAAAACTCAGCCAATTTTAGTGAATATTTTTTGTTCTTAACCGATTGATAAACTTGTAAGCGGACTTGTTTAAAAGTTGACAGTTTTTTTAAATATCTTTATATATATTATTTTTTGATTTAACTCTTTAATTAAATATCTTTAATTTATTTTTTATATATTTTATATCTACTCTATGATGAGCATAAAAACTTGATTCAAGCAACTGACCTTAAAAGAGGAAACATTAAGATTGAGAAGTGATTTTTTATGCAATTTAACTGTTTTCTTTTATCATTTGTTACCGTCGTAACTCAGTTTTAAAGAACATTTCGGAGATAAAAAATATTAAAATGTTTTGAAATTTATCGTTGTTGGTGCAGTGAATTCACTGCGATTGATTCTACTTGAGGTGATTCTCACTAACCAATTTGTCTTCTTATTTAAACAGAAAACCAAAATATTTGTTTACCAAATTTTAACAAATTATTTCTTTAAATTAAATTTAAAACACCTTATTCAAATAGAATAACAAATTAAAACTGTCGAACTGAAAACAAACTAAAAAACTCACGAAATTTAAAACAAATTAAACTGTACAATTCACGCTTAAGCAAAAGGCAGAGAAAAAATCAAAGCGACCCAAATTAAAACGCACGTTACATGATTGAGTCACAATGCTAATTGTCTTAACTTTTAACCTTTTTCTTTCGCCAACGAGTTAAGCACAGCAAAATAACAATAAATCACGTTACCATGGCCGGCCCAAAATTGAGAAAGCGAGAAGCGAGCAAAGCAATTTTCACACTAGTCAGTGATTTATAAAGGTTAGGGGAAAGGGATTGAAAGATCTAAATTTAGTCAAAAATTCAACGTATTCGAGAATGGAAACAACAACAACGAACCAAAATACACAACGAATATGTACACACAATTACACAAATATCGCTAAGCATAGGACGCAAATTTACACATCACACTCCAAAACGCAAAGTTTTCGAATGTCGCGAGTGAGCTCTTTACCGTCGGCAGTACGGACCACTGCCCGTCGACAAATGTTATCGCGGTCGTAAATTACCGATGTTACTATTCCCCTGGGCCAGGTGCAGCGTGGCGCCTTGTCATCTTTAATCAAAACCAAACTGTTCAGCTTAAGATTTTCTTGTGGAACAATCCACTTACGGCGTTTTTGCAGCAATGTCAAATATTCGGAGCGCCACCGCTTCCAAAATAGGTCGGCCTGCAACTGAGTCGCCCGGTACGAACCGCGCAAACCGTCTGCGTCGATGAATACGTCGGAAGGTGTCCCTGGTTCGATGCATCCATTTAGCAAAGTTATGGGCGACAACGCCCTGAAATCATTGGGGTCAGCGCTGACCCTAGTCAATGGTCTACAGTTCAGTATGCATTCTATCTCTTTGAAGAGAGTAAGCAGTTCTTCGTCCCTTAAGGTGCGATAATACTTGTCTGCAGTTAGAGCAGTCATGGCTTTACGTACAAGTCTCACGATTGCCTCCCAAGCTCCTCCCTGGTGGCTTGCAAGTGGAGGGGAGTGACGAAACTGAATACCACGAGGAGACAGCTCATTTACAATCTCTCTTGCTCTTAAGCGTTTCAAACCTCGTTTCAATTCTGCTTGAGCACCTATAAAGTTCGTCGCATTATCGCAATAAATTGTTTTGGTAGATGCGCCTCTGACAGCTAAGAATCGGCGTAGGGCCATCAAGAATGAAGCAGTTGTCAAATCGTAAGCCATTTCAAGGTGGGAAGCCCGTGACGCCAAACACGTAAAGATGCAACAGTACCTTTTCAATGTGTTGCGTTGACACTTGACAGCGATCGGTCCCATGAAATCAACGCCGGTTGCAAAAAACAAGCGGTTTCCGGATTCAAGTCTAGCACGTGGTAAAGGGCTCATTATCTGGGATCCAGGGCCGGCCCGTCGATTCCGACAAGCCATGCAGTGGGTCTTAATGATGCGCTTCACTGTCCTTTCTTGCCCGACTACATAGAATCTTTCACGAAGTGCGGTTATGACGTAGGGCGCTCCATTATGACCACTTTTCTGATGCAAGTGGTTGACAATGATTGCGGTTAAATGACTCTTCCTTGGTAGCACAATGGGATGCTTGATGTCGTAGGTTTCTTCAGATCGTTGAAGACGACCTCCAATGCGCATGACACGATCTTTGACGAATGGGCAAAACTTGACAAGTGGCTGCAATTCTTCTTTTAGTGCGACCCCAAGCTTACCGCTAGCGATATCATCATACGGATGCGACTCGAGTGCCTCAATCAGTCCCGGATATTCCTGCCGCTGAGCCAAAGAAATCAGGGCAAGGAGAGCTGCGTCGTACTCTTGCGCATCAATGAAGTCAGTATTCCGATTGATTTTCCCAGTAACACGATCATGTAAGCGACCTTTCAGTTTCAAGAGCCAAGCGGCTGTTCGTACAGCACGCGTTAGGTCGCTAAATCGAGTGATGATTCTGCCAAGAGGACCTTCTTTCAGCCCAGAATATTCGCTCTCTACTGTACCCAAACACGTAGTGATTGGGTCGGCAGCATTTGCATTGTCACATGCTACATCCTCGATTGGCGGTTCTCGTGAAGGCCAAGCTTCTTCTTCCTCAAGTAAAAAGGGAACGCCTTTGAGCCATTTCTCGGCTTTACACGGTTGTGATGGTGAAACTCCGCGAGAGAACGGATCTGCGGGATTGAGATCCGTGCTCACCCAGTGCCATTGTTCAACAGCAGAAATTTCGCGAATTAACTTGATACGGTTCGTTTCGAATACAGGCCGACGTTTTGAAGTGTTTTTTAAGTAACTCAATACGACCGTCGAGTCAGTCCATAGCACAGTTTTTTCAATGTCTAAATCAATTTCGCGGTTTACAAACCTAGCGAGGCGCGCTGAAATCACCGCCGCCGAGAGCTCGAGCCGTGGAATTGACATCGGTTTTAAGGGCGACACACGTGATTTTCCCATAACAAATGACACAACACAGCGATTTCCATTAAATATTCGCAAATAACACACCGCGCCTATGCCATCGACGGACGCATCAGCGAAAACATGCAATTGAGCACCCTTTATAACTTCAACATTTTGAGTGGGTATAAAACAACGAGGTATCACGATATTATTTAAATTCAACAAGGTATTAATTAATTTATTACAAACCGTTTTATCCGGTTCCGGTATCTCGGCGTCCCATGCCAAGCCCATCTTAGTAAGGCGTTGAATATGCAATTTCAATGGCAGGAGGAATGGCGCCACTATTCCCAAAGGGTCAAATATGCTCATTGCGAGTGACAGCAACCCTCTACGTGTAAGTGGATGAGCAAAGGGTTTAACCTTAACCATAAATTCGTCTGTTTGAGGATTCCATACAATACCTAACGTTTTGTGACCAGGTAGCTCATCATTATGCAAGTCAACTTCACTCAAATGTGGTGCCAATAAATCAGATGGCAGCGCCTCAAGTACCTTAGCACAGTTGCTCGAGAATTTTCTTAATTCGAACCCTCCACCCTTTAACAAGGACACTACATCATTTATATGTGTGATCGCGCTATCACTATCGGGAACTGACTTGAGCAAGTCGTCTACATACATATTTCGCTCAGCTGTTTGAACAGCTTCGGGCGTTGAATTTGAGCGATTTTCTTCAGCAGTTTTGCGCAGCGCGAACCCGGCTACAGAAGGGGAGCTGGTTAAACCAAAACAATGCACAGTTAATTGGTACGCAGTAGGTGGCCTCGACATATCATCGTCTTCCCACCAGAAAAATCTCAACGCGGACCGGTCACAAGGGTCAACCATAACCGAGTGAAACATGGCACGGATGTCTCCAACCACTGCCACCGAATGTTTGCGGAAACGCGTTAAAACACCAATCAAATTATTAGCGTTATCAGGCCCTTGGAGTATTTGCTTATTTAGAGATGTGCCTCCGAACTGAGCAGCACAATCGAATACAATGCGAAACTTCCCCTTGGTGCAATGATGGGGAATGTACCAGGTTTTATTCTGGTCCTCATCGCGTTCGTCACTGACCGGCACGGCGTGGCCAAGTGAAATGAGCTCTCGAATTTTATCACGGTATTTGACAAACAACTCATTATCCCTTACCAAACGTCGACCCAAGGATCTTAATCGAGAGAGCGCCATCGTTCGATTGTTCGGAAGATTGGGACAACCTTCTTTCCACGGGACCCTCATCTGATAGTGACCATCGACGAATTTACACGAATCCTTCATTACATTTTCAGCCTTCACGTCATCTAACGACGGAAGCAATACTTCCGGGTCGCACGACCGATCACCATAGTCAAATTGACACGGACAAAGAGCCTCAAAGGCAGGCATTACTTGAGAGTCCATCAACAGGTTAACATTACACAAACTACCGATATTGCAGGCTGTGGTGGGCAGGTTAGACGCAACACCGTTTCGCCCGTGGAGCACCCAACCAAGTGGAGATCTACCCGCCCAAAGTCTAGCGTGGCCATCCTGTCGTATTTCGGAAAAGACATGCAGTGAGGGAGAGTCAATTCCTATTATCAGCTCTACGTTTCTCGCACCTTGTATCGTGGGTATTTTAATGCCGTCAAGATGTGGATTCTGGTCAATGTCCTTCTGCGAAGGAATGCTGCTGCTGAGATCTGGAAGTCGTGGAACAACACGGACGTTTTCTAACGTAAACACTTCCTCTTCGAGAATGCCCCTTACCGAACACTCAGCGGAAAGAGTGTTTAAGTCCTCGACCCGTCCGTCAGCTAATTGGATCTTAGCCTGGAGGGGCTTCCCAGTCAATCCGAGCTCGGATGACAAGCCTTTACATATTAAATGACAGTCTGCCCCACTATCTAGAAGTGCTAAAGTGTCTTTACAATCCCCAGTTATGTTATTTATGACACAGACTGGTATTACCTGCAGGCGAGTTGCTGCATCTTTCCGAACCAATGCACTTTGAACCGACGAAGTCGTCGCGTTGACCGAAGGTGACAAGTCATCTCTCACAGAAGCAGTAGATTCAGAAGATTTTGATGTAGTTCCACCATCATCTCGGTGTATCAGCGTATGGTGTCTTCCATTGCATTTGCGACACCTGGATTTACTTGGGCAGTCCTTTACACCATGCCCTTTTCTTAAGCAGTTAAAGCATAAACATTTTTGTTGAACAAACTGTTTACGAGCTGCGCAGGATTGCTTCTGGAAAATTTCGCATCTCGCTACCGAGTGACCTACTGCGTCGCAATAATTACACTTGGGCAAAACACTTTCGTTAGAGGGCGTCCGGGGTACAGCGTTACGATCATTATCTGCAGGGGTTTGAATCAAATTCGCCCTTGCCTTATATCCCTTAGCATCTACCTTATGCCTTGATTGCTTCAGCAACCTACCGAAGCGGGAGCACAGCAGTTTATGCTCTTGGTCAACATATTCGATAAACAATTCGAACGGCACTACATCCATATCAAATCCCCGCTCCAAGGCAAGTCTGGCAAAGCCCATTTGTAAATTGTGAGGTAACCGCATAAAGATCCGTTCGGCAGTGGAAGCTGCATTTAATAAACGACCAGCCCCCGCAGCTTCCAACACAATCTTACAGTTTATCAGGCACGAATAAAAATCCTCTAGCCCAACTTCGCTATGGCTTATCACCCCTCCCTCACAAACTGAATTTATGAAGGCGCGAACGGCAACTTGGGGTGAACCAAACGCCTTGTGTAACAATTGTAGAGCTTCATTTAAGGCCCGATCTGGCGATAGCATAACGCAGCTAGCGATCAACTTATGAGCACGCCCCTTTGTGGCGTCAAGAAGCAAATGTAGTGCATGACCCGGGTCCGTCCCCCTGTAAACATTTAAGATACGATCCTCGACTTGTCGTATAAACTGGTAATATTTAATCGGATTACCATCAAACTTGTCAGAGTCCAAAGTGGACTCTGAACCACAGCACCGAACCAACATTCTAGCTAGGTCATTTAAACCACAGCCTAACTCACCTTGCGACCCCGTTCCTCGGCCGCGATCTTCGGTGTACGAAGGATTGCTCTGAGTAGGCTTGGAAGGACCATCATCACGAACGGCCGGCCCATGGGTAACAACAGAAGCCTTCTTGGCTGGCGGAAAATGCAAATTGTTGGGCATTGGACCCAAAGAGAATTCTGAAAGGCGACACTGATCGACCTCTGAACTGGGTTTGTTCTGCACTTGCACTAAAGGTGCTGATTCCCGTGAATGATCTCTTTCTCCGTTTGAAAGCTTAAGTTCCTGGCGCTCGCTATTTCGAGCGCTGCAGAGAAATTCAACTACTTTGTCGTGTGCAGACAAAGGGGGAGCAATATTCTCTGGCACCGACAGATCACTGCAACCTGAAGAAGCGTCGGCAATAATATTGGCCTCTTCGACAGCAGCTTCGGCTTGAAGGACAGCTCGTTCCGACTGCAACTGCAAGTGTTTCAATCGCAACTCCTCATCGCGGCGTACGCGCTCGAGACGGGCTTCAGCCAACTTGACCTTTAAACGTCGCTTAGCTCTAGACGACAACGACTTCGAACTGGCAGCAGCTTCGGAAACATGTTTTTGACTAACATTCGCTGACTCTAATTTACGAGCTTGATATGCTGCTGGTGCTGAAAAGCTCCGGGCTGACACATCCGGAATATTTAACTTTGAACTTGAGCTACTATCCATCTTTGCATAAAACTCAACCCGGATAAGCGAACTAATGAACGTTCTTCGACTTCCAATTATGTATCCGGACAAGCAAACCAGTTAGAGCTTTATTTAACTTAAAAACTATGAATCCGGACAAGCAAACCAGTTAGAGCTTTATTTAACTTAAAAACTATGGTGCAGTGAATTCACTGCGATTGATTCTACTTGAGGTGATTCTCACTAACCA
The DNA here is from genome assembly GCA_963680785.1 of Diplosoma virens. NCBI lineage: Eukaryota > Metazoa > Chordata > Ascidiacea > Aplousobranchia > Didemnidae > Diplosoma > Diplosoma virens. Next base: position 21,333,138 of record OY796887.1, on the reverse strand, counting down.
ATTTGTCTTCTTATTTAAACAGAAAACCAAAATATTTGTTTACCAAATTTTAACAAATTATTTCTTTAAATTAAATTTAAAACACCTTATTCAAATAGAATAACAAATTAAAACTGTCGAACTGAAAACAAACTAAAAAACTCACGAAATTTAAAACAAATTAAACTGTACAATTCACGCTTAAGCAAAAGGCAGAGAAAAAATCAAAGCGACCCAAATTAAAACGCACGTTACATGATTGAGTCACAATGCTAATTGTCTTAACTTTTAACCTTTTTCTTTCGCCAACGAGTTAAGCACAGCAAAATAACAATAAATCACGTTACCAGTTGTTAAAAAGAAAAACAAAAAGCGGTAGATTTTGGTTTATCAGAACTTAAAATTAACAAGTATTTATGTAATCATCTTCTTTTCATAATGGCTTTTATTATTTTGCTGTTTTGGTGTAAATTGATTATTTTTTATTGACTGCAACAGCTAATTAGAAATAACCGAGTAAAAGTTGAGCGAAATTTAACTGACAAGTCACAACAGACGAAATTCTATACTGAGTGAAAATGGACTCTACAATGTTTTACGTCAATGAACGCAGCTGCTGAAGATTAATAACGAAAAAGTAAAAAACATTTTTCGAAGTTTATGAACTGATAGCCTACTTGATGAGCAAATTTTGAATGGTGTTGTAATAGCACTTTTTGATTTCGTAATTGTTGGTAGTGTAAATTTGTTGAAAATATTTGTTCGCATGATTTTCTTTCGTTACAACTGCAAGTTTGCTTAAAATACTACAATTTGAAGGTTTTCTTCAATTACAACGCATTTATTTTATAATTTAATACCAAACTCAAACCGCAATGTTTTATCTTTAAAAAAGACGTTGAACCGTAATGTTTTGGATTGTTGGTGGGAAATAATTTCTGATTAGGAGACGTTTGTTTAAGCCTATAGCTACAAAAAACAAACACTTAAACAATTCGATGATTGATAGAAAGTTTTATTATTATATTTGTTGTCATGGCTTCCCGGTCGATAGACAGAAATTAAATCTCTCGTATTCCGAAAACAAAAACTGGAAAGAATACTGACTTGAACGTTGTAATTTTTAATTTGATAACGCTCGTGTGAACAAAAAGTTTAATTTAATTATTAAAATCTTAATTGTATGACTGATTTAGGACTCGTAGACAGAGACAAAGGAGTTTTTCGAAGTGTTTCGGCGCAAGAATCCAATTCTAAATACATAAGTCGGCTCCGTAGCGAAACGAGCGTTTAAGATTTTGCCTATATTTAGGCTGCAATAAAATGTTTACAGTCAGTCACGTTTTTTTTAAAGCTTGATCGACCTTGACCTTATTGCCAAACATTGATGTTGTTCTAATTTTATGCCGATGTTTTTCCTTTCCGTAGTTGAGACCACAGTCTTAATGTGACTGAGACTCAAATCCATGTCTTAAGAAAACTGAAAAAGTGGTTGATTCATTTTGACCTCTCTTCAGATGTGTAGAAAAAAATTAATAGCGTAAATTCACTGTGCGGAGTTTGTGGAAGCCAGATCAGATGTTGTAAGTTTTCATTTTTTCAGTAAAAGCTTTAATTTGTTTTGCAATTTTTTGCTAATCTTTTTTCACTATACACTGTTTGTTCCCTTTACAATTTGCACATTTTATGAGTCAAAAAATATTGGTTCAAAACCTTATATTTATGCTGTGGTGTAGTAAATTTAAATGAAACAATATAACTTGGTTTACGCTAAACAAATTTATTAAAAAGCTTAAATCAGGGTTTCTATAATTGTTAGAACACATGGAACTCGAGGTTAATCGAAAAAACTCTGTGGACCCCAAAACCAACGTTTTTACACAAAGCTGAAATCTTATTTGAAAGCCTAAAACTTTTGCCGTAAGTTAAGGTAAGACCAAAAAAAGTTATCAAATGAAGTTCGGGTTTGGTTTGCAGTTACATGTAAAATAAATACCTATTTTTGTCTTTAGTTTCAAAAAATTCTTAGACATTCAAATAAGATTTAAGGCTTGTGTAAAAAAGTCGGTTTCGGGGTCCTCGGAGTTTTACAAGTTTAATCAAAAAAAGGTCGTTCACCTTACGTTTAACAGGTCACTATATCAAAAATTTATTTGATGACTTTTTTGGGCTTCACTTGACCTTCAAATAAAGCTTTATCCATCAATGTCGAGTAAAGTTTTTTTGTGTAATATGCTTTTAGACAAAGCGAATTATACACAGTAAATTTTTTATTGAAAAATCTTGTAGGTCTTTTGAATAGATTGCGGTAGACCCTAAGGGGTCGATAGACTCCCAGTTAAGAAGCCTTGAAAAAATTGTTATTTTTTGTTTGATTATGCTGACACAAGGAATATATTTTTGTTTTCTGCTCGCCTGGTTCCAAAATTTTTCTATTTGATTTAGACTTAGGTTCATTTTTTAAGGAAAAGGATTTTTTTTAATTTTTGCGAAAATCAACTTACATCACACAACAATCATGATCAGAAATGTTTGACTCCTAAAGTTTAACATTGTGTCCGTGAGAATGACATTTTACGGCATTTTCTCTTGCTTGGTAGTCTTGGCAAGCAGTTCTAAATTTCACTCATATCTCTTTAAAAAAACTAAAAATTCAAATTAAAAAACCGAAAGGCCGAAACAGTGACACGGCTTATTGTCATTAGCGTAAAATTTGACCTTGTCTTGCACCGAATTTAGGTATTACAATGGTTAAATTTTATTTGGGATATTACATAGTTCCAAACAAATATCGGCCGACACATCACTAATACGGACTAAAGGCTGCAACAATGACACTGTCTGCTGTTATTGACGTTTCAGAAGAAAGTTTCTACGGAAGAAGGTCGGGATAATTACTTGTCCTAAGTATAGCGCCTCTGACGCTTTTCTACGAGGCAGGAGGATGAATATAGAGATGAAAATGAAAAAATTTAACAAACTGTAGGGATGGGCAGACATATTGTGTAGCAGAATTTAACCATAGACTCTACAATAACAAGACATCAGGCTGCCATATCTTTCCTACAGTTTTTTCACGGTTTTGTGTGTTCATGTGGCGCCTCTACCGATATTCATCATTTATAAGGTTTTCTTTCCATGAACAGTATAGAAATTTCGGGTCTCACTCCCTGTTTGGCTTTAATAACCTCGCAGGCTGGGTTCCTTTAAAATACACAGGTCGGCGTGGCCGGCGTGGTCGACGTGGTCGACGTGGTCGGCGTGGTCGACGTGGTCGGCGTGGTCGACGTGGTCGACGTGGTCGGCGTGGTTGGCGTGGTTGGCGTGGTTGGCGTGGTCGACGTGGTCGGCATGGTCGGCGTGGTCGGCGTTTATCACTTATAACTGCAAATTTTTTTTAGGCGTGGTCGGCGTTATCGGCTAGGTTAATGAAAAGAATAATCATTCTGTAAGCTTCTCGTGGACGAGGTTGGTTCGATAAGCTACTTCAGAAAAGCTTAGTTGGTAAGTTTTTTAGAATTCGCTTGTAAATAACAGCAAGCAATATAAAACTTTTACCAATATAATTGCAAATTCTTGTTGAAAGCGTGGACATGAACTTAAGAATAATGTTAGGTATATTTTTGTTGAGTTGTATTTTAAATGTCTGTTTATGTGCTATTGGGTTAAACTGTTTGGTCACGTTCACTGTTCCCCGTTATTAACTTAGCAGACTTAGGGAATTTCCAAAATTTATAAGATAAAATGAATTAACTGGGCGGATCGTCGCCGACCACGCCGACCACGCCAACCACGCCAACCACGCCGACCACGCCAACCACGCCAACCACGCCGACCACGTCGACCTCGCCGACCACGCCGACCACGCCGACCACGCCGACCTGTACATTTTAAAGGTACCGCGCAGGCTTTCAAATTTCCCTAAATTAAAAAGATAATCAACGAAACTCGGCGAATACTGAACCAAAACCAATTTTTCGAAACATAGGCTGCACAACTTTATGCATAGCAAAATTAATGTAGATTTTTTCCAATAAAAATTAGATCATAAAATCTAACAAAATATTTTTAAGGGCGAGTGGATTACTTTGCTTGTATTTGGAGTCACTATTTTTTTTTTTAAAGAACTTTTAATTAAGCAAAATCGTTTTTTTTCAACCAAAAAATCGGTTTATTTTGTATTATAAGCTTATTTTGAATTAGACCAATTTATGCTGGTGTATTTTTTTTAAAAAGTTGCTAGACATGAGTTTTTGTTGGTTGTGGCTATAGCTTAATTCTTATCCGTTGTTAATTGTGCTTGCATTTATTTTAAACTAGCTGGTAAAGCAGATAATTTAATAAGTTTATGTTACATAAATATGCTGCTTGAATATATGTTAAAACTCAAAATTGAGTATATTTACTAATACACTTATTATTATATAGTAAAAACAAAAGTTTAAAATTCTAAGATTATTTATTTAATTGAACAATAAAATATTTATTAGTTATATGTATGGAAACTAATACTGCATATAAATTTTAAGGTAAAATGTATTGCCATCTTTTTATTTAAAGTAAACTTGTGGCATTTATATTTTGAAAGTATTTCATTATCATCAACATTGTTTTGCACTGCGTTTCATGTTTTGGGAAGTGGTTAGAGTCCAAAAGTGCAAAATTCCAAAAGTGAAAATTGCAGTTTATTTTATATATAAAACCAATACTAATTTTAATCTGGTCCAAGTAAAAGATTACAGCAAAATGGTTAAGCTTGTAAATTTGATTTGATCAATATTGACCTTATAATGTTATAATCTTATTTCTTAATTTTCAACTAAAAAAAGTATTTTAGGCTTTATAAAATTTTACAATAACTTTAAATTCTATATTACTCAGGTGTACATTTTATTGCTAATTATTGCTCTGCTTCACTTTCATAAACAAAATGTATACACTTCTCTTTTTTAATATTTTATTCATTTTATTTTTTCTATCTTTAGTTGTTTTTTTAAATTAACTTAGCTTCTTTGTTTTAAAGGTACAGCAACTGCACACAATTGATGTTGTGTGCGTAATAACATATATTGTTTAGCTGCTGTTTTCTGTTTTGCAATCACTTTTTCTATAACAACTTAGAAAATGTAATAACTTGATTGCAAATAAAATTGAATGACTGAATAAATAAATATATATATATTTTTTTAATTTATTTGTTCTTGGTAGAATCAGAGGCAAGTTAAACTTCAACAAATAACTGAAGGCTTAATATATTTATCAAAGAAAAACTTAATATGATGTTTCATCCATTACATTGAGCAGACTTCATCAGGTAAAAACAATACACATTGCACAATTTATTTAAACAAAAACCAAGAAGTTAAAAAACAGACTAAGAAACACAAGGTGAGAGGATAACAATTTAATAACTACTTCGTGCAACAGAAACAAATTTAACAAGTTGAAAACCCACATTTATTGTGAGATTTTTTATGTTACTATATATTTTTGGAAAAACATTCCAATCTTTGTCATTTATTGAATTTTTTGTACTATTATTATATAATGATTCTAAAAATTTTTGTTTTTCATAATTAATGTTGTAATTCAATATTTCAAAATTCCCAAAATCAATCCTATGTTCACAAATAAAACAATGTTTAACCAATGCAAGTTTTTTATTTAAATCATCTTCTTTTAAGTTAGCCAAATTAATCGGTTTCAAATCACGTTTATGTTTAGACAAGCGAGTGTTAAAGCGGCTGCCCGTTTCACCAATATATACATCCAAAATCTTTACAAAGAATTTTATAAATTGCACCATGCTTATATATTTCATTCACAGAGTCTTTTATCTTAAGTAAAATATTTCCAATTGTTTTATATGGGTAAGTATAAACGCCAATATTAAATTTTCTCAAAATTCTAGACATTTCATCACTAAGACCTTTAATACAGGGTGATTCACCGAAGTGTTGACAAATACTTTATGTGATTCACCGAAGTGTTGACAAATACTTTATTCCATTATTAACTTCGCATTACCTCTTCAGATTGTTATTATATATTCTAGAGTAAGTTTTCAATATCAATAAGAATATTTAATCTAGAAAAGTAAGATGGCAAAGACAGTAAATGACATTGTTGAAGGGTATTGCAAGAAAGGACTTCCACCTGCGAAAATTTTCCGGTTGATGAAGCGATTTGTGAGTCGTGGAGGTGTTTACAAGGCTGTGAAGAGGTTCAGGGAGACTGGAAGTTGTGCTCCAAGAATCAGAAGTACTCCTGAAAAACCCATCAGGACAAAGGAACTGATTAAGAAGGTCAGGGAGAGGTTGAGGCGGAACCCTTCAAGGAGCGCAAGAAAACTGGCTAAGGACACCTCTGTAAGTGTGAACACCATGCAAAGGCTTCTCAAGGATGATCTCCACGTCTACCCGTACAAATTTACCAAGAGGCAGCTCCTGTCAAACGCCACTAAGAAGAAAAGGCTTGATAGAGCTAAGGTTTTGATCAAGAGACTTGTTGTTGGCACGCGGCCTCAAGTGCTTGGGACAGATGAGAAGCTTTTTACTGTCCAAGCTATCCACAACCACCAAAATGACAGGATTTGGATTCCAAACAAGGACATGGTGCCAGTTGAACGTTGCAGTTCATTTAGAAGGCAGAAACCTTCTTCCGTGATGGTTTGGGCAGGAGTCACTTCAACAGGCCTGAAAACACCTCTAATCTTTATTGACGAAGGCGTGAAAATTAACCAAACTATCTATTGTCGGATGTTGGAAGAAAAAGTCATTTTTTGGGTTCAAGAAACAGTGGGAGAGGAAGGAATTACGCTTCAACAAGATGGGGCAACCTCCCACACAGCCAAAGCAGTCCAGCATTGGTGCAAGACCAATTTTAAAGGGTTTTGGGAGAAGGAAGTATGGCCCCCTTCTTCACCTGATTTGAACCCAATGGACTTTGGGATTTGGTCCATTCTGGAGCAAAAAGCCTGCTCAACATCCCATCCAAATATCGAAACCCTTAAACGAAAACTGAAGGCGTCATGGGAAGAAATTGACCCAGAAGTGGTGCGTGCCACGTGTGCCCAAGTACTTCCACGTCTTAGGCGCCTTGTGAAAAACAAAGGAGGCTACATTGAATAATTTGAATTTTATGTGAAAGCCCATTAAATTTCCATTCTATCGATTAAAAACTTGTTTCTTTTGCCCTTATAGTAAGTTGGATAATTCAGTTTTAATTTGTCAACACTTTGGTGAATCACCCTGTATATGGTGAACCAGAAGAACAAATGAATTTTAAACTAAGTAATATCCTTGGTAACAGTGTTTATATATTTTTTGATTGACATTTTTTTGATTTTTGATTTTAAGTATATATTTTTTGGATTTTTATTTTTTTGACCAGAATTAATATATATAGTTTAAAAAAAAAATTTTTATAAAGATGTCTCACTTTTGTTGCATTCCTGGCTGTGATACCACAAGATCAACACCTGGAGTGAAATTGTATAAAGTTCCACATGGTGCTACAAATAGGGGATATGATTCAACAAATTGGTCAAAGTGTATGAAAGAAGTCCTTTATAAATATCGTGCTCCCAATAATGCCAATTTTAAACAACATTTGGAAAAAGGAATTGCTTGCATATGCAGCCTTCATTTTGAAGAAAATGACATTGTTAAATGTTAGTTTTAATATTCATTGATAAATTAAATACTTTGTTTATAGAAACTTGTCTATGTTTGGAATACTAGCAATTTAAATTTGAATAAAAATTCACTTTGGTTAAAAGTGCTATCATTATATGATCAACATTGTCTTTTGTTTATTGCTATTCTATCTGTGGATATTGATTTTTGAAAAAGTTTTACTAAAAGAAAATGGCATTAAATTAAAATTTATGGTTTTATAATAGATACTCTATTGGATTCTTGTTTACTAATTTGTTTTTTAGTCCAAATTAAGTTATATTGCCTGGAGTTAATGTAGGTTATTTTTATTACAGGTAATAAGAGGAGCTGGTTAAAATTTGGTGCTTTACCTTCAAAGCACCTTCCACAAAAAAGTCATTGTACAGTTAAACGTACAGAAAGACGTACCATAACTAAACATACTTTTCAAGATATTTCAACTCTAGATGACATTCAACTTAACCAATCAAGTACTAATCATTGTTTAACAATTGATCAAAGTGCAACAAACGTTTTTTTAGAAACATCACAATTGGTTTCTAACAATTTGCCACCTTCTTGGAGGTGTTTATTTTTAGACGAAAATGAATTCCACTTGATTTTACCATCAAAAAAAAACTTTGTAGATGATGCAAAAGTTATTTTATATTCAAACATGACATGCCATGTTGCATTGTGTGGTATTCCAGTACCTTGCAAATCTTTACCTTCTATAAAGTTGGATGCTCATGGGTTTTGTGATTTTCTAAAAACTATTGGACAAGCTAAACTTTGTTTTGGATTTGATAAGGTTATAAAACAAGAAAATTGGTTGTGTCTCAATTTATTTCAGATTAATTACAGTGACTTGAATTCATCATGTCAAAAGGTAATTTGTCACTGTTATATCTTTTTTTTTCTCTGAAAAAATTTCACTTAATAAAAACATTTCTCTTAAATTGTCCCAAAAAATGTTTTTCAGGTTTTTGAATAAGCAATGTTTAGTGGCAATATTTTCAGAAAAGAAAGTTTGCTCTAAATGTTGTACTTCTCATCTCAAAGAAAGTTTTAATGCAGCATTGACTGAAGAAAGAAAGGAGACAGCTAAGCAACTAAGCCCTTCAAAAAAAATAAAAAACATGAAGTCATGCAGTAAAGAAAAACTTGCTTCAACTTTAGGACGAAAAAATAAAATGTATTTTTGCAAAGTGAAATCAATAAGCATATTTGATTAGCCATAACATTATGTGGTGTGACGTGGCAGTTAAATTTATTGTGCTTTTTGTCATACTTTAGAAAATTGTCTAAAAGGTTATGGGAATCAATAAGCATATTTGATTAATTATGACTGATTTTGGCAAATTTCTTCTGTTTTGCTAACTTAAAAATTATATTGCATGTTTTAGAATGTAAATTCAGCTGTGGGGTTATTCCTACTTTTAAGATACCTAGAGTAAAAGATGTTTTTTTGTAGGATTTCTAATTTTCAACAAAAATATGGTGTGACTTTGAATACAGATTTGGCAACTGAGGATTTTGTCACAGCAATTTATGCTCAAAATAAAAATGATACTTTTTTGTCAGAATGGTGGAAACATCAATTAAGCCTTAAAAATGTACCATCTTCCAGACGACGTTTTCCAGCTTCAATATTAAGGTCAGTGAAAACTATTTAAAGTTGTTAGCACAAAAAGGTTGTGGAGCAACAAACAAGAGATTGGAAAGATTTAGTTTTCAAAATAATAGTTTTTTTTATGAGTAAAAAAATATATAAAAATTATGGTGATTTTTAGGTACTGCATGAAATTATTTAATAAAAGTCCAGCAGCATATGCCATGCTCAAAGACACGAAATTGCTGGTATTACCATCAAAGCAAAGGTTGTGCTTGGAACGAAATTTATTTAAGCCAACACCTGGTATTACCTCAAATGTCCTCAAAGAAATTCGCTCCATAACTGGAAAAAACAAGGCATTATTTCAAAAAAATGTTCTTCTTGTTATTGATGAAATGAAAATCACTGGTAGGTAACTTACGTGGGAAGACTTCCTTCATTTTTTTGTAAAACTTATTTACTTAAATTTCCAGAAAGCTTGCTTTATCGGAAAGACACTGGTGATTTGATAGGTTTTGTTAATTATGGTTCTGAAGCGATTACTAATTTGAGTAATCGTGCTGGAACTTTGGCAGAAAACGTCCTGTCATTTTATATAAGAGGTTAGTTGGAGACTTTGTGATAATGTTAAGTTTTATATTGTACACAAAATGTACAATTTTTTCATGTACTAAATCTTATCTTCAATTGCATCATTAAAGATATTTTTAGGTGTTACCAATAATTTGCTGGATCGATTACTGGCATACTATCCTTCTCGTGGTCTCACTTCAGAACCATTATATTTCATGTTGCTTGATGCGATAATGAGCCTGGAAATGGAAGCTGGAGTTCGTGTAGTTGGAATTATAGGTAAACCAAAGGTATCTTTAATTTTTTTAATTTTTATGAAAACTCCCCGTGTCTCTTTTGTAGGTGATGGTCTTTCTGTCAATCATACCACTTTCAAGGCATTTGCTCAAAAGAAGCCAAATAGTGTTTCGTATCGGATGAAAAATCCTGCTGATCTGCAAAGGTGCCCTTTTGCTGAAAATTTGTTATGCATAGTCAATAGCATTATTTTGGTTTAATTCCCTATTTTTGTAATGTGTAATTTGATTTCATCATGTGTTTTTTTCCTTCATATCAAGAGTTACGATTCTTACGTCTTAATTTTTATTTTTTGTCACAGATTTATATACTTTATCTATGATCCTCCTCTTTTGTTAAAAACTTTAAGAAACAACTTAATGTCATGTAATCGTCATCTCTGGAACAAAAGTCATTTATCTTGGGAACCAATCAAACAATTAATTATGGAAGATCTTTCAATATTACCTCGACGCTTTCCTCATCTTACAAAATCGCATGTATATCCAGAAAACTATGAGAAAATGAAAGTTTATTTAGCTGCTCAGGTAAATTGCTATCACTTTAATGCTGTGCAAGAGAAGTGCAGTATAATCAATTTGTTGATATTATAAAAACTAGATTTTAAGAAGTAATAATATTAAATAAGTAATGTTATTTTCACTGTTAATTGTTCTGTTTCTTTAAAATTTAAACGAATGAAAATTGTAGTAAAAACAAATCTAAAAAAAAAATTATTACTTTCTTTGTTCCTCACTTCTAAGTGTTTTAAGCCAGCCATCAGGATTACTCGAGAAAAGAAGAACTTTTAATAGTTTTAAAAAACTTTATTACAGGTATTATCTTCAACTGTGGGGCTAGCAATTAAACAAGCGGGTCATGTACATTTGGCTGAGTTTCTTCTGTTTGTGGATTACTGGTTCGACCTAATAAACACAGGTCTGCATGACCATAAACGAAAAGCAAAGCCACAACTATCACCATACACAAATGTAAATGACGACAGAATAAAATGGCTCACGACTGCTGTTCCAGGTTTGAGGTTTTACGAAAGTTGCTCTTTACATTTACGGTACTAATGTTTTGCTAGAAATTAATACAATCGAGAAAAACTTTGGGCTTCGCAATTTTATATTGCCGATGTCGTGATTATCGGACAGTTGTCTGTTTTATTGAATTTTGTACCTCTTTTCGCGCTTAAGCGCTAAGCAAAGCAAAAAAACTCAATAAAGAAACAAGGATTACTTTATTCCACGCTCGTAGTGGAAATGAGCTTTAAAATTTGGGCTACTAGGCCATTGACTTTAAGTTTTTATCTTCTGTAATAAAATAATTTTATTGTACTACCGAATACAAGAAAAGTAGTAAAAACACCCAATTTCGATACAAAGTAAAGCGTTTTACGCATTTCAATTTAAAAAACAATGCTTTTTTTTGTTTTTTGAAAATTTAAAGCAATTTTTTAACGGTTATGTCTCTGTGTAGAATATTTTTCAAAATGGCGACTCGAAGCTCGTGCAAGAGACGACTATGATGAAAAAATGTTGCTTACACCTTCAACAGAAGAAGGAATTCTCTGCACTTCTTTTTCTATGGCTGGCCTTATTGCAGATACCCTTCAAGACGGGGCACAATATATTATAACGAGAAGATGTAACCAAGGTTTTATTTTTGATTTTGCATTTTTTTTGTATTATATAACTGCGCAAAAAAGTAACAAAGTTTTACAATGACGTTGCGTTCGACAATGTTGAATTTATCAGCCGTGCTTTGTGTTCTGAATAGTTTACCATCAAATTTTCTACCACTTGCTGCATTATTTAGTAATATTTAACAAAACGGAATACATGTATAATACTATTTCGATCATACTAAAAAAATAAATAAGTACTAAAATATTTGACGTAAATGATTTTTTAAATTCTGCTACAACTCTAAGCAGTGGCCTTATATTTGTTAATGTAGAACGTAAAATTATTATTTTTATCTTAGATTGCCTGGAATCTTACTTCGGCCATCAGCGTAGCGTCGGACGACGAAATACAACTCCAACAATTGTTGACTTTGGCTATAATGCCAATGCCATACATTCTCGTAAAAATGTCAGGAATTCAAATGTTTCCATAGAAGATATATCTGTTCCATGTAGTGCACCTGAATCCAGTATGTGTATCTATTTTACAAATTATTACTTTTACGGTTACTTAGTGCAGTTGCTAACTTTATTGACTCTAAGTTATTTATCATTGTTTTGTTTTTCGTTTAGGTGAATGAAAGCGAGCAACTAGTTTTCATCAATCGGACAAGCAATGATCGCACATGGGTTTCAATATAATTTTATAAAGAATTTTAAAGATTGTTCTTTTGCTGTTTTTGGTGACTGCTCTTCAATGGTTTCGATTTTTCCCCTGCCTTTTTTTATGCTTTGAAAAAGTGGTTTCCAAACTATTGGCCATGCTCTAGTAGTGGGCCACGAAGATAATTTTAATGGCCCACAAGCTATTTCAACAAATTGCATTATAATATAATATTTTTAGCTCTATTTTAAAAAAATGTGTTAATCATATTATGTCATTATTTTTCACTATAAAGCTTTTAACATATATACAGGGTGTTTACCAAAATTATTACGCATTTATTGTTTTTTTGACATTGTAGTAAAATGAATCAATGATTAGTTTATAAAATAGTTATCAAAGTTTGATTAGGTGTCACTTTCACCGCTGTGGATAGTAATCCTTCTGGCAGCATTAAATTGTGGGAAAAACACCTTTTTTGGACTGAAAACGGCGAGTCCTCAGCAGAAGGCATTTTGTGTGCTTGAGTTTGCGAAAACAAACCCCATTGTCACAGTTCAGCGTGTTCTCAGCGATATTTAATTTATTGGCATTTCGAGGTTCGAGCTTATCTGAATGAAAACGTGCCCCAACAATGGATTGGTAGGAGAGGTGCGAGAGATCTTGCACTCTGCCCTTTGGCGTTTCACATCCCCGGACATCATTGTGTGTCATTTTTTAATGTAAGGGTATGCTAAAGACAAAGTTTATACTGCATTGCTTCCACAAAATATTGATGACACAAAAAATTGAATAACATCTGCAATCAACACGGTGAACCGCGACATGCTGAGGGATAAATTCTCATATCGACTTGATGTCGTCCATGCTGCCGGTTGTGGCCACACTGAGCACTTGTAAAACATGAAATAAAACTTGCAGGTTTGTACAACACATCTACCTAAGCTTGAGTTTTTTATTGTTCTTTGTTTTTGACATATCAGGTAATAATTTTGGCGTATTCTTTTTAAAGCACCCTGTATAATAAACTTTTATAATAAGCCACAGCTGCCGTTTAAATGAATATATGGGCCAAGTATGGAGAAAGTTTGGAAACCAGCACTTTAAAGTTGGACGTAGTTCTTGTTTTCCTTTTTTTTTTTTATTAACACCTTAATAATTATTACGTTTGTGTTACTTCGTTGGTTGAAAAACAAAATGTAAAAGAATACGCGAATAGTTTAACTGTAAACCTTATGTAAAGATCCAATAAATTTAAATACAGTGTTTTTTGCAAATTTTGCAGTTGGTTTTCGGAAATACAACTTGACGCCAGATAATTTCATAAAACGGAGACGCTGTGCCAAACTGCTTATCTGCTTTTTTTCATCCTACCACAACAAGCTTATTTTAATAGATTTTTATATATATTAGTACAGAAATATAACGCAAACACAGTGGTAGATATTCCAATTTAGAAGCCCGAGGCAAAAAGTTTGAAAATTTGATGCCTAAAAAAAAGACCTTTGATTTCGGCTTGCATATTTTTCTCCGAAACTCTTAAAAAAAAGGTCTTTACTTCCATTTGCTCTCAGATTTCCCTATTTTAGTCCCAAAATCAGGGTGTTCTCTAAAAAATAAAAAGGTCTTCACCTAATATCGTTCTTTACATTTCCCACTTTTCGTCCCGACTTGATTATACCCTCAAAACAAACATTTGCAGCGGATTAGAACTGTATAGGCTAGTTTTGAGGGGGGCCTGAGGCGACTGTCTCATTCGCCTCACCCAATATCCACCACTGCGCAAACAGCAAAATTATTAAAATGTTTATCAGTAGCAGTAACAATAGTGAAGCTCTAGAGTCAGAATAACATATATATTGTCATCAAAAACAATAACAGTGTTTAATCTCATGAAGAAGAATAAGTATTTCCCAACGAGTAGGCAAAGAAACAAACTGCCAATCATCACGTCACTCGAAAAGTAATCTAGGTCTTTTCAAATCTAAATTTCAACAAAATGAAAATCAAAAGAACTCTAAATCTAGATTTCAACCCATTGCACTAAGCAAAAACAAAATGTAAGAACAGCTGAAATTACACGTTGAAAGTACATTCAAATAAACATAGAAAGTACAAATTTGGTATAGTCTTTGATAAAACTAACAGTAAAGCTGCAAATTCTTTCTCAAAAATTTAGTTTGGTAAAGCTTTTTTATTCGAAACAAAGCATTTAATTTTTTTGCATACCCAAAGCTAATCGATCTTAAATATAACTTCAATAACTTTTTTATTATTGATGTTTCAATTGATGCACTAATACTGGGTTCTTTACTGACAACCCAACCAATGTCAATCTTTTGTATAATATCCTCTGTAGGGATATGCGTGACGGGAGACTCCTAAGTGGACACATATTCATTAAACAATTTTTGGGTTTTCACGAGCAATGTGTTGATATTTTGGCACGATCCCCACAATCCCCCTCGATTGTTGTAGCTCGGGAGTACTGCTCGACACAAGCTTTTTATATATTTGCAGCAAGAAAAAAGGTTTTTAGAAAAGTAAGTTTTTTACAAATTCTATCACAGTTTTGTCATTGCGATTTGATTTCGACAAAAATCTGATAAAATATAGCTAAAAATTTATAAGCTTATGAGTAATGAAAATTTACAAATTTAAGAAAAAATTAGTTGCCTCTCTTTTTCGCTTCTTGAACGGTAAAAGAGTTTTCTCAGTAAACAGCCACTCATGTACGCAATGATTTCTTTTTGATTTTCATTTATTGGTTTTAGGCAATGGGTTAAATTTTTTTCAAAAATTGGTGACCGAAAGTCTTTTATCTTTTTAAGAGTGCAGGGAAAAGCCTTGCTGAAAATTCTTTTCAAATCTTTGTCTTGAAAACTCTAAAAATAGAAATGGCGGTGATTATTATGTTTGTAAGCAAAAAAGAAAAGTGGAGTAAAACTAAAATTTTTTACATATGAATTGAACTAATTTTTATTATTGAGCATTTTTTTGCATTTTAAATTCTGAACTGTCTGGGCCTACCAAATTAAGCTATGGTTTTTTACCTTAATTTTTGTTTCTGCCAGACAATAGGTCCAATCTTTGCACAAAATATTTGATGTCTTGCTTAGGAGTGCTGATGAAGAAGGACAATCTTGTAAAATGAAATTGATTTCTTCTGAAAAATCTGATGGAACTGTAATGTTTATGGCATATCCTAAACTAACTGCGGCACTTTTAAAATCTTTACAAAAAGTTTTTGGAAATTGGTGAAAATTAAATTTGTGTGTTTTAAATTTTTGCCATCAAGTAAATAGTTTACCACAAATTTCACATAAAAACTTCATTTTAATATTTCAATAAATTCTGGCGACCTATAAAGAAACAAAACCAGTAGGCTAAGAAAAACGCCGAAGACTTGTACAAAAAATGTTTATAAATATCCAAGTAATTTTTATTATACATAGAACAAATCTAAATATTTAATTCTGAATTTTTTAAGAATTTGTTTTAAAAGAAATATAAAAAAATCTATACATTTCTTTTACTATTTTTTACTAATTTAAATCCGCAAGCTACACATTGCCGATCTTACAAAGATATTAAAAACTTTTAAAATGGTTTAGGAAAGTATTAATTTAATTACAATACATTTCTTATACATATCTTTTAGCTTTAGCTTAAGATTAGCATTTATTTTTTTCAGGGCTTTGCACGATTTTTTCACTGTTCTATGACAAATTGAAAACTTCTGGCTCCATTTTTTAAAAAAGATTATTTAATTTGTCATAATTATAATTTTGTTTTAATAATAGGTTCGATTATATTGACTTTTAGAAATATCTCTACATGTACTTTATAGTAATAAGCAAGATTTTTAAAACAACTACGACTGATGCTTGGGGCTAAAATCGAAAGTAGTAAACCTATATTTTGCCATAGTATTTCTATACAAGCGTTGTCGTTGCTATGTTTGATTATGAATACCGCTATCAGGCGCATAGTGAACACGCAAAACAGCTTAGCCTGATGTCTTGTTATTGTAGAGTCTATGATTTAACAAAGGCCAACACCTCTTTACTTTTATAAATACTGTAATCGCGCACATTAATTAGAAAATATATAAATAAGTGTTCCGTTCTTAAAAATCGCCGCCATTATGTATATTTACAATCTCCTGAAAAATCTTTTTGACTTCGCTTCGGTCCGGCTCAAATAGCCGAAGAAATAACGGTTTTATAAGCAATTTAAATGTTTTACATTTATTTACAGTACAAGAAAATGGCAACACTGCTTAATTTCCTAATGTTTGGAGTAAATTTTAGATTATCCGCTTGACCTGTTTTGACTATGACGTAATAATGATTGTTTGTGATTAACTTGATTTGAGTAACTTTCAGAACGTTCGAGATACTCACGACCGAGTGATATAAATAAGGTTCGCTTGAAAGCATTATTATGATTCGTTGTGGTAACTTAGTGTCAAGTCACTAAAACTAAATTACTTGCGACCAGTCGAGACTGCTGGGATTTTATTCGGATAATATACTAGTATTAGTAACGAAACAAACGAATTACTAATAACAATAACAACAATTATTATAATAATAATATGAAATAATACTATGAAATGAAACGAAATTTCCGAAGAATATTTTCCGGCACGACTGCTCGCTACAACCTTGACTCTATAAAAGGCGGGAAAAAGGCAAAGGCGAGACAAAGAAATTCTTAACTTCGCGAGCACATGGAAAACTTCGGAGAAACTGGAATAATTCAATAGGAGCGAATCTAACATACCCACCCCAAAAAACGATTATTACCGAATAACGTTTTTACCAATTACATACACCATACGAGATTTCGATTATGAAGTCATTACGAATATAATTGTAGCGATCTCTATAAAACCCAAAGTCCAAAACTAATCAAATCATCAGTAAAACATAAAATATATACAGTACAACACAGTCATTATCATAAAGGTATGATCACTGTTTATCATTTTGAGCCTGGCAGCCTTCAAGTAAACACAGTTTTCGTATGTCCCGGAGGAAAGTTTTTCCGTCGCTTGTTCGCACCATTACCCGTATCCGGCAACACATCCACAACTACAGCCTTCGGCCAGCAGCCGCGGCTACATTGATCATTCTTCATGAGAACTAAATCCCCACATTTCAGGTTTTCGAAGGTGCCAAACCACTTTGATCGTGGTTGCAACAATGGCAAATATTCTTTAAGCCACCTTCTCCAAAATTCGTCAGCAAGGAATTGAGACCTTTTCCATGATCTTTTGTAACCATCAGCTCTAACAAACACGCCAGGGGGAAATGAATCGTCTACAGAACCAGTTAAAATCATGCCCGGAGTTAACGCAGCGAATTCATCCGGAGAGGAAGGCAAATCCGTGATAGGTCTATTGTTGAGAATATGCTCAATCTCTGTAAGCAACGTCAGCAAGTCAAACTCATCAAGGGTTGCTTCTCCTACGACAGAGCGAAGAATTTTACGGACGATCCGAAAAAAGGCTTCGTAAAAACCACCTTGGTGGGATGCCAAGGGCGGGTTAAAACGCCATTCTATTTCCTTCTTAGCTAAAGCACTTCGAAAATGATGGGAGTTCCACAGCCTTATTCCTTCATTAATTTCCTTGTTGGCCATCAAAAAATTTCCACCATTATCACTATACATCACCTTCGGTTTTGTACCGCGTCTATTGCAAAAACGTTGGAAAGCTTGAATGAACG
Source organism: Diplosoma virens (assembly GCA_963680785.1). Classification (NCBI taxonomy): domain Eukaryota; kingdom Metazoa; phylum Chordata; class Ascidiacea; order Aplousobranchia; family Didemnidae; genus Diplosoma; species Diplosoma virens. Next base: position 21,315,005 of record OY796887.1, on the reverse strand, counting down.
CATTTGTGTCCATTGATTGCACCACTTCAAGATGTACGGCTCTGCTAGAAAGACAGTTGAAAATGCAAACATAACGTTTGCATGAGCTTCTTCCGATTCTCACCATAATTGGGGCCATTAAATCAGTACCACAAGTCGAAAAAGGGGGGTTGGGAGTCACTCGATGCTCTGGCAATGCACCCATCTGTTGGCTACCTTCTTTAGCTTTCCAAAATCGACAATTCAAGCAGGACTTTAAAGCATACTTAACAGTAGCTCGACCCTTCAATATCCAATAATGCTGTCGCAATGCATTCAACACGTGCAAGCAGCCAAGATGTCCTTCACGAACATGGCAGTCCAGGATTAGCAAATTTGTGACATGATGCTTATCGGGTAACAAAATTGGAAACTTCGCATTTTCAGTAACAAATGCATTTTTTAATCTTCCGCCAACCCGAATTATACCTTTTACTTGACAAGGATTTAATGTTTGAAGCCTTTGCAAGCAAGGATTATTTTTTGGTTGACGTTGAGTGATCGACTGGATGTCACTGAAATCTTCGTAGTTGGGCAATATCTTGAAGCAATCGGAAAATACTTCTTGCTGGGTCATTTGAATTACAGCTAATGTCGCAGTGTTTAGCTCAGGCAAGGTCAGTGACCCAACAGTAGGTTTCGGCAAGGCAGGATTAACCTTTCATTTCATGAACTGAATGAAGCGCAACAACCAAGAAACAGACCGCTGAAGAGGCGTGAAGCCGGAATAACGGTGCAACAGCTGGTGCAAGGGATCAGGAAGTACGACATTAGATGACAACTTCATCTTCTTCACTTCAGGATCTTCCTTGTTATCATCACTAACACGTGACAAGTCAGGTTGCTCAGGCCACTCTCTTTCATCATATTTTAAAAACGGGGGACCATTAAACCACATGTCAGCAAGATCGACCTTGCTAGGACAAAGACCGCGCGACGCAATATCAGCAGCATTCAAGTTACTTGGCACATAATTCCACTGTTGTGGAGAACTCATAGTATGAATTAATTCAAGGCGATTAGCGACAAAGGATTTGTAATGACTAGAAACATTATGAATATAATGTAAGATGACTTTGGCATCAGTCCAAAACATAACGCGATCAATAGCAAATTCAATTTCTCTACGAACAGCATGTGCAAGTTTTACCGCAATTACGGCAGCAGTTAGTTCTAAGCGAGGCACAGTAACAGTACGCAAGGGCGCAACACGAGATTTTCCTAGTACAAACAAACACTGCACAAATCCATCTGAGTATTGCACGCGAAAATATGCACAAGCGCCGTAACCAGTAATTGAAGCATCCCCAAAAACGTGCAACTGTATCCCTTCTACACACCTCCCAATCAACTTAAAACTTCTTGGGACACAAACAGTTTCTAAATTTGGAAGAGCACACAGCCACTTATTCCACTCCTTTTCGCCCACCCCAGAAGCCGAAATCAACTCATCCCAGGGCATTTCAGCTCGGCATGCCTGCTGTAAAACTCTTCTTGCTGGAAGCAAAAAGTGTTGAAGCAGCCCAAGAGGGTCATACGTCTGACCAATCATGGACAGTAATCCACGCCGAGTGCAAGGCTTACCTCTAATACTTACTTTGACTTCCAGCTTGTCAGTTTCAGCATTCCAGTAAACACCGAGAGCCTTTTGAGTAGGGAGTTTACGATCACAAGAACCAGCAACGCTAGAAGCAAGATCCTCAGGCGGAATGCATCTTAAGACATCTTTACTATTTGAAAGAAATTTTGTCAAGTGAAAACCGCCATTTTTAAGCAATCGACATAGCTGGTCTAAAAGCTTAACAGCTTCATTAACAGTAGAACAAGATTTACAAAGGTCGTCGACATAAAAGTTTTTTAATACGGTTTCTATCACAAACGGATCTACATTACTTGCATTATCTTCAGCCACTCTTCGCAAGGCAAACGCAGCTGCTGAAGGCGAAGATGTACTGCCGAAAACATGAACATTCATGCGATGATCCACTGGTGCTTTCTCCAGATCGCCATCTGGGTACCAAAGAAATCTCAATGCATCTCTATCTTGTTCACTCACGAAAACTTGGTAAAACATTGATTTGATGTCTCCAACAACAGCAATTGGTTCCTGTCTGAAACGTAAAAACACTCCCACAAGGGAATTAGTTAAATCTGGCCCCTGCAATAAATTGTCATTAAGTGAAGTGCCTTGATATTTAGCACTGCAATCAAATACTATACGAAATTTACTTGATATAGACACACAATGATGTGGCACATACCAGATTTTTCCTGCAGTTGGAATCTCATTGTCTGTAACTACACTCACAAATTTACAATCTAAATATTCTTGCATTTTTTCACAATACTTACTTCGCAAATCACTGTTTTGTAAAAGCTTCTTCTTTATGTTTGTAAGTCGACTTTCGGCCATTGTCCTGTTGTTTGGCAGTATCACATTATTCTTTTTCCATGGCAATGCCAACTTATAATGACCAGATTCTTTCTTCAAAGACTTATTAAAAATGTCCAATGCTCTTTTATCATCAATAGACATTGCAGAAGTTTCAGGCAAATCAATATCTTTAAAATCCTGGTTTAAAACCTCTAGCACCTTTTCAAACACAGTTCTCCTTTCTATTACACAATTGATTTGTACATTTAAATCATCATGGATACTAGATAAATGATTTCCCCACAAGGCCCATCCCAGAGAGGTATGCAAAGCATGTGGTTCATTATGTGCACCATACCGTAGTTCACTCACACAGAATGCATTCTGCACAGTCTGACCAAGAAGAAACTCAACTTTGTTAGAGGCGAGCTGAGGAAACTGTAGATCTTTCAAATGTGCATAACTCTTCAAAATTTCATTGTTTGGAATGCTGGAATTTACATTTATGATGTTCTTCTGAACCAGCACATTTGAGACCTTGAACACATTTGGCTCATCCAAACCCTTAATATGAAAATAAGGTATTTGCTGATTCACTTTGGAAACCCCATTGTTAGTGCAAACTTGCACATTGGTTCTATCCAATTTAGCACCTAATTTCTTAGCAAATTCTAATGTGCATAAACTGGTCTCAGATCCCTCATCCATAAAAGCCCAAGTAACCATGGCTTCACCTGGATCTTCTATCCACACCTTAATTGGTACAACTTTATGCAATTTTTTGTTGCTTGTTGTGGAATCTGAATAAGTGCTGCATGAAACATTAAGGCTTGACTGACTACCATTGGAATTTTGTACAACTAAACTTTCTTTGATCTCTTGATGCAATAAGGTGTGATGACGCTTGTTACAATGAGAGCAATTTTTGTTGAAATAACAAGTGCCAACACCATGGCCTGCTTTTAAGCAGTTAAAACAGAGCCTTTTAGCCTTAACTAAACTGCTTCTTTCTTGTACAGACCATCCCTTAAACTTATCACACTGCCAAAGCTGATGAGACCTCCCACAAGCCAGGCAACACAATTTTCCAACACTTGGCATTGAAGCTGATTCCTTAGCAGCACAGACATTAAAGTTTCTTGAAGAGCTAGGAGTCTTGCTAAATTTAGAAGTGATTCCCTTTTTCTTGTTTAAACTTTCATACAAATGTTGACCTAAATAACTATCTGCATCTTTTGCAGCCCTTTCAAGAATTTTTCTTAATTCAGAAAAATCCCCAAGCTCACTATTGCCACTTGATTTGCTTATAAATTCAGTTTTTAATTTATATGGCAGTCTATTAAATAATTTTTCAATGATGTCTGGGCTATTCAACTCTGCCAATTTACCCCAGCTTTTAAATGTGTTTTCACAGCAAAACATTTTGTCGCATAAAGCCATTAACTGCTTGCCATCCCACTCATTCAATTTTTCACCATCCAATAAATCACTTCGCACTCGACACATCAACTTGGTTCTATCACCAAAACGAGAAGCTAGTCGTGATCTTGCCAACTGATAAGCCTCAGTTTTATCTCTAATCCTACTTAATCCAGAAACAACATCCTTGGCTTCACCCTTACATAAGGACTCCAGCTGCAACAACTTGTAACCATCATCAATGGCATATGGAGCAATGTAACGATCAAAATTATCAATAAATTCACAATAATATAAACAATCACCATCAAAACAACTAATTGGCATAGACGTATGCTGCAAAAATGGCTGTGCAGGACTAAAGCCATGAAATCCAGGTGGTGCTCTAACATTATTTGATGACATAAAGGGGGTTACTCCTGGTACAGGATAAGCCTGTGAAGGATTGTTCACTGGTGGATCAGCTCTGGGCACATGCTGAGAAATTTGGGGTACCACAGAAGGCTTATTATTTGTGGCAGACTGTAAGGATTGAGGTAGTAAACCACTAGCAGCAGCACACTCCCGAACTGAAACTGTACCTACTGGTTGCCTAGAAATGTTAAACATCTCATCACCATCCCCAGATTCAGAGCACTCAGAATCAACCAAACTAAGCTGCCTTTTAGCATCATGCAACAGACTGATGCATTCTTTATAAACAAATTCATGAAATTCAAACAGTTGTCCTAGTTTAGCATCATTAGTGCTAGTTAATTCAGACTGCAGCATTGCTGACTCAAGCATTAATCTTTCACATTCATCTGCTAGGTCAACTACTTTAAGTTTCCTTTTAGCACAAGAATTAATATTAACTTTAAGTTTTATGAAATCAATTTTAATTTTATTGCCATTTTAAACTTGTCATCAGCAAAATCACAGTTTGCTTCATTTCTACTGTCTGCACCATCATCAATCATTTTTAGACTACTAATATGTTTTACAAACTAGGTTAAGAAAATCAAATATAAATTCTACTTACCGAAGATCTAAATTACACAAATAACTTACTTATCAAAACGATGCTAAAATTTAAACTAATTACCAGCTAATTTATTCTTCGGAAAGAAATGTCAAGTCACTAAAACTAAATTACTTGCGACCAGTCGAGACTGCTGGGATTTTATTCGGATAATATACTAGTATTAGTAACGAAACAAACGAATTACTAATAACAATAACAAAAATTATTATAATAATAATATGAAATAATACTATGAAATGAAACGAAATTTCCGAAGAATATTTTCCGGCACGACTGCTCGCTACAACCTTGACTCTATAAAAGGCGGGAAAAAGGCAAAGGCGAGACAAAGAAATTCTTAACTTCGCGAGCACATGGAAAACTTCGGAGAAACTGGAATAATTCAATAGGAGCGAATCTAACACTTAGTATTGGAAAATTGTTAGCTGTGTGAATTCATAGTTTTTGAACGCAAGTCTCTGGTTGTCTACGTTATTGTGAAGAATTAAACTGTTGAGCTTTAGCTGTTTTTTGATTTATACTATTGTGGGCTCCTAAGTGGATTGGAGCATATTTTTTAATAAAGAAGTTATTGTGGAAGTCTGAGCTGTGGTTTAGCTAGACTATATTTTTGCTGTTACTGGTTCCTAGGGTAGGTCCAGTAAGAAGATTTAAGAATTTTATCTTTTGGTAGGCGGCCAAGTTTGCGTTATCGGTGAGGCCTTCTTAACAGGCACCGAAAGGTTATAAGATTAAAAAACGTACTAAGTTACTGAATTAAGTTCTACAAAATTTTAAAGAACTTTTTACCAGCGGAACATAAATTTCAAAAACTTCTACCAAATTTCAAAAACTTCTACCAAATTTCAAAAACTAATTCTGTGGAAGTAACAATAAGATAGGTGACTAGCTGTAGATAACTGTAACAAACAACATTTCATGTCCGCTCTCTGAGCCTACAGCTAGATTTAGGCTAAATTAAAGCAACATAATCTATCTTACTGCTATAGATCTAGTTTTTTTTATACAGTCATTTGCAAAAGCATAGGACTACCCTAGTCGCAATGACATTTTGTGGCAAAACTTGAACAAATCCATCATTAAATGGTCCAGATTACATTATTTCAACAAAAAAACACATTATTGCCTCATAGTCAATTATTAAATCTTTTAAAATTTCAAATATATATTTGCAACCAGTTGCGGTGCAGATTAATATATGGTTGAAAAGTATTCTTAATCTTTTAAAAGCAGAAAAAAATGGGCAAAAAATCTTTATTATTAGTTGTTGAACGTGCTCAGATAGTGGCTTTGCATATAAAAAGACTCTCAAAGAGGCATATAGCAAAAAGACTACAATGTAGCAAAAGTTCAGTCCACCGCGCCATAGAAAAGTTTAAGAAGCATAAAAAAACTGGTAGAAAACTCTACGAAGAGATGATCATGTCATCCGACAAGCTGTCATACAATCCTCCACTATTTGTTGTCGTAAAATACATGCCAATTTGCTAAAAAATGGTACAAAGTACAGATATTAGTATTAGCACGGTTTTACGTCGTTTGAGCAAGAAGTTTGGTTTAGAATACTATAAGCCAGCTGCAAAACCACGTTTAAGATCTGCTATAAAAAAGAAGGAACTATCTCTTCCCAATAAACGACTTTATTGGACTGTAAAAAAATAAGAAACAGTTTTATTCTTTAATGAATCTATAGTTTTGAAGTTTGCAGTGCGGAAGAGGCACGTTTGAAGACCAAAATGCCAAAGATTCAATGCGAAGTACACCGTCAATAAAGTAAAACACCTCCCAAGCCAGATGGTTTGGGGGCCATGATCAACAAGGGAGTGCTGGGTTGTATTTTCTTGCCCCAGGCACCACAATAAATGACCTGAAATATGTTCAACTGCTTCAGGAAAAGCTGAATATACACATAGTTGTGCATAACACCTCTATATTTATGCACGATCGAACACCATGTCATAGATCGAAAGTGGTTTCGGAAAATCTTCGAAAAAGCAAGGTGGAAGTTCTTGACCGGCCTGAAAACAGCCCAGACTTGAACCCTATTGAAAACTTGTGGAGTTACACAAAGAATAAAGTCGTAGAAAAACAATCATTCAGTGCTAAACAACTTGTAACTGCGTTTGGGTCAAAGAAATCAGCACTGAGTACTGTGCATCCCTGGTAAAAAGTATTCCCAGCCATCTTGCTGCAGTAATGCGGGAGAAAGGTGGACACACAAAACACTAAAAACAGCTTCTTTTTAGATAAAAACTAATACTGAAGTGCTTCGAATATTTGTCATTTGATGTAATTGTGTTTGATTGCCAATAAAATTATCTTTTCTGATGTAGCACAGATTTACCCTATCGTAGTTTGAAAAACTCGGAAAATTTCATGGTAATCTTATACTTTTTCAAATGACTGTATTACTGTATTCCCTTCGTTTTCCTGTTAAAACTTGTTTTTAAACCGAAAAAAATAATCTTTAAAAAATATTGCGTAATCAAGTTACTTGATTTTTCTAAAATAGGATTAGCTTAATGTAATATTTTAACACTAAAGTTGTTAGTAAAAACATTCAAAGCATGACCAGATTTTATTGTTGCCGAAAAAAAAATTTAAATAAAGTTTTTTTATGATCGAATTAGCTTGTAACACATGGCTTTGATTACGATAAAAATCTTCATTAAAATAAACGTAACAAAGTTGCAAAACTAAGAATTAAAGAAGTTTGGCTCTGAGCTTTTTACCACTTTAAATTGCGGCAAAGCTGGTCATTTGAGTGTTTTTCTTAAGCAAATTGCAAAATCCATCACAATAACATCAAGTAATAAAAATATCAAAAAATGTCTGGTCTCGAGACCAATTTAAAAAATACCAGACCGAGACCCCATTATTTTGAGACCAAGACCGAGACCACCATCACAAGGCGAGATTGAGACGAGATCGAAACCACGAGATCTTTATCACTGACGCAAGTTATGCAGTATTTGCTGTCATTGTTTCCTGGTCAATAGACAAAAATTAAATCTCTTGTATTCCGACAAGAACTGGAAAGAATACAACTTGAACGTTGTATTCTTTAATTTGATAACGTCTCGTTGGAACAAAAAGTTTAATTCAATTATACAAGCCTTAATTGTGTGACTTGTTAGCAGAAACTGGAAAGAATACGACTTGAACGTAGTATTCCTTAATTTGATAACGTCTCGTTGGAACAAAAAGTTTAATTTAATTATAAAACCTTAATTGTGTGACTTGCTTATAAATAGACAGAGACAAAGCAGTTGTTCGCAGTGTTTCAGCGCGAGAATTCTATTCTAAATGCGTAAGTCGGTTCAGCAACGCAACGTGCGTTGAATTTTTTGCTGATTCGTCAAGTCGGCGTTAAAACGTTAGCGATCAGTCAAAATTAGGTTTAAAGCTTTTTGGAGCTTGACAAAATGGCAAAATGTTTTTGTTTGTTTTGGATTTTATGCCGATGTTTCGCTTTTTATATTTTATTATTTTTAAAATTTTTATTTCGATATCTATTTTTCTGACTCGGGGAAAGGATCGAAGGCGCTAAAACACAGGGCAAGCTATTACTCCGATCTGCTTCTGGAGATGCCAAGATACTGTTGTCCACTTAAAATTTTTTATTTTGGCTTTTTAGTTTTTATTAAAGATATAACAAAATTTGAAACTGATTACCGAGTCTACCATGTAGGGAAAGTGCTGAAAAGTGTCCATCCCAAAGACACAACAGAATGGCTCGAGTATGTTTTGAACTGCGACTGAGTTGATCACAATCACGGGGCTCTCAACCAACCGACCACGCTGCCAATTTTAATGTGGTTATAACTCAAGATTGAAGTCTATAGGAAACAGAAAAACTAGTTGTTTAATTTTGATCAAAAGTTTTCCATCTCCCTCTAGATCAGAGGTGACAAACATGCGGCCCACAAAAGAATTTCGTGCAGCCCGCAAAAATTTCAGAATATTAGAAGTAAACAGCTGGAACTTGATGTCTTTTCTATCCCCTTCAATGTTATACCCACTTCTGCACCCCCACAGCTTTGACTCGAACTCCTAAAAGAACAGAATCATGACACCCTGAAAGCAATGTATCTAAACAAGCCGTTGCTTGAGTTCTATTGTGTTTATGTATCAAAAAAGAGTTTTCAAGCTCAAAAGCTTATGCTCTCAAATGGTCATCAGTTTTCGGAAGCACGTACTGTACCTATGCGAACAATTCTTTTCTAAATTGAACATCACAAAAATACCTTACAGATCAAGGCTGACAAACGAAAACCTTAGTATGACGTTGAAAGTTGCCACATCGTCAGTTAGGGCTCGTTTCACTACGAGCGTGGAATGAAGTATTTTTTGTTTGTTTTATTGATCTTTTTTGCTTTGCTTTGCGCTCGTAAAGCGCGAAAGATCGATAAAAAAATGTTCCATTTTATGCTCGTAGAGGAAACGAGCCTTAAGACCTAATATTAAGCGCTTCGTAAAGCAAAAAAGTTTCCAAAAATCTCACTTAGGGTTATATTGATAACACTAATCTAAATTTTGAATAAATGTTTCTTTGTTACTTTTTGTTATTTCATGGTTTAATACCGCGTTAAATAACTTCAGCTGTATCGTTCGCACTGATTTTTCTACTATTCCGAGTATATTTTTTGTAATTTTGATTTAAAGATAGCTAACAAAAACCTCATCTCGAAGCTTTTCGTCCGACACTGGTCAGGAGATAAACGTCAAAATGAAGGAAAAAAAATTTCAATTGGTTTTGAAATAAAGCTGGACGAAGATGATTGATTGTATGAGAGAAGCGGCACAACACTTGATCAACGCAAGAGTTTCAAGTTCTAAAAAACTCTTTTTGGCGGCATAAATTTGGCTTGCGTGATTTGATGTAAACGACTTCCAAAGCAGATAAATGAAAGACGAAGTGTGTTGTTTACAAGTTTGTTTAAAACTTGAAACTCTTGCGTTGATCACGTGTTGTGACGCTTCTCTCATACAACCAATCATCTTCGTCCAGCTTTATTTCAAAATTAATTGAAATTTTCTTTTGTTTACCTCCTGACTAGTGTCGGACGAAAAGCTTCGAGATGAGTTTTTTGTTAACTATCTTTAAATTTTGTGTCCGGCGGGTTAGCTCAGTGGTAACATCCGCGACTCACGTGCAGAACGACCTGGTTCGATTCTCCGTAACGTCGATTGAGTGATACTCGTTGTGCCCTTCGGAAAGGCACTTCACGAACATTCCGAGAAATGTGGTCAAGCTGCTTACCTTCAATGGTGACCGCGGTTAATTCACAGAAAGCAGCAAATCGGTGTGTGTGGAACACAACGCCATACGAATGTTGTTGTTTTAAATTTTGTACGACTAATCACTAATTTTGATTTCTTGCATTTATTTAGGGAAATTTTTAAAATATCCACTCCAGAATCCTTGTAGAGTGGCAGTTTTAACCGTTTCCATAACGAGCGTTGGCGGGATTATTCTTTGTTTGTTTATTGATTTTTTTACTTCTTTCCGCGCTTAAGCGCTAAGAGAGCAATAAAACAAACAATACTCCCGCCATCGCTCGTAGTGGAAATGGGTCTTTAGGTTATAAACTGGGTTTTTATTATATTTTTGTTTGCTGTTCATTATTGTTGCTAAACAATTTATTTTTTCGTTTCTAAAAGGTTTGCAATTTGTGTCACAAATTCTTTGTTGGCTGGGTTCTTTGCTTTTTAACGCGCTTTTATTTTTAATAAAAATTATGCTTTAAATTGGGAATTTCATGTGCTAAAGTTTTACTTAAGATTCTTTTTTATCTCATGCCTTTGTACTTTTAACCAATGCTGCGAACTCGATAAAATTTTATTCGATTTTAAGTTCGAGTTCGAGTTTTATTCTATGCTGTAAAAATCAAAAGCTCAATTAAACCTTATCTAAACAATAACTTAACCTCTTTAAAAAATTGAAAGACTACCACAAAGAGATAAATAAAAGATCTAATAAAACTGGCTGTCACTAACGAAATTAAACAAACTCATTTAATAGGTTGAACAAATTTTAATTGACAACTGAGTTGTCCAATTCAAAGTAAGTGCATAACTCAGTTGTATTTAAAATTGAACAATTAAACATCAAAAGTAAAATCCAAAATATTATTTACTCTCTTTTTAAAATTCTTTAATTAATCAACTCAAATTCCAACATATATTTTTGAATTCGAATTCAAGTTCGAATTCAGCAACTTTTATTTTTCAAGTTCAATGTCACAAACTTTGTTCGGGAATCCAAAAGGACCAGTTGAGCTAGGTAACCCGAATACCTGCGCTGAAACAAAGCTGTGTCTAAATTTTATTTTATTCCGGCTCAAGAAGTAGTTTTGCTATGAGCCTGACGGTTTATACAGTTGGTTAACGAAAGCTCGGATTGATTTCGTTGAAGATTCTTTTCCACAACAAACAGAGACCCTTGTCTCTAATAAAACAGATGTATTACAAAAATATCACGTCCGACGAAACTTCTATTCCACGCTTTGCCAAACTGCAAAGCGAAATCAACACTATAACTCGACTCAATCAACACAAATAATTCTACCTCTGTAGAACAAAACTGCCAACCACTGGCACAAAATAAATTGAACAATTGTCCACCGACCAAAATCTAACGGTCCACCTCCTGTGGCCAAACAAAATCACCTTCGCTCGAGCCGCCACTCGAGTCGCTTCAAATTACCTCACAACGATAATGATCATCATAATAATAATTTCTCGCTACGCATCGGTTTTATATAGAAAACAAAATCACGTGACGTAAACTTTCTCGTAAATTCAAGATTCAGCCAGAAACCCCTGGAGAGTTCGTTACGCGAATCAAGTGGAATATACGCGAATTTTCCAGTACAATGATGTTAGTCAAAAACATATTACGTCAATACAAAGAGAAAAAAAAGAGAAAAAGATACATGTATCGAGCCATATAACAAATTGGACGTATATCGCAGACAGCGCTCAAAGAGCCGCATTTACTCTCTTATAATAAAACTACGAATTGCTTTTAACGGGGATACACTACATCGTTATGATTAAAATTATGAATGAAGTGTGACATTCAAGTTGAAATATGAGTTCGAGTTTGCAGTCTTTCTTTTAACATAATCCATAAGTACCTTTAAATTGTAGAAAAAAATGTTTCATAGTATGACTAAAAACTAGTTCGGCCCCCTGCAGCCAAAAATTCGTCATCCCTGCTCTAGATGTATGCAGTAGCAGATCGACTGGGTAAATTCACGGTTTGAAGATCGTAAAAATCAGATCATATTCATAAGTATTAAATAAAAGAGAGACCAAGAGCGATTCTTGCATCTGTTGTTATCTGATTTTTATCTTATGTTATCTGATCAGCAGGGTTTTAATGATTAAGTTTTGTTAATTGTGCATGACAGTTTTATTGTTTCAACCAAATACTGAATCAATAATTATGAAGAAACTTGTCAGTTTTTCTGAATCAAGCAAAATGTAACAAAAAACTTTTTTTTGGTTTAAAATACTTTAAATTTAATTTTGCTATTGCTTTATAATTAAAACTTCTTATTTTTTTAAAGTTAATTTACTATATTATATCTCTGAAGAATTTTTAAAGATTTTTTTAAACATAATTTAAAATTTAAAAACACAGTGAAATCAAAACAATTTGTGAATTTTTACAAAAACCGTTACCCTAATTTTTTTGTTTCTATTGTAAAAAAAATTTATTAAAACCATCAGCTCGCATTTTTATAACAAGCAACAAACAAGCAGTAAACAAACAAGCAAGTAATAGGTTTTTCTTCTCAATCGGATTTTCACAGCGGACCAAATTAATAAAACAAAATAAAAAGATAAATGTTTGGTTTATCGTAAGTTTATTACAACCACACAACCATAGCTGTAGCAGACCAAACCACTTGGGGAGGGGCAAAACGATTTTCTATAAGTTTTAAGTGACAATTGCTTGAATCATAATTTCAATCATTCCTTATAATGTTGAGAACTTTTTTTGTAAATGTTTTTGCTTGGCCAAAAAACGTGTCAGAAGTGAAATTTAAGTCCACGTTTTCATTCTGAGACCCGAATACTCACACGTCTGATCGACGCAAAAAAAAATGCAGTATTTAACTAGAAATGTTCGCCTGTATCAATTTCACAGGTTGTTTATATTAATTCAATGTACGGTTTACATTTGTGTCAACTGCCATTTTATAAAAATATTTTTTACCTGAAAAAAGAAATCATAATATTTGCTTTTTTCTACGAGTAAAAATCGGCGTACATTTTCTGGTATTGAGCAAATATTGCGTTTATACTTATTTATCTGATCTTTTTTAAATACTTTTTTTACGTTTTTCTAAATGCAGTGATTTTTCGAAAATCTTCGGCCGTATTTAAAGCTAAATCCACTTAATTTTTGTAGTACGCCGATACAGATTTATGAAATTTTGAATTTTGCTTGTGCATTGTATTCGGTAAATGGTCTGAATAAAAACTTTGAGTTTAATATTTGTTGAATTGAACTGAAGTTAAGCTCTGAAACAATCCAACTGATGTCAAATGCAAAGAGGCTTTTTAGTTTAGCAATTGTACAGTAAAATAGTTTTATAAAATTAATTTGGATTTCTTAATGCAAAAAATCGTTAATTAGTCTTGGTCATACTCGAATAGATTATTTAATTGTAAACTACCCTAACATTTGTTGACAACTATGTTGACACTGTATTGTATAGTAAAGCGATTGAAAAATTAACTGTGTTATGTTCACTTTTTATTACATTCCGATCTCGGAACCACTAGGAGGCAGATGAGATTCAGGTCTGTTTGAAAAATTGAGATTCAAACAAGATCTGCCTGAAAAATTGACGTTTAAACAAAACGAGACTTGGCTCTTTATTTAACTTGTGATTACGGCACAGATGAAAACAAGTGGTGAATGCAGTGTCTACTGTACATTCGCTTGATGTTATTGTTCTATTTTTTAGTATAATTTGATTAAGATGTGGCATCACATTAAAGCAGAAGCTCGCAACATTCAACCACTGCATGCATTTATGTTGCCCACTATGGCGCTTTATCAAAATCAGGACTAACGAGTTTCAATTGTAAGATAGTAAGAACGCTTTTGCTTTGACGTCCTTACTGAGATTTATAACTTCATATAACGTTATACTGTTATTTCATTACCAATGTTCAACAAAAAATGCAGAAATGTTATTACTTATAAACATTTTTTCAGTCAGCTTCGAGCAGCCATGTCTTCTGTCAAAGCCGATATTGACAAGATATGTCAACAGAGAAAATTTCAGATATCTCACTAGTAACTTGATATTGTAAATTGGTTACGAATGCTTTTATACTTGTAAAACTTGTTTTTGAATATTTTTGAAATGCTTGGCCTTTAGCACTATTAAATTTGTGCTCTTTGGCCCACGCAATAAATGCGTAGTTGCACGCCCCAGCTTTCGAGTCATTGTTATCATAGAAATCAGTGATCCCCGAGCCCTGGACCAGTATTAGTATAGGGCCGCACAAGAAATACTTAATAATTTCCATTTAGTAGCAGTATAATAATACGCAAATCTAAATCTAATTTCACGAAGCTTTACTCATTTAGAATGAAGTTGACAAATGTACCCTAACTGAGCTTCATATTTACAAAAAATATTTTGACTTTAATATTTTTCTTTTATGACATAATCAACAGCTGAGTACTGCGTACCAGTCTGGTGTCGCAGCGCTCACACTTGCCTCATCGACAGTGTCTTGAATGACGCCTTGCCCATAGTCACTGCATGCCTGCGTCTTACTCCAACCGACCACTTACCCATACTTTCAGGCATCCAGCCAGTTGAGTACTAGAAGTGAAAAGTATCACTTATTATGAAAAGTATGTAATATGTAATAAGAAAATTAAGAGAGAGACTAAGATCTAGACGCCCGTTTGCCCAGCTGCGAAAAATCTATTTAACAACCTTCCAGGACTAGGCGTTTGCATTTCTCAAAGGACAAATTATAGATAAAACACGGAGTACTGTAAGAATACATCCAGGCTCCGTGCTTTCATACCCAGGACCAGAATCAGGCCTCTTGAAATGAGCTTGTCCGAACAGCTTGGGTTAAGCTCAATGGCCTGCGGACTGGTGTTGGGGGATTGCATTCGTGCATGCACAAATAGGGTCTCACTCCTTCACCGAATTGAAGTACGGCACCTCAAAGCAAATTGCAGACCACGTCCTAATAGCGTGCCCCATTGAACACAAAGTCTGATGATTTTGGATGAAGAAACTTGATGCTGGCTCAATACCATCACTGCCAGCATCTGATCCGGGCAGTACAGCAGCATGGGGTAGTAAAAATAAACCTTGACCCCAGTCCTGTTTGTGACTGACCCGGAGTGGATTCTCTTCCATACGACAACAACGACGATTATGGTTCTACAATTTAGTTTTTACCTTGTAGCAATTTACATCTTTTGGTTTAAAATTATTCTAGTTAATGGTTAGTATTTTGAAGAAGCATTTATTTTTGAAAGCATGTTTGAATAAACAGTTAAATTAAATAAAATTATTTGATTGAAACATTCTTACATTATAAACTAGAAAAGTACTCTAAGAACGGGCGCTCCATTAAGTCCCATCAACACTGACCGAATGGATAATTCTACGGAATGTTGAGAGACTTCAAGTCTTTGTGATCGCAAATGAAACCAAATTACTGAATTACAACTCAACAAATATTAACCCTATATCATGGGAATCATAAACAACCATTATGCTACCTGTCACGCAAATCACAGTGACAGACATCTACTCTTATTCAAAATATGAAATGTTTTGGGAAAGGTATAGATACATGTAAGGGGTACTGGTTAAGTATGCAGTGTACCTAACCTTAACCCTCTACCATCTGGTGGAGTATCTAATCTATAATCCTTATGCGGTTTACTATCTGATTTAGTAGGTTAGGATTGGGTTAGGGTTAGAGTCAAGTTTAGAATTAGGTAGACCGGACGCGTAACCACTGCCCATGTAAGTACAGACTGAGTACCTCGCTAAAAATATATACTGCGCCAAAAATTTGCTAGAGTGAACTATTTATGCCTGGAAGTTTGCAATAAGTTTTTCAAACTTTGAACTGTTCGCGGCAGTAAAACGGTTGGGGGCTACTGATATAATTGCTTGATATTTATAGGTAAAAATATATTAATAATTTTGATTTTTGATCCTTTTTATAAACCATTATAAAAAATTTTATTTTAGTTTTACTGTGTGATTTAAACAAAATATTTACTAACTTTTAGAAAAGCAACCTTTGTTGATTAGTAAATTAACATGAATGAAAATTCTATAGAATTAAAGTTATATGAATACTTGAAAGCGCTTGAAGTGCACTGAAGTACTAATGGTCCTTTGCGGGAAAGAATGTATTTACTATTGGGGGTGCAAAACTCGAAACAAAGAATAGCAAGAATAAAGTTAAATTAAATATCAATTTGTAAAATGATGTAAAATGTTTTAAATTAGTTTTGGATTGCAACTTTTTTTCAAAATTACTTTTAATAATCGGATACTATTTGAAAAATATCTTCTGTAAAGATAATCCAAATAGATTGTATTGACATCAAGATTTTTAAAGCTATTGTTTCAATTTATGTATTTAAGCCCTTGATTTACCGTTGAAGACTTTTATTGGGGAGCCAAAGTAGTTACGTTTACTACTATAATAACTTATCGGCTATAAAGGTATATATTCCTTAGTTTCTTTCTCTCAGAAAAAAAAGCTACACCTTTGGAGTCATTTGTAGACTAAAATACTGTAGAGTCAGATGAATTCTGTTTTATAATCAAAGTAATTGCGATAAATTTAAAAGTTTTTATTAAAATGCTGATAAAAGCCTTTATTTAAATTTTACAAATTGTAAATGGATTGTAAATGGCCTATATCTGTGGAAATTGCAGGCTATAGTAGATTGCTTATATGGTTAAAAACTTTAACACATTGAACATTGAATTGTATAGGTCGAGGTTTTTGCATTTTTGTAAACGTGTGCATTTTATCTAGTTAGTGTTACGAATGGCTTAGCCATTAATCATAAACTTCTTTTCCAAAACTAGTTATAGTATTTTTCTCTTAGCTGCATTATTATAATTTTACTCGCTTTTGAGATGAACGTTTGAATTGCTAATTTTGTAATTGTGTAACCCTCAAATGCAAATATAAAAGTTGGCCTTTACGTAATCATCACAAAATTAAGTATTCGATCTAACTCCGAAGTAAACTGATTTTAAAACTTAAAACTTACAATAATTATTGTTTCTGTCTATAGTGTTTCTAGAAGGCCAAATTTGATACAATGTTGCCAACAGTCTATATTTGAGTTTCTCAAAAATTTTTTATTAACGGAACACCATCATTTGTTCTTTTCATTTTAGTTTACGGAACACAGTCAAAAAATTACTAATCACAAATTTGTCAAGATTATAAATGAACTTTAATTATTGGAATATTTTATCCGACTTCGACTCCTGATGTCCGATTTCTTTATATATTAGTGATGTTAACCGCGCAGCTTACGCGGCCGCGTGCGGCAGTGGAGTGCAGAGAACCTTGCCGCGTATCGCGCGACACAGCGTGCAACTCATAAAAAGTTTACATTTAAATTTTAAGCAAATAGTATTTTACGTACGGCTATGCTTGGGCATCCAATTTAGTTGCTTCCCTTTTTTTAAACCAATGACAGGAAGTAAATGCCAGGTGCATAATCAATTACTACCTTAAGCAGGCTTTTTCTATGGTACAGTAATACCTTGACATAAGAGTTTAATTTGTTCCGTGACCGAGCTCGTACCTCAATTTGCTCGTATGACAAAGCGAATTTTCCCATTAAAATTAATGTAAATGCCATTAATCCATTTCATCCCCCGAAATTCCCCAATTTTTTTATTTTTATCGTGTCTTTAAATAAGTACTTCCTCCAATACAAGCAAATGTTGAACGTCTGTTTTCATCACCAAGGTTTATCAAAACAGACTAAAGATCTACAATAAAGGAGAAACTCACAGAAGCAATTTTGTTTTTAACAGCAAATTATTAAATTAAAATTTTTGAAAATTAAAACTTATTCTTCTTGCTCTATTCTTTCAAAAAGATATCAACCACAAGTTTAGAACCAAGGTAAATTTTTTAATAATCTCCTTATATGAATATCTATAACAGTGGTTTTCAACCTTTTTGGTGGAGCGGAACCCCAATGAAACATTCCAGAGGCTTGAAGAACCCCTGTGCAATAATTTGATTGTTTTATGCAAAAAACATCATTTGATTAATAAAATGAGATTAACATACTCATGTTCAGATTTATTTACTATAAAAATATTAATACAAACTGTAGAAAATTATATTTATTCTTGTACTGCACAAGAAGTCGAAGCGCTTTTTGGGCAATAGCAGGATATTCCTTATCAACCAACAACCAGAATGCATCCAAGCTAAGCTCAGAATGGTTCAACTGTAATGTTCTATCACTTGAAACACTGGCAAGTTCTTCTTCTGTTAATGTAAATTGTTCTTCAGATGGCTCAAATTCCACAAATGGGCATCTAACCCAGTCATACTGGTCAACAGATATCGATGGAAAATATTTGTTAAGATTTATTAACAAAGTGTCCAAGTGGTTCAAGATTAGTTGTGCAATTTTCGGACAATTGCTTGAAGTACTTCGAAACATTTCCAAATTTCCTGCAGTTATACGTTTCTTTCATATTGTCACTTTCTTCTAAAAATTGATTATCACTTTTGCTATATCACAATGCAAACTAACTAATACTGTAATGATACTGTAATGAACAGGGAATTATAGTACAGTACAATAAAGTAGTCTACTGTACTGTAATTCCCTGTTTATTACTAGTTAGTTCGCATTGCGATGTAGCATAATTGATAATTATCAATCGGCATTATGACGTGCTGTGTGTTTTAGCCGAAGTCGTCTGTACTATAAAAATATAATACTATTAAAAACTAACACAGACTTAATTGAATACAACAAGGACTTATGTGATTGCAATGGGACTTAATAGATCAAAAATCACAGTATATTTACACAATATGCATATAATAATAACATAGACTCTGGATTTGAATCTAAACTTGCGGAACCCCTGGACTGTTCTGACGGGACCCTAATTGAAAACCACTGGTCTATATACAGCAGGGAGCCTGCATGTTCAGTGTCGTACAAAATTACAATAATTGAATTATCCATGAGATAGAAACTACAGACTCCCTTTTATTTTGTTTACAAGATCCGACAAAATTCACATATATTTTCTTACTATCAATATATAACCATGAATTACTGTGAAGAAGATTGACTCCATGCCATCAAACTAATGGCTGAAGTTTATTTGAGAGAAATGAGGATGAGCTTATTATTGATAGGGAAATGGCAACTTTTTTCTGGAGTTTTTTTATATGCAATAGATGATTTAGGAGAATTCTAAAATTAGTCGCTGTTACATAATGCAAACCGCTTTTCCGGAGAAGAATTAAATTATCTTCGTGACCTTTCTGAACGCAATATTCGCAGCTGCCAATAACGAGGAGATTTAATATAGTTGACGTTTTTTAACAAATCAATCAACTTATAGACTTTTTTGAATTAAATGTAATGAACTAAATGCATCGTCCTAATTAAATAGTAGCGATGTAACCTCGCTTTGGCAGCGATCTGTGTAAAGGCATGAAATTGATTTTATTGTAAAGTTTGTCGTCCAAGCCATGTGGCCCAATTCAAGTTTATTATAAATAGAGAAAGATCGCTCTCATCAGACAGTGACCATATTTCGCTCAGGGAACGGTGACCACGTTTTGCTGAATGGTCAGGTGACTATTGTTTTATGCTGTATTGTGTTACGTAGCTGCGCGTGTGAAACCGCAGGTAACAAATAAATTCAATCCTCGCCTTTGTAAATAAGTTACAACTATATTTTTTCTGGATCGGGCGTCATAGAGTTACGCATATTTTAATAAGGGTAGTTTGTAACTTGGGAGAATTTTGCTGATCTTATTCAAACAAGTTCAGCACTTCGAGGACGGATATAGCTATTGAATTCCGTTAAATTGTCGGACACGCCAGCATTTTCAACGAAGAGTGAATTTTAAGAATCGCAAGTCTTTTCTTCTTCAGTAACAGTCGCATTTTATTGTTTTTCTTGTAGTCTAAGATTGCGAATTTTAAATTTTTAATTCTTTTGCATATGTTTTTTTATTTCTAAACTTTTGTTTTCAAATTTTCATTGTCAATAAATTCTATAGCTATTACTTGCATTTGTAAAAATTTTTACAATTATAAAATTATTATATTTACGTTTTAACCTCATTACCTACTAATAAAAACGAAACTAAGCCACCTAAAACAAGAAGCACCAGACTGGAGTTTCACTCTTGTTAGAGCTCGTCAGTGATGTATGCCTCACTGAGTTTCAAACCGACTAGATGTAGTCCTACACGCAGGAGATAAAACTTAGGGTCTAGTCCCACACCCCGGGCCTACACAAGTCATTAATTGTATTAACATCAAGATTTGTCGTGGATTCGATTTACCACGAGAAAAACAATAACTATAAAATAGACTAGAGATAACATCATGTTTATGCATAAAATACTTTAATGTTCAGAAAATGTAATAAAGCATTAAGTATAGAATACACATTTAGTTTCGAGATTGTCCTGCAAACAAAAATTGCGCCCCCTTCTATCATACCAACAAATTCCATTCCAAAATCATGATGTTCACCAAAAAAAGTCTTCACTTAGATTTAGTGTCCTATTTCTCAATTTTCTTCCGAAAATCGTAGTGTTCTCCAAAAAAAGGCCGCCAGGTTCGGTTAAGATTTAATTTGTACCTAGTTATTCGTGCCCCCCCTGCAAACCTTTAACTCCACCACCAGGGCGGCGTACCCTTAAGTTTAAGAATCTAGGAGTTAAAATTTAATTTGCAGCCAGTTGCTCATGCCCCTTACAAATCTTTCACGCCCCCAGTTTAAGTTTTAGGTTTTAAATCATTTTAAGCGCAGTGCAAAAAAATATTTATAAATCTTGTTTTACAAACTTCTACAAATCATGTTAAGCAGAGCGCAATTATTAACAAAGTTAGTTCAGTTTTAATTTATAATTAAAATAATTATTCACTTTTAAAAAAGAAACCTTTGTTTATTAGTAAATTGTAACTTTATAATCTAATGAAAATGTTATAAAATTAAAGTTATTTGTAAACTTGTGAGCGCTTAAAGTGCATAACTATCGTTTTTTTACGGAGAGAGTGTGTCTACCATTAGGGTTGCAAAACATCAAATAAAAGAATAGCAAAAATGAACCTAAATATCAACTCGAAAAATAATATAAAGTGTTTTAATTCAGTTTTTCATTACAACTTTTTTATCAAATATTACTTGAAGAATAAATTCTCTAAAAATAAGTCATATAAATTGTATCAACATTAATGCTTTTTGAGCTAGAGCTTCTATCTATGTGTTTGAGTCCTTGACTTACCGTAAAAGACTTTTCTTGGGAGCCTGACAGTAACGTTTACCACTACTATAGTAACTTGTCAGCAATAAAGGTATATATTTTTTAATTTCTTTCTGTCAAAAAAAAAATAAAAAAACAACACCTTTGGAGCCATCTGTAGACTAAAGTAGAGTCAGATGAATTCTAATTCTAAGTCAGATGTCTAGATAAATTCTAAAACTTTAAATTGAAAGCAATTACTTTGATTACAAAGTAATTTGAAGTTTTTATTAAAATGTCAATAAAAACTTTTAGTTAAATTTTACGGATTTTACAGGGTGCGGCATAATTAGTGAATGATTTTAATTTAAAATAAATTTATTTATGTTGTATTTTTGGAAAAAATTTTCGAAGAAACATATAAAGGGGATACTATAAATTTCATAAAAAAATACCATAAGATTTTACTTGATTGATTTTATATTGGTAAATAAAAACGTAAATTTTAATTTTAGTTGGCGAAACAAAAAATTTATATGAATGTAAATATTTTGAAACAAACTAGAAATTTGAGAAGTAAAGGCTATTCGGTATCTAGAATTGTACTATAGTCCGATGAAAAACTTTTTAGAATTGAACAAACATACAATCAAAGAAATAAAAAAGTTATCAGAAGAATTTTGATTCTAGTGATGTTTAAATGAAGTCAATTTTTTGATCTCAGAAACTTTTCTCAATTGTTGTTTAGGGTGCTGTTTCTGAAACATAAAAGCCCTCCTCAATTTTTGTAGAACCAGGTGTTAAAATTAACGCAGAGTATTTTTACTGTTCGAAAATACTCAAAAAGTTGAAACGTTTCTGCAAAGAAGCATTTTAGAGACAATTTGTGGACAATTAATCAAGATGCAGTGACTTTGTACATCACAAACTCTCAGTTTTCTCACGAAAATTTTCCGAATTTTTATCAAAGGAAAAATACATTTATTATAGCCTTGTTAGGATTAGGAGTTTTTTGTTTTTTTAAACTAACCCTAACACAGTATAATCAAAACCCATATCGAATAAACTTTATTGAATTTATTATAGCACTATCACGTTATGCATTATTTCGTCGTCTGTCTCCCAAATCGTACAACCACGTTAATATATATAGTGAGCATGACTGAATGTACAAATCACCGACCGTGGGACACAGAAACGCCTTCACACAAAATTTCACACGATGAATAATATGAGAAGCGGGGCACGACCGATAAAACAAAGCATAAGCCAAGCATGCCGCAACCACGCATTCGGCATACACGAATCACGACATTCTCCCCCTAGTTGCAAAAAAAATTTGTGGACGCAAATTTGAAAATAAAAATACAGAAATACAACATAATTAAAAATTATTAAAGAAATTGAAAACTTATTTGTGGGAAAAAAAAATCAAATTAAATTTTAAAATTAGTAAAGTAATTCAAAAACTAAAACATTAAAAACATAATATGGAAATGTTGGGTTGTGTGTGTGATATGTGAAACACAAAATATTGGAGTGATGAAGTGTATAGTGAAATTGTAAGTGAAATGTTTGTGAAAGTAACTTCGAATCGCACCATTAAGACAGTTTATATTGTCAAAAATAAAAAATATTTTCAATATATTTCCAATATAAATTTTTACTTCCAATATAACGTTATTGACGAATCTTTAATCACCTTTGATATATTATATTTTATGATTGTTGCAAAGTGTATAAAATGAGACATATAGTTTTCAATTTGTAGCTTGAAATAATTATACATAAATTCAAAATTATAAAAATTGACATAGCATCACAAACACATCCAACAGCAAAAAGTATTTTTGAAACTATTCAACAGTTAAAAAAATTATAATAATAAAGTTGTTGGAAGCAGGTGTTAAAAGTCCTTCATCGAAAAATTGAAACTGTTTGATATCTCCGTTTGCATCTTCAATATAGTAGTTGATTCCAATTCAGATATTTTCTTAAAAGTCGTTGAAATGGCATCGTTTTTTGTAAATGAAGTGTGGTGCAATTCAAAAGTTTGTTTGAAGTTGTAAAGTTATGGTTGTGAGGTGGCGGTGTTGTGCAAGATGATGACGGCTGAACACTGCAAAACAAACATAAGCGACAACGATCTGCGTGATTCATTGATAAATATAAAAACTAATACAGTCTGAAAAAAAAAATTGAAAATTAGCATTAACATAACAGCTATAAAGTAAGCGACAGTACGATAAAACAAGAACACACACTCAAAAAAAAATTGCACATAAACAACAATTTTGGAAGATATTTTTTAACACATTACAACGTAAAAACTAAAATCCACCTTGTTGTAAAAATTTGTATTAGAATAACCGTGATGGTTATGAAAGGTGTGGAAAGTTCTTCAAGGGCTAAAAGAAAAGTATGTCGGGCAAAATGACGCACAGAGTTTGTGATAACAGAAAAATTGGCGTCGTAAACTTCACTTGCTTGAAGCGAGAAGATGGCTTGCTGTAATTTATCCCTATCTACAGCAGTCTGGGCAATAGTTGCGAGCAACAAATGTAAATCGGTCAAACCGTTATGTGTTTCCGTCACGGCTTCATGTATATCTGCAAAGTCCTTTACAGAGATTGTGTCTATTATGACTGTCAGAGGCACATGTAATTAATTAACAGGCAGGTTTGAATGAGAAAGTAAATAGTTTTCAAAAAGAACAAATCTAGAATTTATTTGAAAAAAAAAGTTTGCCCAGGGTGATAATGTTTATAATATGATGGCTTGCCTTGGATAACAAAGTTTGGACTCACAAGTTGGCCTATCCCTGGTTTACCATCTTGGGTGCGTCCATACTCAACCAAAGGTTAGAGAGAAATTTCGTTTCGTCAACAAAAGCTAACGTAAGCAAGACAAGTTGCGTTAATTGGTTGGCAGGTGAGTTGTGTGATGACATCACCAGCCGAAATCGCAAGATTAGGTCTGCCTAATGCTAATGACAGAATTTCAGACGGATATAATTAGCCCAACGTTGAGGAAAGAATATTAAGGGTACGCTCTAATTGGCAATGGAGCAAACGAAGAAATCAAAATTATGAAAAAGAAAATGCCTAATCAATAGAAACAAGAAAAAATTTCGAGCCATCAAAAAATAAAAATAAAAACAATCAAGAAAAGCAAAAAGAAAAACAAGTATAAAATATGGTTCTTAACTTCGATAGCAAATGGGTGGGTTGATTACTCGACCGGATCGAGAAGTTTTCTTTGTTGGTATGTTGTGCGACGAAAAAGGAGGATCTCGTTGATGTCGAATAAGGCGGTGTGTGCTTTGTTAGACGTATCTGTAAAGTAGAAAATATTTTCGCACGGCGGTTTCCGTGAGTCCTTCGTCACAGTTGCCGCAGATGTTGAAGTTCACTTCTGCCTACTTGAATGAAAAAAAAAGCATTAATATTTAACTTAATAAAAACATTGTTATGAGCATCAATCAAACAGCGTTCATTTGCATCAACAGCAAACCTACAAAAATCAAAAAAAAATCATGTCCGATTATAAAAAAAAAATTCAAATCAGTTTTTATAAATTCAAAGTATAGTCTTTAGACTCTTTACGTAGAAGAAGCGAAAATTAATTTTTAAGGTTTGTTTACCATACGTTTGTATATATAACGTTGGATGTCGCAGAATATAAAACAGTAAAGTCTGGACTAGTTTACGCTCACGTTTGGAAGCACTAATCAACGAATACGATGAGTCAGTGTCCATTAAAAAAAAAGAAATGTCGCAAACAAAATCACAGGCCATCAACAATTTGCAATTTTGAGTTGTTCGCAGTATAGAAAAAAAAAAGCGATTTTACACGAAGATATGCTGTGCGCTGCAGAATGTTGGACCAAAACGGCATGAATTTAAAATAGAAATTTAAAGCCAAATTATTTTTACTATTGTTAGCAGTAGAAACCAGGTTGTTCATCGGCGGAAATTGGCGGCAATTCAGCAGAATTTTTAATGATTTTTCAAATCGGTTTTAAATTAGTTTTTCAAGGATTTAATTTAGAACTTTGTTACCGACTGGCCATTAAAATAACAATTGAGAAACGATGATCGGCGATCATTACATAGGATTGGCAACAAGGTGGAAAATAATAAAAGCAAAAAAATTATTTCTTACCTTTGTTCAACGTCGTCGGGCACCAAACCAAAGTTAAATCTTACTTATACAAGTTAAATCTTACTTATCGTATATTATATCCATTATTATACAAGTTATACTTACTTATACGCATATATATATAATTTTTTTTTAAATCTTTTTTATATTATTTTTAAACGAAAATTAAAACATGGGCGCCAATTGTTAAAAAAATTTTTTTTTACAAGTATTTAAATTATTTACAATTATTTACATTTACATTATTTACATACAATTATTTACATCACGTCGGGTTAACCAAAATGTTAGGATTAGGAGTTTTTTGTTTTTTAAACTAACCCTAACACAGTATAATCAAAACCCATATCGAATAAACTTTATTGAATTTATTATAGCACTATCACGTTATGCATTATTTTATCGTCTGTCTCCCAAATCGTACAACCACGTTAATATATATAGTGAGCATGACTGAATGTACAAATCACCGACCGTGGGACACAGAAACGCCTTCACACAAAATTTCACACGATGAATAATATGAGAAGCGGGGCACGACCGATAAAACAAAGCATAAGCCAAGCATGCCGCAACCACGCATTCGGCATACACGAATCACGACAGCCTCTTCTTCTCCTGTCTTGAATCCGATGGATTTTTTTATTTGGTCTTACCTCGAAAAAGAAGCCTGCAATAAACCACACAGAAATATTTTATTGTTAAAGAAAAGTTTTAAGTTTGGAACTATATGCCCCAATCTATTGTTATGCAATTGTAGATGATGTTCCAAGACGTTTAAAATGTGTTGTGGTTTAAAAAGGAGGACATTTCGAAAAATAAATGTGTATTGATAATTTTCACTTTATCTCTTCCTTTAAAAATTTTTTAATTCACTTTTATTTTAAAATTTAAATTTGTTCACCAATTTCGCTGCATCATATAAATGGATTGTAAATGATCAATATCTATAAAAATAATATGGTAGATGGCCTATATCTGTGGAGACTTTATCTCATTAAACATCGAATTGTAAAGCCGAGCTGCTCGCATTGATGTAAACGCGTATATTTTATTGTATTTTATCTAGTCATTGTTACGAATGGCTTATTTATCGATCATGAACTTCTTTTTCAAAAATTAGTTATATTATTTGTCTCTTTTTGGCATTATTATAATTTCGGCAATAATCTCACTCGCTCATAATATTTATTGCTCAGGCCTGTTATTGCATTAGGCATTAGGCATTTATTGCATAAACCTATTGCATAGCTTATCTCTTTGTTATTGCGTAGGCCTCATACAGTATGCAAATACAAAAGTTGGCTTTTATGACAAAATTGAGCATTAGATTTAACTCCAAAATTAACTGATTTCAAAACTTGAAACTAGCAATAATTATCGTGTCTGTCTATGGTGTATTTCTTGGGGGCCGAATTCGATACAGTTTTGCCAACGGCTCACTACCGTTCTGACAACAACACGTAAGTGACTGCATTTCGAGAATCCAATATTTTGGAGATCGATTCTATGAACGTGCGGCTCGATTTGGCGTACGAACCAAGCATAAGAAAATTTTGGTTTAATTTGTTTGTAAAAGTTCTTATTTTAATATCGTTTGAATAAAGATGACAAATTTAATTTTGATTTCGAATTGTTACTCTAACAACATTGAGAAAAAAACAAAAAGTTGTACAGTAAACTTGACTTAGTTTTTATTAATGGCATCAACTTTCGTGAGCTGCTACGCACTTTCTCAGGTGCAAAGAAATAAAAATAACAATGTAATCAAAACAAAATTTACACCAATGGCATTAAACGTAATAAAGAGACATGTGTGACGAATGAAATATAAAACATATAGGTTAGAAGAGACCGAGATTGGGAGTATATGGCAGTACGGTAAATTATAGTAATTCAAACCAGAAACAAAGGAGAAAAATGGCATGCAAACATGAATAGATGCAAAATCAGACAACCTTATACGTTGATAAATTTCGTCAAAGAAATAAAAAGTGTGAAAGTTGGGTCGATTGTTGAAATCGATCAGAGAAGGACAAAAAAATGTGCACTGAAGTTGACTGAGTTCTAATTTTGTCAGATGTAACAGAATTACGTTACATCTGACAAAGTAACCAGTAGTTTACGAAAGCCAGTGTGTTTAATAAAAATTCGGTCAACTTTAGTGCACGTTTTCTGTTCTTTACGGATTGATAAGCTTGTTCGCGGACTCGTTTAAAAATTGACAGTTTTTTAAAATCTCTTTATACTGTATCTACTCCATGACAAGCATAAAAAACTTGATTCAACCAACTGACTTTAAAAGAGAAAACATAAAGTTTGAGAAATGATCGTTTATGCAATCAAACTGGTTTCTTTCGTAATTTTGTAATAACTCAGTTTTAAACAACATCTAGGAGAAAAGACTGTTAAAATTTTTTGAAACTTATCGTTGTTAAAAAGAAAAACAAAAAGCAATAGATTTTGGTTTCTTCAGAACTTAAAATTAATAAGTATCTATGTAGTCATCTTGTTTTCGTAATGTTTTTTATTATTTTGCTGTTTGGATGTTAATTAACTATTTTTTTATTGACTGTACAGAAATAACCTAGTAAAAGTTGCGCGAAATTTAACTGACAAGTCACAAAAGACGAAATTCTATACTGAGTGAAAATGGACTTTACAAAGTTTATATCAATCAATGCAGCTGCTGAAGATTAGTTACAAAAAAGCTAAAAACATTTTTCGAAGTTTATGAATTGATAGCTACTTGAACCGTAAATTTTGAGTGGTGTTGCAATAGCACTCGTTGATTTCTTAATTGTTGATAGTGTAAATTTGTTGAAAATACATTTGTTCGTATGATTTTCTTTCGTTACAACTATAAATGTGCTTAAAATACTACAATTTGAAGGTTTTCTTCAATTACAACACATTTTGTTTATAATTTGATGCCAAACTCAAACGGCAATCTTTTATCTTTAAAACAGACGTTGAACCACAATGTTTTGGATTGTTGGTGGGAAATAATTTCTTGTTAAGAGACGTTTGTTCAAGCCTATGGCTACAAAAAACAAACACTTAAACAATTCGACTGATCGATTGAAAGTTTTATTGTTATATTTATTGTCATGGCTTCTCGGTCGATAGACAGAAATTAAATCTATTGAATTCCGAAAACAAAAACTGGAAAGAATACAACTTGAACGCTGTAATCTTTAATTTGATAGCGTCTCGTTGAAACAAAAAGTCTAAAGGTTGTACGACTTATTTTAAAACCTTAATTGTATGACTTATTTAGAAATAGACAGAGGCAAAGCAGTTGTTCGCAGTGTTTCGGCGCGAGAATTCCATTTTAAGGACATAAGTCGGTTCCGTAGCGAAACAAGCCTTAAAGCTTTTTGCCCATTTTTGAAGGCTACACCAGAATGTTTACAGTCAGTCAAGTCTTTTTTAAAGCTTAATCGAGCTTAACAGAATGGCTGAACTTTGACGTTGTTTTAATTTTATGCCTATGTTTTTCCTTTCCGTAGCTGAGACCATAGTCTTAATGTGGCTGTGACTCAAAATCTACGTTCATTTTGACCTCCGCTCAGATGAGTGTAGAAAAAAATTAATAGCGTAAATTCACAGTGCGGAGTTTGTAAAAGCCAGATCAGATGTTGTAAGTTTTCATTCTTTCAAGAAAAATTTTATTTTGTTTTGCAATTTTTTCCTAATTTCTTTTCACAATACGCTGTTTGTTTACTTTACAAACTGCACATTTTATGAGTCAGAAACATTGGTTCGAAACCTTAGATTTATATTGTGGTGTAATAAATTTAAGTGAAACGATATCAGTTTGTTTACGCTAAATAAATTTATTGTAAAGCTTAAACCAGAGTTTCTATAATAGTTAGAACACATGGACTTCAAGGCTAATTGAAAAAACTCTGTGGACCCCAAAACCAACGTTTTTACACAAGCCTTAAATCTTTTTTAAAAGCCTAAAACTTTTTCCGTAAGTTAAGGTAAGACCAAAAAAAAGTTGTCAAATAATGTTCGGGCACGGTTTGCAGTTAAATGTAAAATAAAACCTTTTTTGTCTTTACTTTTAAAAAATTCTTAGACATTCGAATAAGATTTAAGGCTTGTGTTAAAAAGTCGGTTTCGAAGTTCACGGAGTTTTACAAGTTTAACCCAAGAAAAGGTCGTTCACCTTAGGTTTAACAGGTAACTTTACTAAAACTTTATTTGATGACTTTTTTTGGCTTCATTTGACTTCAAATAAAGTTTTATCCATCAATGTCGAGTAAATTGTTTTGGTGTGATATGCTTTTAGATTAATTGGAATATAAATAGCAAATTATTGTTTTATACAGCAGAAAAATCCTGTAGGCTTTTTTAATAGATTGCTATAAACGAGGAATGTCCAATCCGCGTCCCACTTAAGGTTCTGGTGCGGCCCAGCGACGATTTTCAGTTTTCTGGCTATAATGAAGGTTACGAAGAAGAGTTCAGTGAGATTGCTGAAAGACATTGGGCGAAAATCGATAAATAAGAGGAAATTCTAGAAGAAGACTTTTTTTTTAGAGAAGATTTGAATTTTGGGACGAAACTTAAGAAATCGGAGCAAGAAAATAGATGAAGACCTTTCTTTTTTTTAGAGAACACCCGAGTTTTGGAACGAAACTTAAGAAATCGGAACAAGATTCTGCGCAAACAGCTTTTTGCGGCCCACCGACTTCGGCTCGATATGAAGTTTGACCCAACTTCGAAAACGGTTTGGACATCTCTGTTATAGATCCTAAAGGTTCCACAGACTCCCAGATAAAAAGCCTTGGCAAAATTGTTATTTTTTTGTTCGATTGTGCTGACACAAAGAATATGTTTTTTGTTTTCTTCTCGCCTGGTTTCAAAACTTTTCTATTTGATTTAGATTTACGTTTATTTTTTGGGGGAAATGATGTTTTGAAAGTTTTGCGAAAATCAACTTACATCATACAACAATTATTGCCGGAAAAATCTGACCCCTAAAGTTTAACATTGTGTCCTTGAGAATGACATTTTACGGCACTTTCCCTTGTTTCCCTTGCAAGCAGTTCTAAATTTCACTCATATCTCTTTAAAAAAACTAAAAAACCAAATAAAAAAACTGAAAGGACGAAGCAGTGACGTCGCTTGTTGTCATTAGCGTAAAATTTTTACGTTGATTTGTACCGAGTTTAGGTCTTACGACAGACAAATTTTGTTTAGGCTATTTTATAGTTCCAAACAAATATTGTTCGAGACGCACTAATCTGGCCTAAAGGCCGAAACAATGACACAGTCTGCTGTTATTGATGTTTTAAAATATAAAAGTTTCTCCCGGACAGCAATATAGTGGTATCTCCGGAAGCGCGTCGGGATAATTACTTGTCCTGAGTATAGCGCCTCTGACGTTTTTCTACGATGCAGGAGGATGAATATAGAGATGAAAATGAAAACAATTAACAAGCTATAGGGATGGGCAGACATTGTGACTCAGAGGGCAACCACCTCTTCACTTTCATAAATAATCGCGGACCATAATTAGTAAATATAAATAAGGTGGGTGACAAGCTGTAGATTAATTGGAACAAATAACATTTCATGGCTACTGCTGGATTTAGGTAAAATTACAGCTTCATAATTTATTTTAATGCTGGAGATCTAGTTTTCTTTCATACAGTCATTTGCAAAAGTATATGACCAACCTAGTCGTAATGACATTTTGTGGCAAAGCTTTAACTAATCCATCATTTAAACAATCCAAATTGCATTATTTTATCTAAGAAACACATTATTACCTCATAGTCAATTATTGAATCTTTCAAAAATTTCAAATATATATTTACAACCAGATGCAGTGCAGATTAATATATGATTGAAAGTGTTCTTAATCCTTTTAAAAGCATAAAAAAATGGGCAAAAACTTTTATTATTGGCTGTTGAGCGTGCTCAGATAGTGGCTTTGCATATGGAAAGACTCTCAGAGAGGAAAATGGCAAAAAAACTACAATGTAGCAAAAGTTTAGTCCATCGCGCCATAGAAAAGTTTAAAAAGCATGAAATTTATCATGACATAAAAAAACTGGTGAACCCCTTAAAACTTCACGAAAGGATGATCATGATCATGGTGAAAATAAGAACAAGAAAGAATACGATTTAAACGTTGTATTCTTTAATTCGATAACTTTTTGTTGGAACAAAAAGTTTAATTTAAATATAAAAGCCTTAATTTTATGACTTGTTTATAAATAGACAGAGAAAAAGCAGTTGTTTGCAGTGTTTCGCCGCGAGAATTCTATTCTAAATGCGTAAGTCGGCTCAGCAGCGCAACGCGTGTTGAATTTTTTGCTGATTCGTCAAGTCGGCGTCAAAACGTTAGCGATCAGTCAAAATTAAATGCTTGAAAGAATGGTAAAACTTTTTTGTTGTTTTAGATTTTATGCCAATATTTGGTCTTATGTATTTTGCAACTTTTTGAATTTTTATTTCGATATTTATTTTTCTGACTCGCAGGATTTTATTGAAGATATGACGATATTTAAAACTGGTTGCCAGGACCACCAGACACGGAAAGTGCTGAAAAGTGTTCACCCCAAAGACATCACATAATGGCGCGAGTATGTTTTGAATCCCGACTGAGTCGATCACAATCACGGCGCTCTCAACCAACTGACCACGCTGCCAATTGTTTTTCCATTGTTGAGATCATAATTTATTGTGGTTAAAACTCAAAATCGAAGTCTATAGGAAACAGAAAAAGTAGTTGTTTAATTCAGACCAAAAGTCTTCCATCTCCGTCTAGATCAGAGGTGATAAACTTCGTGCAGTAAACGAGCAGCAAAAACAAGCAAAAGAATTTCGTGCAGCCCGAAAATATTTCAGGATATTAGAAGTAAGCAGCCGGAACTTGATGTCTTTTCTATCCGCTTCAATCTTACAACCACTTCTGCACCCCCTGAGCTTTGACTCGAATTCCTAAAAGAACAGAGTGATAACACCCTGAAAGCAATGTATCTAAATAAGCCGTTGCTTGAGTTCTATTGTGTTTATGTATCAAAGAAGAGTTTCCAAGCTCAAAAGCTTATGCTCTCAAATGGTCATCAGTTTTCGGAAGCACGTACTGTACCTATGCGAACAATTCTTTTCTAAATTAAACATCACAAAAATACCTTACGGATCAAAGCTGACAGACGAAAACCTTAATATGACGTTGAAAGTTGCCACATCGTCAGTTAGGGCTTGTTTCCACTACGAGCGTGGAATGAAGTATTTTTTGTTTGTTTTATTGATTTTTTTGCTTTGCTTAGCGCTTGTTTAGATTTTAAGCGTGAAAGATCGATAAAAGAAAATGCTTCATTCCACGCTCGTAGAGGAAACGAGCCTAAAGACCTAATATTAAGCGCTTCCTAAAGCAAAAATATTTCCAAAAATCTCATTTAGGGTTATATTGATAACACTAATTTAATTTTTGAATAAATGTTTGAATAAACATTTGGTGGTACAGAATTTGAAGATTGCTTGAAGTAAAAGATTTTTCTTCCCAAAGCTTTTCATCTGACACTCTTCAGGGGAAATCGTCAGAATGAAGCAGAATTGAAACCGAACTAATTTATAAAGGAAGAAAGTAGAGTTCTCATTGGCTGAAAGAGTCAACCAAAAGCCAATGAGAACTCTACTTTCTTCCTTTATAAATTAGTTCGGTTTCAATTCTGCTTCATTCTGACGATTTCCCCTGAAGAGTGTCAGATGAAAAGCTTTGGGAAGAAAAATCGTTTACTTCGAATAAATGTTTTTTTGTTACTTTCTAATATTTCATGCTTCAATACCGCGTTAAATAACTTTAGCTGTATGGTTCGCATTGATTTTTCTACTATTCCGAGTATATTTTTGTAATTTTGATTTAAAGATAGCTAACAAAAACTCATCTCGAAGCTTTTTGTCCGACACTGGTCAGGAGATAAACGTCAAAATGAAGGAAAGAAAATATCAATTGATTTTGAAACAAAGCAGGACAAAGATAATTGGTTGTATGAGAGAAGCGTCGCAACACGTGATCAACGCAAGAGTTTCAAATTATAAAAAACTCTTTTTGGCAGCATAAATTTGGCTTGCATGATTTGATGTAAACAACTTCCAAAGCAGATAAACGAAAGACGAAGTGTGTTGTTTACAAGTTTGTTTACAACTTGAAACTCTTGCGTTGATCACGTGTTGTGACGCTTCTCTCATACAACCAATGATCTTCGTCCAGCTTTATTTCAAAATCAATTGAAATTTTCTTTCCTTCATTTCGGCGTTTACCTCCGGACTAGTGTCGGACTAAAAGCTTCGAGATGAGTTTTTTGTTAACTATTTTCAAATTTTATACGACTAATCACTAATTTTGATTTCTTGCATTTATTTAGGGAAATTTTTACCATATCCACTTTAGAATCCTTGTAGAGTGGCAGTTTTAACCATTTCCATAACGAACGTTAGCGTGATTATTCTTTGTTTGTTTATTAATTTTTTTACTTCTTTCCGCGCTTAAACGCTAAGAGAGGCAATAAAACAAACAATACTGGTATTGGAAACGGTTCTTTAGGCGATAAACTGGGTTTTTATTATATTTTTGTTTGCTGTTCATTATTGTTGCTAAACAATTTATTTTTTCGTTTCTAAAAGTTTTGTAATTTGTTTCACAAATTCTTTGTTGACTGGATTCTTTGCTTTTTTAACGCGCTTTTATTTTAATAAAAATTACGCTTTAAGCCAGAAATTTCATGTGCTAAAGTTTTATTAAGATTCTTTTTTTTTATCTCATGCCTTCGTACTTTTAATCAATGCTGCGAACTCAATAAAATTTTATTCGATTTTAAGTTTGAGTTTGAGTTTTATTCCAGTGTCTCCCAAAAGTAACCGAACCCAAACTTCAATAAAAATTAGATATCAAAAACAACAAACTTCTTAAACATATTTAGTATTTACAATTGTTCAAAATGTGTACCTTGAACTTCAATACAATCATGTGTTTCAAAGCTTGCTTTCCATCTTTCTTTAATATGTCTGTAGCTAGTCGTTGCATAGTAATTTTTAATAACAAAGACACGCTGTTTAAATCTAAAGTATTTCGCTGCATTTTCAAAAATGTGGGTACCAGCAGCACACTCTGAACAGAAATTAAGCAATAATGTTAAGCAATAGTAAGAAAATACCATACAAAGACATAAAAAAGAAATTACATTTGTCGGTTTTGACATCTAAGTTTTATTTAAGTTTACGGTTCGGTTACTTTTGGGACACCCAGTAAAACATCAATGTATGCTGTAAAAATCAAAAGCTCAATTAAACCTATCTACAAAACAACTTACACCTCTTTAAAAAATTGAAAGGTTACGACAAAAAGATAAGTAAAAGATATAATGAAACTGGCTGTCATTCACGAAATAAAACAAACTCATTTAATGGGTCAAGTTAAACAGAGAACAAACATTAATCGACAACTAAGTTGTTCGATGCAAAGTAAGTGCATAACTCATTTCTATTTAAAATTGAACAATTAAATATCAAAAGTAAAATCTAAAATATTATTTACTCTCTTTTTAGAATTCTTCAATTAATCAACTCAAATTCCATCATATATTTTTGAATTCGAGTTCAGCAACTTTTATTTTTCAAGTTTAAGTTAAAATTTGAGTTCGAGTTTGCAGCTCTGCTTTTAACATAATCCATAAATACCCTTAAATTGTAGAAAAAAGGTTTCGTAGTATGACTAAAAACTGGTGCGGCCCGTGGCAACCAAAAAGTTTGTCATCCCTTCTCTAGATGTATGCAGTAGCAGGTCAAGTGGGTAAATTCACGGTTCGAAGGTCGTAAAAATCAGATCATATTCATAAGTATTAAATAAAAGAGAGACCAAGAGCGATTCTTGCATCTGTTGTTATCTGATTTTTATCTTATGTTATTTGATTAGCTGGGTTTTAATGATAAAATTTTGTTAATTGTGCATCACCATTTTATTGTTTCAACCGAATACTGGATCAATAATTACGAAAAAACTTGTCATTTTTTCTGAATCAAGCGAAATGTAAGAAAAAACTTTTTTTGCTTTAAAATACTTTAAATTTAATTTTGCTATTGCTTTATAATTAAAACTTTTTATTTTTTTAAAGTTAATTTACTATATCATATCTCTGAAGAATTTTTAAAGATTTTTTTAAACATAATTTAAAAGTTTAAAACACAGTGAAATCAAAACAATTTGTGAATTTTTACAAAAACCGTTAGCCTAATTTTTTTGTTTCTATTGTAAAAAAAAATTTATTAAAACCATCAGCTCACATTTTTGTTTAAATATAAACAAGCAAGTAATAGGTTTTTCTTCTTAATCGGATTTTCATAGCGGACCAAATTAATAAAAAAAAAGAAAATGATAAATGCTTGGTTTATCGTAAGTTTATTACAACCACACAACCATAGCTGTAGCAGACCAAACCACTTGGAGAAGGGGGAAACAATTTTCTACAAGTTTTAAGTAACGATTGCTTGAATCATGATTTGAATCATTCCTTCTATTTAATGTTGAGAACTTTTTTTATAAATATTTTTGCTTGGCCAAAAAACGTGTCAGAAGTAAAATTTAAGTCCACGTTTTCATTCTGAGACCCGAATACTCACACGTCTGGTCGACGCAAAAAAATACAGTATTTAATTAGAAATGTTCGCTTGTATCAATTTCACAGGTTGTTTATATTAATTCAATGTACGGTTTACATTTGTGTCAACTGCCATTTTATAAAAATATTTTTTACCTGAAAAAAAGAAATCATAATATTTGTTTTTTTCTACGAGTAAGAATCGGCATACATTTTCTGATATTGAGCAAATGTTGCGTTTATGCTTATTTTTCTGATCTATTTTAAATACTTTTTTTACGTTTTTTTAAATGCAGTAATTCTTCGAAAATTTTTGGCCGTATTTAAAGCTAAATCCATTTACTGTAAAACCTCTATTTGAGCGCCACCTCTATTTGAACGCCACCTCTAAATGAACGGCACTTTGATGAATTCTTCTATTTTGGCAATAGTTACGGCTGAAATCGCCTTTCCAGGTGTAAAAAGGATTGTCGAATTGCACGTTTATTTTTAGACGCTCGGAAGTCCCTGTAGTTTTTTAAATGGACTAATGGCGGTGGCCTAAACGCCAACTACACTATCGGTGTTGACTCTATTCGAATAAGCGGTAAAATCAACACAGACTGCGCCTAACCTTCTTGAAGCACACGCACGCTCGTACGAACGATTCAACACGATACAGCACGATTACAAACGAATGAATGAATGCAATTGTATAAATGTGTTAGATGTTTTTTTTTTTATTCATAAAATTTATCTTTTCGTAATTCTAATTAGCGAGTCGAAAAATAGAGCGCCACCCTCTAATTGAACGTCACCTCTAATAGAACACCACTGTAGGGGAAGGGTTGAAAAATAGAGCGCCATGGCGGTGAAATAGAGGTTTTACGGTAATTTTTTGAGTACGCCGCTACAGATTTATGAAATTTTGAATTTTGCTTATGCATTGTATTTGGTAAATGGTCTGAATAAAAACTTTGAGTTTAATATTTGTTGATATGAACTGAAGTTAAACTCTGAAGCAATCCAATTGATGTCAAATGCAAAGAGGTATTTAATTTAGCAATTGTATTGCTAAAAATCAAAATGGTTTTATAAAATTGATTTGGATTTCTTAATGCTAAAATCGTTATTTAGTCTTGGTCATACTAGAATATATTATTTAATTGTAAACTAACCTAACATTTGTTAATAACTATGTTGATACTGCATTCGTATAGTAAAGCAATTGAAAAAATAACTGGGTTATGTTCACTTTTTATTACATTCCGATCTCGCAACCACTAGAAGGCAGATGAGATTCAGGTCTGTTTAAAAAATTGAGGTTCAAACAAGATCTCTCTCAAAAATTGAGGTTTAAAATTAAACAAAACGACACTTGGCTCTTTATTTAACTTGTGATTACGGCACAGATAAAAACAAGTTGTGAATACAATGTCTACCGTACATTCGCTTGATGTTATTATTGTATTTTTTAGTATAATTTGATTTAGATGTGGCATCGCATTAGAGCAGAGGCTTGCAACATTCGACCACTGCATACATTTATGTTGCCCACTGTGGCGCTTTATCAAAATCAGGACTAACGAGTTTCAATTGTAAGATAGTAAGAACGCTTTTGCTTTAACGTCCTTACTGAGATTTATGACTTCATATAACGTTATACTGTTATTTCATTACCAATGTTCAACAAAAAATGCAGAAATGTTATTACCGATAAACATTTTTTCAGTCAGCTTCGAGTAGCCACGTCTTCTGTCAAAGCCGGTATTGACAAGATATGCCAACAGCGAAAAATTTAAATATTTCACTAATAGCTTAATATTGCAAATTGGTTACAAATGCTTTTATACTTGTAAAACTTGTTTTTGAATATTATCGAAATGCTTGGCCTTTAGCACTATTAAATTTGCACGCTTTGGCTCACGCGATAAATACGTACTTGCATGTCCCTGGTTTCGAGTCATCATTATCATAGAAATCAGTGATTCCCGAGCCCTGGACCAGTAGTACAGAGCCGGATAAGAAATACTTAATTATTTTCATTTGAGTAACAGTATAATAATATGTAAACCAAGGTCTAAATTCACGAAACTTTACTCATTCAGAATTAAGTTGACAAATGTACGCTAACTGAGCTTCATATTTACAAAAAATATTTTGACTTTAATATTTTTCTTTTATGACATAATCAACAGCTGAGTACTGCGCACCAGTCTGGTGTCGCAGCACTCACACTTGCCTCATCGACAGTGTCTTGAATGACTCCTCGCCCATAGTCACTGCATGCCTGCGTCTCCCTCCAACCGACCACTTACCAATACTTTCAGGCATCCAGCCAGCTAAAGTTCGCCGAGTAGTAGTGATACTTTCCTTGGCTTACCGTGGATCTCTAAACCCTGATCATATCTTGTATAGTCTTTTAATTGGGTCCTCAGATGCTCGCCAAGAGAGAGACTAAGATCTAGACGCCCGTTTGTGCCAGTTGCGCAAAATTTATTTAACAACCTTCCCGGACTATGCATTTGAATTTTTCAAAGGAAAAATTATAGATAGAACACGGAGTACTATAAGAATACATCCAGGCTCCGTGCTTTGATATCCAGGACCAGAACCAGGCCTCTTGAAACGAGCTTGTCCGAACAGCATGGGTTAAGCTCAATCGCCTGCGTATTGGTGTTGGGCGATTGCATTCGTACATGCACAAATAGGGTCTCACTCCTTCACTGAATTGTATCTTGAATTCTCATCCCATATCTATGCCTGGAAGTTTGCAATAAGTTTTTCAAACTTTGAACTGTCCGCGGCAGTAAGACGGTTGGGGGCTACTGATATAAGTGCTTGATATTTTTAGGTAAAAATAAATTAATAATTTTGATTTTTGATCCTTTTAAAAAAAATATTATAAAAAATTTTATTTTAATTTTACTGTGTGATTTAAATAAAATATTTACTAACTTTTAGAAAAGCAACCTTTGTTGATTAGTAAATTAACATCATAATCTAATAAAAATTCTATAGAATTAAAATTATATGAATACTTGTAAGCGCTTGACGTGCACTGCAGTACTAATGGTCCTTTGCGGGAAAGGGTGTATTGGGGTGCAAAACTCCGAAACAAAAAATAGCAAGAATAAAGTTAAATATCAATTTGAAAAATGATGTAAAATGTTTTTAAATCAGTTTTGGATTGAAACTTCTTTTTAAAATTACTTTTAATAATCAAATATTATTTGAAGAATATCTTCTGTAAAAATAATCCGAATAGATTGTACTGGTAATTGTATTGATGTAATAAAATTGTTGTTGACAAAAATGTTGATGTTATAATTAGATTGACATCAACATTTTTAGAGATATTATTTCAATTTCTGTATTTAAGCTCTTGATTCAATGTAAAAGACTTTTATTGGGGAGCCTAAGCAGTTACGTTTACCACTATAGTAATGTATCGGCAGTAACGGTATATATTCCTTAGTTTCTTTCTCTCAGAAAAAAAGCTACACCTTTGGAGTCATCTGTAGACTAAAGTACTGTAGAGTCTTAGCTGCGTCATTATAATTTTACTCGCTTTTGAGATGAACGTTTGAATTGCTAATTTTGTAATTGTGTAAGCCTCATATGCAAATATAAAAGTTGGCCTTTACGTAATCATCACAAAATTAAGTATTCGATCTAACTCCGAAGTAAACTGATTTTAAAACTTAAAACTTACAATAATTATTGTTTTTGTCGATGGTATATCTGGGAGGCCAAATTTGATACAATGTTGCCAACAGTCTATATTTGAGTTTCTCAAAAATTTTTTATTAACGGAACACCAGCATTTGTTCTTATCATTTTAGTTTACAGAACACAGTCAAAAAAATTACTAATCACAAATTTGTCAAGATTATACACGGACTTTAATTATTGGAATATTTTATCCGAATTCGACTACTGATATCCGATTTCTTTACATATTAGTGATGTTAACCGCGCAGCTTACGCGACCGCGCGCGGCAGTGGAGTACAGTGCAATAATCTTTTTAAGAGAACCTTGCCGAGTATCGCGCGACACAGCGTGCAACTCATAAAAAGTTTACACTTAAATTTTAAGCAAATTGTATTTTACGTACTGCTATGCTTGGGCATCCAATTTAGTTGCTTCCCTTTCTTTAATCCAATGACAGGAAACAAATGCCAGGTGCTAATCCTAATCAATTACTACCCCAAGCAGGCTCTTTCTATAGTACAGTGGTACCTTGACATAAGAGTTTAATTTGTTCTGTGATCGAGCTCATACCTCAATTTGCTCGTATGACAAAGCGAATTTTCCCATTGAAATTAATGTAAATGCCATTAATCCATTTCATCCCCTAAAATGCACCAATTTTTTTATTTTTGACGTGTCTTTAAATAAGTACTTCCTCCAACACAAAAAAATGTTGAACGTCTGTGTTCATCACTAGGGCTTATCAGAACACACCAAAGGGTTGCAATAAAGGAAAAACTCACAGAAGCAGTTTCGTTTTTAATAGCAAATTATTAAATTAAAATTTTTTAAAATTTAAACTTATTCTTCTTGCTCTATTTTTTCAAAAAGATATCAACCAAAAGTTAGAAACAAGGTGAATTTTTTAATAATTTCCTTATATGAATCTTTATAAACGGCATGGAACCTGCACGTTTAGTCTCGTACAAAATTACAATAATTGAATTATCCATGAGATAGAAACTACAGACTCCCTTTTATTTTGTTTACAAGATCCGACAAAATTCACATATATTTTCTTACTATCAATATATAACCATGAATTACTGTGAAGAAGATTGACTCCGTGCCATCAAACTAATGGCTGAAGTTTATTTGAGAGAAATGAGGATGAGCTTATTATTGATAGGGAAATGGTAACTTTTTTCTGGAGTTTTTTTATATGCAATAGATGATTCAGGAAAATTTTAAAATTAGTCGCTGTTACATAATGCAAACCGCTTTTCCAGAGAAGAATTAAATCATCTTCGTGACCTTTCTGAACGCAATATTCGCAGCTGCCAATAACGAGGAGATTTAATATAGTTGACGTTTTTTAACAAATCAATCAACTTATAGACTTTTTTGAATTAAATGTAATGAACTAAATGCATCGTCCTAATTAAATAGTAGCGATGTGACCTCGCTTTGGCAGCGATCTGTGTAAAGGCATGAAATTAATTTTATTGTAAAGTTTGTCGTCCAAGCCATGTGGCCCAATTCAAGTTTATTATAAATAGAGAAAGATCGCTCTTATAATACAGTGACCATCATTTCGCTCAGGGAACGGTGACCACGTTTTGCTGAATGGTCAGGTGACCATTGTTTTATGCTGTATTGTGTTACGTAGCTGCGCGTGTGAAACCGCAGGTAACAAATAAATTCAATCCTCGCCTTTGTAAATAAGTTACAACTATATTTTTTCTGGATCGGGCGTCATAGAGTTACGCATATTTTAATAAGGGTAGTTTGTAACTTGGGGGGATTTTGCTAATCTTATTCAAACAAATTCAACACTTCGAGGACGGATATAGCTATCCGTTAAATCGTCGGATACGCCAGCATTTTCAACGAAGAGTGAATTTTAAGAGTTGCAAGTCTTTTCTTCTTCAGTAACAGTCGCATTTTATTGTTTTTCTTGTAGTCTAAGATTGTAAATTTTAAATTTTTAATTTTTTTGTATATGTTTTTTTATTTCTAAACTTTTGTTTTCAAATTTTCATTGTCAATAAATTCTATAGCTATTACTTGCATTTGTAAAAATTTTTACAATTATAAAATTATTATATTTACGTTTTAACCTCATTACCTACTAATAAAAACAAAACTAAGCCACCTAAAACAAGAAGCACCAGACTGGAGTTTCACTCTTGTTAGAGCTCGTCAGTGATGTATGCCTCACTGAGTTTCAAACCGACTAGATGTAGTCCTACACGCAGGAGATAACACTTAGGGTCTAGTCCTACACCCTGAACCTGCACAAGTCATTAATTGTATTAACATCAAGGTTTGT
The DNA here is from genome assembly GCA_963680785.1 of Diplosoma virens. Classification (NCBI taxonomy): domain Eukaryota; kingdom Metazoa; phylum Chordata; class Ascidiacea; order Aplousobranchia; family Didemnidae; genus Diplosoma; species Diplosoma virens. The sequence goes on along the minus strand of OY796887.1, from coordinate 21,272,864 downwards.
CGTGGGTCTGGTTTACTACGAGAAAAACAATAACTACGAAATAGACTAGAGATAACATCATGATTATCCATAAAATACTTTAATGTTCAGAAAATTTAATAAATATTAAGTATAGAATACATATTTAGTTTCGAGTTTTGATGTATGCCATTTTGAAGTTAGTTTTCTAAATGTGATTTGTATTAATGTTTCATTCAAACGCAGTAAGAATTATAGTTAAAGGGTCGTGTATATCCTATTTATCAAAACACAAATATAACGAAAAAAAATATGTTGTATTAAAATAGTCCCAACAGACTGTTTCGCCTGTGAGGCTCATGAGGGAGCACAACAACTAAAAAAAGCAATATTATTTACGCTGAAAGAAATAAAATAAAGCAAAAATTAAAAGTTAAAATAAATTTTTACGCTTCAGATGAAAACTTTCATCTTAGAAAAATAACGCTACCAAAAGTTTGGCTTTAAACAATTATTTTACTAGAGTTAATGATTGATTAGATTATTAAATAATTACTTTCGTCACGAGATATTAAAAAAAATATGCTGTAATGTTGCGCATAGACGCATTAAACTTGGCCAAGCTGCCGAAAAGATTAAAGCGTACACAAGTTTATGAATCATTAGTGAAAAGAAAGTGTCATAAAAAAATTATTTTATACTGTATAAAACATTAATATGGATCATTATTAAGAGAGAGAGAAATATAAAAAAATTTTTTTATAAAAAGATTCTTTTATAACACTTTCTTTTAACTAATGGTCCATAAACTTTTCTACGTTTTAATCTTTTCAGCAGCTTGGCTAAGTTTAAGAATACATCTATGCGCAACATTATAGCATGTTTTCTTTTAATACCTCGTAACAAAAGTAATTATGTAATAATTCAATCACTAACTTTAGTAAAATAATCGTTTAAACCGTTAAAATAATTGTTTAAACTTTTGGTACCTTATTTTTCTAAGATGCGAGTTTTCATCTGAAGCGTAAAAATTAATTTTAACTGTGTCCCCTGATGAGCCTTACAGGTAAAACACTCTGTTGGGACTATTTTAACAAAATGTTTTTTTAATATTTGTGTTTCCACAATCGCTCTGACTATTGAAGTCATTGAGCACTCTTCTAAAGAGCACTACCAATTTGCAGTTATATATATATACACACTCATATAGGCTACATAATTTTTTTAAATAAATATCTTTTTATGTATTTGAAAAACCTGACTTTTTTTGTGCAACTGTCAACTGGCAAGGATGATTTTTGCTTAGTTAAATCTATATGTAATTTAAGATAAATATTTTGCCCTTACTAGGGAGTCGGAGTCGGAGTCGGGAGTCGGGCTTGGAGTCGGAGTCAGAGTTGGCATTTTAGAAATTTTAGGAGATGGAGTCGAAGTTGGAGTCGGATCTTAACCTTCCGACTCCGAAACCCTAAATCTACGTGAATTTTTTTATTAACCAAATATTGCATTTAAGGTCATTTATTTAATCTTATTAAATGTTTTACATAGCCGTAATTTTTATGCAGTGATAGCTTTATTAGAATGCGAATGGAGCGGCCACACCGGTCCCCCCAAAAAAAACATCAAAACATGCTCCCCCCTACGCAAGATATTGCTCTGTTTCTTCATAGTAGCACAAGGGCGGTGGCAGCCCTAAAATAAAAACCTTTTTTTTTTAGAAATTACTTTGTTATGATACGCTAAATAGTGGCCTCCCCTAAAACAATGGCCTTTTTTTAAAGCTTTGTCGCTTTGCTTCGAAACACTAAAAGGTACCCCCTCTACTTTTCTTGCACCGGGCCCCATTTTTGAAAGGCCGTTACTGTTTTTATGTACATTATTAAAAAATTTTCCACCGTGTTTGAAGTTAAATTTACTAATTTTTTTTGTGTTTCTAAGCGTCAATTTTATAAAGTGAAATTTTTATGATAAAATTATAAAACAAAAAATTCATAAAACTACAAAACTTTTGTGAGATTTTAATTTGTTTTTGTGTATTGTATTCGGTAAATGATCCAAACAAAAACTTTGTTTAATTGAACTGACATAAGCTCTGAAATGAGCCAAGTCATACCAAATGTAAGTAGACTACTTACTTCAACAATTACTGTATGTTGCTGAAAATCAAAAATGTTTTACCATATTGATTTTGGCTACCCAGTACTAAAATTATTATTATTTTTAGTGTTAAAATGTTAATCAAATAGATTATAATCTAGTAAAGTGGTTATCCTTTAGAAAGTTAAATCAGGTTGTTTGCTCAAGCACACTGCAATAGTATTTTAAAACAATTGAAAAAATTACTTATGCTCAGGCATTTCAATCTCATAACTCGTGGAAGGTAGGAGAAATTCGGGGTTGTCTAAAAAAAAAAGGTTGGAACGAAAACGACACAAGATTATTTATTTAAGTTGTGACTACAGCACAGGAATCGTATTTGCAGTGTGTACTGCACATATATTAAAGCATTATTGTTTTACTTTTTTGTATATAAATCTTTTTAGAATTATTGTTGTAGCCTAATATGATATAAGTCTTTCTAGTTTATAAGTAAAAATATTGATTAGGTCTATTAGCTATGGATTCGTTAAGAAAGTTGCTTCTTTTTTAATTTGTAAATTAAATAATGGTAAATTATTTGCTATTTTTAGAAAAAGCAATCTTGTCTAATAGTAGATTGCAGCTTTGTAAATTGATAAAAAATTTTATTGAAATAAATTTCTAATTATCCTAAACTTGTATCCGCTCTAAAGTGCTCTACTGCCCGTCCTTCGCAGGGAATGTGAAGTATCGAAACAAAGAAAAGCAAAAATTGAGTTAAATAAAATACTGTAAAAGTCCCAACTTGAATGTGAAAATGATATGAAATATTTTAATCCAGTTTTTTATATTAGCTTTTTTTCTCAGCAAATTAATTAATTATGTTTAAAATCAAATAGTACACGTGCTGTAGAAACAAGCTGTGCATTGCTTCAAAATCCACGCTTTTAGAACTTATATTTTCTTTTTGATAATTTTTTTAGCCTTTGATGTACCGTTAAAGAGTTTTTTTGAGAGCCCAGGTACATGTTTTTTATTACGTTTCTGTTAGAAAAAAAACAAAACAAAACAATAGACCTAAAGCGGAGTTGGATGAATTCTAGGTACTGGTAATTAATCAATTTGAAATTTTATTAAAATGCCGATAAAACTTTTTATTTAAAATTGGATTCTGGATTTGTTTGTAAAAATTTTAACTCATTTAAATATCAAATGTATGCGCCAAGTTGCTCGAATTTAAATAACTCGAATTTAAATAAAAAAAAGTCATCACTTTAAAACTGTCTCTGATTTTTTTATTTTTGTTTCAAAAGTGAAGTGAGGACTAAAAAGGCTTCTGCTTGTGGCTCCCAGTAAATGCCGCCTGGCCGCTTTGAGAACCCCTGGTTTATATTTTATCTAGTCAGGGTTGCGGATATGGCTGATCCATTAATCATAATTTTTTTTGTTAAAAACTAGATATTGTATTTTTTTCTTTATTTTTGTAATTTGGCTAATTTCACTCATTCTTGATATGAAGGATTGAACTTTTAATTTTGTAATTGTATATGTCTCATGCAAATATAAAAGTAAGCCTTTGTGCAATTATAACAATTAAAAATTTGATCCAATTACAAAACTAACTGATTTCAAAACTTGAAACTTGCATAATTACTGTTTCTTTCTCCGATGCATGCCTATGGCGGCCAAATTTGACATAGTGTTGCCAACTGCTTGCTACACGTAGAAAGTGACTGTGTTGATCAGGTGCAATGTTGTAGGAATGAATTCCGTGAACTTGCCGCTCAATTCGGCGTGCAAGGCAAGTAAACAGCAGCTTCAACTTGATTTGTTTTTAGCCTAGCTTCAAGTGCTTTTTCTAAAATTGTTTGAACAATAAGCTTAATTTGTTAATAAAACCCGTGGATCAGTTTAACCCTATTGGATGAAGATTTTAGGACGATTCTTTTTTTTGAAAAATAAAATAAAATAAGTTTTTAACAAGTTTTGGACTGATTCTTCTCTCCCTATTGAAAAATTTTAATCGTTTCAACAAAGACAATAATTTAGTTTTGATTTTGAAAATGTATTACGTTAATCAGCTTGTGCGTTGATAAACGTGAAAGCTGACTCGTCTAAAGGTTGACAGTTTTTTCACATTTTTATATCTACTCTATGATGAGCATAATAAACTTGACTCAAGCAACTGACCTTAAAGGAGGAAATATTAGGCTACATTTAAGAAGTGCTCTTTTTTTGCTATAAAATTGCAAAACTCAACTAACAAGTTACAAAAAAAATTCTATACTGAGTGAAATTGTACTTGCTCAAGTTTTATATCAATCAAAGCACCTGCTGAAAAGTAATTGCTGTTTTCTCCAAAAACCGATTTTTGAAGCTTGAAAGCTGAAACTTGCTTCGACATCTTTGACTTGTTTTGTAACTGCAAATGGTGATTTTTTAAATTTTTTGACGCCATAATTTTGCTGAAAATATTTGTACAAAAATATTTGCTCGTATGCAGTTCTTTCTTTACTGCTGTAAATTTGCTTAGAATATTTCATTTGGAAAATTTTTTATGACTAGAATTTCCAAGATTTGCAACTTCCTAGAACAGTGCTTCTTAACCTCCTTTTTTGTGGCGACCCAAATTCTAAGCAGAAATAGAGAGCAAAGATTTGGCGACTTATTAGTGAATTAGTGATCCGAAATTAGTGATCCGAATTATGGTTATCCCAGAAAATTCAAAAATTAACATCCAAACTTAAATCTGCCTCGGATTTCTTAGTTTTTGTTCCCAAAAATTAGAGATCTCTAAAAAGAAGTTTTTACTTTGAATATGTCTCGGATTTTTTGATTTTTGCACCTAAAATGTAGTGATATAATTTTTACACAACCACAATTGTCGGCGACCCAATCAAATTAAAAGGCGGCTTTTGGGTAGCAACCCAAGGATTGAGAAACATTGACTTAAAATTAGCAAGCACGTCACTTGATACACGAGCTGTTTCATAAATGAAACATTAAACTCAGTCTTTCAAGAGAAACGAAAACTTACGAACTATGCCTATAGCGTCATATTGCTGAAAAATCAAGCTGAGCAAAAGACAAAAATTAAAAAACAAGCCGAAAATACATGTTTAAGTGAATTGCTAATTTTGCATCAGGGTTGAACATCCCGGTTTACCCTTTCGGAAATATGGTATGCCTGCCATAGAAATAATTTTTCAAAATTATCAAAAAACAAAAGCGCTTTTTACTTGTCAGCATTACTTAGTTAGCTTACTGCGTCAATTGAGCGCTTGGTAATTGTGGGTCTTTGTGAGTTTATTTTTGTGACGGATGAATAAAATTTTTTGAAACTTTAACGGATTGTATGGATCCATAAAAAAATAAAAGTCTAAAATTTCTATAAAAAATAAAGTCTATGCTTCAAGCAGCAAAGCTTTAAAGTTAAAAAGCATCGATTGACGTCATGATGATTTTCTGTTAATTACATCAGATTCAGCTTTTAAACAGCATTCTTTTATCTCTAAGAGACTTGGAATTGCAGTCTGCCGGGGGCTGTTAGTGTGAGATAATTGTTCGTTAAGAGTTGTTTGTTATTGCTACAAAAAGAAACCTTAAAATTTGATTGGTTGTTACAAAGTGTTAGTGTTATATACACATAGACTTACCAGCTGAAAAAATGTTGGAAGGAAGCAATACACTTTTCCCAAAATTTATTGACGTTCGCCCAAATTACGACCTTCTAGCACTTTTCGGATATAAGAAAAAGTTTTGTCCCAAATTCATGGTGAAGACAAAAAAGGCAATGATTTTGTATCTGTCTCTGATTTCTCAATTTTCATTACAAAAAAGTAGTGATCTCTATAACAAAAACGCGCCTTGCCCCCCACCTCGTACCGCTATTGTTATACAGTATTTGTTGCTATAGCTTCCAAGATGACAATTACCTAGAAATTTAACTCTTTCATTCCAATCATAAGAACTGGAAAGCATTACGACTTGGACGTTGTAATCTTTAATTTGAAAGGTGTTGTCAGAACAAAAAGTTTAGTTTAATCCTAAAACCCTAATTGTGTGACTTGTTTAGAAATAGACAGAGACAAAGCAGTTGTTTGCAGTGTTTGGCGCGAGAATTCCATTCTAAATACGTAAGTAGACTCAATAGCGCAACGCGCGTTATTTTTTTTGCAGATTCTTCAAGATGGCGACAAAACGTTAGCGATCAGTCAAATTCAAATTTAAAGCATGTTGGAGCTTGACAGAATGGCAGAACTTTTTTGTTGTTTCAGATTTTATATTAATGGCTTGCCTTTTCGTAGTAGAATCCACAAATAAAAATGATTGAAATTCAAAATACAAGTCAAAAGGAGACCGAAAAAGTAATGATTTAATTTTGACCTAAACCCCTCCACGTCCCTCCAGATATACGTATGAAGTAACATATTACAGAGTAAATTCACCATTAGGAGATCGTAAGAAATAGATCATATCCATAAATATTTAGTTGAAGAGAGACCGATAACTATTCTTGTATATGTTTTTTATTTTATTTTAGTTGTAGGGTTTTAACGATTAAGTTTTGTTAATTATGCATGATAATTTTATTGTTTTAACCAAATACTAAATCATTAATTACGAAGAAACTTGCTTTTTTTTAATCTAGCCAAATGTAAGAAAAAAATTTTTTTGTTTCGAAATACTTTAAATTAATTTTGCTACTACAGTACAATTAAAGTTTGTTTTTTAAAGTCAATTTGATGTCGTATAGCTACCGTACTAAAGATTTTTTTATAATTTTTATTCAACATAATCTAAAAGTCAAAAACAGGAGAAATGAAAACAGTTTGTTAATTTTAACAAAAAACTGAAGCCCAATTTTTTTGTTTTATTACACTCAAAAATTATTAAAACAGTAAGTTTGCAATATTTTGTAAAAAACAAACGAGTGAGTTAATATAGGCTTTTCTTCTCGGACGGGTCTTCAGGCGTGTCAAATTCCTAAAACAAACTGAAATGCTAAGTGCTCGGCGTATCGTAAGTTTATTACAAAATACACAACCGTACCAGACCAAAACATTTGGAGGAGGGCGAAAAAATTTCTGCGGCGATTGCTCAAATCATGATTTTGATTATTCACTGCAGATGCTCAAATATAACCAATATTTAATGTAAAGAATTTTTTTTATCTTCTCTTGTTTTTTTAGCTTTATTGGATTATAAACGTAAATTTGAACACAAAAATATATTGGTTTTACTAAAACAAATTTTTGGACACCCAAAAAAGTCTTTACATTAAATCGTAGATGTTTTTAAGCATAATCTGGATCGTTCTTTTGAAATGGGGTAAAATAATTTGTCCGAAAATTGAACATTATATAATTTCTTTCTGCCCAAAAAATGCTTGCCCTGTTCCCGAAAAAAAATCTGATTTTGCTCAATTTTTTTGTTTTGAGAAAACAGTTGCCTCCTTGAATTTATTTCATGCACTTAGATGCTTTCGCAAAATGTTGAAGTAGCTAATATCACTTTTAAAATTGATTTTAATCTGTCGGCAGCATGGTCGATTAGCCGAGTAGTTAAGAGCGCTCTACAGATGAAGCACGCAATCAACATGGTTTGAGATTTACAAGCTATTCAACTTACTCGCGTCATTCTGTTGTGTCCTTGCAAAAAACACTTTACGGTAATTTCCTTTGTTGGTTGGTCTCAGCAAACAGCTCTAAATTGCAGTCATCTCTATATAAAACTTAAAAATCCAAAATAGAATGTTTCAACTGGACAGCAATATTTTGGGATCTCTAAAAGAAAGTTGGGAAAATTGCTTGACGGTTGCCCTAAATAGAGCGCCTCCGACGCTTTCCTGTACGTTGGGAGGACAAATATAGAGAAAACTTAAAATGAATTTGCTGTTTGTGTGCGGTTTGTTAAAAATTATATTCTTAAATAATACCGGTATTATGGTAAGCTGATCGAAATATAAAAATATTTAACCTGCGTAACTTTTTTCTAGTGAACGCGACAGCAATGCCCTCAGATTCGAACAGTAATCAACAAAGAGAGGAAAACAAACCATTAACAAGTACTGAAGGTAAGAACTGTATACTGGAACACCTTGTTAAAGAATATGTTGAGCAGCGCTAAAAATAAAGTCATGTTTACTTTTTACATTTAGTAATTGCGCTGTTCAGCAAATTTTGAATTGTAAAAAAATTCAAGAACAAGTATAGGTGCACTTTATAAATTTAAGGGCACTGATTTCAAATATGAGCTCCGTTTTTACCGCTTAAGTCAGCTTTGTTTAAAAACTCAATTTAAAATGTTTTGCATTTTTAGTTACATTTTAACATAATTTTCGGTTGCCACAAAGCAGTGCAGCTAATTTTGCAGTTAGTTAGGCCTGTAATGCAGGGGCGGACTGAGAGTGTCATAGGCCCTTGGGCAGAAAATACAATTGGCCCCGTCCCTTACTCTTTATAGATGTTGAAATAAATTAATATGCTTTTTTTTTAAAAACTTTACGTTTTAACACTTCCTAATATATGATTTACGATGCTTATTTACAATAATACTGAGCCAAAAGTTGCAAATATTAACGTTTACAGATTACAGTAATAACATTGTAGCCTACTCATTTCAGCAAAGGATTATGCAAATTTGTCAATGATTTGGTTTTTGTTTGATTTGATTTTCATTGCAATGTCTTTTTTAATAGCAATTACAGTAGCATAAGTGACTTCAAGTTATTATGGGTGAGTGAAGACCTCACCTTCTTTTCGACAGTCTTAGTTTCGAAAAACATTTTTCACATGTGCACTGTGTGACACTTTGTGTTACAATGAATTTATGTGCTGCATATAAATTTTCATTTGCAGCTGCACACAATCTGTACTCTAATAACAATTTGAAAGCACATGAGAAACAATTTTTATATGTTGTCTTCTCAGATCATTTAGCAACTTTTGTGTGATCCTTCTCTAACTCCAACCTGTCTGAATCATTTGCACTGTCATTCATATTCTCCAGCAATTCCTTCTTCAGGTCTTTGTAGCTCAATGTAAATAAAATCAATTCATCCTGTAGTGCCACTCTGTCAATTTTTGATATTGAATTAGCAATGAAACTTAGTTCCACGTTTTGTGGAGATGCCAACATTTCAGAAAATCTGTTTGGGTTAAAGCAGGAAATGATTTTCTCATGAGATAAAAGTCTAGCTCGCATGCTGGAGAGCACAGCATCAGTGACCGCATTATGGCATAAAACCTCAATTTTTTTCTGGTCTGTGACACCTTTGGTGCTGAGCGACTAAATTTGATGACTGAGAAGTTCATCGAAACAGAAACGTTCAGCTCTTCTAATTTCAAATTTGTCTGAACAACAAAATTAAATGCTGTTTTAAAAATGCTTCTAAAATCTCCTGAAATTTTTTAAACGTTTTTAGTGATTTTTATTAATCATGTACCAAGCTTGCATGATATCCATTATTCAGGCCTGATGTCTGCAGATAATCTGACACTGGTGTGGTAATATCAAAAGTTCGGATGAAGGTAAATGCCATTAAGATGGTTTAAAATTTGTGCAAGTTTTCACTCTATTTTTGTGCTTCATAGAGAAATAATTCTTTGAAATCAACTGCTTCGCTTACTTGCTGAAGGATGATCAGAAGGTCTAAATAAAATTCTGATGGCTGATCTGTGTAGCGGCTAAACAATTTTCGAAGTGCTCTACTTGACCACCTAGTTTGACTAATGCACTCTTGTCTTAGGCGTTTCTTATTTTCTGGTTTTGTCTGTGTAGCGGTTTTATAAAGGTAGGTATATATATAAGTTAGTATATGCTTATACTTCTACCACCACTTTCATGTATAATAGATCGAGAGCTCAGGAATTGATTCTTTTCCGTCTCTTCGAGAATTCATGCAGTTCCCTTTTATTCGATTATTACGATACAAGTTCTTTAGCAACTTATTCTTATTTATGCAGAATTTTATTCAACTGAATCTTATTCAAATAGAATGATCAGAATCAGAAACAACATTTTGCTCTCATAATTTTGCGACTTTCCTCGACCCAGTCAAAACGATACTGAACCAAAAAGGAACGCTTCTTATTTATCACATGCATTTTAGACAAAGACATTAAGAGTATGCTATCACATGATGCTATCATATGCATTCTAGGCAATAGTTCTACCGCGCATTTTAAACAAAGACTTAATTTGTGACGTAGCGTTGAGAGCGACATATGATCCCCCCTTACGAATACACAAAAATTTTTAAGCAAACAACAAAAAATAGTCAATTCTTCACTATGCGAACACCAATAGCAGAAGGACGGTAAGAAGAGATAAGTAAAATGCGAATGCACATAACACAGCCCCACTAATTGTACAATCTAACACAAGTCCGTACGAACAATATACATAGGGTTCAAAGTCGCATGGAAAATAAAGCTGCAAATATTTACAATTTTAAGTAGTATGTTGCAACATACCAAAACATCAATTGGGAAGGTTTATACACTTTGGAGCAGTGCTAAATGACTAAAAAACAAAACAACGCACTAAAACATAACACGCGGACAGATAACCATGCTAAGCTAACTTATAATCTTTGAAACGCGTAGATGTGTGGATGCGTCGCCCCCGAGAAGTGTATCTATGTTATGTTCTGGCTTGTTTTGATGAGCGCCGCCATCAAAAGATCCGTTGGTGTGCGTGGGTGAGTATGAATGAGTCGGGCTGTGGTCTTCGTCAGACCGGGAAATATGTGGGAAAGATGCCTGGGCTACTTCATTTAAGGACTCCATGCTAAAAATTGCGGGTTTCAATCTGTCGATTGAAATGTGGTGGCGACCAGTGTCGTAAAATCTAATGTGAAATACTTTGGATTGCGATCTACGTACAATTAGGTACGGGCCTTTGTATGCAGGATGCAATGAGTGACATCGCACTTCATTTCTCACAAATACATGTGTGACTTGCAGTTAAATAAGGCAGTGTCAAGATATGAAGACCTATTTACTTTCCTGGGAGGGTTATAACGAAAAGATGCCACCTTTCTTGACAGTGAATTAACAAAGGCATGCAATGACGTTGATTCATCTTCCTCACGAGACACGAAAAACTCACCAGGTAGGCGTAATTTGTCTCCAAAGACAAAATCATTAGATGAGAAGTGTTCTAGATCTTCCTTGGGTAAATTCCTCAAGGCTAGAAGAGCCCACGGCAGATTATTATACCACTCTGTTGGGGCTTCTGCACATTTTAAATCCATTTTTAAGGTTCTGTTAACACGTTCTACCATGCTCTGTGCTTGTGGGTGGTAAGCTGTGCTGTGATGTACAGCTGGCGCAAAATGACTTAGGATCTTTAACAAAATTTCCATTTTATTATATGCTATAAAACCTTACATCACATTAATCTCACAACTCTGCTTTTATGATTGTGATTCATTAATACATTAACAAAGGGTCAGTGTAGAAATTAACATAGGGTCAGTGTGGAAATAGAATAACACAATAATATTATTTTTGCTTCACAATAATATTAGGAGGTTGATTTATTTAGAGAATATTAGATATTAAAGTTTTTAGAATGCCTGGAAAGTATACTAGCAGTGAGGAAAAGGCTAGAATTCTTGCCTGGAGACAAGAGAAAGTTTCCATTAAAGAAATATGTGCTCGTGGTAGAAGAGCCAAGTCAACAGTAATGAAGCTTCTAGCCTCAGCCAAAGGGCTTCCTCCCAATAAAGTCCCCAAGCACAGATTTGGAGGTGGACGAAAAAAGAAGACATCAAACGCGACGGACACTTTAATAAAAAGGGAGGTGCAAAAAAATCCACGACTGACAGCCTTGAGCTAAAAAATTTGCATCCAGAACTGCTGGAAAATGTTGCCGTGCGCACCATACAGCATCGCCTGCAAAAAGGCTTGGGCTTGCCTAGTCGCAAAACTGCTAAGAAGCCTCTCTTAACAGAACGAATGAAAAAGCAGCGCATTCCATTTGCAAAAAAATACATTCACTGGACGCCTGCGCAGTGGAAAAGAGTTATGTTTTCGGATGAGAGTAATTTTCAAGTGTTCCGAGTGGGATCTCCTATGGTTCGACGCCCTCATGACTCTAATAGATTTGACCCTAGGTTCACAGTCCCAACTGTAAAGCACCCGGATTCAATCATGGTATGGGGAGCTTTTTCTGGGGAAATGGGCAGGGCTGGCCTGTATTTCTTGCCTAAAAACAAAAAAATGAATAGCGATCAGTATGTAAAAGTGCTGGAGGAGCACATGCTCAGCATGTTTCACATTCACAGCTGTGAAGTCTTCATGCAAGACAATGCTCCATGCCATAAGTCCAAAAAAGTTACGAATTTTCTCCAACAGCAAAAAATAAGAGTGCTTGATTGGCCTGGTAATAGCCCGGACTTAAATCCAATTGAGAATTGCTGGCAAAAAATGAAGAACATCTTGAAACAAAAGAAAACATTAAACTTGGAGACACTAAAACTTGAGCTCATGAGAGTCTGGTGCCAGAAGATGTCACTGAATTATTTTCAAAATTTGAGCAATTCCATGCCCAAACGCCTGCAGATGGTCATCAAAAAGAAAGGAAATATGACAAAATATTAAACACCGTGTTTTTGTTTAATAAAAATTGATAAATATAATAAAAATTGTGTTTTAACTTGAAAAACGGTTATGTCCTAAGTCATTTTGCGCCAGCTGTAATTGTGTACCAAGAAATTGAGCCAAATCTCTCCATAAGGCGCTTGTAAATTGAGCCCCTCGATCACAGTATATGTGCATAGGGCTGCCAAATAAAGAAACCCACTCATGAACAAAAGCTGAGGAACAAAAGCTGAGCTCTTCTGCAGTAATTCCTCGAAGAAGCACTGCTTGAATGAAACGTGAATACCTGTCCATGATCATCAGCAGGTAAGAGTAGCCGTTATTGGGAGGAAGCGGTCCAGTAATACCAATATATAGGTGAGTAAACCTTTCGCTGAGCGGAGGATTTATTTCATTCAATGGGGCTTTATTGTGCCGTTGTATTTGGGAGCGGCTGCCCTTTAAGCATTCTCTAACCCATTGTGCAACATCCTTCTTTATTCCTACCCAAACGACATTTCGTGTGAGCAAGGCAACGCTGCCTCTAATGCCTGGTGAGATAGGCAGTGAAGATGTTTAAAAACAGAAAAACGGAGAGCCCTCGGGATTACCGGACGGATTTTTCTTGTGGATATATCACACAATACGTCGATTCCGTGCTTGGCTAAAGAAATATCTTTTAAGACGAGAGCGCTGGGTGTTATCGTGACGTAGCTCTTCGCATTCTGAATCTGATCGCTGTGCTATTGCCGATTCCAGAAAATCTAATGGTTTGTTGACTGGAGTCAGCAAATTGATCAATGGAGGTTCAAATGGTCAGGAAAGTGCGTCAGCTATGTATTGTCTTTTCCCGATACGTGCTCAATGTTTGAAGTAAATTGTAAGATATAATCAATATAAAGTGCTTGTCGTGGAGATGCCGCTGGAGAGTTGTGTTAAAATTTTTTACAATAGGCTTGTGATCGGTTGTTAAGGTAAAGTTGCGGCCTTCTAAAAAATACTGAAAATGCTTAATTGATGCGTAGCAAGCAAATAACTCTCTTTCGAAACATGATCACACCTTTCGTGCAGGAGTTAACGCTTTGGACCAAAATGCAAGCGGTTGGAATTTTCCACAGGAAATCTGCTGCAATACAGCTCGAACTACCCTATCAGTGGCGTCTGTTATTAGCTCCAAGTTCGCTTCATGATTAGGATTGGCCAAACTTATCGCTTCTGTAATTGCTGTCTTAGCTCTTGCAAAACATTTGTCAGTTTCTGGGGTCCACGAGATACGGGAGGCTCGGTGCTAGCTAAAGAATATAAGGGGCCAAGGATTTTGGCACAGTTTGGTATAAATCGATTATAAAATTGAATCATACCTAAAAATCGTCTCAGCTGCTTTTTAGTACGCGTTTCTTGTAATAAACTATGGCCTGCACGTTGGTGGACGTTGGTTTGACTCCCGCAGATGATACTATGTGTCTCAAGAAGGATAATTGGTTTACAGCCAATGCGCATTTTTTTGTGTTTACAACTAACCATGCTTTTCAGTCTTTTAAAAACCAAATTCAACAGTCTCTGATGATCCTCCAAGCTGGAGGACATAATAATGGTGACTTCTAAATACACAAACACTTGCGGGAGACCAGAAAGAACTTTATTCATGAGTTTCTGAAAATATCCGCTGGAGGTGGCCAGGCCCATTGGCAAGAAAAGATATTTAAAATTTCCAACTGGAGTAGTTATTGTCAGCTTATGTGTATCTGCTGGACGGACTGGAATGTGGTAGTATGCATCTTTGATGTTAATTGAGCTAAACCAAGAGCATCCATGTGCCATGGCTGAAAAATCATTAATATTTAGAATGGCATAGCGAGGTACTTTTAAAATTTTGTTTAGAGCCACAAAATCGGCACACAAGCGATACTCTTCTGAGGGTTTTTTACAATAACAATCGAACTTGCCCATGGACTGTGGCTTTCAGCCAATATGCCTTGGGTGATTAATCGCTTTATTTCACGTTTCAAAGCTTCAAATTAATCTGGTGCTAATCGGCGAGAGCAAAACCAAACCGGCACTTCGGTGTTTATTTCATTATGAGCAACAACAGAGTGTTTTATTTTTCGGCAACAAGTGGCTTGTTCAAAAAACTTGCGGAAACTGAGATTTTTATTTCTCTAAAATAGAGGTGTCCGAAGCTTGCAAAGATTCTATGGTAAACTCCGTGGCAACGCCCTCATCAATTGGAGAAACAAATTTTTCTTCGTCGTGAGATTTAAAAAGTTTTGTGCATTGAGATCGACACATAAATTAAAATGACGTAGGAAATCTGCGCTTATAATTCTGTATGGTAAGGCTGCTATAACAAAATCGTAATCAAAAAGTTGCGAGAAGTCAAATTTAATTTGTGTTTTTAGTTTTCCATCAATTTTTAGTGTGCCACCACCAATAGTGGAAACATGGTAGGTATTTGTGTTAAAGCTTTTAGAATTGCCAATTACATGTGACGGTATGATTGAATAACTAGCACCAGTATCGATTAAAAAGTCAATGTGGTGACAACTGTCATGTATGAAAAGTAGAGGACTTGATGGTGCTGCCTGTGACCTCCAGGGATCTATTTCGTGGGAGTCGACTGGGCGTTTTTTGCCTGATGTTGAGTGTACATAATAATAATAATATAATAATATTTATTTGCCAAACGCACAAACATAAATTTTACTCTCCGACTCAGTCGGAGAGGCATTTTTAACGCCAGTACGGACTCTCCGACTCAGTCGGTTTCCTGTTTTGCATCGCGTGCATAGAATGCATGTTAACGCGATGATACGCTTCAACGATTTTCGGCAGCCGATGTCTGGTTCGCACGGATTAGCGTTCTAATTCTTTTGTTCCAGACGGTGACGTATTTTCTGTTTCGATCCGATCGTGTCGTTTGTAATCCGCGTGCACGATCACAAGATAACAAAGCGATCACTCGCGATAGCAAAAATATGCAAACATTTCGAGCGATTTTCTTTACATAACTCGCTCATTTATTCTCTTTTTGGAAAAATTTTTTCCAATGTAAAGTTTAGATCTCTAGCTTTTGTTAGCGACTAAGCAAGGTAAAATATTATGACGCACGGTGGCACAAGAAGAAAAAACGATAATTTTTGAAAAAAAACTAGGGTCAATACTTTTATTTATTATTAACTCATTTTTTATTCAATTTTTATAAGTTTTATATCGTTTTAATCACAAAAAAACAGACTTTTAGATGATAAAAAACTTTGAATTGCTGTTTTAACAAATGAAAGCAAAAATATTTAATAAACTTAGAGCAAATTTTTTTCTCGTTTTTTTTAAACAAAAGAGCCCGCTTTTTTGGGAAAACGCTCGATAAACCACCCCGTACTGAAAGAGTTTAAAATAAAATCGAAATATGTGTGAAGGCAGGGACCACTGAAGAACATACGTTATCAAGTCAAGTGCCCCCACATCCAATACAGTCAAAAAACAAAATTTACATATATATTAATTAAGTATTTTAATACATATACTGATACAAACCTTTTTGATGTAAAACCAATGCAGTAAAAAACAAATTATTGAAAAATAACGACAAAGAAAATAAACAAGTCAGAACAAGGCGACAATGAAAAGAGTAAAATTTAATACTGATCAATTAGGTGGTATTTATACGTTTTTTTGAAAGAAATCCAATGCCTGTCTTTTATTTTGTCGTCAATCGAATACAAAGTTTGACTTCACGGAAAGTAAAGAGCTGCTGTCTAATTGTTTTAGATACACGTGGAAGAAAATAAGTTGATTTTTCTGTTTGTCTAGTGTTATGAGAGTGTATTTTATTTTATTTTTTTGAACAAAATCAGCAGGTAATCTGTCAGAGTATAGCTGATACATAAATTTTCTTAATTTAAGATGATATACGAGCGTATATCTGAGATTTTCAAAATATTTAATTGCTTATACATTGTGTTGATTGATGTGTAGATAGAGCTGAATGTTGCAATTCTAACAATGCGATTTAGACGAACTTCTATTTTTTTTATTAACAGTTTTGTAGCAGTACCCCAAGTTAATATGCCATATTGAATTTGTGAATAAACTAAGTTATCATAGAGCAGGCAAAGAGCTTTTCTCGGAACATAATTGCGCAATCAAAGAGGACCCTCACATTTATACGCCCGATGGCCGAAGCGGTGATGATAGGAGCACGAGTTGTGTGAAGGAGAAGTGAATGCCTTTTGGCGGTGGGTGATGGTCACCGCGGGCTCTAGAAAAGGCATGTCCACTTTCATGGCGGCGATTGTCGACTGGTTGTCGTGTTGAATGGTAATAACTAGAAAAGTTACGATCAAGCTTATCCAGTCGCGATTCTAGCATTTGGTTAATGACTGCTTGATTAGTCGGATTTTGGGAGACATGCGAATCGGCTATAGAAGTAGCTGTGATTAGCTTTTTCCTTGCTAGAATACAGTCGGCATGTTTAGCTAGCGATTCTAATGGTTCTTGCTCATATGGATATAAAGCGATGCAGGTCTCTGCATCTAATAGTTTACTCTGGTCTTCATTCTTGGTCTAGCATCTAATAGTTTAGATCGAATTAAGGCTCGCGCTATGTCTTAGTCGCTTGAGCAATACGAGGTTAAAAGAGTTTGTAATCGTACCAAATATTCGGTAACTGTGTCATCACCTCGTTGAGCTGCAGAGAAAAATTCTAAGCAATCTGCAGAGAAAAATTCTAAGCAATAGTGTTGAGAAATGCTTTAATAAAATGGTTTTTATTGTTGTAAAAGGTAGATCCGATTTTATCTTCGGCCATAAATCGGCAATCATACGCATGACTTTGCTATCGCTATTTATTGCTGTGGCAAGCGCAGCAAATTTTGAGCGTTCTGATGTGACATTAGCTTCTGCAAAAAGTAGATCGATCAAGTGAAAGTAGCCCTTTGCGTTATTAGACCAAAACTGTGGTAGCCGAAGCATGTTCTGTTGTGCGTTTGATATTGTATGCTCGTCATATAATACATTAAAAACATCGTTATTAAGAGGTGGGATAGACGGTTGCTGATTTGTGATGGGCGTAAAACTTAAATTAACTGGAGGCGACTGCCGATCCGGAGAGATATTACAATTATTAGCATAATTTGTTGCTGTACGATTCGAATGTAACCAATACAACCAAGTCCAAGTTAAAAAGGTAACAAGTAAAGCGCTGATTAAAAATATAAAAATAAACCTCAAATATGAATAAGTCAAATTAGGTATTAAAGTCATTATCTTTGTTCCAATAACTTACTTGAAATAAATATTATCTTTTTATGTGTTCCAGTCGGGGTCACCAAAAATGTAGCGGTTTTATATAGGTAGGTATATAAATATAAGTTAATATGTATATGCTTATACTTCTACCACCACTTACAAGTATAATAGATCGAGAGCTCAGGAATTGATTCTTTTCCGTCTCTTCGAGAATTCATGCAGTTCCCTTTTATTCGATTATTACGATATAAGTTCTTTAGCAACTTATTCTTATTTAAGCAGAATTTTATTCAAACTGAATCTTATTCAAATAAAATGATCAGAATCAGAAACAACATTTTGCTCTCATAATTTTGCGACTTCCCTCGACGCCAGTCAAAACGATACTGAACCGAGAAGAAAGGAGCCAGACGCACATACAGTCCTCGCCACTGTGGATTTTGCGAAAGCTTTTGACTCAGTTTGGCATTCTGTTCTCCTCTCTAAACTCCTCTCTTTAGATCTTCCTCTTTGCTTTGTCGAATGGATACGATCCTATCTCTCAGATCGCCGTTCGAAAATCCGCATCTGTAATTCATACAGTCGTCCTTTCCGTCTCCGTAGAGGAGTTCCCCAAGGTTTAGTTCTTGGACCAGTTCTCTTCTCTTTATATATCAATGACCTCCCTACTTTCCTCCCTAGATCTGTTAAAACCTCACTCTATGCAGATGACCTAGCCATGTGGGCCTCCTCCTCTAGTGTTGAGTGTGCGACTTCCACTGGGCAAGCTGCCCTCAATAGACTGGTGGAATGGTCCTTAAAATGGCGTCTTTTTCTTAACCCCCTCAAATGTGAAACATCTTTTTTCAGCCTAGACCCCTACCAATCAGATATACAACCCTCTCTATACATTCTTAATACCCCTCTTAAATTCAACCCTCATTCAACCTTTCTCGGTGTAACCTTCGACCGCACTCTCTTTTTCAAACATCGCGTCCTATCCTTACGGAAAAAGTTTCACAGCCGATTCCGTGCTTTCCGCTCTATCGCCTCTGCAACCTGAGGTCCATCAAAGGAATCCTTATGTACCTTATATAAAGCCTTCATTCGTCTCATCTTTACCTATGCTTCCCCAGACTGGTTTCCCCTCTCATCTCCTACCCACATTACCTCCGTGGAGAAGATGCCTAGATCTTCCTGTAGAGTAATCACAGGCTGTCTATCGTCCACTCCTATCCCTCTACTTCATATAAAAGCACTTTTTTCCCCACTACGCGTCACCCTCACCCACCAATCCCTCTTCTTCTTTGAACGAGCCCTCCGACTACCCTCAACCTTTCCCCTAGCCTCTCTAGCAAATTATAACCCCCGCAAACGTCTTAAGAAAAGCTCTTGGAGATCCTTCTCCCGATCTCATAACCTTACCCCTAACCTACATCTCGCTCGTGAACCTTTAATCCTCTGCCCTCCTAATCCTCCCTGGTCCACCCCATCCACTTACACAATTTCACTTAACCTCTTAGATCCCCATGCTCTCGCAAAGACCCCTCCCTTTGCAACACCACAGCTACCTCCCATCTTTCCTCCCTATCTCACAGCGATATCACTGCCTGGACTGACGGTTTGGTACCTGGCGGGCTGGGGCAGGGTGGTGCAGGGATACACATCAAATGTAGAAAGTGTGTCACTGCTACACTCGCTCTCCTTCTCTTCTGGTCTCTGGGCTACCAGTTACAGTGCTAAAACTTTCGCTATCCTACATGTTCTTAAGTGGTGTATCTCTCACTCCAAGACATTTAACTTCGAATCCATCACCCTATTCTCTGATTCCTTATCTGTTCTCTCAACCCTCTCCGCTTCCCTACCATATTTAATTTCCAAATCCCTATTCAAAACCCAATCCTTTCTCAATTCTTTCTCCAAATCCAAGGTAATTCATTTGCAATAGATACCTGGTCACTTTTCTCTCCCAGGTAACGACTTAGCTGACTCTCTAGCTAAAATCGGAGCCTCTCTTGATCCCTCCAAAATTTCAGTGTCCCTCGCACCCCTTATTTCTTCTCAAAGAAAATCCCTCTATACCAGTTGGAGATGCAGTGTCCAATCTGGTCTCTTTTCTCACCAAATCCCTCCAGTATCTCCCGAGGAGCCCACTTTCCCCCGCTCGGCTCGCTGTGCTCTCTCCCATTTACGCTGCAACGGGCGCAGCACTCTCCTTAATTCTTATCTCCACACTCGAGCCGAGACTCCTTCATGCAAAAAATGTGGTTCTAAATCACGGGATCTTTCACATCTCGTGCTGGACTGCCCTGTGCTGGACCATCTGCATCGGGCCATATTCGGCTATACCCTATCACTTCTGGACTTCTGGTCCCCTTCCGTGGGGAGTTGCCCAATTACTGGGACTCCGCGGAGTTGATCTGCGCCCCCATCCCCAGGAATGGGTCGGGTAAACCCAGTACCATTACTGCCATACTGAACCAAAAAGGAACGCTTCTTATTTATTACATGCATTTTAGACAAAGACATTAAGAGTATGCTATCACATGATGCTATCACATGCATTCTAGACAATAGTTTTTCCTCGCATTTTAAACAAAGACTTAACTTGTGACGTAGCATTGAGAGCTACATCTGCATCATCTTTTTGTAGGAATCATTGAAAAATATAGATAGTTCAGTAAGCAGACCAAAAAGACTAATTGCTGCAACACACAAACTGCTTGCGTCACTGATTATCGGATTCAGAACATTTGCATAGCACCAAGTATGGATGTGACTTGGGCAAGCTGCTTTTATAAGTGCTTGAAGACCAGAGTAAACACCAATCATATTAACTGCACCATCAAATAAATCTCCAATACACTGTTCCAATGTCAGGCTTATTTCTGCAAGCGAATTTTGTAGCTGGGTATATGCAAGCATTTTTTACTTGAATTATTCACATTTACCAGGCAAACTAGTTTTTCCTTAGCTCTGTCCCCAACAATATATCTAAGGACAATGGCACACTGATCACGGGCAGAAATGTTTTGCGTAAAATCCATTTGCACTGGAAATACGCCTACATCTTTCATCTTCATCACAACTTCGTTTTTGACCATGTCTGAAATAATATTTATTATCTTAGTCACAGTTGTTTTGTTTAAAAAAGTTACAAATTTGCCACGCCCTTTCTTAGATGGATCTTTTTGTTTGCCCTTAAAAATGACCTTCTGCAAATGCTCCCGCAGGTACGGATTATATTTTGCAAGAAGCTTTATAGCCTCTAAAAAGTTCGCATCATTGTCATGATTACTTTCATCAAATACAGTTGCAACAGCTTCTCTATGTTTTCTGCGGTAGGCAAGACTTGAAAACCAATGTAAAATATTACATCAATTACACATTTTAAAACAGAGCGACGCTAAAGCACTTGTTGAGTTCTTAAGGAGAGCTGTTTCTGCAACAAATTGTACTTGATGGATTTTTTACAAGCATTTAAAAAATATGCATCAGTAGAATGCTTATGACAGCAGCTCTTTTCACGTTCAAATAGTCTTGTTATGATGTGTCTCCACTCAGAACAGCCCTGGATCATTCGCATTTTTCAACTCTTCTCAGGAGCATACATCAGACAAAAAGAGCAATGCAAATCTAGTTTTCTTCATTGTGTGTCACCACTTTCTGTTCATGTTTACGCTCTGAATGCTTTGTCGGTCATATACAACAGCACTATTGAATGGTACGTAACTTACAAGCTGGTTTGGACGAAATTTCCAGAACATCTCCTGTGAAGTAGCAGCATTATAGCTGGTCTGTGGTTAAAGAAAATACGCACTTCTTGCAGGTATAATCTGTGTATTAGTTGTCATGAAATCAGATCTTAAAACCTTAGCAGGTGGCTTATCGAATTCAGTCTCACTGGTTGGGAGAGATCAAGGGGTTTTGCAGACTGAGGAGTAATTTCAGATTTAGAACGTGCTTCTGAGGCTGTTGATTCTTTGTCTTGTAAGCCAAAGTCAGCTGCATTTTGGAGTTCCTTAAAGAATGTAGCTTTCTTACCAAAAAATATATCAATTTTATGGGTTGTCTTCCTTATCTTGGGTATTCTTTCTTTTTTGAGCACCACTTTTATGTTTGATATTAAATAAGATTTAGCTACCTGGTAAAGATAAAAATAACAATATTTGTAAATATATAATTTATACAACTAAAATTTTAAAATTTATGCAAAAAGCACAAAGTATGTGTAACATCAAACCTTTAAAAATTTATGTATATGTAAATGTGTATAACGATATCGTTATACTATATAATTTATACTTATTTGAGACGCACAAACTATAAACTTTTTCACATGTAAAAAATATTTATTGCTGATAACAAAAAATATAAAAATCGGTTCCGACCGATATCAAAAATGTAACTAGCTAAGACCGGTAATTAATTACTGCACATCGGTTGCGCTAACGTACTGGTAGGCTACTACGACAAGCAACAAAAGCTGTAACCTAGTCTGAAAAGCTTTGCACAAGGATTGTAACAGCACAATTGAAGAAATTAGAGCAGTTGCGCTTTCCTGCACAGTCGACTTTCCAATTTCCAGATTCCAGCTCCCTAGCTTCAAACCCGGTTTACGATCAAGCGAGCTTTCGATGTAACTGAATTGACCTACCTATTGTAAGTGAGTGAAAAACTTGCTTGTAAAGTTCGAAAGCTCACTTGATCACTCAAGCATGACGTGATTTTGCAAAATTTTTAGTTTACTGCGTTGAAAACTCGGTTAAAAGTGTCATGTGAAGAGGCTTTTTGATGTGCAGCTGATTGACCCAATCAGACTGCTTGTATTAGAGCTCATAACCAGAAAGTCCTTGACAATTTTATCGGCAGCCAAGCGGGCCCCTTGTAGTGACGGGCCTTCGGGAATGGTTCAATTGATTGATTGGTCAGTCCGCCCCTGCTATAAGTCGCATAAGCAGATTTGATTGTTTTTATAAACTATTTAAAAAGACTTACTACCGCACGAGCACATGCACCTTTGATACCAAAAAACTAACCTCAGAGTCGTTTTCAGCAATCACAAATTATTCCAAAAGACATAAAATTGTTTTTGAATTTTTTTGGTGTTAGATAGTGTTCTTGTTTATTTGTTTGAAAAATGTTTATTTTATTATAGAAGACATGACAACGATAAATAAGCGATTTTCTAAAAAAGCTTTCTTTCAGTTCTACACAGTGATCATCAAATAGTGGAAGACAAACCATCAACAAGTACTACAGGCTAGTATTGTATATAAAAATATATTGTTAAATATGAAAAAAATATTGCGATTTTTTAGTTTTGAAGTTTAGCACTTATCATAATTACTTTTCGGATAATATTTATTAACAAAAACTTGACAATGTTAAAAAAAAGCTATTTTTCTTATAATTAAACGCAATAGTAATGTTAGCAGAGTCGCACATTGATGAACAAATACTGGAAGATAAACCAATAACAAGTGCTAACAGTAAGAACTGTATTCAAAAATAATTGGTCAGGAATTTTGTTTAAGAGTGCAAAATAAAATATTATTTTAACTGTTGTTGCTTATAGTTTTAAATGATTTTTCTTTTAAGTAATTGCAAAAATCTATTACTTTACATTATTAGATATGTTGACAAGCAATTCTACAAAGAAAATAAATTGTAAAGTAATTGATTATCCGGTTTTTAACTAATCATAACTTAATTAAAGTTTGTCAGTTTTTTTAGATTAGCTGAGGATTCGAAATTCTTATTTCAATAACTGGGTTTTGTGTTGGTTTTAGGAACTGGAATATCAGTAGTTGAAAGCAGTGAAGAAAATTCTTCCATTTTACTGGTTAGTTAAGATCTGCGCTTACTACAATTTTTAGGCGTATTGTTCTACCTACAAATTTTTGTTAAAATGATTTATAGAACATCCCAGACTTTGGGAATGGGCAACCAACACACGGGGGGACCGGGTCAAACGAAATGAATCGGCCAACAGCCTTTTTGCCAGTGAGTAGATTTTATGATCTTTCCTTTGGATTTGCATGTTTGCAAATTTTTACATTTGCATAATCGTTTAGGAAGGCCTACTTAATAAGTATGAGAAAATACATTATTTCAGAACTGAATTTTTATTTTCTTGAAAACAATGAGCAATGTTCACTATTTTAATAGACGTATGGGCGGACGCAGAAATGAACTGGACAAGCTGCATTATTGTAAGCTAACGAGTTAAGAGTAATACTTTTCGCCCAAGTTGTATCACTGCTTGACTTTCCAGAAAAATTTTACTAATGCAAATGTTGTCCAGGCACGATTAATCATATCAAAAAATAGCATCAATACTTGGCGATATTTGCATGTGAACAAGTATTATCCTGAGTGATACTCAACAAGAGCAAGTTTAGGAGATAACCTACTGTTGGTACAACTTGTATGATGCAACACTTTTGTCTCATCCAACTTTCCGTCGGTATCTAAAAAATTTTTAAAAACAAGAAAGAATATTTGATTCACATTAAACCTATCATTAAATATATGATGTATTTTGTGTTTTTTTAAGACGACTGGTGACATCACGAGATAATCCAAATAATATTTCTTTAAATATTAAGTTTTAATAAAATTGTGACAACATCGTTAACACTCAAATCAAATAAAAATTTCGTTTATTGGAAAGATTCTTAGTTATATGCTGTTATTTAAAAAGAAACGACAACGTTAATGCATAACTATACGAAAGGATTCAATGGTTTAAAGCAATGTTTCTTAAACTATGGGTTGCCAAGGCTATGCGGATGGGTCGCGAAGGCTTGGAAATTATCGCGCGTAAAAGAAAAAAATCTGTCCGCAGAAGATTTGAGAAGTGAAGAATGTTCTGGAGATGTCATTACGTATTTAAGACGAAAATGAAGAAAATCATAATCAGATTCGAGGTGAAGATCTTTTTTTTTTAGAGAACACTAGATTTGGAGACGAAAATCAAGAAATCAGAGAGAGATTCGAGGTGAAGACCTTTTTTTTTCTTTAAAAATCACTACGTTTTGACCACGCTCAGTCCAATTTACTTGGGTCGCAGTCATCTTTGCAAATTGTTGTTTCTAGCAATTTTGCGTCGCCGAAAAAGAGGCTTGAGAAACACTGATTTAAAGTAGCTAAAGATTGATCAAGTTTGCTTCTCGTTTTCTCATCTGCCCGTTTTTTCAGTTTGTGCTTTTATCTTTATTAGAATGTCACCAATTGATTTAAATATATTTGTTTCATTTCTATATTTATCCTCCTGACTCGCAGGAAAGCATCGGAGACGCTTTATATAAGGCAAACAATTACCCCTAACCTGCTTCCGGAGATGCCAAGGTATTGCTGTTTGGTTGAAATTTTTTATTTTGGTTTTTAAGTTTTGTATAGAGATATGATTACAATTTAGAGCTACTTGCTGAGAGCGCTATAGAAAGTGCCGTAAAGTGTTTTTCCCAAGGAAATAACAAAATGGAGCGAGTAAATTTTGAACCAAGACCATACCAGTCCATAAAAGGAGGGATTTACTTATTATTTTTGTTAATGATGTTTGTGTTTTTTCTAAACAAAAATCACGTTGTATGGTGACGGGGGATTTCCTGGCGACATTCGGACAGAATAAGCTACACAGTATAGTGGTAATGATTCGATTTCACGATTAACAAACGGATATTTTGCGAAAATCAAAAAAAGGACAGTAAAAAAATACAAAAACTGGGCTGGAAAAAATAATGATTGTGCACCTAACATAATATGGCTAAGCTCTGGACAATATTTTACAAAATCAAAACGAAA
Organism: Diplosoma virens; assembly: GCA_963680785.1. Lineage (NCBI taxonomy): Eukaryota > Metazoa > Chordata > Ascidiacea > Aplousobranchia > Didemnidae > Diplosoma > Diplosoma virens. Next base: position 21,247,203 of record OY796887.1, on the reverse strand, counting down.
TCAGCTGGCAAACAAAAACTTTGCGCTACATTCTATTAAATAAACATAATTGCTTGCACCGAGATGGGCTGGGAGAAGATAATTTGGCAGCAACATCATAAACAAAATTTGAAAGCTGAAATGTTAGTGGAAATTAGTGTAGCTTGCTGAAACCATGTAGAGCATTGTTTTTTCCCGGAGCTAAAACAAATTTAGCAATCTTGGCTTTCGCCTGTTCTTACGTTATTTAATCATAGTTATATCATTTGTTTATTCTCCTGAATAGCTCTCTTAATAGGTACACGAAAAAATTTTTTTGTGAGCCGAATAACAAACTTTTATAAATTGGAGGTTGTAAAATTCACTACAAAACAATATTTTTTAACTTTGAAAAACATATCACTCATTTACGTCTTTTAAGTTTTTTTCTGGCCCAGATGGTAGGTGCTTTCTCGCAGCCTGGGCCGTGAGTAGGTCTGCTCATTGATTTTAAAATATCAGACCGAAACCGAACCTACCAAAACAGAAGGATATCCACTCATTCCGATGTTCAGTGTGGGTCTGCTAGTCGGCAAACGTCCTTTTCAGGACGGGGCAATGTCAGGATAAAACTGCCCTTTTCAGGCCACATTGTTAACAAATTCCGAAGACCTACTATTCTTCAGCTGAACATCAAAAGCCTCACTGCAAGCAAGATGAACGTTCTTCATCACCTCGCTATGCAGTCTGAGGCACTCGTCATCCTATTGCAGGAGACCCACTGCACCGATGCAGAGAAGTTGGTGCTACCAAACTACCAACTAGCTGGGTCTTCTTTAAGCAGGAAGCATGACCTTGCCACGTTTGTCCACGAGCGACTGAGATACACGCTTTTGGACCAATCTCCACCGACATCGGAGATCGAGTGGTTGTGTGTAGACGTTGATGGCTATAAAATAGTCAACGTCTACAAGCCACCGCCAACACGATTGCGAACCCTGGATCTCCCAGTGTTTCCTCACCCCTGTCTTTACGCTGGCGATTTTAACTGTCGTCATGCTGACTGGGGTTACGATGACAACAGTCCGGACGGTGAGTGCTTGGCTGGCTGGGCAAGTATTAATTGTCTTGCCCTCCTATATAATGCCAAGAACGCTGCCAGTTTTTATTCCGGCCGCTGGAACACTGGCACCAATCCAGATCTAGCTTTTGCCAGCGTAGGTCCAAACAGTCGCTTACCGGATAGACGTGTCCTTGAAAAGTTCCCCAGGTCACAACATCGACCTTCGCTTATTACACCACCAAGGTTTGCTATGGCGGTGCCAAGCATGCCTGTTAAGCGATGGAACTTCCGAATGGATGTCATTATGGAAATGGAGTCACCACACCTCACCGGAAATGGAGTCACTACATTGCTTTGACGAATAAATTCGCAAAGACTTTGTTGCCGCTTGATTCACTTCATGTGAATGCGGCTTACCAGGACTTCTGTAACACCATTTAAGAAAGCAGCCAAAAAGACTATCCCACGCGTGTATCGAAATAACTATATTCCGTGTTGGAATGCAGAGTGTGAATCTCTCTATAAAACCTTTCTGCAGTCTCCTGAGGGAGACGACTCGAGTTTGGCTGCTACAGCTCTGCTTGCCAAGCTTGACAGAAAGCGGAGGGATCGATGGTCCGAAGCAGTTCAGAGCATTGACTTCTCACACTCTAGTCGAAAAGCGTGGAGTATTTTGAACAACCTTACTGGTAGGTCACGACACTCTCCTCGTCACTGTCCCGTTTCAGCCGATGCTATTGCATCTCAGCTAGTTAGAAATGGGAAATACGAGGCTGTTGACCGCAAGTCATCTCGACTTGTCTTTCAAGAAGTGTCTGACCTTTGGAGAGCCACAACACCAGACGCAGTAAATATCTCTGACAATTTTTCACAGAGAGAATTTGCTGCTGCCCTTCAACATTTAAAACCAGGTAAAGCTCCGGGACCTGATTCCATCTGCCCCGAGCTTATACTCCATGCCGGAGCTGCTTTGAAGTCCTGGTTACGTGACTTCCTTTCTTCCTGTTTGCGCCGACTCAAAATTTTCAAGATCTGGAGAAGAGCGCTTGTGGTCGCGATCCCAAAACCAGGAAAGCCCGTGGGGGACCCAAAGAGTTATCGACCGATATCTCTGCTCTGTGTCTCCTACAAGATCCCCGAGAGGCTTATCTACGCCCGCGTTGAACCATTAATCGATCCACTGCTCCCTAAAGAGCAGGCTGGGTTCCGACGCGGGAAGTCAACCGTAGATCAAGTTGTTCTGCTAACCCAGAACATCAAGGATTCTTTCGAGGCTAAAAGGAAGGCCGGTGCCGTATTAATCGATCTGAAAGCTGCTTATGACACTGTCTGGCACCGTGGTCTTACCTGCAAGCTGCTGAGACTACTTCCGGATAAGCACATGGTCAAAATGATCATGGAGCTTGTCCGAAATCGAAGTTTCACCCTTATCACCGGTGACAGCAAGCAAAGCAGGCTACGCCGCCTTAAAAACGGCGTTCCTCAGGGATCGGTCTTGGCTCCCCTCCTATTTAACATCTATACGTACGATCTTCCTTCCATGATTTCCAGAAAGTTTGCTTATGCTGATAATCCAGCATTGTTGCATTCTTCTGGAAACTGGAAGGACTTGGAGGGGACCTTAAGCCAAGACATGTCCACACTGTCAGCGTATCTCCAGACTTGGAGGTTGAAGCTCAGTCACACTAAGACGGTGACGGCAGCCTTTCACTTAAATAACCGAGAGGCCAAACGTGAGCTAAAGGTCTACAATAATGGTAGACTTTTATCGTTCTGTCCAACCCCTACTTATCTTGGGTAAAACTGGACAGATCGCTCACGTTTCGTCACCATTTAGTGGCATTGCGCAAAAAACTATCCTCGTGCGTCACACTGCTGAGGCGACTCGTGGGCTCGGGATGGGGTGCTGGTGCTAAAACACTACGCTAGCCATCTTATCTCTAGTCTACTCAACAGCTGTGTACTGTGCGCCAGTCTGGTGTCGCAGTGCTCACACTTGCTTCATTGACAATGTCTTGAACGACGCCTTGCGCATAGTTACTGGATGCCTGCGTCCCACTCCAACGGACCACCTAACTGTAGTACTCTCAGGCATCCAGCCAGCTGAGCTTCGCCGAATGGGAGCGACACTCTCCTTGGCTCACCGTGGATCTCTGGACCGCAATCATATTTTGCATGGTCTTTTAAGTGGGTCCTCAGATACTGGCCAAGTGAGACTAAGATCCAGACGCCCGTTTGTGCCAGTTGCGCGGAATCTTTTGGACAACCTTGCCAGACTTGGTATCCGCGCCTCTGAATGGACAAATCACAAATGGAAAACGAAGTACTGTGAAAATGCTTTCAGCCTTCGTGTTTTTGTGCCCGAGACCAGTGCCAGGTCTGTTGGGATGGGCTTACCCCGAGCAGCTTGGGTTAAGCTCAACCGCCTGCGGACTGGTATTTGGCGATTCCATTTGTCCATGCACAAATGGGGTCTCGCTCCTTCACCGAATTGCGAGTGTGGCGCCTCTGAGCAAACCGCAGACCATGCACTAACAGCGTGCCCTATACATCGGGCACCACATGGAGCACGAGGTCTGACGGTTTTGGATGACGAAACTCGATGCTGGCTTAATGACATCACTGCCAGCATCTGATTCAGGCAGTGCAGCAGTCTGGGGTAGTAAAAGGATAAACCCTCGGCCACAGTCGTGTTTGTGTCTGACCTGGAGTGGATGCCCCTCAAACGACGACGACGACGACGAAGTTTTTTCTCTTCTTAAATCTTTGTAAAAAAAATTCTAATCTGATATATTGTTTTTCAAATCAACCCAGACCTTATAGTAAAAATATATTATTGTATAAAAAGTGAAAACCTCTTGTAAGCGATGGATTATTTGGTATACTTTGCAATAGTTTTCTACCTGTGTCTATTACAGAGCTAGAGCATCTTTTTTCTTTAATCAATAATAAGAGCAGTTTACTTTACCGTGTTCCAGTAAGGCTGATAAAATAGTGCTCTGATATAATTTTTTCCATTTTACAGTTAATAGCTAATAAATCTTTCGAAGAAGCAGAAGTCCCTTGTCATTTCAAACAAGTAACAATAACTCCAATAATTAAAGGTTTGGATCTCGATCCTGAAAACATAAAAAACTATCGTCCAATAAGCAGTACAACTTTTTTATCAAAAGTACTAGAAAAAGCTGCGTTTTCTCAAATTAGTTCTCTTGTTCACAAAATGGCTCATACAATATAATTTAATCTGGCTATAAACAAAATCATTCTTGTGAAGCAGCGCTTTTATATATTATAAATAATATACGAATACAACAATCAATTTATAATGACAATCTTACTGCAGTGTTAATGCTAGACTTGTCTGCTGCATTTGACACTATAGATTATAATTGTCTGTTTCATAAGTTGCGCAATTACTTTGGAATTACTGGCAATGCTCCAAAATGTCTCACCTCATATTTAACTAATAGATCCTCAGAAGTTGTAATTGACGATGTCCACAGTTTAAAAACATTCAACAACTTTGGTGTTCCCAAGGGTCTATTTTTGGACCTTTACAATTTATTTTATAAATAAATAAATTAACTGACGTAGGGTATGAGTTTGGTTTAAAAATGCACATGCTGATGATACAACATTGTATATTAGTTTTAATCCGACAACTGAGTTTCAAACTTTGTCTGACAATTTGAAATCTTGTTTGAATAAAATTAACATATGGATGACAAAAAATTTTTTAAAACTTAATTTAAACAAAACCCAGCTTCTTGTTTATGGAAAAAAAAGGTTATTAAACATACACCAAACAAACATAAGTAATTAAAAAATTTGTTGGCAAATTGATTCAAACTTGCTGCCAAGTTTCATATTATTAGGGGTGTTTTTTGATCAATCTTTGACTCTGGATCACATGGTTACTGAGACCTGTAGAATTTGATTTTAAACTACGCAATTTACGTTTGTTTCTATCACGAAAACATAAAATTTTGCTAATAAAAAGTTTTATTATTTCTCGTCTTGATTATTTTAATAGCTTGTATGCATGTATTCCACATCTATTACGTAAATTGGAACGACTTAAATGCATTTATTTGATTTATCTATAACATACCATCAAAAAATCGTGACTTGTCCAGATACTATGCTTGCAGCCACATATTACCTATTAGATATCGCATTAACTATAAACTACACTATGTCTTATGGTCTACAAAATACTGAATAATTTGGCACCAAAATATCTTTCCGACCTGTTTTATGTGTACAAACCTTTTCGTAAAAATCTCAGATCAGAAAATGACCACACAATTATTAATACTGGACATCACATTGAAAAACTGTTTCTCATAAGATGTGTGTAATTTGGAATTCATTGCCGATAGATTTAGGTTCTTGTAATCATCTAAATGTATTTTAAAAAAATGTAAAAACTTATTATTTTAGAACTGCTTTTGAAGTGTAAACAAATTAATCTTTACCTCTTTTGATATTTATGATGTATTTTTACCATTTTTGTCTTATTTAACCTGATATTTGCAAAGTTTTCTACCTCTTTTTTAATTGTTAGTGGAATATTTCGGAAGTATTATATATACAACAATGTCAGCACAGGTATTTAATATTTTTTCTTCAAAATAGTATGCACAATTGTCTTTTTGTTTTTTCTTTTAGTTGTTGTTTTTATTTTTTGATTTGCTACTTGTATTTTTTGCTACTGTATTTCATTTTTTAACTGATAATTTTTCCGCTCTGAAACCATATGACTGTAAAAATCTCACGATATAGAACGTTCGACAAAAACATTGTTATTATTACTATAGCCATAATTAGTCTTTTAAACTGTCTTTATCAGCATGATTAATCGGACAAAATTTTTTCATTCTGTGACATAGCCTAAATTACGAGAGTTACTTTATTTTTTAGTTGACTACTTTGCAGTTGTTTCTTATCTTATTGCCAAAGCATGCAGTATGGAATTTACTTGTCAAAATGACGTCATACACTTTTTCCTTGTGTGTATTTAAAAATTCTAAACTAAAATTTAAAATAATACAAGATTGCAATTCCAGTTTGGTGCAGAAAAAACATACCCGTAGGCTAATATTTGTCTTTATCTTATGGCCTTTTATGAATTGCACTTCAAAAGCAAATTTATATCGTACATTTTACACGCGACAGTTACAAAATCTGATTAATTTCTATAAATCCGACCGTAAAATCAATTTTAAAAGCATTTCAAAAAAGTTGTTTTTTTAGTATAGATTCAAATAATGTTACAATTGCGTAAAAAACGTTGACCTAGAACAGTAGTGGAAAAACTTTTTTGAAAATAGAACGACAAATTAAATTTTTTTATTGAACTAAGAACCGCTGTAACAGCGCTCTAGAACAGAACGAAAACAAAACCAAAAAATAACGCTCTAGAACAGTGGTTTTCAACCTGGGGATCGTTTGGCTATTTTTTGGGGTGACGAGAGCGTTTGATAAACAGAAATTTTTATTTAAAGTAAAGATTTTTTTGGGAGATCACGATACATTTGGGACAAAAATCGAGAAATCAAGGACGGATTTTACGTGAAAACTTTTTTTTAATCATTAACTTTAAAAATATGGTGACGCTAGCATTAGGTAGCCTGCAAACTTCTAAGTTCAAATTTGTTTATCCAAGGAAGTCGTTAGGTTACTTTGGGTTGTAACTTTGGTCGCAGTTTGAAAAGGTTAAAGACCACTGCTCTAGATATAAAATTAAACGCTTTGTTTACTGCATACCGAAAGCTACATTTACTTTTTGACTTTTTTCGGCTGCATTGAAATTTAATAGATTTAAACGTATCTTTAGATATAACATCAGTAGTGGGTATTCAAAATCAGGGCCCTGAGGCAAAATCCCAATCAAGGGTTCCCAACAAATGACATCACCAAAATTCGATTACCACTTTAGTGATGCCATTTAGAAAGATAGACTACCCTATATCGTAAATCAATTGATGCTGATAAGAAACTTGAAAGAACTCAAATCAGTGACGTGCTGTTGGCATTGATTTGAGTTTTTATGGACGTACGGTATAGGCTACTAAAAATACATTATAAGCCCATAAAACTCAAATCCGAGTCATAAACTTTGAATTTGCTAAACCATTTTCCTAGTCGCTTCCATGCATTGCATTTATAGCCTAAGCATACATCAAAAATAACGTCAAGTCAACAGCTGTTGATGTGAATACTTGGGTTGAGTTCTTGTTCTTTGTAAAGAAGACTCAAATCGAGTTCAGGCCTGTCAATGACTTTTTCAAACTGAAATGAACTTGATTTGGAATCGAGTTGAGCTTTTTTGACTAGGGACTCGACCTCAGTCAAATTAAAAGTTGTAAATTGTTGGATTGTTGTCAGCATCCATACAATCTATCAGAGGTATATTTTTAAAACTGCCACCGTGATATATTTTTAAAACGTCATAATTGATATTCAAACCAAAGTCTTGATACTCTCAATAGCACTAAGTAAAACAATAAATTTGTTAAAATATATTTCAATAAAACTAAAAATTGGACCCATTTAATGATCGGCTGTTATTACAGACAAAAAATTTGATCTCTGTAAGCGGCAAAAAACAAATTTGTACTGATTACATAATAACAACAACAAAAATAATTTTTGTTATTAGATATTATAAAACAATAAAATAAATGATTATCAACACTATTAAGCCTGCAGAGCAAAATGAGGTTAAATCTCGAGAATTTTGCTGATTTCACAATGTTATAACAATTTTAATCATAAGAATTGCAAAACCTATGGCCTAAAACATTATTAAAAAAAGAAGCTTTGGTTTTGGCTCTTTGTTAAGAAATACTTGTAATTTGAATCTTTGTGAAATATGAATACCTTGATTAAAAAATTTTTGTAATTTGGATCTTTGTGAAATATGAATACCTTATATTTTTAAAAAAAAATTTTTAATTATATTTGAAAGTGAGCATTATTTTGTAAAAAAAAATGTTTGCTTTTAAGCAAATCAATCTATAAGTATTAACCAAAAAACAATATTGTTGATGTATTAATATATTATAAAGCAACTATTTATCTATTTAACATTTTCAGCTAATTACTGTATTAAATATTTTTAGGATCTTTGGTTAAAAAAATAGAAGTAGGCAATGTAGACATGGTATAATGCTACCTTTAAACGAAATTGTAAAAAAACTAATAGTATTGTGAAATATTGTTAAAAGGCTTTTATGTTATAATTATTAGGGCAAAATAGACCATTTGCGTAATCATACTTAAAATATTTTAAAAAAGAAGTCAATTAGCTTAATTTATCTTAGGCTACTTTTTAAAATTGTCATTTAAAATCAAGTTATTTGGCCTAAATAGTTTTTAATTCAATTTTTTTCGGAATGACAATATATAAAATTTAAACTTTAATTAGGGGAAGATGGAGTAAGTTGAGCCACTTTATGAAGAAATGCATATTGCAAAAAAACTTTTTGCTTTTTCCTTAAAATTTTTATTTGTATATTAAAATACTTTCATTTCTCTTCAACATTAACCCTTTAGAGACTAACGTTCCCAAAATGGGAACACGTGTTCAGTGATACAAAAAACATTTACTGCTGCCAATGCGTGATGCTACTCTTTTACACCAGGTTCTATAGGAAATATTCTTTACACTCAGTAAAAATGACGGTGTTTTTTAAAAAAAATTTTACTAAAAATTTAAAGGAAAAATGTCCAAAAATGCATTTTAATAATTATTTTTTATTACTTAATTTTTAGAAACCTTGAAAATGTACTTTTTCTCTCAAATAACGTTTATTGACGAAAACAGATCACAACGGTTATCTCCAACCTAAAAAACAATTTAGTGAATATTCCTTTTTATTGCTCACAACCGTTCAACTGTGATGTTCCCAAAATGGGAACGTTAGTACCTTTAGGGCCAAGAAAGTCGGTAAGTTTCAAAACGCAACATGATCGTTATTTTTCAAAATTATTCAAAATACGGCACGAATCTAAATGCACAGATGGGGTAATAACTACATTTACGAAATTTTTTGACCATTTTACTGAATATGCGAAACAATATGAATGAATAGCATTGTACAAAGCAGTTATTTTGACAATGTGTGTTCAAGTTTATTTCTTCTTGTGATACAATTTACTGCACAGTCTGTGTAAACTTTTTCCACATTTGACACAGCACAATCTGGTATTTTTTTTACACAGCGCGCATCTTCCTTGCAACACTGATTCAAGATTGTGATTTATTCTGTCGAACCTCACAGCTTTGCTTGGCGGAGCTGTCCGTCCACCAAGACGTTTTCTGGGGCATTCCACTTTTATGAGTGCTCTTGCGATTTCTCTTCTGAAGACAATGTGACTCACGCCGTCCGAGTTGATGTGATTACAGAACTTGAAAGCAGCCACAACAGAAAGATTTACTATATGGGAGAATAAGTTCCACCACCATTTTCTGGAACGAAGTCGTGGTCTGTACGACGACAACAACTTATCGCACACGTCAATGCCTCCCATTCCTTGATTGTACATTTTGATGAGGAAAGGTTGGTCAACAATCTTCTTCTGCTCGTTTTTCACCCTTCTTTCCACTTTTTGAATAGGGTCTACACCACAATAATTACTTGCGACAGTAACTGGGCAGTTGTCGTTCCACTTTACACAAACAACTGAGCCATCTAATCGGAAATCGAACGTGCCTCTGGGTTTCTTTTGGCAATCTTTCTTGGACATCAAAGGGCAGCGGCCTGTTCTATTATCCCTTATTGTACCACATGCTCTAACATTTTCTGCAGCAAGATCGGTAAGCAGTGTGTGGCTGGTGAAGAAGTTATCAAAGAAGACAATATGTTGACTTTTATTTGGAACAGGGCCTAATATCTTTTTTACAACGTGACTTCCTAGTGGACTTGTTCTGCTTGAATCTTTGCCGCAATATATTTTGAAGTTATATGGAAACCCACCACTGCTACAAAGCATCCACAATTTGTAACCAAATTTGACAGGCTTACCCTTGATGTATTGCTTGGCACTATGAAGACCCCGATATGGCACCATAAATTCGTCAATACTCAGAATCTTGTGAAAGACTCCAAATTGCTGACAGTTAGCTTTCAGGAGGTCCAACAAGGGCAGTACCTTTGCAACTTTCAACTGTGCAAGGTTGTGGTTGTCAGCAATGTGCAAGCACGCTTTTATAGAACGAAAGCGATCCCTAGACATTGTTTTTGAGAATATAGGGGCTTCCAAGTCTTCAGCTGTGCTCCAGTAGTCGTTTTCTGAAGGAAGACTGTGGTATCCACTAATTATTAACAGACCTAAAAAATTTTCTCATCTCAGCATGATCAACTCCGAAGTTTGCCATATTTTTATCTCTAGTCCCGTACAAGTTTGTTTGGTCGACAAGTAGAGTAATCATGGCATCAGAAAAGAATAGTAAAAAAATTTCGTACATACTCTTTCCTCCATGTATAAAAACCTCATTAGATTTTTGTACTTCTTCTGGGTTACCGAGAGTTACATCTTCACTTTTGCGCCAAAGAATACGCCTGGGGTTTGTATCAACCTCTTCGTCTTCAAAATCCCCTCCATGTACTTCAACTTCACCCGCAATTTCATCTGGTAAGCATTCTTTGTTCAGGATGTTATTGTTTCTTCTTCATCACTGTCAATTCCTTGATCAGCTGATTCTGGAGGAAGTAACACTATTTTTAAGTCATCTGACTCTTGAGATTCAACAATATCTTTAGCAGATGCTAGAAATCTTATTCTAGGCCTTGGCCGAGCAGCTCCATAAAAAGATATAGCATTCATAGCTGTAAACTTTTCAGACTTTACCAGAGGTGAAACAGCTGCTAGCTAGCTTCTCTTTGCACTTACAACAATTATGAAATGGCGTGGATGGATGGTTTTAGAACGAATGGATGTTTTAGAAGGATGGTGTTTTAGAAGGTTGACTTTTGATTCCAGATAGAAATGAAGCATTGCAAAATAATTACCAGATTAGCGGTTCGTCAATTTTGTATTTGCACACTCAACAGCATATATGTGATTCCAAGTAGCAATAGTTACTAACGTTCCCATTTTGGGAACATAATAAAAAACAAGGAAAATGTAAAAATTTTCCATTTTAAAGAGTGAGTAAGTCTTAGTCAGGGTAAAAGTTGCAACATATCCAAAAATCACGTTCCTGCCTCAAATGGATCTACTTCCCGTAACTAAAGGGTTAAGAAAGTTTCATTTGCATATGTTGAAAAATCATTGAATTATGAGCGATTGAAATTAAAGTCTCAAATGGCTCAACTCACCCACTCCGTGGGGTAAGTTAGGCCAAGCTATGGGTAAGATGATTCATAATTTTAAACTCAGGTTTAAACAATACCATTCATAATACACAACACTAATCAACAGTTCAATGGTTTATTTACAATATTTAAAAAGCAACAACAACTGTTTTAAAGAGCTAGACATTTTTTCTTCCTTAAAGGTTTTTGTTGGCTTTTTTTTGACGTTCAGTATGTCTTTGTTGGATGATATCTTTTTCAAGAGTGTCTGTGAGTATGGCAATTTTTGTTCGTTTTTTACTACATCTGGTTTTTTAAGCTGGTGCCTTTGGAACAGGCAGTATTACAGATGGAGGAATGTAGTTGACATGACTTATTCTGTTTGAGCAACTGGGTGACTGCAGCATGCTGGTCGGATCACTACGGTGCTCTGACCCATTACCATAGGAAGTTGCTGGAGCTTCAACATCTAAAAATGGAGCGGCATCAACAGTAACAAGTGCAAGAACTTCAGGAACCGTTAAAAATGGTGTAGCATTTGCACAGTTTGTGCTGCTGTTTTCAGCCTCTCAGCAGCAAGTATAGGCCTATTAGTTAACTCACTGGGAACAAATTCTGCATCAGCAAAGATATCAACATTAAGCGGACATATTCCCGTTGATGTGAAACCAGAAATAATGTTGCTTGGTGTCATTGCCGATAAATATGTTTGTTTTACCAAGGCTGGAATGTCATAGATTTTCAGGGCCTTTCCGGGATTGTTACACATCCAGAAATCGATGGCTCTATTGTAATATGATTTGAAAGGTCCACATATGGCTCTATCAAGTGTTTGCAGACGATGTGACATGTGTGGTGGAATAGTTAATAAAACTATACCATTTCTCGTGTAATTGTAACTGCTTTCAACGATATATGCAATTAATTCATGGTTGTCTAGTATAAGTAGCATCTTTTTATCAACGGAACATCTCACATTTTTGAATAAAATGCTCTAAGTAAGAAGCAAAGATGTGTTTGTTAATCCACCCAAACTTTGCTGCAGCATCCGTTGAACCAGCGGGAGCTCCTGCAATAAAATGGTCCTGGTATCTGTCCTTTGGGAAAATAAACAGTAGAAGAATAGTGTTCCCAGCTGCACTGATTGTGCAGATGAGAGTCACTAGTTTCCCCCGTTCTGCCGAGGTGACCAAGCCAACTTGTTTCTGCCCCTTTTCACACAATACATTTCGGGGTACTTGTACAGTAGTGATACCAGTTTTGTCAACATTGCAAATATCGGTTGGTAGAAATAAATACCTGAATAAAGAACAAAGTCAAATTTTGTATTAATTGTTTTTCTCCTAAACAAAAACTACTAAACTTGAATGTAACATTCCTATTGGTGAGAAATTCACCTGTCATAGATTATCGTTAAATTTGTGAAGAACTCTGAAACGGTGTGCCTGTTAAGAGTGGCTGATCGGGCCGTTAATGTTGCTTCAAAATTACAAAAAAGATTTCGCGTTTACATAAAAATGTCATTCAGGTAAATTTATAGTTTAGGACTAGTGCGAATTTGTGGGAATGCCCTGGTAGTCAATATCACGCCGGAGATACGACCCCAGTGACCTCAACAATAACGTGATAATGGCACCGGTTTTAAACTATAAATTAAGGGTCATTTGTTATCAACATGTCATAAAATGTGCTTAAATATAAAGTAGACTAAACTTACCTGCTTCTTCGTTTTTCACCTAGCTGACTGGCACACTTATATTGTTTACCACTGAAAACTCATATGCAAGTTTTCGAAACTTTGCATTAATCAACCCATGAAATCTATTTGCAAGGTTCTTCACATGGCTGACCAATTCCACTTTGAGTTCTACTGAAAATACTCTCTGCTTGTTTGCAACACTTCCGTAGCCATAAGAACGTTTAACAAATCTCTGTTGATAACACACACAGAAGTTAAATGGTTACACCAATACAAAGGTCTGAATAAACGTACGCGTAGACTAAACGTAACAAAGCGCTAGTAAATGCGGGTGACTTCTGGCACAACTTGCCCCAGCACTACTGGCTCTACTTACCCCGAAGCCATTACGATAACATAAACTTTTTTTTCTGCATAGTGCTTTTAATCACTTTTATGGCAACAGTTTACGAAGAAGCTATCTTCATACCTTGTATTCATATATTTTAAAGTTGATTAAAATTTAAGGTCTTCACTAAAACACAAAAACTTCTCTAAACAAAATTTTTACAAAAAGTGCTGATTTTCACTATAACCTCTTTCTCTCAAAAACCAACAAAAAAAGAACTGTAATTTCAATACCAAAACTGTAATCTCGATACCAGCATTAAACACGTGACACTTAAAAATTGAATTTATTTTTATTTTGGGAAATATAAGGGGTGGCTCAACTTGGACACTGGCTCAACTTACCCCATCTTCCCCTAAGCAATTGTTTTTACCAGCTCACCTTGCAAATTAGTTGTCAAAATCTTTGTTTTGAAAATTGCGAAACCCATTCCAAAAAAGCTGCAATCAAAAGTCTTATAAGTCAAGTAAATAAACAAATTGTATTTGAAAATAGAACTTTTAAAAATTGGAATTTAAAAATGAGCATTTTCCAAATTATTTTGGTTTTTGGTGAAACTTAGATTGACTAGATTTAGTGTTCTAATGGTTTCTATTGTACATGAAACATTAGTAATATAAGTAAAAAATGTATTCTAGTACATCAATGTTCTAGACATATAAAAAGGTACTAATGTGTGTAAATTTTTTAGTTGTGTATGTCGTTATTTTGTTGCAATTGCACAAAATGATTAATAATGTACTCATAAATATTATTAATTTCAAGTAGTGTTTTTATCTAATTAAAAATTTAATTTTACAACAAAATTCCTTTTTACTCAAACATTATTTTAGCTGTAAAGTTGTTGCTGCTAAATTTCAATAACTTTTAGACAACATTTATAATAATTTAATTATTAAGAATAATTCACATTACACAGTTGATGTGCAATATTTAAAAGGTGAATAGATTTCATGCGTTGATGCTTCCTACTTAAGTGTTTTGATAATATTTCCTATATGCCATATTATCTATGTGACATACATTTCCTTTATCTGCTTAAAACTCTAAATTTTTGATTTTCTGGAGTTCATGGACTCATGTAAAATGCTACAAAATAAAACTACTTGCGACATTTTCAAAAAGGGGCCCTTTCGATAACTTCAAAAAAAGGGGTGCTTGAGGCGACTGCTTCACTCGCCTCACCCAATATCCAACACTGTATAACATTGAGCACTTGGTAGGCCGACTTGACCCGTGGGCTGTAGTTTGCCCACCATTAACATAGAATTTGCTATGTTGTTTTTAGAAATTTTTTATATATTTTGAACAAGATACAAAATACACAAAAAAGAAAATAAATCATACAGAATAGTTTTATTGTTTAAAAACTTTCATAATGGAGACAAAATAACCATAGGCATTTATTGTCTCTAAATTTGTTTGAAAAATGTACATGAAGATGAATCCAAATTCACAGCTACTACTTCAACATAAATACTGTAACTTTATTCAAGAAATTCAATTGACTCTGTTTATTGGCTCGTAAATTTTAAGGAAACTTATTTCAGTCAACTTTCAATAAAATTCCTTTGACAATCAGAAACTTTGCTTTGTTCTCGCTTTTAATAAAATTATGAAACAATTAATGACTAGTTATTAAAATGCCCAAATGATTTTCAAATTAGATGACTCTTTTGTCTTGATTTTACTTTTCACTTCTTCATCGTCGTTTAAAAGGGCATTTACTCCAGGTCAGACACAAACAGGACTGGGTCCGAGGGTTTATCCTTTTACTACCCCAGGTTGGTGTATCTCCCCGGTCAGACGCTGGCAGTGATGTTGTTAAACCAGAATCGAGTTTCGTCATTCAGAACCGTCAAACCTCGTACTCCACGTGGTGCCCGATGCATGAAGTACGATATTAGAACTGGTCAGCGGTTTGTTTAGAGGCGCCGCACTCGCAATTCGGTGAAAAAGTGAGCCCCATTTGTGCGTGGACGAGTGAAATCGCTTAACACTAGTCCTCAGGCGGTTAAGGTTAACCCAAACTGTTCGGGGCAAGCTCATCCCAACAGGCCTGGCACTGTTCCTGGGTATAAAAACTAGAAGTATTCTCACAGTACTCCGCGTTCCATTTATGATTTATCCAGTCAGAGCGCGGATGCCAAGTCCGACAAGGTTGTTTAAAAGATTCCGCGCAGCTGGCACAAATAGGCGTCTAGATCTTAATCTTTCTTGGCGAGCATCTGGGGACCCACTTAAAAGACTATACAAGATATGATCAGGATTAGAGATCCACGTTAAGCAAAGAAGAGTGTCGCTCTTAGTCGGCGAAGCTCAGCTAGCTGGATGCCTGAGAGTATGGATAAGTGGTCTGTTGGAGGGGGACACAGGCATCCAGTGACTATGCGCAAGACATCATTCAAGACACTCTCTATAAGGTGAGTGTAATCGCTGCAACACCAGGCTGGTGCGCAGTACTCAGCTGTTGAGTAGACCATCGGATAGGGCAGCTGTACGTAGAGTTTTGTCAACAGCACCCCATCCCGAGCCTACAAGTCACCTCAGCAGTGTGACACGCGAGAATATTTTTTTGCACAATGCCACCATACCATTTACAAGTCTATTCGGCAAAAAAGAAAATCAATCTGACAGAAATAAAATTCAATTTGGCAGAAATGAAAGTCATAATATTGGGTCTAAATATAGGGTGTCCGATGGGGTCGCTATATATGTACATATTTATATTATTTGTTACTAATAAAACTAATATTTGAATAAACATTTGGTGGTACAGAATTTGAAGATTGCGTGAAGTAAAAGATTTTCCTTCCCAAAGCTTTTCATCTGACACTCTTCAGGGGAAATCGTCAGAATGAAGCAGAATTGAAACCGAACTAAGTTATAAACAAAGAAAGTAGAGTTCTCATTGGCTGAGAGAAGTCAGCCAATGAGAGAAGATTAAGAAATATTTTAAAAGAGTAGACGAATTCTTTTTGCTTACACAGAAGAGGATTGAGAGATTTAATGAAAGTCGCTTCAAGAGCAGAAAGGTGAAAGGAAGAGCAACCTCGAGCGAGAATAGAAAATTTTTCGTTGCTGTAATGAAGGGCGCATTGGGCGTTGTCAAGAAGATGTTGACCAATGGCGGATTCGTGAAATTGTTGTGGGCGTGTGTTGTTCTTGCAAAAGCGGGAAAGACTTTGGCGGTTGGCCGAGGCACGAGGATCGGTGATGGATCTAGGAACGTGTTGTTTAATTCGCTCTTCTAGCCGTTGAGACGTGCGACCAACGTACCGACTATCGCAGTGGCACAAAAACTGGTAAATAAATTGCTGTAATGATGGGAAGGCAACACGTCTATCTAATCACTCTCTCCCTTTCTTTGACGTGTTGGTAGAAAGGCATGATTCAGAATTTCTAACTTCAGTATACAGGAAACCCACCTTCACTGGCCAATATCTACGTTGGAACTCTTTTAGTCCCCAGAAACAGAAAATCAATCTAATTGGTACTCTCGTTCACAGAGCTTTTATGATTTGTTCTAAAAGCAAACTGGACCAAGAGCTTGGCAAAATTCGTTCAATTCTTTTGGAAAATGCCTACCCGGAACGTGTAATCAATTCGACTTTTAAGCGAAAACTTCAACAACTAAATTCTAACCTGGTCCACACAGTAAAAAAGTGCCCTGTCTACCTACACATCCCATGGATTGGAAACGTCTCGATGAAGTTCGAAAAGCAGATTACGTCTGCTGTGAAAGGCTGCTTTTTCTCCGTCGAACCACGTGTTATTTTCAACACCGGACAGCTCCTTCCAGCGATTAAGAAAGACGTGTTGCCTTCCCATCATTACAGCAATTTATTTACCAGTTTTTGTGCCACTGCGATAGTCGGTACGTTGGTCGCACGTCTCAACGGCTAGAAGAGCGAATTAAACAACACGTTCCTAGATCCATCACCGATCCTCGTGCCTCGGCCAACCGCCAAAGTCTTTCCCGCTCTTGCAAGAACAACACACGCCCACAACAATTTCACGAATCCGCCATTGGTCAACATCTTCTTGACAACGCCCAATGCGCCCTTCATTACAGCAACGAAAAATTTTCTATTCTCGCTCGAGGTTGCTCTTCCTTTCACCTTTCTGCTCTTGAAGCGACTTTCATTAAATCTCTCAATCCTCTTCTGTGTAAGCAAAAAGAATTCGTCTACTCTTTTAAAATATTTCTTAATCTTCTCTCATTGGCTGACTTCTCTCAGCCAATGAAAACTCTACTTTCTTCGTTTACAACTTAGTTCGGTTTCAATTCTGCTTCATTCTGACGATTTCCCCTGAAGAGTGTCAGATGAAAAGCTTTGGGAAGGAAAATCTTTTACTTCACGCAATCTTAAAACTAATATATTATAAGAATTTAAAAAAGAAAATTTTTTGAAATTATGCCAAAATATGAAAATAGCAAATAAGAAATAGATTATAAGTTTCATTAATGTCAAATTGAATTTCATTTGTGCCAAATTGCATTTCATTTGTGCCACATTGATTTTCATTTCTGCCAAATTGAATTTCATTTGTGCCAAATTGATTTTCATTTTTGCCAAATAGACTTGTAAATAGTATATACAGTATGTTGGGGAAATGTGAGCAATCTGTCCAGTTTTATCCCAAGATAAATATTAGATAGAACGCTAAAAGTTTATCATTGTTGTAGATTTTTTGCTCACGTTTGAGCTTTCGGTTATTTAAGTGAAAGGCTGTCGTCGCCGTCTTAGTGTGACTGAGGCACTGAGCTTCAATCTCTAAGTCCTGGAGATACGTTAAAAGTCTAGACATGTGTTGGCTTAAAGTCTCTTCCAAGTCCTTGCAGTTTTCAAAAGAATGTAATAATGCTAAATCATCAGCATAAGTAAACTTTTTGGAAATCATGGAAGGCAGGTCGTACGTACAAATATTGAATAGGAGGGAAACCAAGACCGATCCCTGAGAAACGCCGTTTTTTAGACGGCGTAACCTGCTTTGTTTGCTTTCACCGGTAGTGAGAGTGAAACTTTGATTTCGGACAAGCTCCATAATCATTCTCACCATGTGCTTATCCGGAAGAAGCCTCACCAGCTTGCACGTAAGGTCACGATGCCAGACAGTGTCATAAGCAGCTGTCAGATCGACAAATATGGCACCAGCCTTTTTCTTAGCCTTGAAAGAATCCTCGATGCTCTGGGTCAGCAGAACAACTTGATCTACTGTTGACTTCCCACGTCGAAACCAAGCCTGCTCTCTAGGGAACAGTGAATCGATTAATGGCTCGACGCGGGCTTAGATAAGGCTTTCGAGGATCTTGTACGGGACCCAGAGCAAAGATATTGGTCCATAACTCTTTAGGTCCCCCACGTTCTTTATTGGCTTTATGATCGCGAATACAAGCGCTCTTTTCCAGATTTGGGAAATTTTGACTCCGCGCAAGATTTTCACTTCTTGATTGTAAATTAAACTGCAAAGAAAACATTGGAAATTTGACCGCTTTTGGTAAAAAAAATTGCGCACGTCGTAACCACAGGTTATACAATTATATTGAGTTGAAGATAATAAAAACATGCAAGGCAGTTTGTTTTGAAAATAATTTTTGACTGTTTGTTGACAGAGGGATCTGAGCAATCAATCAAATAAGCGCAAGCACCGATTTTCAAAGCACTACACACGCTGTACTTCGATTTTGACTCTAGGTAAAAAGATAGCGCAGGTTCCTCTTTCGGCTCGCACTGTTCCAAGACGAATTGAGGATATGGCGGAAGACATTGAAACTCAATTGTTAGAGCAGATTGTAAAGTCACCGTGGTGTGCGATTCAATGTGATGAGTCTACAGATATTGAAAACAAAGCTGTGCTGCTAGTTTTTGTTCGATATCTCCATGAAGAGGATATTCATGAGGACATATTGTGTGCTTTGTTATTGCCAAAAAACACCACTGCCTCTGAACTATTCAAGTCTCTCAATGAATATTTCTCAGAAAAACTGAATTGGTCTTTTTGTATCGGTGTGTGCACGGATGGAGCTGCAGCCATGATTGGCCCTCTGTCTGGTTTGACTTTTCGCATTAAGGAGGTCGCACCAGAGTGCGAAGCCACTCATTGTGTCATTCACAGAGAAATGCTGGCGAGCGGAAAACTATCACCTGAGCTTCACAGTGTATTTGGTAATGTAGTTAAAATGATCAACCTTATTAAAGCTCATGCACTTAACACCCGGCTGTTTGAGCAGATATGCGAAGGTACGGATGCAGAACACAAATGCCCTTTTTTGCACACAGAAGTAAGGTGGCTTTCCCGTGGAAAATCATTAAACAGAGTGTTAGAATTACGTGAACCACTGCAAAGGTTTCTACTAGAGGAAAACTCAAACCTTGCTAACAAACTTAGTGATGAAAAATGGGTTCTCAAACTTGCCTACTTATGTGACATTTTCAATCTGCTTAATGAACTTAATCTCTCACTGCAGGGCAAAATGACAACTGTATTCAAATTGGCAGATAAAGTGGCTGCATTTAAAGACAAACTTAAATCATGGGAGCAGCGAGTAAACAAAAGAGTATTTGACATGTTTCAAACGTTAGCACAGACTTTGAAAGGCAGCGAGCCTGAGCAAGAGTTCTTCGACCTTATTGTAACCAGTTGCTTGCGTGTTCTTTTACAAGAGTTTAAGCGCTATTTTCTAAGCGCTCAAGACCCTCGAGTTGCAAAGAAATGGATCCGTAATCCATTTATTTTCAAGCCAGGTGGATCAAACTTATCAGTACGACAAGAAGACCAGCTGCTGGACATTGCAAATGATGGTAACCTGAAACGTCTTTTTGATACAATGACTCTGCCAATGTTTTGGATGAAGGTCTTACCAGAATACCCCGACCTTGCCATAAAAGCATTAAAAACATTGCTACCATTTCCGACGTCCTACTTATGCGAGTCTGGATTTTCGCCTTTTCGGCTCATCAGGAGGTGATTTTAAACACAGATGTATATATTTAAGATGGTCAAAGGACATTCAACAACTACATTATGAGAGTGTAAAACGTATTTTATTACACGACAAGGCCCTGTTTCGCCCTTGTGGGGCTCATCAGGTGCAAGCAAAGTACGAGTTACAATATCAATACGTCAAGCAACACGGCACAACGGTTAGTAAATACAATAAAGTTCAAAAATTAAAACTAGCAATAAATTTAGCATGACCAGTTTGATTGATAGTCAGGAGGACTATCAATCAAATTAAAACTAGCAATAAATTTAGCATGACCAGTTTGATTGATAGTCAGGAGGACTATCAATCAAACTGGTCATGCTAAATTTATTGCTAGTTTTAATTTTTGAACTTTATTGTATTTACTAACCGTTGTGCCGTGTTGCTTGACGTATTGATATTGTAACTCGTACTTTGCTTGCACCTGATGAGCCCCACAAGGGCGAAACAGGGCCTTGTCGTGTAATAAAATACGTTTTACACTCTCATAATGTAGTTGTTGAATGTCCTTTGACCTAGCCCAAATCCTCGTTTCTTTTGATTAATATTTAAGATGGTAAAACGCACGAAAAAAGGTCTTCGTTAAGAGCCAAAAGTAATTATTAAGAATAAAGTAAATATAAAATAACGAATAAAATAACGAAAAAAATAAATTTAAAATTAACGAATAAAATGAAATTTAAAAATTTTTTTCGAGTTAACAAGCTAATAAATTTAAAGTTTTAAGACTCAAAATTTTAAAATTTAAAATTCAAAATTTTGTAAGCAAGCTAAGCATTTTCATCTACGTATCTGACGCTGCAAGAACTGACTCAAATTACAGACGCGCGATAAGTAGTGGGAGAAAAAACATTGTAAAAGAAGGAAGTAGCGAGGCGTAAACGGACAGCGAGGAAATGGCTATAGAGGAGATCAGAGAGGTGCAGGAATAGATATAGTGGGAACACGACAACAATGAGCAAGCACGGCGTAAACGGGGTGGGGGGGTGTGGGCATGGGAAGGCAAATTTAAAAATCAAAAAATTGAATTAAAAATAAAAATAAAATTTAAAAACTTTTTTTAAATATTAAATCGTGGTAGACTTTCTTTAGTTTAAATTTTTTCCGGTGTCGGCATTTGAAGACAAACTCGGATCGCTCGTTCAAGAGCGTGCGCTGGTCGGCTTGCAAGATGGCGAGTTTCTCTGCTAAGCAGATGTTGCAGCGTTTAGCCCCGCTGGTGTATGCAAATGATTTGCAAACATAAAACTTTAAATTTCTTAGCTTGTTTACTCGAAAAAAATTTTATTTTATTCGTTATTTTATATTTATTTTATTCGTAATAATTACTTTGGCTCTTAACTAATTAGTTTTTTTCGTGCGTTTTACCATCTTAACTAAATACTTTTTGTTTGTGTTTAGAATCACCTCCTGTTGAGGCTTCAATGAAATTTTTTTACGTGGCTTCTATACTATAATATATATATATATATATATATATATATATATATATACATATGTATAAATAGCCATAATTTTATGTCTCCGTTATTAGGTCTCCATAATATATACTAGTTCTCCATAATATAATACTGTATATATAGTCGCAATAATCTACATATATAATATATAAGTGTTTGTATTTAATTTGATAATTTTGCTCTGATCTTCAAATTATTGAGCACTGTTGAAAGGGAATTGACAGCACTGACCTTTGTATATATAATATATATAGATATTAGGTCTCCATAATTAAGTCTCCCTAAATTGGGTCTAAATATAGGGTCTCCGATGGGTCTCTATATATGTACATATATATATTATTTGTTACTAATAAAACTAATATATTATAAGAATTTAAAAATAAAATTTTTTAAATTGAATTAAAAAAAAAAAAAAATTAAAAAAGAAAAAAAATTTGAGTCGGCGCAAGATTTTCACTTCTTGATTGTAAATTAAACTGCAAAGAAAACATTGGAAATTTGACCGCTTTTGGTAAAAAAATTGCGTACGTCGTAACCACAGGTTATACAATTATATTGAGTTGAAGATAATAAAAACATGCATGACAGCTTGTCTTGAAAATAATTTTTGACTGTTTGTTGACAGAGCGATCTGAGCAATCAATCAAATAAGCGCAAGTACGGATTATCAAAGCACTACACGTGCTGTACTTTGATTATGACTCTAGGTATGTAGCTTATACTTTTGTTAATTGTTCTAACAATTTAGTTTAGTTTGAATTAAATTACAGACATTGTTTTAAATCTGTGAGATTTATCGGAGCTTACAATAGCGTATAAAATAGTTTTTTAAAAATATATTGTTCAAGAAGGCATTTTGCTCTTTTCTGTTTATTCTCCCTTGGTTCTTTTCCTCTCGTTTTTATTTGTCTTTTGTCGTTCCAACTTTCTCTCGTATCCAATCGCGACACGACGTGTTTCTTTCTGATTGTGTCTAAATCTAAAGTATTGTGGTTGACAGCGTGTTGCGTTCTATTGCTTGCTGATTTTTATTTGTTACAGTTTTATAGAATTTTTTTTTTTTTTTCAACTAAAGCAAAGCTGACGACTGTACTCTGATCATTTTCTGTTATTTTATTTTTCTAAAGCAAGCGGCAAAGAAAGAATCAATTAAACAGATTAATTTTTAGAAAATCCACAGCAAATAGACTTAAGTCTGAACTTTCGCAAAAAAAAACCCATAAAAATCAACCAATCAATAATAACAAACATAATAAAAAAATAATATCAAAGGTAGTATTGGTCATTAAAACTATTTTAAATTTGTATAACAATGCAACTCGCTGTCAAGCACACTACAGTACAATAGACTCAAGAAATAAAATAAAATGCCAGACGAGATCCGAAAAAGATACGAAAGAAAGTTACAAATGAGAAAAAAGTAAAAGCGAGAGAGATCGTACCATTGGGGAATAAACGGAAAAGCGCCAACATTTTTGCGTTTAAAGGCGCGTTTACAGCCGTTTACAGTACTTTTTTTCAGCTTGATCTTTGTTTGCTTTATAAATCCACTTTAAATATATATCAAGTCAATAAAACAAACAAAGATCAAGCTGAAAAATAGGATCTTTTGTAGAAAACCCCCGCCACCAATGCAAAAATGTGAGATTTGAGAAAAATAACCCCACCACGTTTTAAGTATTGCAGATTGGGCTTGCCACAGCCAAAATTTCATGAACCCTGTGACAGCTGAGCATACGCAGACAATTGAGTCAGTTTGACATATTTTCGAAATGGGCAACAAACGAGAATGTGGCACTCACCGTTCCATTTTGAGCGGTGGCGTGGGTGTTTTTTGGAGGGGCCTTCTACAAAAGATCCAAAAAAAGCACTGTAAACGGCTGTAAACGTGCTTTTAATTTTTCTTTTAAAAACTAAGCCGTAAATGAAACAAATCACACTAATTTTTCTGTTTTGCCGTTGATTCATTCACACATTTTAATCAATTTATTTTATATCAACCTCAATTTATTTTATATCAACCTCAATTTAAGTATTAAGATTTCATCATTGCTTGTTGTCGCTTCTGTCATGTTCACATGTCACCCAATAGCTCATTAACCAGATCCAGTTTCTTGTTATCCTTGATGTTTGGAAAAAACTTTAGAAATATCAATAGTTTTATAATTGTTTTTTTATTACAAGTTTCTAAAATTTGCTAAACTGATTCCGACAAACCAGTTGTATTGTAAGTACAACACGATATTTTGTTTTAGTTTCTATGGGATTGTACATACTTGATTTCGTCACTGATTGGGTGAACGCATTTGACACTTATTATTTTCAAATCGATGAAAAAGGTCAAGATTACGCAGTCTACTTTTGGTCTACAGTTGGATTTATAATAATACCGTCGATGGTGATACAAGTAACAGCGACATACATAGATTGCTTAGCTTAAAATATAAAACTTTGTAACTTTATAGAAAAAATCTTTAAGGTTGATATTATTTAAAATAGATTACTAACAGGTTTGTTAAATATTCTACTTTAACAGTGCTAATTTTTTTTTCTTCTATCTTCAATTCTTTGATGCGTTAAAGTCGGGAAGATAACGGTTTACGAGTAAGGCGAACATCATAATTTTCGACTAACTTTTTAATTTTAATTTTCAACTGTAATTTCGTTTACCTGCTTCCAACATAAGCAAACAAAGTCTATTTGGAAAGCCTTTTTTTGTAGCATTATGCTTATAAAATCAATAAACTAAGCTGAGATCATTTGATAAAAGAATTCTTTTGATAAAAGATTTGACATTAAGCAATTTTTGGATTTTGGATTTACAAACTTTGTTATGGAAAGTCACCTTTTTTAATTATACAAAAATTTCATTTTAAACGCTTTTCTTCGGTCATTAACCAAGACTTATGCCTATTTGTGAGAAAGAAAAAAAATTGCTCGAATTATAGAGAGTTTTGCTTTTTTAGACGATTCTTGTTTCATTACAACTAAAAGAAACCTGCAGTATGCTCGTTTAACAAAGCTCAACCAATCAAAATTTATTGCAATTAAAAAATCCTAATTAGCCTAATTCAAATAGAATCAAAAACGAATTACGATAAAAACACATTTCAAAAGGCAATGCTTAAAATTTGACAAATTGTACGTCCGGACTTATACTTTCTCGGTAATCAACTTTACTTCAAAGCTACTATATCTGGTCCAAAAGCATTCAAAAACATTCATTTATTAGAAGCTTTTTCTGAAAGAACGGATCGCTATTTAGAAGTCCATAAACAAATTATTTACAAGCAATTAACAAAAGCGAGCAAGCAAAAGACAAAACTAATAAGTTCTAAAAGTTTTAAAGCGAATAGCCAAGTAAAATAATAAGGTTTTGACTTCCCTACAAACGACTACACGTCCCTACAAACAACTCGCAAGCAATTCATTTATCACTACGAAGCACGTTGCGACAGTTCAGAATTATTCTTAGCTTGAAAGATTTAAAAAACGGAAATCATTAAACTAAGTTATTTTCTTCAAATCACAGTACTCACATTACGTAACCGGATTCTCGGGTTTAATTGTGTATTTTTGTGGCCTGGATCTTATTACTTTTGAATGCAAGAGAAACCCAATGATTTTTAAATAGTTCCATTTGTCTCATGACAAATTCGCCTACTTTAAACTGCAATGACATTGACATTCATTTGTTCACTTTATTAGCAATCAAGTTATCACGTTTCTGACTTGTTATTGACAAAGTGATTCCGAATAAGAAAACAGCGCTTAATTAATATATTTTAATAAACCACAATGTCAAATGTGCAAAACACCGCAGCTTTAAAACAAATTTGCTAAGTTAATTATAAAAGAAAAACGATTAAGATAAATAAAATAATATAACTGAAAACAATAAATGAAAATATCTTGAGAAAAATAAAACCGAATGAATAAATGATAATTAGAGAAAAGCAGTCGCCTTCAAACAACAATCTTTCCCCTAGATTTGAACATAATGCGGATATTAATAACGTAATAGCATTGCCATGACAACGGCGAGTTTTTCTCTCTAGCTGAAGGCTTATCGAAGGTCACTCGTGATAGCAAAAGCACCGTATTTCTATATGAAACTGAGTCACTTTATCTGTTTATTTTAAATTGCAGTTGAGAAAGCCTAACATATTTAATAAAAAGAATGGTTAGAAATATTATCAGGTTATAGAGATATGAGTTAAATACAAGATAATTATTATATTTGTAAATTGCTTGTTATATCTTGATAACAAATTTTCAAAAACTGTTCAATTTAAGCGCAACGTCCGGGCTTTCGAAGCCCGCCGGGTCAACGGCCTACCTTTGCAAAAACATTTGTAATTATTTCATTTTTTTTTAGATAATATTCTGAAATTTCTTGACTTTTCCTAATTTGAATTGCTGAATAAGATAATATTATTTTAGGTGGGCCCGAGCAAAGGTTAATGGGTAAGATAGACATTTTTCAGCAATTTATGGATTTTTGCTTGCTATCGCAGCAAAACGTGGAATTTCAATTTCACGCCTTTATTGTCGTGTGGTCGGTGGTGTTTACGTCAGCAGCGTGGTCGAATGCTTAAAGTACCGGGCTTGTGACCAACACGGGCTTGGTTCAAAAGTCACTCGCGCCATTCTGTTTCGTTCTTGGGAAAGACATTTTACGGCACATTCCCCTGCTTGGTGGTCTTGGCAAGCAGTTCTAAATTACAATCATATTTCAATTAAATTACAAGCGAACAGCAATATCTTGGTGTTTCGGGAAGCAGGTTGGGGTAATTGCCTACCCTATGTATTAGCGCCTCCGTCGCTTTCCTTCGAGTCAAGAGGATAAATATAGAGATAAAATAAAAAATAAAATTAAATGACATCGATTTTAACAAGTTATTGCTTTTCGTGACGAAGCTAATTACGTTATTCACCAAACTTCAACATTCCTAAGGCGATGAAGAACATATTTCATATAAAAACATACTTTCTTTTTCTGAACTTCTGGCGACTACTTGGAAACAGTTTACACATTTACTTTCTTTTGTATAAAACAACTGCTGTTTCACTAATTAAACAAAATAGATTTGGTGAAAGAAGACATGGAAAGGGTTGGAGCTAAGGAAGGAGACGAAGTAGATCGAGTGAAATAGAGATTACTGTCGCGCTGTGGTGACCCCGAGTAGGGAGAAGCCAAAAGAAGAAGATAAATTCATGACGTACTAAAGTTTTAGATCTGCACAAATGACTTCTTACCTCTAAAAAATTTTTCAAGCCAGAGTTTAAAAAACGGTCCTTACTTATTGCAAAGCATTTAATAAATTATTTCAAAAGTCATTTGAAGTTCGAAAAGAACTTTTATTTAAATATCAAGTAAAAACCTTTCTTTTTTTGGCCTTCATTTGACTTTTGCAATGATTTCTACGTTCGAACGTCAAAATATTATCTTGGAAAAAGTTTGATGCCCTCTGGTCTAATATGTTTATCCTATTATATTCTGATGTTTTTGTAGATTTAAAATAACCCCTAGTAGGAAATCTCTGAATTTAAAATTGACTTAGACTCTCAATTACGTATAACCTAGGCTATTTGCAAGGGTTCTTCCACGTAAAACCAGGTAAAATTTGAGGCCCTAATTTTATGTGCACAGAGCTTATAATTCATGTTAGAGCTGATTTGAACTCTTGGTTACATAAATTTTTCTCTTCCTGCTTGCGTCAACTCCAAATTTCGAAAATCTACAGAAGAGCGCTTGTTTTCGCTATTCAAAAAATGGAAAAGGCTATAGAAGATCTACAGAATTATTGACAAATATATCAATTTTATGTTCCTGCAAGAAAATCAAGACACTTACCTGTAATTGCATCGAACCAATTGATCTATTGCTTTCTAGAGAACAGAATCAAAAAGTCAATTGTGTATCAAGTCGTTCTGTTAATACTAAACCACGAGGATTTTCTCGAGGTTAAGAATAAGAAGGCCTGTGGCATATTTGTCAATCTGACGGCTGCATATGTCACTGGTATTGCATACAAACTTGGCTTCAACTGCAAGCTGCTAAGGTAGAAGCTTTACTTTTACTAACGGCGACACTAAGCAAAACGGAAATGGGACAGCTCGTCGTAGCCATCTTGCCACTAGCATATAAAAATATCAAAATGGATTATAGGTAATTATTATTAAAGTTAAATTATTGAAATGTAAAAAGGTTATCTTAAAGAAAAATGTTTAAAAGGTAAATATTATTAAAAAGCTGAATTATTGAAAAAAACAAATATATTATAATATCTTTATCACAAGACAATAAAACTATTTGTTTTTTTTTCAATCTTATCTCTTTATAAATGACTGCACGGCCAGTAAGGCTTCGGCCAGTTGGCTTTAAAGGCCAATTAGGATGCAGACAGTCGGACGCAGCTTGTTGGTAAAACAGCCTTGGGTATCAGAAAAACGGTGTTACTTCAAAATCAACCAAGAGTTTTTTCTTTTTAACATCTGTACATATAATCTACTTTCCAAATTCTCTAGATTATGAATAGGGGTGTCTTAAAAATTTACAACAATCAACTTTTACCATTTTGTCCACTTCCTATTTATCTAGGGGTAAAAGTAGACAGATTATTTACTTTCCATCACCGTAAAAAAACATTACGTAAAAAACTTCCTTCTCGTGTCCAGCTGCTGAGGTCACTTGCGGATCAGGGCGGGTGCTGGTGCCAAAAAACCACAAACAGCTGTCTTGTTTATGGTCTATTTGACAAATGATTACTGGATCCCTTGTGTTGTCGCATTGCTCATACTTGATTTATTAAAAAGTGTCGTAAATGAAGTTTTGTGTAAAATCACTGGATGCCTCTGTTCTTCTCCAAAGGAACACTTACCCGTTTTTACAAAAATCCATCAATCTGAGCTATACAACTAGGAGCGACACTCTTTTTGGCTAAAGATGGTGCTCTAGACCAGTTCTCCACTATCTTTTTGACCTACGGAGCACTTGGACAAGAGAAAAGAGCTAACTCCGAGCGCTTTCTTTTAACTAAAGTTTCATTTGGCGTCATAAAAAAACCTAAAAACTTTAATCTAAACCCTAAAAATAAAGTAAAAGTTTAAATTGAAGTTTTAGATTTTTTATGACAACCAAATGAAATTTTAGTTAAAAGAAAGCGTTCGAAGTTAGCTCTTCAACCTGATCCCAATGAGCTGTAGGTGCAAAAAGGTAGTTACCAATTTGCGCAAGTTGTGTACAAGTTTTATCTGAAGTTATCAATTTGCGCATATCGTGTACAAATTGCGCCAGAAAGACAGCTGATCAAAAAAGTCATCACTATATTTGCACAGATTTAGATTGAAATTGATACGCTTTTTTGTCCACTAAATCAATAGTTCTTAACCTTTCTTTGTGTTAGTATCCCTTGAGCTTTCATAAAAGTATTTCGTACCCCTTGTTTACAATGACGTATAGAAATATAAAAAATTGTAATAAGCGACATGAGACTCAGCATTATAAAGCATGCATAAAAGCAAAATATTTTAAATTCAACAGTATTAATTGCACATTAACAATCAGTCACATTATTAATCGGTCTTTTGTTGCTGTTTTTTATAAATAATCATGTTGAAACAAAGTTTTTTTTTTTTTTTGAGATAGACACATGCATGTCATTACTTCGGTTCAAACAATTTCTCGCCTTGGTTTTGATATTTAAAGAGTTGAGAAGCCAATTTCACATAAGTAGGTTGTTGCAAAAGGTACAAGGATTTTTAAATCATTTTTTGCTAACTGTGAGAATGTCTTGAGTTGTGCACACCAGAAGGCATCTAACTGCATTGAATCAAACTCCATTTTTGTTTTTATTACTGGCTTTCATCTCAACAAGCCTTTCTTTTATGTTCTTATTAACATCCATGAAATCTATATTAAAAAGAAATGGGTCCTGCATCCATCCCTGTGAAACAGAAACCTCTCCATGATGAAAGTATCCCAGGAAGGACTGACAAAGCATCTGCAAGTGCTTTTTCATATCAGTCACAATACCTTCCTGCAATAAATCTTTAGAATTGGAAATTTCATCAAAATCAGAAAAATTTTCAAAATTTCCACACCCAATACAATTTCTCCATATTGAAAGCTTGTTAGTGAAAGCAGCTATCTTTTCTTTGGCTGTAATTATGTTCATTTCTGTATTCTGAATGGAGGTATTTAAGTTGTTTAAGTGGCTGAATATATCTTCCAGGTAGGCCAGGGACAAAATAAAATTTTCTGTTTCAAAGTGCTCTACTATGCTATTACCTCCCTGTCTAAGAAATTGCTCGATTTCTTTGTGCAGTTCGAAAACAGGAGTGAGCACTCGGCAACGGGAAAGCCACCTTACCTTGGTGCGATAAAGAAGTACGTCGTGTTCAGTCTTAATTTCGTTACAAGAAACTTTAAACAGACAATGATTCAAGGCATTTTGTCTTATATAATTAATTGCGCTTACAGCAATTGACAAAACATTCTTCAATTGTTCTGGTAATGATTTAGCTGCAAGAGCATGACAATGTGGCACACAGTGTGTGACTGTGATGTGAAGTACCTCTTTTTTCACACTGGCAACGAAACCTGATTTATTTTCAAGCATGACAGGAGCAGCATCAGTGCAAAGTGAACTGCATATGTCGAGAGTCATTCCAGGATTCAAAAAGAAATTCTTGACAATATTGAATACGTCAATTGTTTTTGTGGTTGCTGTCAATGGTTCACAAAATAGGAATTCTTCCACAACTTCTTCATCTTTGCATACCGCACAAATGCTAATAACTGACTATAAAAACTGACTTCTGTTGACTCATCCAACTAAAGACTCACTTTGATAGGATTTGCTTTGATATCGGCAATCACTTCTTGCAAGATGTCTTTACCTTATATCACAATTCCTGGAATGAATAACATCATTTGACAAAGGTACTAAACTTAGTTTTTTTTCTGCCTCATTCCCCAGTACAGCTTTTGCCATTTCTATTGCGCATGGTTTCACCAACTCCTCAGCAATTGTATGTGGCTTATTTTTCTTGGCACACAAAAATGCAACCTGGTATGATGCGTGTAACAACAGATGAAAATCTATACTTCGGTAATGTATCACTTTTATGAAAAAGGTCCCTTTTAATCTTCAAACTATTGAAATCATTTCCTGATTTTGCACCACAATGCTGATTATTAAAATGTTCATTAAGCCTTGAAGGTTTGAGATTTGCATTTGCTAATACTCTGCAGCATAGTATGCACTGCGGTCTCTGAGTGTTAATTTTAAAGGTTTACTGTAGACCGCACAGCGAATCCCTCTCTTCTTGGCTTCAATTTGTTCAACTATGGGGAAGCTATCCGAGCCTTCCCCAATCACACCGCTGGCTTTCCACAGGTCTTATGGTTTATAATATATATATTTACGTTGAAAATTCCATATGACAGTACAACAACAGGCTTCCACAAGCCAACGACCAACACTACAGCTCAAACGGTGCAGCCAACGTGCAACCAACGTTCAGCCAACGTGTAGCCAACGATGCAGCCAACGATGCAGTCGCATAACGAAATTTTCCCAAGTTTCACTTGCGATCTACAAACTCACTCTTCAAACTAAACCACCGAACCACTTGATCACCAACGACTGAAAGAGGAATTAAATTTACCAACATCTCAATTTATAGTGTGCTCGCCACCTGTAAGTGAGCCAATCAAATTTCATTAAGATCGCTGGACGTGATCTGCCTATAAAGCAGTGAACGCAAACCATAGAATCAATTAAGAGGTTTCAAAAAAGACTTCTATGCAGTTAATTACCTTTTTTAATTTCAGTGCGAGTTCTATTTTTATGATTTTAACACTGAGTTCCATCTTTTTCTGTCATGCAAGTAAAACCACATCTGACATACTCTTCATTCCACTTGCGTTTCTTAGACATGACTGTTTTTGCTAAATTTCAAAAGACAATTGTAGCTAAAATGCAACTCTTAAATATCAACTAAACTGGAATCTTACGTAGAACATCAAAAGTAACAATGACTATTTTTATGAGATAATACTGCCAAACCGACCTCCCGTAGACAAAACGTTAATTGTTATGTCACACCATTTTCAAACTGTGTGTCACGCCTCCTATAAGGGGGCAAACCGGTGTATTAATAGCGATGTAAACTAAAAGCGAATTGCCGATAAACTAACTAGCCTATTTGATTCTGATAAATACAGGGTGTTCATAAAGTCTTCATACAATTTCAAAATTTTTTTATAAAGTCAATTCTTAAAATATCTTAACCAGGTTTGTTTTGTTTTAATCAGTGCTGCTTCAAGTTTTTATTTAAAATAAAATTTTCTGTTTCAGATATATTTTTTATGTGTTTTATGAATGTGTTAAATAAACCCTTATTAAATGGTTAGTCCTAGTTAATATTAAATGATTAAATCGATGGATTGGAAGAGATGGACCAATTTCATGGCCACTTCGTTCACCAGACCTCACTCCCCTGGACTTTTTTCTATGGGGTTATGTGAAGGATATCGTGTATCGAACAAAGGTGAGGGACATAACTGACTTGAAGCAAAGAATTTCTAATGCTATTGCCACCATTGACGAGGCTATGCTTCAACGAACATGGCAGGAAATCGAGTACCGTCTTGATGTGCTTCGCGTAACTAAAGGTGCCCATATAGATGAAATGAGTAAATGTATTAAATGAGGTAAAAAAACTTTAAGCAGCACTGATTAAAATAAAACAAACCTGGTTAAGATATTTTAAGAATTGACTTTATAAAAAACTTTTAAAATTGTATCAGGACTTTATGAACACCCTGTATACTGTCTAAAACTGATGGAATCTAGCACACTTAGCTATATTAATAAACAATTATGTTGAAGTAAAATTAATTATGATATAGTACTAAAGCACTATTTAACACAACTAATAGATTCAAGAGACGCGCCAAATTCGGTTTACGGTTTAACTAAAAAAAAACTTCCTTAAAAAAATAGAACTAGCCCTCAAAATAATTCTCCGAATTTATATGCAATCCTTAACGGCCAAAAACAGACTTTAGCTCTGCAGTATAGGTACATTTTCAAATCAAGATTTAAGTCAGCTAAATTTTCAAATAAGTAACTACAAATACAACTACTCTACGACAAACTCAGTAATTATCTAGATAATCCTGGAATTTCTGAAACCAACATTGTATTATGTGCTGCAGATGGTGCCCCTTCCACGATGGGTCATACATCCATGATGTTTAGAATTGATAAAGAATGACAATCCAAGCGCATTAAATGATGCATTGTGTTATTCACAAAGAAAATTTAACTAAAAAAATGTTTCTCCGAAACTGCACGAAATACTGCATTTGTGTAATTGGTACTGAAGACTAGTAAATTCAATTTTAGTTAAAGTTTAGAAGAAATTATAAATTCAATTCTTGGTTTAAAGACTAAATTCAGTTGTTAAAAAGAAGTTGGCTGGTCCGATAACTTCACCGAATTCGATTGCTTTCTCCGTCCTCGCGGTGCTGAACTTCTTGGATAAAGTCAGCGAAATTCCCCGAAGTTACAAGTTACTCTGACACCCGAGCAAGAAAAACAATCACGGATACCTAAACTACCGGGATGCGAAACTTGAAAAAATGCGTGCATACAGTAGGGCTATTTGATTTTTTGCTTTTAAAGCTGCAATTTTGAGTTCTACAATATTTTTCCAACTAAGTATATAGAGTAATCATATTGTAACTTGTAATATCACATCTAGAGCTTACTGTATAGTTTATTCTGGGCGAGTTTTTGAAAAAGCAATACAAACCGTATTAAATGCAAATTAACTGCAAATTTACATAACACAAAAATATAAAAGTTAAATAAACTACAAGTTTTGCATTTATACAACAATCAAGAACTTCTAAATCAAGGACATGCATTGTCTATGTCCAGACTTTGCTAGCGAAGGCGATCATCTTTACTGTATAAGTGCTAATGTATTATTGAAATCAATTAATGATTGGTCCGTAATTGCTTCAGACAAAAGCATTAAAACGTTTAAACGCATATTGAGGGATAAATACCCAAATATGTGATACCATGCCCACAGAACTACCCTTGAGTGAAATACCTGAAACCTGCCATATACAGCGCTAAATAGACATAAATATTTAATATGACATAAAAACTTTCACACATAAAAATTACAGTTATAAGAAATAAAAAAAACTTTTCAATTGCTAATAAACTTAATCGGACAAGCGCGCTTTCTTGATTGATGTCTGGAGGAGGACGGCGTTCTTTTGCTGATCCTTTTCCAAGTTATGCAGACCTTTCAAAAGTACATTTGCCACGTGTCGTCTGAGCTTGTCACTAGTGTTCAGGTTATTGTAGTCCTCCATCACTTGCAGAATCATCATGAGTCTCCTGCAGCAGCAGGCCCTGTGTCTGGCTTTGGTGATAAAGGCAAGTCCACATCGCACAAGGTCAAAAGTGGTTTGGTGGGGGATTTTCAGGGAGCCTCGTGAAACTTCGGAGATAAAGGCACTGACTTCTGTTGAGACTAGTTCATCCTCCTCATTGAAGATCAGGTGTTCCTCACACTTTTTCTCCAGCCACCCTGCCACATAGGCTGCACTGCTTTCCTCATGGATAGAGAGTGAAGGCTCAGTGCAGTCCTCAATGAAAGTGGCGTCCTCAGCATCGATGGCACTAGTAACACACGTGTGAGCCATGGTTTCCCCATTTACGTCCAAGGTCTCCAGATAAGAAGCTGCATGTCTAGCCAGGCGTTTTTTGCAGGCAGTCAAGACATCCCCAGAAGTCATAAAAGCATTTGCACCAGTCGATTGCCTGTACACAGAAAATTCACCCTCTATCCTGTCACTCTGCAGCTCACGAAGAAGTACATACTGGAAGCCAGCATGGGTCAGGAGGTGTGCACAAATGGAAGTCAGGCCTTGCATGGTCTGCACAAGTGCTTTCTTAGTGTCATGGGTTACACACTGCTTTCTGCCTTTTCCGTGCCCAGAAGGGGCTTTCTGGAAAATCTGTAGATAATCGGACAAGTTGGTAGTGGTGTGGTCCTGAACATGCCGGTGGGGATCATTTAGCCTCACTTCTTGATGTTTTGATGACACATTCACAACATTCCACCAATTAAGCACAAATTGAATAAAGTCGGCTGTGTCGCCACACTTCTGGAGCCTGAGGGCAGCTTCAACTTTGTCGTTGAAAACTTTCAACACGTGCTGGACATTCTGCAGTTGAAGTTTTGAAGGTCGAACAGCAGCATCTGTCAGGGGAGATGTTTTCAAAAGGTTTGCCTTCTCAGCATGGTGGTGGTGGTGGTTTTACCCGACCCATTCCTAGGGATGGGGGCGCGGATCAATTCCGCGGAATCCCAATAGTCGGGCGACTCCCCACGGACGGGACCAGAGGTCCAGAAGAGAAGGGGTGTGGCCGAAAATGGCCCGACGCAGAGGGTCTAGTACAGGGCAGTCGAGCACGAGATGTGAGAGATCCTGTGATTCAGAACCACAGTTGCTGCAAGAAGGAGTCTCGGCTCGACCAACCCTGTGGAGATAAGAGTTGAGGAGAGTGCTGTGCCCATTGCAGCGTAAACGGGAGAGAGCACAGCGAGCGGAGCGAGGGAGAGTAAGCTCCTCGGGAGATACTGTAGGGATTTGGTGTTGGAAGAAACCAGATTGGACACTGCGTCTCCAACTGGTGTAGAGAGATAGCCGTTGGGAGGAGATAAGGGGTGTGAGGGATACTGATATATTGGAGGGATCGAGAGAGGCACCGGCTTTAGCTAGAGAGTCAGCTAAGTCGTTGCCTGGGAGGGAAGAGTGACCAGGTATCCATTGAAGATGGACAACCTTGGATTGAGATAGAGAGTTAAGAAGAGATTGGGTATTGGATAGGGATTTTGGGGTTAAATATGGTAGGGGGGTAGAGAGAGTTGAAAGGACAGATAAAGAGTCGGAAAAGAAGGTGATAGAGTCGAAATTACATGTCTTGGAGTGAGAGATACACCACTCAAGAGCATGTAGGAGAGCGAAGGTTTCAGCACTATAACTGGTAGTCCAGAGACCAGTCGAGAAGGAAAGCGAGGTAGCAGTGACACACTTTGTACACTTGATGTGTATCCCTGCACCACCCTGTCCCAACCCGCCAGGTACCGAACCGTCAGTCCAGGCAGAGATATCGCTGTGAGATAGAGTGGAAAGATGGGAGGTAGCTGCAGTGTTACGAAGGGAGGGGGGATCTTTGCGAGAGCATGGGGATGAGAGGTGGAGTGAGATTGTGTAATTAGATGGGGCAGACCAGGGGGGTTTAGGAGGGCAGAGGATTAGTGGTTCACGAGTGAGATGTAGGTTAGGGGTAAGGTTATGTGATCTGGAGAAAGATCTCCATGAGTTCTTTTTGAGACGTGTACGGGGGTTAGAGTTCGCAAGAGAGGCTATAGGAAAGGTGGGAGGTAGACGGAGAGCTCGTTCAAAGAAGGAAAGAGATTGGTGAGTGAGGGTGGAGGTAGAAGTGCTTCTATATGAAGTAGAGGAATGGGAGTGGACGATAGACAACCTGTGATTACTCGACAGGAAGATCTATGCATCCTCTCCACGGAGGTGATGTGAGTAGGAGATGAGAAGGGAAACCAGCCTGGGGAAGCATAGGTGAGGATGGGGCGAATGAAGGCTTTGTATAGGGTACATAAGGATTCTTTTGATGGGCCCCAGGAGGCAGAGGCAATGGAGCGAAAAGCACGAAATCGGTTGTGAAACTTTTTCCGTAAGGATAAGACGTGATATTTGAAAGAGAGAGTGCGGTCGAAGGTTACACCGAGAAAGGTTGGATGAGGGTTGAATTTGAGAGGGGTGTTAAGAATGTGAAGAGAGGGTTGTATACGTGATTGGTAGGGGTCTAAGCTGAAGAAGGATGTTTCACATTTGAGGGGGTTGAGAGGAAGGCGCCATTTTGAGGACCATTCCACCAGTCTGTTGAGGGCAGCTTGTACTACAGCGGTTGCACACTCAACTCTCGGGGAAGAGGCCCAGATGGCTAGGTCATCTGCATAGAGAGAGGTCTTAACAGATGCAGGAAGGAAAGTGGGAAGGTCATTGATGTATAAAGAAAAGAGAACTGGTCCTAGAACCGAACCTTGGGGAACTCCTCTTCGGAGACGGAAAGGACGACTGTATGAATTACAGATACGGACTTTCGAACGGCGATCTGAGAGGTAGGATCGTATCCATTCGACAAAGCAAAGAGGAAGATCTAATGAGAGGAGTTTAGAGAGTAGGGCAGAGTGCCAAACTGAGTCAAAAGCTTTCGCAAAATCCACAGTGGCAAGGACTGTACGTGCGCCTGGCTTAGATTGGTGGAAGGAATCTGCGATTGACTGTGAGAGAAGGAGAACCTGGTCTACAGTCGATCTACCAGGTCTAAAACCAGCTTGCACGGGTGAGAGAATGTCATGTAGTTCGAGAAAATAGGTTAGTCGTCCTAAAACCATTTTTTCGAAGAGTTTGGAGGTACATGAAGTGAGAGAAATGGGTCTATATGAAGAAGGTGAGTCAGAGGGTTTGCCGGGTTTGAGAATGGGGATGATTGTTGATTGTTTCCAAGCAGACGGGAAGGTGTGTGTTGACCAGGAAAGGTTGAAGATGTATAGAAGAAAATGTAACGCAGATTGTGGTAGGTGGGATAGAAGAGGGTAGGTAATTTGATCAGGGCCGGAGGAGGTTGATGTTGAGAGTTGAGAGATAGCTGTAGAGAGTTCAATTGAGGAGAATGGTGAACAGAAAGTGGAATGCAGGGTGTTGCAGTGTGTAGTTCTGATTTGCTTCATTTGGGCTTTCTCGGTGCTTCGAAAAGGTTTTGGGGTTTGGGTAGAGAAATGGGACTGTAGGTGTGAGGAGAGATGGTTGGCACAATCTACAGGGGTATGGCAATTTGAGAAATTGGGAAGGTCAGAAGTAGTTGGGGAGGGGGAACCAGAGATGGAGCGAAGTAGAGAAAAGACTTCGCTAGGACGGGTTTTAGGAGAAAGGCTAGAGCAAGTATTCTGCCATGACTTGGCTTTAGCCTTATTAATCACAGTGGAGGTATATCTGGATGTAGCGATATAGTGCTGGCGGTCTTCTTCGGAACAGTGTGCCTTCGCAAATGCCTTTCGGCGTTTTGCGACGGCATCTGCGACTTCAGGAGACCACCAGGCTTTAGCAGGACGGTTGATGCTGCCGAAAGGAATGGCAGAAGTGGCAGCATCATTGAGGAGTTTGGTAAAGGTGTGGGTGGCTTCAGAAAGAGAGAGTGTTGTAAAGTTAGAAGGAGTGGGGCAGTGGGTATCAATATAAGTAAGGTATTCGTCCCAGCGAGCTTTATTATAATTAAATGAGGGGGGGCGGTGGAAAGAGTTAATTATAGGGGAAGTGGGAATAGTGATGGAGATAGGAAGATGATCTGAGCCGAGGTCCGGAAGGGTCTGCCATGTGCATTTAGAGGCTAATCGGGCAGGTACTAGGGAAAGGTCCGGGGAAGAGCGGTTTCCGGTGGCACGGTGTAGTAGGGTGTGGTGTTCGGGGTTATTAAGAGGTAAAAGATCAGAGGAGAGGAGCCAATCAAACAGATCTTTGCCTGAATGGTCTTCCGGTGAGTGGGAGTCCCAGGATGAATGATGGCTATTAAAGTCGCCAAAGATGTAAGTGGTAGGAGATGATGGTAGGAGAAAGGGTGAGAAGGATTTTGGGCGGGAGTCGGAGGAAGAGGAGCGGATAGGAGGGACATAGACGTTGAAAAGATGTATGGGAGCGGCTCCTTTTATTTTAACTGCAATAGCTAAATAATCGGAGCTTGGGTCGAGGGAGGAGAGGGATTGTGTGGAGAGTGAAGTGTAAGATAGACCATTTTTGACAAGTATCAGAACACCTCCTCCTAGGTTTCCCGTAGAGTTGGTGGTTCCTCTCCTCGTCATAAAACGGTTCTTTTGGAGGGTTTTGTAGCCTGGTATGCGAAAAGTGGAGTCAGAGGAGAGGTGTGACTCTTGTATGAAGATGAGATCGTACTGATTATGAGAGAGAAAGTGTAGGAGTTCAGTACGACGCGGGCGAATCCCATTAGCATTCCACTGTAGGATTCGGAGGTTGTTTTGAGAGGGAGAGGAAGGATGAAATGAGGATTGTGTGAGAGGAGAGGTGGTTTGTTGGGTTTGTGGAGAAGGAGTAGTCAATGCTGAGGGAGGGTAAGTATAAATTAGTTGGGGGTGATTAGGAAGATAGGTGGGATTATTCGAGGTTGTTTTGGGTGAGGGTTTAGTTTTTGAAGATATGGTTTTGTGGTTGATTGTGAGTGAAGGTGGGGGATTTGGAGTGTGAGAGGATGGAGATGCAGAAAAGAATGAGGATATGGGATTGGAGTGTGAGAGGGAGGGGGGGTTGAGAAGAGGATGGACACATTGGGCAAGTCCAAGAGTGTCCCGGGGAGATTTTGCGGAAGTCAGCGGGAGAAAGACCAGAGCAGGAGAGGTGTACCCAGAGAGAACAGCCGGTACATTGTATCGATCTGTTTCCCCAGGTAACTCTACGGGAGCAGACAGAGCAGGGGTCTATAGGGCCAGGGTTGGGGTGAATATCACCGCTGATAAGAAGAAGAATAGAGATAAGAATCAGCGGTGAGTGGGATGAGTAATGAAGAGGTT
This sequence comes from Diplosoma virens, assembly GCA_963680785.1. NCBI lineage: Eukaryota > Metazoa > Chordata > Ascidiacea > Aplousobranchia > Didemnidae > Diplosoma > Diplosoma virens. The sequence goes on along the minus strand of OY796887.1, from coordinate 21,207,631 downwards.
TGGGGTGGAAGGAGGGACGAGGAAGAGATGTCCGAGAGAGAAAAGAAGGGGTAGGGGGGCGGTCAATTGGGTTTAAGAGTGCTGTCCACATGTGACCGCGCATTGGACAGCAGGGATAAAAAATGAGAAGAGTTGTCCAAGGGAGAATCGCCCGAGGATGAGACCCTCGGGGAATTGACAAGCCATTTCGACCCTCCCCAGTGCAGGGAAGGGGACTGCACCACCACGTTGAGGTGGCTTGTCGTTGGTGCAGTATCGTATAGCTTTCTGACGTCGTTGAAGGAACCAGTGACTTGGTTGTCGAAAGTCATCTTTTGGCAAGCCTCTGAAACAAAAGGAACAAACAGTAAAATCATCTCATGCTGGCATTTTTTGTTGTGGTGCTGCAGTATTCATTTCATTTTTTTTTTCTGTCACTGATTAAACAAAACTTTTTCACGTAAGAACTACATGAAGATATAATTATTTTGTAAGTGCTTTTTCTTAGGCTATTTTAAGTAAAATCACGAGTAATAATTGTTCGCTGTTGGTACTTAAATTTTTTTGCAAATCATATTTTTATAATAGATACGAAGTCTTTGCATAGATAATAATATTTAAATTTCTTATTAAGAGCAATCAAAATTGACAAATCTACTTATTGCGCAAAAAAACTCTCACAAACAGAAATGTCGAAATACAGCAAAACGCAGTCCAATGCATGAATACCAACACAATTAAAAATTAAATAAAAAAATCACGGAATTGTTATTCTTTTTATTCGTCAATTAAGTTCCAGTTATAATCAAAGATTTTCATTTAAAATAAAATAATTTTCTTTCAAGCTTTTTTTCAAAATTTGTATTAAAATGTTACATACAGCAAATCAAAAATAGTGTAGACTCACCTGATATCCAGTTGTTTCTTATGCACTTCAATAGATGCACTGTGTCAAACAGTAGGTACCAACTCCGTGTGTTATCTAAAGGATGAGTAGCAGTGGCAGGGTAATCCGACTCTGATGGACGATCGAACATCTTGCAGTAAAGCTGGTTGATCTTGTGGTTGTCTGTGATGGACCCAAGAACAATGCCTCCAGCCTGTTCTACAACCATGGCAGCCTGCTTCACCACCTCAAATTGAAAAGAAGCTGTTAATTTATGGACAGGTGTAACAGATACCATGATGCTGGGGCCTCGATGAAGACACTTGGACATGACGCAAAGCATTGAAGTGGCTTTTGGGTTGTGGTCATTCTTGGCCATGCCACTGAGGACTCCTCCGGAGAAGGCTACTGTTGGCCGAATCTTCATCTCGTCAACTAAGAGAACTACATTTTTCTGTTGAGGCTTTTGAAGTTTGGCAAACGTCTTTGATAAAATGTCCTTCACATTCACTGAAGAGACGACAGCTTGCAATTTTCTTCTACTTGGCAAAACTAGATACTCACGGAGTACTTCATAATTGCAGTGTGGAAAAGATCCCACAGCAAAGCAGTAGTCTTTTACAGTAAAATTTTTGTTGACTAGAAGTTTCAAATTATTGATAATAAAATCGATTTTTTTGCCTTTTTTTTTGTCTTCAGTTTCTTGAGCCTGAAGCACAGTAACTACTTTCTTCAACACTTTATCCAGAGGAATTTTATAGTTAAAGCAAGTATGCACAACAGCATAAAACTGTGAATAGGAACTGAGGCCATTATTGGGGTTCAATATAGTTCCTAGGGGTACGCGAATTCCACTCTTGTATGCAAAACACGTAAGAGGAGAACATAGCGTTGACTTGTTTTCAACCAGAACAGTCATTTCGCATTCACGAAAGTCAGACGACATAAAAAGGAAAGCACACCTGTCAGATCTTCGGGTAATCACAACATTGTTATATTCCTTGTGAAGTTTCTTGTCAGGTAGAAATTCACTGAACGACTTGATCCTGTCTCTGGCCATAAAAACGTCAAGTTGTTTGTCTACTTGCTTTGCAGGGCGAGGAGGGATTTGGGGGGTCGGCAGACATGAAGCAGGTACATCAAAAATGCTAGGTGCAACAGCTGGTCTTGTTGTTCCACCTGGCAGTTTCTTCATTGGAGGATTTTGTGGCCAATGCTTCTCGCAAATAAAAAAAGATTTAGCATTTGCAACATTAAAGTCTTTGCGAGGAGGAATCACAGCCAGCCACCTCTGCCTCTCAGGATCAAGCCTGGGCAGTTTGAATATTCTACGTTTTGATAAAAGGTCGTAGTTTCCTCTACAATTCACAATTCCACATTTATTCGGCATAATTACGTAAATTAATGCTCTTCGAAAAAAGAGAAAAATAATTATCAATATTACTCACAAACCTTGACCGGTCTGACCGGCCGGTAAAAAACCGGTCGAAACCTTTTGTTTTTTGACATTACAAAGTATATCATTTAAAACAATTTTATGGATTGTTTTGTTTCTAAAGTTATTTAACAACGCGATTTCTGAAATGGAGAGTCGTCCGTGATGAAAATTTACCATGTCGGCCGTAATGAAAATTTAGTACCGCAGCGTAGTTAAATCTAACCTATTCTTTGACCTCCTAACCCTCACCTCTATAAGGGTGAGGGTTAGGAGGTAAAGGTATAGTGGGTGTAAAGGTATACAGTAAGTTAGGGTGAGGGTTAGGAAGTCAGGAGATAGCTTTAACTACAAAAAAATTTTCATCACGGCCGACTCTCCATTTGAACCCGATTTCTTAGTGTGAGTAAGTTTGAAAAAATTGTAAAAAGTGGTCAATATGCATGGAAAATTCACTTGTCATTTATTCAGAATGATGGGAAAAAGTTGAGCCCTCGACAGTTGAATATCTTTTTCTAGTAGTAATAGGCCCTAGAGCCCTAGGCCTACGACTCAACTTTATCTTCTTTATGTAAGCTCGTATTTACTGTGCGTTCTACACTTAAAATAAAACAATGATTGATTGAGGAGGTCACCTAAATTTTCTGAAATTTTGATAGCTTTGAAGTAACACTACCTGACTACATTTTACGACCACTTGCAGCGACGCCGTTGATTTGACAAGTAACAACCCTTAAAAAACAGTCAATTACCAATCAGAACAATGCGTTTATCTGCCGGCCAACCGGAGAATGGTGTCGCCGGGTCACTAAAATAGCCTATTATCTTAAACAGGCCTAAATAGGCCTACCTATTACCTAACACTCGCCTATCCCTATGCCAACCAGTTTTGACACTCCACCTAACTTTCCTCAATTTGCTATAAATTTTAATGCTGTTCTTATTTAATTTTAAAAATCATTAAACGGTATTTCTTATTATTCTTTTTAATTATAATGAAACTTGAGTACACCTTACTAGGATTAAACTGCCTCGGTAACATACATTTAAATTTTCGTAAATGAACCTACCATAGTTAGCATTGTAGATCACAAAGTCTACCCTATGATGTAACAATAAGCTTTTATCGGCTGTGCAAATTAATAGAAAAAACAGTCGCCTTCGCTAGGATTATCTGAAACTAGCGCCTGCATGTCCTTGATTTAGAAGTTCTTGACAACAATATAAACGTTGGCAAAAAAAACCCCAACTATGAAACAATTGACAACAATCACAAATAAATACTTTTTTGTGAATGTTGCAATACATAAAACAATAAGATTTTTTATGAATTTTAGATTTGTGCATATTCCTAGTAAATTTTCAGATTTTTCAAACCATTGGTTCAAGGTTTTCAAGTTTAGAAGCATTTAAGCGTCTACCTTCAAAGTTGACTAGTGGAAATAGTTGGAATAAAAATAAAAAATTGGAAGGAGTTGTTTTCTTACTTTCATGAGCTCATTTTAAAAAAAATAACAATTTTAAGATTAATAACTAAAGAATTAAGGGGGGGGGTATCCATATGGATTCTTCGGCTTTTAATGCAAAATTACCACTTTTAAAAATCTTACTCATTTCGTCAAATGTACTTCTGTTGTTGAAATTATCTAATATAATTGAGCATTTTATAATTAGTTTTTATTAAATTGCTATATTTTGAATGTTTTTTTTTTACTAGTAAAAGAAGCAATGAAAAAAACGCACCAATATTGATCAAAATACTATTGAGTCGGGCAGTTTTTAACCTTTTGAAGAAGCTTAATTTGCTGCAATGCCAATAGTAACAAACAAACAGACACTGGTAAAAGAAAACAAAGTTTTAGAAAAACTATCTCAATAATTTCTAATAAAAACTTATTTTGTTAAAAAAATTTAAAAAAAGTTACAGATATTTTAGGTTAAAGTTAGGGTATCCGTATGGATCCCTTGGCCCTTAAAGGGTTAAATGTAGACTGAACGATAAAGGAAAAATTGGAATGCCCTTCCAAGCAAAGTTGGTTAACACCACACTTAAAGTTGGGTGAATTCTTTACTACAGATTCCACAGCACACAAAAACGCATAGCGCTAATTTGAACAAGTAAACAGTTAGTTTTTGCTATAACATTTGACAGTATCGTAATCATTGTAAACGTGTAATTAGCATACAACCAAACAGCATATTAAACAATTTATCAGCGTCTATTTGGTAGCTACACGACAACTGTTTCACTATTTCTTTAAAAGTGGGTCTAAACTATACACTGTAATTTTGTTTTGGCTTACGTCAGAGCGAAACAAAAGTATAGTGTAGAGCCATCTAATACAAGCAAAAATACAATTTGCATTGACTTGGGTTTTTATCAAGAAAAAAAATTATTTTAGTGAAACGTACTTTAATATTTTGGTCATCAAATACGTATATTAAATTAACTTTTAGCTTTTTTCATTGTCACCAAAAAAATTAAGAAGCATAAGATTAACAAAAACATTTTTCATCTGTTGCAAATGTGGTTATCTACGGAAAAAGATGCTAAAAAATATTTTTGTTGAGGTATTTTAACACTTTGTCAAACCAACAATGTAACAAGCTAGTATTTAGTTTTTCTACTGGCACCAGACAGACAACCTACTTGTAATTTCTGCAAATTGACTGCATCTTAAAAGTTAAAACTAATCTTGCACATGCACCATCTTCTGTCAAGTTCCATTTTGGCATTTCACTCGATTGGCTGTATACACTAAATTTATATGTAAAATAACAGCTTTTTCACTTTGGGAAAGTTAAATGTTTTTTGTTTGAGATATTGTATTTGTATGAAACAACTTTTAATATTGTCAGCACATGAAAGTTGTTGCAATCTTTTAGTTGAGGAAAGCACAAAAAATTGCTCAATTTTTTATACAAAGATGTGCTGGTTAATTTCCACAAAAATGCAACAGTCAACAAGTCAGATGAATACCTGCAAGTACATTTATTAGTATGCATTAATATTGGCTGTTCCATGAACTAAACCAAAAAAATTATTCTCATCTTCAATTCAATACCAGAATTAAAGTATTTTTCAAGAATATTACGTAACAGCAATTTCTACTAGTACAGTTTGTTGACCCAATCTTCCAAGCATTCATTAAATACATTTTTGCAAAAAGCAAGAATGTTGCAAACTTCTGTTTGACTAATCACTGAAGAAGAGCTTAATAAATGCTTATATATTTTTTTCGGAAGATGCACAGAATCTACAAAAGCATTTGGTATGAAATTTTTAGTGATAATAATGGATGCAATAAGTTTTGAAGCAGAGTTGACATCAGTACAATTTTTTGAAAAGCAATTGGTGCGGTCAAATTTTCCGCCATTCTGTTTGATTAATGACCGTTGTTTTAAAAGCTTAAACTCTCTTACAACACTGCCAGAATTATCAATATCGAATAAACACCAATACTAATATAGCAATTACTCATACTTAAAATTTAAACTTATTCAAATACAATTTTAACCGAATTTCAACTCTGTTTTAACTTAATTTTAGCTTTAAAACGGTCGGACGGTCACCCTATAAACACAAAAATAATCAAATTTAAAATCATGCAATTTACGACCAACTTTGATACTCACAATTTACTGCCGACCGACCACGCCGGCAACTCAAAACAAAGAGAGCACGTTGTGAAAGCGCCGCGATCCGAACAAAGAAATTTGCTCTCGAAGCAGTCTCGCTCATGCAAAGAAAAAAGGATTATCTCATGTTAACAGCAACAAAATTCGCAGCATTATCTTTGAACAATTTAAAATAATCAGAAGAGGGTACTGCATTATCAATTTTAATTTTTTAAAATTCTAGGTCTCGAAATGAATTTTGTTTAATACTCTGTTTTTTTGTTCCTGCAGGAAAAATTTATTTTTTTGCATCGGTGTAAAGCAATGCTTGGATGAAATTATTAAAACAATGGTTTATTTGACAAATATTTAGGAAGATTAAAAAAATTAAAGAAGTATTTGGTACCGAATTTTGAGTAGGGATAGTTTGAATATATGACAATAAAATGTTTGGCACAAGTCCTCTATGAATCACTAATTTTTAAATTTTATTGTGAAATAGCTTTAATCTATTTTTGACATGGAACTTGGTCTGAAGACAATCTAAACAAGGGGATTGATAAACCAGATTCTTTTTTTTGTGGGTACAATAACCAGTTGCACTTGGGAACACAGCAAGTATAAATTTTGGGAATTAAGTATAAACATTTGGGAACACAGCAATATCTTGGCATCTCCGGAAGCAGGTTGGGGTAATTGCTTACCCTATGTATAGCCCCTCCGTCGCTTTCCTGCGAGTCAGGAGGAAAAAAATAAAGATAAATAATAATAAAAATAATAAAAAATTCTATATTAAAAGCTAATCAAATAATGATTAAAAAATTTACTTATACTAATCAGTAATTATATCTGAGTAATTTATTTGAGATGTAAATTTATCATAAAATAAAAAAAGTATTAGGTAAATACATAGAAAGCAAAGGAAAATTTATATCAAGATAACTAGCATTCAACATATTTATAAAACCGAAACCAAAGTTTTTTCACTGGTTGTAGTGAAGTACTTTGTTTGGAAATGGCCTGTGACTGAACAACCAATAGATTACATGTATCACAATAAATTTATTACATAAAACAACAAGTAAGCTTTTGATTTTTAGAATTTACAAAAAATAATTTGATCATTAAACATAAGGCTATACAAACACAAATCATAATTTTTTTACATTGTAAGTGTATAAATAATTTTTTTTATTTTTAAATTTTTTTCAGAACATAAACATCTAAGCTACAACCTAAAAATTAAAAAACTATAAAAGAATGTTTTATTGATGCTCAAAAAAATTTATTAAAAAAATTATAATAAGCCAAAAAAAGCCTGAAGATTGTTTAAAGTACCGCTTAAAACATTACACAATAGACACATGAATTTTAAAAAAGTGGATCAATAGGTTAAAAACAATTCATAGTTATTTTACATAAAAATTCAAATAGTTAAAATAAGGTTGAACAACTTTTTAAAAAAATATTTTTAAAGTAAAAAGTTAAGATAAAATAAAACATCTAAATTGAAAAATGTTAATATTATGTTAATTTTATTAAGTAGACTAATTGTTTCAAAAATTGGTGAAAATCTGTAATACATATCATATAATAAATTACGAAATAAAAAGTATTAATATTAAAGAACCATGATCAATTTAAAAATTAAAAAGCTAAGTTAACATAAATTAAATAAAAACTAAAACATAAATATAAATTTATACTCTTATAACTGTAATTAGTGTAAAGCAGCAAATGCATTTAATTGGCACTAACCCTACAGTGTGCACGAAGTCGCACTGAAAAAAGCGAAATTTCGCATCCCGGTAATTTAGGTATCCCTGAAAAATATAGTTGCAACCTAGAGAAAATGGGACAATATATTTTTTATCTGTGGTTTTACGAGCGCAGCAATTTAGCAAATGCAGTAAAACTTCTTCAGCAAAACATCAAAAACTTGATTATTCAGCACAACAATGGTCAATCGACCATTCAGCAAATTTTGGTAATTGTTTCTTCAGCGAAGTTATGGTCACACTTTTGATAGAAGCGATGTTTTTTTATTTATAGCAAATTTGAATTGGGCCTCGTGGCTCAGACGACAAACTTTCTAAGAAAATCAATTTTATGCACCGCGCAGAATCACTGCCCAAAGCGAGGTCACATCACTACTATTTAATTAGAAAGATGCATTCACGATAATTAATAACGGACATAGTTCATCACATCATGATTAAACAGGCTACAAATTGATCGATCATTTAAAAATTTCAAACACATTAAATCCCCACGTTGGCAGCTACAGAATTCACGTTGTGAAAGGTCACGACGGTAATTTAGTTTTTCACCGGAAAGGCGATTTGCTTTACTAAACAGTAATAAAATGTATTAATTCTATCAAAGAAAAGCAGAACGTTTATTTTAGAAGATTTGAAAGACTAACCATGCAGATCATGCGAGATTGCTGCTCCACACCGAAGTAAGGTACCTATCGAAAGGAAACTGCCTAAGAAGATTTATGAAGCTATTTAAACCACTCAGTGAGTTTTTGAAAGACAAATCTGAAATGCTTTTTCAGATGACTACAGACGGCAAAGCTCATATGAGTTACTAGCAGATATTTTTGTAAAACTTTGTTCTTTAAACAAACAGCTCAAAGGAGCTAATGCAGCACTTTGCGATGCAAAAGCAAAAATATTTGGATTTGTGACATTTCTTTTTCTGTGCAGAAGCAATATTTTGTCAAAACGGTATGATCAATTTCTTTGGTTAAAAGAATGTGAGGTCACTCTAGAGGCAAATACAGTTATTGCTGAACGCTTAGAAATGCTAATTAACAACTTTAATAAAAAATTTTGATTTAAAAGCAATATAGTTCTTTTCTTGGTTGACTCAACCACTGTTAGCAAATTTATTTGTTGTATCAGAGAAATGCCAAGAAGACTTGTTTGAATTACAGCAAGATAAACCCATGAAAGCTCCTTTCAAAATTAAAGAAACCATGGTGTGGCTGCCCAAGGAATGCAAAAAAAAAACTTTCATTTTACCACTTTGTCAAGGCCAAAACTGATAATATTTCCGTCATCTTATTCAGTCGAATGTGGCTTTAGCGCTGTTGCGAATTTGCTCCATGCAAAAAGAAATCAACTTGAAATCTCCAAACGGGATGGCTTGAGGCTAAAATTGACAAAACAGGAACCTCAAGTCAAACAGATACGTAACCAGCATCAAGCACAAAGCTCTCATTAGCAATTTATTGACTATCGCAATAAATATTAGTAAACTTTAGCATTTTAGTCACGGAGAAAAACATATACTTATGACAGGTAGTTGTAGTTCTGGAGGGGCCTGAATTTTTTTTGGAAAAAAAGTCGGGCCTCTTTCAAAAAAGATTGAGAACCACTGGCCTAAACGTTTTGTTTATTTCAGCTGTGCAAAAACATCTAAAAAATCTTGCTGAATTAGACATCAGCGCGATCCAGTAGATGAATCATGAACCGAACGTGGAGCACTGTGAGAGTACATCCTTGCTCCGTGCTTTTATTATCAGGCCTTGCCGCTACCAAACTCGTTTGAAACAGTGTGCCCAGAACAGCGTGAATTATGCTTAGATGTGAATGGACAAATGGGGTCTCGTTCCTTCCTCCCATTGCTAATGCGGCGGCATTGCCCAATTATGTTGTATTAGAATGCCACATGCAATGCGCATTGCATGGAGCACGAGGTCGGAGAGAGTTGGATGAAAAAAAAGTTGCTGACTTAGAACATTGCTGACAGCATCTGATCCAAACAATAAATAGCAATTTAAAGTTGTGAAAACTAAGCCAAGAAAGCCAGTCCTATATATGTGCTTTATTTGGTGTGAATTCCTTAACATACTGCAACAATTCGGTAAAGAATTTTTTCCAGTTTAATCTAATGTTAAAACAAGGCCTTTTTAGCATACCATTATATCATAAAATTAAATATCTCTTAAAAAAACATTTTTGTTCGTTATAATACTTGAACATTTATATTGAAAAATTAAGCTGCAAAATCTAACTTGAAGCTCTGTCATCTCTGCTCTAAATATAAAGTCAATCAGAGTCAAAAATTGCAAAAAAAAGAATTTGCGCAAACCACAAAATTATTGACAAACAGCAGCGTATTTAGGGACGGGTTCATTGTGCCATGCCCATTGCCCACCCCCCTTTAGAGAAAATCAGAGACAGATTGAAAGTGAAGATCTTTTTGTCCAGATATTAGTGTGTTTTTGGTACGAAAAATCGACAAAACCGAGACAGATTTAAAGTAAAAACCTTTTTTTACCACTTGAAAAATTTTTCTGCTAAGTATATTTGCTTCTGGTTGCATGCCTCCTCGCTTTCAAAAATCCTCGGTATGCCACCAGTGACAAACAAGAAATACACCCCCGTGCTGATTATTAAAATGTTCAATAAGCTTTGAAGGTTTGAGATTTACATTTGCTAATACTCTGCAGCATAGTATGCACTGCGGTCTCTGAGTTCCATGTTTTTCTGTCATGCAAGTGAAACCATATCTGACATACTTTTCATTTCACTTCCGTTTCTTAATAATAATAATAATAACAATGTATTTATATACCGCTCTATACTTAAAATGGGTCGTATAGTCTCAGAGCGGTTGAGCATAATAATAAACATCACAAATACAACAACAAAAACAACATGACAAAAAAAGATTAATACAAGATAATGATTATGATGAAAATGATTAACACAAGCATCATAACTACAACACCAAAAACAACAGAAAAACAAAGAAAAAATAGTAAAGCCCAGATTAGCTGTAGATTTAAAAACACTTATTCAATATAAAGACTAAAGTTAAAGAGCAATTATTCAGACAAGTTAGACTTACAAAACAGGAATAAAATTTATATAGTATGAAATGACAGGACGTAATTTGCTAACTTAAAAAGAAAAGAAAAGAAAAAGCTATCATCTAGGTAAAGTAATTGCGAGTGAAATTTTGATTAGCCTACTTAAGGTCTCTAAAAGCTTCATTAAAGAAATAAGTTTTTAACTCCTTTTTAAAAACATTTGTTTGGTTGCAAGGTCTTAAAGATTTTGGCAAAGAATTCCATATTAAACACATTTGATGAGAAATTGTTTTTGAAAGATGATGCGTTGTGTTAATAATTCAATTATCTTTGCCCGATCTAAGATTTTCCTTCAAAGGCTCATACACAATTACGAGATTTGTTAAATACTTTGGCGATAAATTATTTAGTATTTTGTATACTGTTAGACACAATTTATACTTAATACGATATTCAATAGGCAATACGTGAGAATTAAAATAATATGAAACCAGATTATGATTAAAAATCGAAATATTAAAAATAAATCTTATGCAAGCATTTAATAATCTTTCCAATCTACGCAGTAAATAATTGGGTAAACAGGCATAAAGGCTATTGCAGTAGTCAATACGAGAAATAATGAAAGTTTTTACCAACATAATTTTATGATCATAAGATAGGAATGATCGCAGATTACGGAGTTTAGTGAGTTTAAAATAGCAAATTCTACAGGTCTCAGTTATCATATGGTCCAGAGATAAAGATTGATCCAATACTACACCTAACAATTTTGCTTTGGGTAATAAATCGGTATCTATATTTAGTTAGTTTTTTAGATTAAGAATATTTGGTTGATAAGTGTCTAGTAATTGTTTTTTTCCGCAGACAAGAAGTTTTGTTTTGTTTACATTAAGCTTTAGAAAATTTTTAGACATCCATAAATTGATTTTATGCAAACAGTTTTTTAACTTTTCCACAACAGTATAAAATTCAAGTTTGGGATTCAAGCCAATATACAAAGTTGTATCGTCTGCATAAGAATGAATTGTTATGCCAAATTCTTCTCCTAGACTTGTAAGTTCATTTATGTACAAAATAAATAATAATGGTCCCAAGATAGAACCTTGTGGAACACCAAAAATTGGAGACCTATAACTACTACAAACACCATTTATTACTACAGCAGATGTACGATTTGTTAAATACATGTATAAAATAAACCATTTCAAAGCATTTCCTGTAATTTTAAAAAAAGTTTTCAATTTAAATAGTAAACATTCATGATCTACAGCAGGGGTTCCCAAGCTTTTCTTAGCACGACCCCATTCAGGACTTTCAACTGTTCAGTGCGACCCCATGTCAGTGTGTTTGTGCGAGTTCATGCGCGCGCGCCCGTGTGTAAATTATTTATATCAGGGTGGTTCAACTTCTGCACTCTTGTGGGCCACTTTTCAAAATCATTTGAATATGCGGGCCTCAACCCGCTAAAACACTTATTTTTCTTCTAAAATCAGGGTGTTTTCTAAAAAAAAAAGGTCTTCACTTGGAATCAATCTCTGAAATTTGTATTTTCGTCCCGAAATCAAGGTGTTCTCCAAAAAAAAAAAAGGTCTTCACTTGGAATCGATCTCCCAAATTCGTATTTTCGTCCCGAAATCAAGGTGTTCTCCAAAAAAAAAAAAAGTCTTCACTTGGAATCGATTTCCAAAATTCCTATTTTCATCGCAAAATTATAGTGTTCTCCAAAAAAAAAGGGTTGCCGCTGCTTGTGATCGACAAGACTTGTGCAAAATTGTTCCGCGGGCCCGTAGTTGGACCACGCTGACCTATATCATGACAACACCTCAGCGACCCCAGCGACCCCATGACCAGTTTGTGATCCCATGTATTGACCATTCCGACCCCACTTGGGGTCGCGACCCCTGATTTGGGAACCCCTGATTTACAGTATCAAATGCTGCTGATAAGTCCAACATTAAAACTGCCGAGAGATTGTCAATATGAATTGTTTTTTGCATGTCATCAACTATTTTCAACAAAGTGGTTTCACAAGAGTGGTTTTCTCTATATCCAGACTGATTTAAACTGTAAAGACCATGTTTTTGGAGATGTTCATTTACTTGATAGAAAACAGCTTTTTCCAGTACTTTTGCTATGAAAGGTATATTACTTATCGGACGATAATTCTTTAAATTATCAGGATCAAGGTCTTTATTTTTAATTATGGGACTAACATTTGCTCTCTTTAATTGATGTGGCACTTTTGCTTCTTTGAAAGATTTATTTATAACACTGGACAACGAATTTTTTTTGTCTAAAGTCTCTAAGCTGATTTAGACTAATTTGGGGGTGCTGATTCCGAAAATCATACTAATTTTTTCTCATCAGGTCAGGTTTTTGAGATATTTGCTATTTTATACCTTTTTTACCTTAAAATTAGAAATTCTTATATATGCACTGTTACGTTATAATTATAATTGTAGGCTGTTGTTGTGATGTATTTTAACTGATTATGACATCACAAACCTTTAAGTAAACTCAATACTCAGATTTGCTGTACATGGAACAAGTAGTATGTACAAGTAGCTGGTAAGAATTAAACGCTGAGTAGAAAGTAGGGCCACTGATTGTAGCATATTTTTGTTGATTTCTGGGTCAAGGTACGGTTTATTCTTTTATATTAGGAATTCTCTTATAAGACAGGACTGTTCAACACGCAACTTATTGTATAGCAGTTATTATTCAATTTAGGATGATTTTAATGTGCTGAATCTAAAAATAAAAATGACGTTGGTTTTCTTTAGGCTATTTTAGATGCTGAAGATTTCACATACTTTAACTTGGTTGTATTGCTGTAGTTTTTACATTTCTTTCAAGGTTACTAGTGATTAAAATGAAGTCAACTAGAAGATCTTGTCGAAATAGGCCTGACATATTCTGCTATATTTGCGGTGAATACACACTCGTTCCTTATAGGAATCCAGTCACAACTTTTATAAAGAAAACTTATCATGCCTATTTTGGTATGAAAGTTGGTGACCAGGACAAATCTTGGGCCCCTCATATGGTGTGCAAGTCATGCACTGAATGTCTGCATCAGTGGAGCAAAGGTAAGAAGACCAGTCTAAAGTTTGGAATACCCATGGTATGGAGAGAGCCAAGAAATCATGTCTCAGACTGCTATTTTTGCGCCATTGATGTGACTGGGATTAATAGAAAGAACCGGAAAATTCTCAAGTATCCCGATCTTGAATCAGCACGTCGTCCTGTTGCTCACTCTGATGAATGCCCAGTCCCTATCTATGAAATACTTTCTGAAGATAGTGATAACGATTCTACCGCTTCTCAAGAGAGCCAAGAGGATGAAGAATCGGATTTTAGCGATGATACTCCACATCCTTTTTCCCAAAATGAGCTTAATGATCTTGTTCGTGATCTTAATTTGTCGAAGTCTTCAGCTGAGCTCTTGGCATCCAGATTAAAGGAAAAAAGCCTCTTGTCTCATGGCACACGTATCACCTTTTATCGCAACAGGCATCAAGAATTCCTTCATTTTTTTTTTGAAGAAAAAGATTTGGTTTACTGCACAGATATTGTTTATCTTCTGCAAAAGCTTGGAGTGCCACATTATGAACCCCAAGATTGGAGACTATTTATCGACAGCTGTAAGAGATCATTTAAATGTGTTCTGCTCCATAATGGCAACCAGCTTGCTTCAGTACCCCTTGCTCACTCAACTTCACTGAAGGAGATCTATGATTCAGTGAAGTATGTGCTGGAGAAAATCTCTTACTGTCAGCACGAGTGGCAGATATGTGTTGACCTTAAAATGGTGAATGTTCTACTGGGACAGCAGTCTGGATTTACCAAGTACCCTTGCTTTTTGTGCATGTGGGACAGTAGGGACAGATCCCAGCACTATATCAAGAAGGACTGGCCTGCAAGAGATGAAATGGTGCCGGGTAGATCAAACAACATTGTCAACAATCCTCTGGTGGACAGACACAAAATACTCTTGCCACCACTGCACATCAAGCTTGGCTTGATTAAACAGTTCACCAAAGCCCTGGACAAGGATGGTAGTTGCTTCTCTTACTTGTGCCATGTTTTTCCAGGACTATCCATTGAGAAATTGAAAGCTGGCATTTTTGATGGTCCTCAAGTTCGTCAGCTTATCAGAGATCCTGAGTTTGAGAAGTCAATGACTACATTGGAATTGGAAGCATGGAAAGCCTTTGTTCTGGTTGTGAAAAATTTTTTGGGTAACAACAAAGCCAGTAATTATGAAGAACTTATCACCAACATGCTTTATGCTTTCAAAAACCTAGGATGCAACATGAGCATAAAAATGCACTACCTATTCTCTCATATCGACCGATTTCCTGAAAACCTTGGCGCTATGAGTGACGAGCAGGGGGAGAGGTTTCATCAGGATATAAAAGAAATGGAAACCAGGTACCAAGGACGTTGGGATGCAGCCATGATGGCTGATTACTGCTGGACTTTGAAGAGAGATATTCCCTCTGCTGTTCACTCAAGAAAGTCAAAGAAACGAAAGTTTATTTCTTAAAATTTGCCTAATGATGATGTAACTTACATGTCTTTCCTTTTTTAATGTGTGTTCTTTATTCCATTTTTTGTGAATTTAATAAAAACATTTTATGAGATACATATTAGCTTGCATGAAAAATGTTTTATATAAATCAACTACCAAGATCCTCAAAGCTTATTTATAGATATAAGGCATTTTTAAAAAGCAAAGTAGAAAAAAAACCTGACCTGATTGAGAAAAATGAGTCTCACTTTTGATTTTAGTGGTGCAAAATACTCCTAATTCAGCTAAAAAATTATAGACAACTTTCAACTTGATTTTTTTTGTAGACCAGTGTAATCAATTGCAATATTGGAAAAGTAATGTCTGAGCACTGCTTGATTAAGTTTACAGGAGAAGGATCATAGTGACAGCTTTTATTATTGATGCAGGAGATTATACTAGCAAGTTCTGCAATAGAGAGAGGGGAAAATTCAGACATTTCATACAATTGGGTTTCTTTATTAGTGTTAACATTTGTGGCAAAATTTATTTCAGAAGATTTTACTTTTATGGTTGAACGAATAGTAGTTATCTTTTCATAAAAATATTTTGAAAACATTTCAACTAATGTTTTAGTAGCATATCCAGATGGCAATACTCTTTGTATGGTATCTCCAGACAATTTTTGAATCATGGTATACAGCAATTTTATGTTTTTTTTCGCTATTCTGTAAGATTCTGGAATAATAATCTACTCTGACTTGCCGAATATTTGAGTAGTAAGTCATTTGTTGTTTCTTAAATTCTTGTAAATTGTATTTATTGGGAAACTTTTTGTATCTTCTTTCAGCTTGACGCTTTTTCTTTTTCAAATTTCTCAACTTCAGATTAAACCATGATTGAAGTGGCCTATGTTGAACAGTTTTTTCCACTACTGGAGCTATCTTATCTAAAGAGTTTTGCATTGTTGTGTTATAGATATCTATACAAGAAGAAACAGAAAGTACCTTTAATTCATCATGACTAAGAGACTTTTTTATTTGTTGTTTGTATTGCTCTATATCAAAAACTTCAAGGTTTCTGGATTTAATAGTAATTTTAGAAGGTTTAGTCTTGGTACGTGCATTCAATTTAAAACATATTGGATAATGATCTGACATGTCATTTAAAAAGTTGTTATTTCTATTTAGATCACTGATGTATTTTGAAGCACTGTTATTAATTATACATAAATCAATGGTTCCATTAGCTTTATGGGTTGGAAAAGTAATCAATTGAGTAAAATTATTTTGGTCCTGAATATTTTTAAGTAATTTTGTTTCATGTTTATCACTGTTTTCATAATGAATATTAAAGTCGCCTGTCACTAAATGAATTCCTTCAGAGCAAGAATTTAAAAATCTTTAAAGTCCAAAAGGAATTGTACTGTATTTGAGAATATTTATGCTTAGGTGAGTAGCCAGGATAATATATAGTTGTTAAATTTATTATTCCTATGTTTGTTAAAAAAGAACAGGTAATGTGTTCAAATGATGGAAAAGTATGCACCATGACAGTTTTAATATTATACTTTTTCTTGAAAAGAACAGCCACACCTCCTCCAGTATCAGAAGCTCTAGGTTTTCTTGTTTGTAAAATCTCATAGTTATACTCCTGAATATTAAAAATAATTGCGGTGTCTGACTTTTTGAGCCATGTTTCTTGCAGTAGTACAATATCAATATCAGTGTCAGTTATAAATTCCATAATTTGAGGAACCTTTGAGCGAATTGAACGACAATTACAATTTAACAATGTTATTGACTTTGAGACTGAAGTCAGTTTTTTGGATCTATATTAGTCAAGGCCATGATTCTCTTTATTTCCTTTGTTTTTAATGGACACTGCATATCTGAGGATGTATGTCCTTTTGCATGTTTATAGTAATCCTTAATTCTGCTTTTTAAGCAGTTAGAACATTTATATTCATCAGCATTATTTTTGTAAGGACAAGTTTTGGATATATGACCACCAGCACAATACAGACATACTGAATTTTCACTAGTTACCAATGGACATAATTTGGAACCAGCCTTGTGTCCAAAGCCTTGGCATTTAAAGCACTGTATTACATGAAAGTGATCAGTGACTTTATGTGAGTTCATATCAATAAAAACTCTTCCTGACTTTTGGATTATATTTCTTACATCAGATGAGACTTTAACAATAGTGTACAATGAAATGTTGTTTTGATTTTTGGCTATAAAGAGAACATCAAAAAAACTGTCTTTATTACTTTCCAAGCAATGTTTTATATCACTATTTTTTTAAAGTATGGCTTCTTTCAGTTTCTCCGTATTTTCAAATCTATGTTCTTTAAGATTGTGTATTTTTAACTTTGGACTTAGTTTTTTACTTGAGGCAGGGTTACTTGGTGTCACTTTAAAATCACTTTTTAGCATCTCAATTGCTTTATGCTTTTCTTTTTCCGAAGGGAGAAAAATGCAGCCTTGACCTTTTTTATTTAATACAGTTTTGTGCACTGGCACAGATTTCAGTTTTGAAGACACTTTGTTTTTTACTACTGTAGCCCAACTATCTTCAGAAAAGTTACCTTCATGATTTTCAACAACCACTATATGTTTGTCTAGATTGGAAAAATTGGATCCTTTGCTCTGCATTGTTTCATCTTTTTTTTTGAAAGCTGTGATCTGGAACCGCTATACATTTTTTTAAGCTGCAAAGATTTTCGTTAATGGAGTTAATCATTTCATGGTTTTCCAGCCACTTGGATTCTATTTCCAAAAACACTTGATTAAAATCTTCTCTAGAAACTAAGTCGTTTAATTGTTGTTTTTTTATATTTTTGCAATCACAGCATTTAACATCAAAGGAGGTGTTAAACTCATATAAAATCTTTAGTTTTGTCTCACTGGCATTTGGAAATAAGCATTTTGCATGCATCCATGCTGGACAGAGTTCACATATGTATGCTTTATATCCTTTTTCTTTGATTTCATCATTGCAAACTTTACAAGCATGCAATTGTTTAGGCATCAGTTTTTCTTATATAATTTATTAAACAAATTACAATTACAATTAAAAAAATCACTTATTCCTTAAGATTCTTATCGTTTCTTAGACATAACTGCTTTTGCTAAATTTCAAAAGACAACCTGTTTGCTGCACCGCCTTAAAATTTGTGCATTATGCTTTGAACAGTACTTAGAAATATGTTTCGATGACATACTGTCATATCATAATAAATTATTTTTTTTTAATTTTTTTCCCTAAGTGTCCTTTCATATTAAAATAACTTAATTGCATTTTGTTTATGCAAAGTAGGCAAAAAATACTTAGCTAAAAGTACATTGCAAAATAAATAAAAAACAAAGTAAGAAAGAAAAATGAAAGAAAACTGGACTAAACTGAACATTCAAAAGGGAAAAGGTTTTTTGATTGTGCACTATAAGCAAGTAGATACTTTAAGTCTGTAAGAATTTGTGTAAAACTGATAAATATCAATATGTCGTCTATTTGAAATTCTTTTACTTTTTTTTGCAAGACATGCATTCTAATTTTTTATGTCATTTGAAAAAAATTACACCACTATTTGTACGTTAAGTAATTGAAACTGGTCTAAGATATTTTCAATTAGAAGGAGAGGTACTTTTTAAATTCATATGGAAATGATAGCAATCAGAAGCTAATTTATTTATTTTATTATTTATTTTGCAAAGTTTTATTTAAAAACAAAAAAGTTCTAGTTATTGTAATAATCACGGAATCGTCATTGCTTTTGAATTAACTTAGTAGTACCAGAGTGTGCGCATAAACTTGAGAAAACGTATATATTTCAGTTTAATTGTATGTAACTGTCGTTTTATGATTTATTGTTAATTTATGTTATTTTTTAGATGCTATGATTAGGGTTTATGAAAATCGACAACGTTCAGTTTTTTGTTTTTTAATAAAACTTTGCAAACTAAATAATAAAATGTTGACTTCTGATTGCTATTATTTACCAATAGATTTTCAATAATCTGATAAATCAAGCAATAAAGCAAGCTTCTTTTTGCTTCTTTATTGTTTGTAATTGTCGTGCGTGTCGACATTACTCTTTATGTCCAAATTTTAATTAAGTTTACGACTGCTACAACAGCGAATCCATTACAATCTCATTTGTTAAATTAGTGTCTAAACGTAAAAATTGAAGTGACCTTGCTAAAATCTAATTTTTTGAATAGATTTTCAAAAACTTTTTTGCCATAAAAAAAGTTAAATAAATGATTTTTACTCTGTTTAAATTTCGAAACAACAACTGAAGTAGCTTTTGAGTTGTGAATCAGCAAATTTGGTGGGCTTCCAAAGCCCGACGGTTGAGGGGTCAATAACTCGAAAAAGGTTGAGAAGAATAGGGTTAAACAATGCAAGTGCACTACATTTGTAGATAAAAGTAAGTGCTTGTTCCCACAACAAGCGTTGGTGGAATTATTCTTTTTTGTTTGTTTTATTGATTTTTTTTATTTCTTTCGGGACTTAAGAGCTAAGCCAAGCAAAATAAATTAATAGAACAAATAAAGAATACTCCCGCCAACGCTCGTAATGGAAACGGGCATTAACAATTTATAAATGTTGTAGACGAAAATGAAAAGGCAGCTTTATCAAAGCAATTCTACTACAAAACCTTGTGGTTACCAAATGCACTGTTATGTATAGAAAACAACAATTTGCTTCAGCAAATTGTATTCTTTTTACAGAAAACAGCGACCTGCAGACAAGTCAAATGGTTGTTTTTTCAAACATCCCATTAAACGTCATAAAACTGTTAAAGCTTTGCCATCTTCATGAAGTGTGCAAAAAATGAGATTAAAAATTTTACCAAAATTGAAACTTATAATTGGTGATAGGTCTGTAACGCCTAAATACAACGTGCTTATTTATCGGGCGACGGTTTTTGGAAAAATTTTGCTTTAATTAGCCATCCTAAAGATTATATGAATTATCATTAAAAGTTTTAAAATTAAGTGAGAAGCTTAAAATAAAAATAAAAAAAAAGATATGCACTGTAACATAATATTTTTATGATGAAGATGTAATAGGTCGTTCAGTATTTAGCCAAAAAATGCGGTATTTTGTGGTTGACCGCATTGATCGTTTTATTTTTAATGTAATTTCAATAGTTGTTACAACATTTAATAGTTACCTTAAATTGTAAACCAACCCGCTTTGCTGTTCTATATTATTACTTAGAGCAGAGGCGGGGATTGTCGCCGGCCAATTTATATTAGGCAGTAACAAAGGAGGGCCACATAAGTTAAAATACCCAAGAAAAAAGCGTCATCACATTGAATCAATCTCAAATTTATCAATTTTCGACCCCTCTCCCCAAAAAAGGAGTTCACGTCTCTAAAGTAAAAAAAGATTTTTTATTATTAGTAGTAGCCATTAACACGTAATTCTATTACTTTTTAAGTTGTCGTGGAGGCCGCAGGTTCCCCACCTCTGAATTAGAGTCTTTTTTTCAATAAAGGAATTGATAAAGTGCTATCTTTTTGCATTGTCTTTTAATTTTTGCCCATTTTATCTAACGCGAGTGACGTTCGGTCAGCCTTCAGCTAAAGCAGTGTTTCTCAAAGTGAGCCACTTGGCTCCCTAAGGAGGAATTTGAAATCTCCAATAAGGAAAAATTACTAGGGGAGGAATCAGGAACGAATATATCAGTCAGGAGGATAAATATAGAGATAAAAATAAAAATAAACCTTTGAAAAATCAGGATTTTTAAAAAATACCTAAAACTTTGCTTTCAGGATACGGTTTTGCTCGGGGTAACAAACACAAATAAAGAAACCAATAAATTCACTTTTTTATCTTGAACGTTGCTAACCTTTAAGAAAAAGGTGTGGACATCAACGATGTCAAAGAAAACGTATACGGATATTAAAAATTAAACTTTTAAATTTCATTTTCCGCAACAACGTTTTGTGGTCAAGTTTTAAATTATTGCACTAGTTTAACCAAAAATACTTTAGTTTTTCTTTAACCCAAATAAATGTTTTAACCAAAAACTTCATTAATTGATATTAAAAATTGATCCACGAATATAATTTTATACATTTTTCAGACGGAGGTTTGTGGTCAGATTCTTAAAATTATCATCATTTTAAAATTCTCTCAAGAATCGCACATTGTAAAGTTTTTTGTATGGAAACACTAGATTCCTTTTACGTGAAAAAATTTAACTTTTTGAAAGGATTATCTTTCTTCCAAGTGTTTTACATTTTAAAGTTACAAAAACACTAGCTTAAAAAATCTAAAAAATTTTTCCGGAAAAGTGTACGTTTCTTTGTTGCAGAAGTTTGTTAGTTTTTAGAACCAAACCCTAAAAAATTCTACTTTATTTTAGATTTTTGCCATTTTTTCAATGCATAGCAACAATTCAATCTGAAAATTTTTATCACAATATTGCTTTCTTAATTGTGCGAATGTTGTAATTTTGTCAAACTCTTTGTATAATTGTTGCACAGAGGCAAATATTTCGATTTTTGCACGGTTCTCATTTTACTTAGTTTTTTCTTTCCAAAGTGAAATGAGTCGCATTAAAGCCTTTAACAAAATATCGATTTTTTTGTTTTAAATACTAAGCAACAACACAAACATTTTAAAGTAAACTTATAAAAAGTTGACCAATCAAGTTTAATAGACTCATTAAAAGATATAATTTTTTGACTTAAAGAGTTTTTTCACCTTGTAACTTAAATGTTTTCAATCTACTTTACATTAAAAAGGTGTTTAGCATTACAAAATTTCACAAGATTTTCTCAAGTTGCATCCGTCTTAATTGAAAAATAGTAAATTTAGCGTTAAAAGTTGTTCGATTTACAAATCAATATCTGTTTTTAGCAACTGTTTATTCCTAAATGTGATGTTTTAAATTAACTTTATGACAAAAACAGTCAACTTTACAAATTTTAACTAGTTGAAACCGTTTGTGTCTCAAAAAATCAGAAACATTACGTTTCAGCATAATTTAATTTTGCCTTTTTACAAGCAAACTTTTCGAAACAAACCTACATTTTACTTTGTTCACGTTTCAATAGCTAAGTTTGTTGTTTCAAAAGTAAAAACCAAGCAAATTTTTTTTTATTTTTCAATTTGAAATCACAACTTGTGTATTTTGATTTATAAACCTAAACTTTCTTAATCTATTATGCATGTAAATTGTAGAGCATATCAATTTCTATGTTTTCAACTGATCTGTTAGATTTTTATTTTAAAAAATTCTCTCGACTTTACCTATTATTGTTGTCTTTAGTTATAAAAAAATTATCACAATTTGCTAAAAAATTTTCTTTTATCATCATTTACGTATAAGTTCGTTTGATGGTAAGATATTAGATAAAAGTTACAATTTGAAAAATTTTTATAATAGTGTTTTTATTGCTTTTGAAAACAAAAGTTCATGCACAAACCTTGAAAAATACACATATCGTCATGAAAAGTTTTATTTAAACCACAGTGTTGTTTATTTTACCAAGTTTTTTTGTATCATTACAGCAATAAACCTATTTCTCAAGTCAACTGTTGAACTTTGCGTCATAATCACAGTTCTTCTTCTTTCTGTTATTCTCGTTTTAAACACTATCTTTGTCATTTTGATTATTTTCTTGTGTTTTTTGATCCATGTCATCATCACCAACCCATAATTTCATAACTATTTTGTTTTTGTTTTTTTTGACGTTCACGTGTCTGTTTTTAGCTTTTGCTTAATTTTTAAATTTTTTGGCAATTTTAAAAGGTTTCTTGTTTTATATTTTTCGAAATTGTTATTATTTTTTAAATGTGAAATTGTCATTTAAAAAAATAATAACAATTTCGAAAAATATAAAACAAGAAATCTTTTAAAATTGCCAAAAAATTTAAAAAATTAAGCAAAAGCTAAAAACAGACACGTGAACGTCAAAAAAAACAAAAACAAAATAGTTATGAAATTATGGGTTGGTGATGATGACATCGAT